>CM026399.1:30930336-31145164 GCA_014843695.1 Archivesica marissinica
TGCGCTATCACGACTTCCAATGCGACGATTGTGTAGCATACATGTATTTGTACACATTGCGGGTCAAAGTTCAGGTATATACTAGGTCAGTATGGAACGGGGTCAAAGTACTTTGTTATCGGTATTTGTGGGTAAATAAAGCACAATGTTAATGCTATGCTTAAGCAGCGTTCCCAAGCTCAAACCCAAACGGTCAGTGGATACCATAATATCCTACATCGGTAGAACATAGGTCCTTGGGCACGATTCTTAGATCAACATTGGGTATTCTCTCTCACTCGTTGCGATGGATTCCATCATTTAAGCTTAGTAGAAATACGTATGTCTTATTGCTGTTCGTCTATAAGTGTTAACTCTTTCACCGCCAATGTCGCATACAAGCGCCTTTGTAAAACGCCGAAAACCCGATCAGACAGAACAGAACATGCTGTCTGATAAGGCTGTATGCTGAGTGCTCTTCAGATAGTGCAGCTGAAGCACCTATCCGAATAGCAAACAACATAGATCCTGATCAGACGCGGCGTTACGCCGCGGCTGACCTAGATCTATGTTGTTTGCACATTGCTTTGAATTTATTCGGCGCTGAAAGAGTTATGAATATAAAGTACGATTTAAATAATATAAAGATGTTGTAATTGAAATTGGAAAAAAATCAGATTTGGCGTTACGGCTGATCTGGATCTATGTTGTTTGCACATTACGTTGACATTATTCGGCGCTGAAAGGGTTAAAGAATATCACTGAAATCCACACGAGAATTATTTATTATAAAAGCTCGCCACACAAGTAGCATTACAAATTAGATATTAACGCCGATACATCTATTAACCTGTTTGCTGGGGTAAGTGAAACATATTAATATCTCTATCTTTAATTGTTTTACAGGCTCGTGAGTTGTTTATATCCATAGAGTTAATGAGATAGACACCAATGCACATCAATCATTTAGCAGCTCACCCCACGAGGTAAAACACTGTATGCGGGAGTAATGTAACAGGTCAGACAGTGTTCGTCAGCTAGGTTATTAATATTATTACAGACATAATGAAGAAAAACGACAGGGAACGTAATTTGTTTTTATTGTAGTTATTTATCGTCGAACTAGCAAATTCGGGGGGAGTAGGTTATCCGTGTAATTTCTTTAACGGAGAGTGCAATTATTTGACGTCACAAATCGCACGCGTTTCTACGTCGTTGTCAATAACAACACCCAGTGCAATAGTAACGCCACCGACCCAATACTTGAAATGAAACGACGTAAATACAGGGTTAAAACAATTTACAATTACGTAGGCCCATTACTTAGATATGAATTTTAGAATATTTGTCGCAGTTATTTGCATACCACAATACTGCCTACCACCCATGGTGATACGCTGTGTTATCTGATATTACGTTTGCTGGTTTGATACGGTCACATGCCCGTGTCAACCCAGAAACCGCCGTATCATAACTAGTTCCTGCGAAATAACGCATGCGCACTCGGTGCTAGTTTGTTTACTTCATTTGCGTCGCAGTGTGTCAAAGTTGACAGATGACAGATGTTTGTAGTTTCTGGTAATATTTCAATCGTGTTCGTGTATCTAATTCAGTAATTGTGATTTATTCCTGATACATGGATACTGGAGAGCATTATTTCGATTATTAAATGTTCAAATTCATATCAAAGTAATAAAGACGATAACATGTAGCTAGTATCATTTCAGCCTATGTATCAACCCGAGGTAATTTAATATCAGCCTGAGACTACTAGTTTCATATCAACCTTGGTATCGATCCGAGGTAATTTGACCTTGGGTCGATACCTAGACTGATATTAAACTAGCCACAAAATAACCTCTAAATATAACATTATGATTACTCTCACATTTCTAACAGACATACATCATGACAATCTCAATTTACATAAATATGTACATATATATGACATTTTCTAAATGCCAAAGGATTGGGCTACACGATTTCACAACATTTAACAAACACCCTTTTCCAAAAGGTCAATGTTGCTACCAATTTCTTCCGATGTATGTAGCTATGCAAGTACGTTTTCCAAGATATTGGTCATTATTGTGTAGTCTTGAAATGTTTAACGTTAACATTTGTTTCATTTATTAGAATATACAATACATGTGTGCTGATGAACGTGTACACGTATAAGGAAGCACTCGGCCTCAACACACATTAAACAGTACAAATGTACTGTATGCCGTCAATGAACTAAACCAAAACAAAAGGAAACACTCGACCCCAACACACATTAAACAGTACAAGTGTATTGTATGCCGTCAATGAACTAAACCAAAACAAAAGGAAACACTCGACCCCAACACACATTAAACAGTACAAGTGTATTGTATGCCGCCAATGAACTAAACGAAAACAAAAGGAAACACTCGACCCCAACACACATTAAACAGCACAAATGTACTGTATGCCGTCAATGAACTAAACGAAAACAAAAGGAAACACTCGACCCCAACACACATTAAACAGTACAAATGTACTGTATGCCGTCAATGAACTAAACCAAAACAAAAGGAAACACTCGACCCCAACACACATTAAACAGTACAAGTGTATTGTATGCCGCCAATGAACTAAACGAAAACAAAAGGAAACACTCGACCCCAACACACATTAAACAGCACAAATGTACTGTATGCCGCCAATGAATTAACCAAAGAAAAAAGGAAATACTCGACACCAACACACATTAAACAGTACAAATGTACTGTATGCCGTCAATGAACTAAACCAAAACAAAAGGAAACACTCAACCCCAACACATATTAAACAGCACAAATGTACTGTATGCCGTCAATGAACTAAACCAAAACAAAAGGAAACACTCGACCCCAACACACATTAAACAGTACAAATGTACTGTATGCCGTCAATGAACTAAACCAAAGAAAAAAGGAAATACTCGACCCCAACACACATTAAACAGTACAAATGTACTGTATGCCGCCAATGAACTAAACGAAAACCACTTTGATAAAGGAATGAACGTCCTTATTGTTTTGAGTGCAGTCGTTGTCCAGAGTTGACACTCGTGACGTATGTGAATAATTCGTGATACGGGCACTTAGTACTCGACGGTAGGGCATCCGTAAACGACTGGCAACTGTCTCATATTATTTATCACTTGTTCGGCCCTGATAACCTCGATAAGTATACTACTTCCTCTATTCAATAGATAATAGTGCTAAACCACTCATCCACGGAGGCCATATGAATGAATGAGTGAATGAATGAAGTCGATCGATGAAGACGATGGTCCTTTGGTCATGCTGCTATTCGACATGTAACAAGCTGTATATATTAAACCCTAGATGTCATAAGCAATAATCACGTTGTACAGTCAGAACCACTCGGAGTATCATTAGGGGAGACGCTTAAATCTACATTATCGCGTCTTTCTCCCTCGTGGCCATGGACTCTGTCAAGTGTTGTCTGAGAGCGATTATAAATACTCAAATAAAATGTTTTCGCAATCGCGATAAAAGAAATCGTTTTTAAACTATCGGTATTCTACTTGTAGTTGATATATATAAAAATAAACAAATACAACGGAAAGTTTTGTTAGGTGCAGGTGGGTGGGGTAAGTTGTAACTAGAATGAAGGCTATAAAAGCGAACATGTTCATGCTTTGGGGCGTATTTTGGGAGGTAATGGACAGGGTATATCCTGTAACTATACTTATGTCCGATTAGCGCAGTGGTTAGAGCGCTCGCTTCTCACCAATGCAACCCTGGTTAGATCATCGGAGCGGAAAGTATGTGAGATGGTACGGTAGTCGCCAGATCGGACAGGTGGGTTTTCTCCGGGTACTCCGATTTTACCTCCCTCACGAATTACCACATATACGCTTTCATCCGCGCCAACGAGGGTGCTTAATATATGTTGTTAGAACTTGCTTGGCAATCGTTGTAAAATAAATAAAGTTTTAAACTTTAAATAATAATTTCTAACATGACTTGACATTTTGTTTCTATAAACAAAGAACAAATCTACCGTTGCTAACTTTGCAATAATCAACGGCTAGAGCCGGTCTATTTTATGGCTGTTGAATTTTACTCCACCTAATAATAGCACACACATTTATTCGTTCGTAGCAAGTGTTGGGCCGTGTTAGAATGGAAATAAGATATGTCACCCTAATGTATTTATGCGGTGGCGACATTAAATAAAATTAACGGCAATGGACATACTAGTTGTAGTGCCGTTGTCAATCGGCGAATAAACACTGTTTGGAGTTCTGCTGGAATTAACCACGCGTGTCGTAGTATCATGCACGGTGAATCCAATTTCAATTTCCTGAATGAATACACTTGCTACGTTCATGAAAACAATCACACACATACTTTCACACCTATGGCAGAGATAGAGAGTTCACGTTTTATTCTCTATTATATATCACATCATAAAAACATACCACATACCAGTCTACATCCGTTATATCGAATTCCGTCGGACCGAACAAAATACTTCGACATATCCGAATTTGACTTTACGAAATTTGATATAAACAGATCCAGTTATATGTAAAACGATAGTGTCTGAAACGGGACTTTGATCCGACTTCGAGAAAACCGGAGAATTCGACATAGCCGATTTTGATTTAACGCGTGTAGACTGTACTATAAAACAATACATAGCCATTCATATGTTTGAATTATTAGAGACGTATTATTACACAGTTAATACCACAATGCATATTCAATGCAACATAACAATGAATAAAGTTCAGTATATACATGGTATCTAAACATAGAAATAAAATACTGACAATTTAATATACATTTAGGCACCAGTGTGCAAAGACAAATCCGATATCATTTTCGATCAGATCAAAATTGAACAGATTAGCAGCGATTATTTAGTTGACATAAATGTATGTATACAGCATAGAGATACACATTTACTCTAAAACACAATCCTGATATATTTATAAGTGTATCAATTTACAGAGGTAAAAATGAACGCTTTTGCAAAATATTAAAGCAGGTTTTGGCACTTGTCCTAATCATATTTTTGTTGACGAATAAAAAATATCAACTGGTTATTTCTAGACAGGTCAGAGAAATTACTGTCTATACTGTTTGCTTTTGAGAACAGATCCTGTCTGTCTGTAATATCCTCATATAACTGGCATTCAAATAAAACAAGTAGCACGTGGGCAACGGTAGCAACGATAAATGAACGTAAAACACACACGTGAACATCAACGGCGCTTCAATACATCCATATTTACTGGTTCAAAAGAAGCACGTATTCATAATGCAGGTGCGTATCACTGGTAGGTCATATTCTCTACTAGTGTTCTAACTTGTACCCCGCTGATGTATAGACACACACGTACTGCCCTACAGCTGTTTTATAAGCTATGAGCAAATGTGCATTGCTCTAAGTAGGTATTATTAAATGTCATAATAATATATTGCACATTTTCCACCTGCGCATGTTTATTTTCAGATTAATCTGAAGTAGATCATTTCTATACAACACTATAACTTATATTATATATTATTTTCTCTATCGTTTTTTCTGATGGGGAAATGCCACAAATATATATATATTGAAAATATTAATACTGAACCAGACTGATCTGCATTCTTAAAAATCATATTCCTGTTAATAAATAAATAATTGCAGGATATTGAGTGTCATAGGGCGAGCAAACTGTGTAACCAACACGGGGTTCGAACACGGGACCTTCACATGGCAAACGATCTACGGACTGAGCTAGCCGGGCCTTTGTATATAATCTACCCCCAGTGAAGTTTAATGAATAATAGCAATACTCACGTATCGGGTGATATATTGTTAAAGAAGCGCATTTACTTTTAAAGTAAGAATTAAAAGTAAGAATTAAAAGTAAGAATTTAAAGTAAGAATTTAAAGTAAGAATTAAAAGTAAGAATTAAAAGTAATAATTTAAAGTAAGAATTAATAGTAAGAATTAAAAGTAAGAATTAAAAGTAAGAATTAAAAGTAAGAATTTAAAGTAAGAATTAAAAGTAAGAATTAAAAGTAAGAATTTAAAGTAAGAATTAAAAGTAAGAATTAAAAGTAAGAATTAAAAGTAAGAATTAAAAGTAAGAATTTAAAGTAAGAATTAAAAGTAAGAATTAAAAGTAAGAATTTAAAGTAAGAATTAAAAGTAAGAATTAAAAGTAAGAATTAAAAGTAAGAATTAAACGTAAGAATTTAAAGTAAGAAATAAAAGTAAGAATTAAAAGTAAGTATTAAAAGTAAGAATTAAAAAGAATTAAAAGTAAGAATTAAACGTAAGAATTTAAAGTAAGAATTAAAAGTAAGAATTTAAAGTAAGAATTAAAAGTAAGAATTAAAAGTAAGAATTAAAAGTAAGAATTAAAAGTAAGAATTTAAAGTAAGAATAAGAAATATATCAAGAAACATTAATAGAAACGTGGAGATAATCACAATAAGCTTTAATTAAGCTTCCGATTAAATCCATTTTCGTTTGTATAGCTATACAATAGATATGTACTGTACATAATGAACGAGTAAATATGTTGAAACCAAGAAACATTCACACAAAATTAGCGGTGTGTAGAAAAATATATTTAAAATTTAAATCCTACATTATGTATGCCAAACATTTCCATTTAATCGCATTTCTGATCTATTTCTCACTTTCTGTTTTTAATTACTTGGCCTAGGTATCAGCTGTTATTAAGTTTTCATAATAAAACATTTTAACTTTAGCACATTTTTGTTCCATAAAACCGAGGTCTATTGCTTTACACCGTGCACCTAAAAGAACCAGAGGAGACTCTGGAATGGGTCTCTGTCTGTATCGTGCACTATCATCCAAAATCTAAAATGACTAATCTCTTCAGGAGGCGTCGCTCATATGGGCAACCGGTAGCGACGATAAATAAACGTAAAACACACACATTTTTGTTCTAATTATCAAATGGCATTAACATTAAAACTAGTATTTCTTTACAATTGTAATAATGTCAATGTTTCGTTTACATTTTCAAAACTGTTTTGAAATTTGTTCATTTTAAGGATGCTCCTGCCATGTGACATTTCTGACGGCGAATTTTAATATAGTCGACGGCATTTTGATCGGCGAATATTAAGGTGAACCAAACACACATATGCATAATATGAAACGTACAAATAGGTCAAAAATGCAATGCACGTCGACGGGGTATTTTAGCATATATGTACGGTATAGATTCTAGACCAGCAGTCACATTTCTCACCACGAGATCATATTTGTAGTCAATGGTGATATTTCATCTCTGTATAGCAATTTTAGAAACAATTTGGTATATATTTGAAAAATACATCTCGAAAATATCGTACACATTTCGTACACGTCTAAATCGTACGTTAAAATGCGTCAGAGTGCACTATCGACGTTCTAGGATTCAAACGTGTCGGTGCGGGGTGGGGGGAGCATGCTCCTAAGCCCCTCTAGCAGGAACATTCGTTCGATGTTCAATTTTATTAGTCTGACCTACACATTCTAAATTGCTTATCCGACAGCAAACCACAAACAGGAGATAATGCCAGGTTAACATGGGTTAAAACAGAGAGGAGAAATGCTTCTAAGATACCAGAAACATGATCGATTGATCCTGGACCACATCGGTCACGGTCACTTGGGGTTCAATTTAATTCCAAGACGATTCGGCCACGTGTACTGTATACTATCCTTATCACCTAGATAGCATGTAGTGTCAGTTTACACGCTAGCTGGGAAATTACAGAACGTGTTATTGGCCATTTGAAGCGATCGGAGAGAGCACACAATAATCTCAAACTGGTGTGTTGTGTTTCGATGCCAGCCATTGGACACTGAGGCATAGGCAGTTTAGTGTCCATCTGTCTTTTAGTGTGCATACCTATACTGCAAAATCAAATTCAAAGTACATAGCCATTCTGTATAGAATTAGAAGAGATATGCTCGCCCATATGGTTTACCGGTGGCGAGGGTAAAGAAACAGAATCATCATCTAGAAGAGATATAATTATTGCAACCAAACATATCACATTATAATAATCATATGTTACTACTAGTTAAGGGGTTCGACATTAGCGGAAGATATATAGATAGTTAATTGTAAACATTTATTTACATTCTAAAGCCACTAATTTCAATTGAAAAATTATTTTAAAACAAAAATGGCATAAAACACTAAATTGAAAAAAAACATCAATGAGTGGAAGTGGACGTCGTGATAGCGCAGTGGAAGCGCGTTCGCTTCATGTGCGAACGTCCGGAGTTCGAGCCCCGCTGGAGCCGTTACGATTGTGTCCTTTTGGCAAGGCATCGAATTTCCACGTTGCCTCTTCTCTCTACCTCGTGGCGATGGATTCCATCAGGAATGAGGTCTCGAGAGTGATTAATATGAGTTGTAAGAACTTGTTTCGCTATTGAGCTAAATAAATTTGTATAAACAAACATCAATGCGCTATTAAGAAATAGCTTACAAAATCAGTTATCACCCTGGATCAGATCGAGAATGACCTAATTAGCAGCTGCTTCCTGTAGTATGTAAAATGATAGTTATATAATGATAAAATAATGATGTCATTATTTACAAAGGTCAAATTATCGACGCTGTAATATATTTAACAGGGGTTGGCAGTAGTATATTTAACAGGGGTTGGCACAACGTATTATCATTAGTGAAGAGAAATCATGCTCTCAGTTATCCATGTATCAGGAATAAATCACAATTACGGAATTAGATACACGAAAATGATTGAAATATTACTTACCACTCTGCGATGCTACGGGAAGTAAACAAACTAGCACCGACTGCGCATGCGTTATTTTATCAGGAACTAGTTATGATACGGCTGTTTCTGGTTTGATATGGCCAGCAAACGTAATATGAGACTGGAAAGCACAGCGTATCAACCTGGGTGGTAGACACTATTATGGTAGACATATAACGACAAAAAAAACAGGCTACAATTCATATATACTGAGTCAAAAAAGAAACGATACCTAAACATGACGGATAAAACCATAGAAAGGTTTAATATATTATTACGTATCAGTACCGGGTATCTTATTGCAACATCAGCCAACCATAAACACAGGTAAATAAACACCCGATAATCCTGGAACGCCGAATTTCCGATTTGCACGTGCTCCTCAACAAAGACAACTTCCTACACATGTACAAACCGGTTTATTGTACTGGTATTGCATTATCATCGAGGAAAAACACCTTACATACCCATTGTTACCTCTAAGCAGTGGTCACATTTACGGTCATGCACGTAGTTGACCGTAGTTCACTTCAAACGTAGTCCACCGTAGTGTAACTACTGTCAACTACGTTGAAGTAGGTTCGAAGTAGGTTCAAAATTGGCAAAAAGAGGAAATATAGAAAGTCTACTAGGTTGAACTACGTGTAAGTACGGTCAACTACGTTGAACTACGACCAGAGTGGCTATGTTTAACTAGGGTATCACTACGTCTAACTACGGGTAACTACGGTACACTACGTATAAACTACGTTCTAAGTACGCACAACTACGGTAAACTAGGGTCAACCGCGTTGAGCTACGGTAAAACATCGTGGCTGCGCCTGCGCAGTACGGGTAAGCTACGGTCATTGTGCTTTTGGATGTTGACGAGTCAACATTGTAATAAATCACGTAATTCTACCATGCCGCCAAGGAAGAGGAAACGAGGTTATTCCAAATCTGCTGCTGATACTTGTGCGGTGGGTGCTGTGAGTGGTAATGATGAGGAGCCAGAGAGGTTGGAAGAGCCTCTGGATACTCAGGGAAGTGATGTCCACGAGACACGAATGACTGATAATGATCCTCCTACTGGGGCTTTCAAGGAGAAGAGGCCTCCCCTCAGGCTGCACCTGGATCAAGAGCAAGTAGTGTTTGAGTTTGTTGAATCCCATCAGGAACTCTATAGCAAGGGGCATCCTGACTTCATGAAGACTGGACAGAAACAGGCATTGTGGCAACAGCTTGCTGACACCTTGAATGCCACTGACTTTGATGGTGAGTAGCACATTTTGGTATTTATATTTAATGCTATTATCATGATAAAATTGCTGAAATTCATGAATATATAACGGAACAATGTTTTTCAGATGCTGCACTCATTCATGTATTAACACATATTTCTTGATTCATATTTTTCAGGGTCCATTGCGAATGGTCACCGCATAATGACGTGGTGGAACAACCAGAGGTCCGCTTATGGCAAAGTTACCCGCAATGTGTCTGGCCAGGGAGCAAAGCGGCTGACAGCTCGTGAAGAGCGGTTGAAGGAAGGCCTGGCGTTCCTAAGCGCCCATGTCTACAGGATGCCCAAACGAGCCGGGGTTGATGTAAGTATAATATCTGACGAATTACTGATTTACTGAATGAATTAATCACAAACGTTAATTATTTTGCGTTGAGTTCTGCTCTCAACCTAAATCTAGAGGGCGTGGGTGGCTTAATATTGCCAAGACCAACCATGAACAGGCCTTATCAATCGGGCCTGAAGCGCATTGATATGTTTTGTGTGTTTGACATTTTGTATGGTTCAATACTTGTACTATTATAATGTTGAATGTACATGTATGTGCTGAAATAAGCTAAATGTGAAAATATTTTAATTTATTAATACATCTGCTCTTGTCTACTTTCAGCTCATGGGATAGCTTCGTGAAAAGCATCCTGAGAGATTCAATGCACCCGCAGCTCAGGACAGGCCACCGCGGGAGTCAGACACCGACTCCGAGCAAACCACCCCAACGGTCACGCAGACAGATGAGCACATCCGTACCTCTAACCAGACGACTATGAAGAGGAAGCCGTCTCATCTTCTCCTGGAGAAAATCGAGAAGAGAATGGACGCCAACCAGCAGCAGATGAGTCAGCTTATCAAGCAGGTAAAACGAACTGGATAAATTATTATGTTTTTTTTTACACGTAGAGGCCAAAGGTATAGTAGGGGTATGCAGGAAGCCGTTGCATAATCATCCATCTCGTTTTAAATGTTTTTCTGTTTTGTGTTGTTTCAGGAAGACAACCCGCGAGCGGCTTTTGGCCGCCTTGTAGGGCTCTCGGCTGCACAGATGGACGACGAAGCATTTGAGGGACTACAGATGGCTGTCACCAATTTACTGGTTAAGTATAAGCGGGAGTCTAGGGCTAGGACTCAGGTTGCTTTGGTGACCCAGGCCGCCCCACGCTCGCCGCCTAGGCCCCAGGTGCAACCAGGTGCCACCACCCATCACACAGTTGGGGACCTCTTCCTAACATCAGGCATTGCCGCACAGCAGAACCAGCAGTGCCCGGGGGGCTTCATACCGGACTGGCAGCGCCAGTACCAGCAGCGCCAGTACCAGCAGCAGCCAGACACCCAGCAGGCAGACCAGCCGCAGCGTTCCAGCAGTGCTCCTATGGACTTTTACTCTGTCTAAATGCACTGTTCAATAACTAAATAAATAAATGTTTCATCTTGACATGACTTTCAGTCATTATGTGGGTTTTGTGACCGGGGACGTACCGTAGCATTTGAACATTATTATCCATAGCTTGTATGCTATTGACTGACAAGTATCTGTGCCTAATACTTATCTTCACAAGAGAACATAGTATCAACGTGTTTGACGTCAATTGCACGTTTATTATCGATAGTGGCCACTATTTCGGCCGTAAAACAAACTGAGCTGATTATGTGCTCAACTATACGAAATTTTAATTGGTACGAACTTCATTGTCGTAGGCGAATACACGTAATGCACGTTCCTGCGCAAACATGCATATTATCGGATATTAATGAAACATATTGATAAAATAAAGAAGGTAATACAGTCAAACTTGCTCGAAAGACCACGTGTATTAAGAGACCACATGTTCACTTCCCGTTTGTGTTGTTTATGAACAAATGTATTAAGAGTCCAGTCATGTTAAAAGACCGTTTTCTGACCTTCCCTTGGGTGGTCTCTTAATACAAGTTTGACTGTATTACAACGTTTGGAATTGTTGAATTTCAACGATATTTATCCAATGGTTATTGAGATATGTATACATGAAAACAAATTTCGTTTCTTTCTTCTCCTAGTGTATATATACATCTAAATAAATAAGACAACAAACTATTGTCACTAACAACTTATTTATTATAATAGGCACTGTTGAGTGTTTTAAAATCCAAACAATAAGCAAATGAAAATTTAACTTACTCGTTCCCCTCATGTCGACACTGATCCTCTCTAGAACTGACGGAGACACTGGTTCTGCCATGGAACCGAGCCAGCTGGTGACGTCAGGTAGTGCTTGAGGTACAGCCTCTGCAGTTTTGCTTCCCTACTGTCGTAGTTCCCACACTGTGGTTGAGTGAGATCCAACAGGTTGGCATTGGCCCGCCACGCACCATCAACGACGTTGTGATCTTGGTCCCGAAGATGCTGGTCTGCAGCAGGGTTCCTCACCTTCAAGTAGTTGTGCAGGGAGACGCACGATCTCACAACGAGGGTTGCAGTATCCACATGGACCTGGAGGGTGGAAAGGAGGCAGCGGAAGCGGTTTGCAAGTATGCCAAAGGCATTCTCCACCACACGACGTGCTCTGGACAGCCGGTAGTTGAAGACCTGCTGGCCATCGTCCAAACCGCGTCGAGGAAAGGGTTTCATCAGCCATTTCCTCATGGCGAATGCACCATCCCCTATGATGTAGTAGGGGGTGTTTACATCATCCCCTGGTAGCGGATCTGCATCTGGGACACCCAGGACACCATCATGCAGAGCTTGTCGAACGTCACAATGGTTCCATATCTGGCCATCAGAACTAGAGCCGGCGTCTCCAATTTGTGTCCACAGGAAGCGGTACTCAGCATCCACCAAGGCCATGAGTACAATGGAGTCAAACCCTTTATAGTTGTGGTAGATAGAACCTGAGTGGGGCGGCTTCTTGATTCGGATGTGCTTCCCATCAAGAGCACCAAGGGTGTGTGGGAACTGCCACTTCTGCTGAAAGGCCCGAGCCACCTGCTGCCACTCTTCAGCTTCTGTGGGAAGCTTGACAAACGCTGGTTCCAGGACATCAACCAGAGCCTGACACACATCAACAATGAGACCAGACATGGTGTTGTGAGCTACCCTGAAGCCGAACCGGAGGTCTCGGTAGTAGTTTCCAGTGGCCAGATACCGGAGGGTGAACGCCAGCTTTAGCGCAGGAGAGATGGGACACCTGAAAGTGGTTGTCTGTTTGGTGATCATCTCCTCAATCCTGGCCAGGATATCATGGAATGTGGCCACATCTACTCGCAGAAATTGCTGGAAAGCCTGGGGGTCCTCCACTTGAAGCTCTGCCATCAGAGCCTCATACTGACCGTGGACTGGTCTACGCAGCAGCCAGTCCCTGGTCCACCATCTCCTTTGTCTATTATTATCCCTCCTTTCTTGTTCCTCTAGGTCTTCTAATTCCACAAGGTTTCTTGCCAGACCAGCAAGTTCCATGTTATCCTGACCCAAGAACTTCGCAATCGTGACTCTGTCACCCATTGTGTACAGTATGCAGTTAAAAGAATAATTGAATCCTCAAATAACAAGATGTTTGTAATCCCAGAAATGTAGCGACAGATTTCTCATTATTTGACCTCTACGATTTTTGCTACGGTCAACTACGGTGAAGTAGGGTCAATTACGGTTAACTAAGGTCAACTACGTTCAAACTACGGTCACAGTACGGTATTGGCATCGTACTTGACCGTAGACAATTTTTGAACATGTTGAAAAATTATGTGCTAACTACGGGCAAATCATAAGTTCGAACTACGTTTATTAATACGTTGAACTACGGTTAACTACGTGTAACTACGCTCAACTACGTTTTGTACGTTCAACTACGGTCATTCCCTACTACGGTCAACTACGTACTATGTGATACACAAAATGCCTAGGCTAAACCGCAATCAGAGAATGCGTGCCATTGGCATGATTGACGGCGGTTTACGTCAGCGTGACGTCGCAAATCGACTCGGGGTTACGCGGATCACGATAACACGTCTACTTCGACGTTATCGAACACATGGATCGGTGGACGACCGTCCAAGATCTGGTCGACCACGTGTGACGACGCGTGAACAGGACCGTCACATTCGGACGTCACATTTACGTGACCGGTTCCTACCTGCTACGCACACAGCTGCCGTTACTCCTGGGATGACCAACAATCGCATCAGTGCACAAACAGTCAGGAACCGGCTCGGTGAACGTGGCATTCGTGCCTATCGGCCATACGTTGGACCCATCCTGACACGACGTCACCGTGACGTACGGCGGGAATGGACGACGGAACGTGCTCGCTGGACTCGGTTACAGTGGAATTCGGTGATGTTTAGCGATGAATCGCGGTTCTGTTTGCGTCGAGCGGATGGCAGAGAGCGGGTATATCGCAGACGCGGTGAACGTTACGCCGACGCATGTGTACGTCAGGTCGATCTGTTCGGGGGCGGAAGCGTTATGGCGTGGGGCGGTATCACCTTCGGCAGTCGCACTGAACTGTTAGTGGTGGACGGGAACCTAAACGCCCAGCGGTACTGTGATGAGATCCTTGCGCCAGTTGTTGTGCCGTTCTTTAACGCCAACAGAAACGTCACACTGTTCCAACAGGACAACGCCAGGTGTCATACTGCTCGGATTTCCACCACATTATTGGAGCAGAACAATATTGAAACCCTGCCGTGGCCTGCTTTGTCACCAGACTTGTCACCCATAGAACATTTGTGGGATACGTTAGACCGCCGCGTCAGACGACGTCAGCCGGTAACGTTAAACCAACTGAGGGATGATTTGCGTCAGGAGTGGACAAATATTGACCAGCAAGAGATTCAGACACTCTTCCGTTCGATGCGACGGCGGTGCATTGCAGTGAGAGACGCAAATGGTGCCCATACTCGGTATTGACGTCTGTGTGAAAACTCCATTAGACCCCTGTCCGACGAATTACGTCATCACGCAGCAGACAGTTTCGGGGGCTCATTATGCTTTATGTGCTTTATGTGTCTTTCAAACATGTTGGACTATCATCTTATGAATTTTCAAAGAATGTTCTTAATAAATGTTGAAATTATAGTCACATAAACACCAGGCATCGTTTCTTTTTTGACTCAGTATATAAGTAATAAGATACATTATGACATTTAGTTTTAATAGGAATATGACTTTAATGGTCTTAGATTGCATTCAGTTTACAATAAGGTGCTTCTTTCCCTGGCGATCGTAAGTCGGTTTCTAGTGTCCTGCCAAATGAGAATATAGTTATTCAATATTATATTTAGATAAGCAAATTAATTGCTTACGTCTAAGAAGAAATTTGAGCTACTTCGTGAAATTGGCACAATAAATCATAATGTCATTATGATGTAAAAAAACGGTTTTTCTTTTATACATTTGATAAATGGCGATATAATGTGAGAGATATAAATATTGACCTTTTGGAAAGGGGTGTTGCTAATGTTTTCAAAACGTGTAGCCCAATCATTTTGCACTTTGAAAATGTAATGTATATGGAGATTATCAGGATCTATGTATGTTAGATTACAACTTCTCTCCAATGCAACCCGGGTTCGATCCTCGGACCGGGAAGTATGTGATATGGTACGGTGGTCGCCAGATCGGTCAGGTGGGTTTTTCTCCGGGTTCTCCGGTTTCCTCCCACACGAATGACCACATATACGCTTTCATCCGCGTCAACGAGAGTGATTAATATAAGTTGCTAGAACTTGCTTCGCAATCGTTGTAAAATAAATAACGTTTAAGACTATGTTAGAAGTAATGTTATTGTAATAATTATGTAATTTGAAATTGTTATCCTCATTGTGAAAAAGTTGCAATAAAATATTATTAAATTTTAATTTTAATTAAAAAAGATATAAATATGTATCCTTTACACAGACTTGTCGGTAGTAGTTAACGCGTTGTACTATGAATCGAGGGATCACAGGTTCGATCCGCCATCTGGCTCTTATGTTATTAACAGTATTTCAGATGGACCTATATACCTAGGTCTATAAATGTCGTTGCTTTACATCGTGCACGTAAACGAACGAGAGGAGAGTCTCTATCATTGCAATATCCTCCAACATATAAAATTCCACATTGCCTCTTCTGGAATGAGGTCCCAAGAGTAATTAATATAAGTTGTAGGAATTTGTGTCGCAATCGAGATAAAATAAATCTGTATAAACTAATCTAAAATGACTAATATATTCAAATGGGAAACCGGTAGCGACGATAAATAAACGCAAAACCACACTAGTACATGATATCAAGACAGACAGACTATTTTATTGTCGTAAACCATACACAGTTTCTTGACACATATATACAGTATAACACATGATGTGATGATCAATCCATATACCTTCAAGGATATACAAGGAGTTGCGTCCAACTATATCTTTAAATACTAGTATATCTCTAGGAAGAGCCTTTGAACTATCAACATAATTAAAAGATCAAGGTCGCATACCTTCTAAGACATATGTGTTTGTGCTTACTTCCGGGTACTGTCAAATGTCCCACCAAGATATAGAGTATATTTGTGATTATTAGTATAAGATTGGCATTTATTTCATCGAGCGGAAGAACATATGTCGGTGATCACAAGATGGAATAAATTATGTTATATGTTATGTTATATTTCGGGTTTTACGCCTGCATCAGCACCATTTTGGGCTATATCGCCGGCGGGCAGTTTACCTAACAACACCTTTACTGGGCAGGCTCCAGCGTTTAACAAGTACTTGGGTGCACCAACCTCCGTAAGAAACTGCCAACTTTTTCATATAAATGAGACACGGCCTGAGCGGGGCTCGAACCCGTGACCATCAGTGATGATAGGTTACAGTGGTATACAAGTCAGCGACGACCTTAACAACTCGACCACGAAGGCGGACGAGATGAAATAAAATCATACCTCATTTTTTACCTCATTTACGAAATAATATTTCTTTATAGTCGCCTCCGCCGAGGCATTTGGGCGACTGGTTTCTCTAAGAAGTTTACGTTGTCATCTAAGTTGTTTATGTAGACAACTGGAAAGGCATCTTCGTTCTTCTCAGGGTGACAAGTCCTGTACCATCTTTCGAAGGGGTCCCTTGTAGGGCCACATCCTCCACGATTTATCAGCTCACAGCAGCAATAATGGTTCCGGTTTCTTCGCTTGGGTACTCACGCCTGCGTCCCACCGTCTTCCTTGAAGGAGATCCGTCTCCTTGAAGGAGCCGGCTAAAAGAAAACCAGCTATCCGCGGCTGCCAGCACTAAGTGTTGCTGTCTCGCCAGGTAGGGAAGTTAGTCGTATGATACTCTATATGTAAATGTATAGTCACGCGATTCCGATGGCGCGGCTTCCGTCAGCGAAGTCCTTGAACCATATTCCTGTTGTGAGCTGTGTCTAGGCCACGACGAGCACGCTGTGGAGGAGAGACCTGGCCTGGAGGTTATAAAACTGTTCTGCAATCTCAAAACTCAGTCTCAATGGTCCGATTGGTTCAGCTGAGAGTCAACCAATCAAATCATTTGAGCTTGAGTTTGAGATCTGAGAACAGTTTTATAACCTCGGGGCCCTGACCTCATTTAATAATAAACACAAATCTTTTTATTTTATGATTTCCAATGAGTTGGGTTAATATATTTGTTGTGTGTGTTTTTACGTTTATTTATCGTCGCTACCGGTTGCCCATATGAGCGACGCCTCCTGAAGAGATTAGTCATTTTAGATTTTGGAGGATAGTGCATGATACAGACAGAGACCCATTCCAGAATCTCCTCTGGTTCTTTTACGTGCACGGTGTAAAGCACCGACACGAGACCTCGGTTTAACGTCCCATCTGAAAGACTGTTAATTTTATTAGGGTCAGACGGGGGATCGAACCTGCGATCCCTGGATTACCAGTCCAGCGTGTTACCACTGGACTACAGATCCGTCTGTATATATTTGTTATCCAATCGTATTCAATTTAACTGCCCCTGTCGGGAGCCTCAATTTCACTACTGTACTGACAGCAACACAGCCACTAATGTTAGAGTGAAATTATCAATTTAGCTTCTGTCCGCTATCAAAATTGAATACAAGACAAAACGAATTCATATTAGCTTATAATTTACCTGTTTATGAGTATCAGAAAATAGCTAATATACAAATTTAAAGTACCGCGCAGGAATACGAAACGCAACCAGTGACAGAGAAAATGCCATAGTCCACTGTTTCAGAACGATGAACGATAGCGTTTTCTTTCACTGGGAAAAAACTCAATCATACAGTGGAAGAAAACAACAGAATACTTGTCTATGATATGTTGTCAGTAAATCAATGGTAATTTTCTATAATGCATTTTTCATTATGTTCCTATACTTGTCCTTTACCCGTTTCCAAAACTGTTTAGGTTTATTTTTTGCCCATTTAGTGAGAGTAATTTTCTCAGCACTTTTAAAATTATTTTTTTCCCTACGTTTACTTTTATTGGAATTGGATTTTGTTTGTACACATGCTTTCCTATTTTCAGTTTATTTTTTATTTTAAAAAATTATTTCGTGCAACAGTGTATGATGTAACACTCTGCGTTGAATCATTCTTTTCTTCTTTTGAAACCCATGTAATTAGTTTTCGTGCGGGTTTTACCCTACACTACAGTAGGTCTACCAAATGTCGCTAATAGAACACACAATGAAGCTAAAACACAAACTGAGCAACAGAACAGCACATTGCTCGGCACTTTGTGTGTGTATACGTAAAGAAGGAATTGTTTACGGTGTTCAAATCTGCAATAAAACATTATTTATCACATGACGTCATTTTACTAACATTGTTGTAGTTGTGACGTTATGTACGGACTACAAAAATAACACCAACTAGTTTTGTAACTTTAGATATCTTGATGATAGAATCGAAATAATAGTTTTGTTTGCGTTATTCATAGTCGAATAAATAACCGAATGACAAATATTCATTTTAGGTAAAATAATTGGGGGAAAACATATCCGTACGGTATTCGACCCTGGCCCGCCGGATTCGTAAGCCAATGATCTATACATTAGACTATGCTTCCAATGCTATACTGCCAGCATGTTAAAGTTACATATGAGCAGGTGCGCGAGCTCTTTCCATCAGCATATTTAGATTAATCTAGACTAAATCGTGGAATAAAATCAACAAACGCAATATTACGGTACAATATACAAAATGTATGAAATGACTGAATGGAGATTTTCTTGTATTGTGTAGTAGACACATTTATAGATTGAAATAATAGTTCAGCATATACTTCATGAACTTATTTTATTAACATATTAAAAGTTGTAGGATTCTTCAAGATACCAAATCGTAACCATTGCAATAATTGTTGAAGTCATTTTCTTTTGAAGTCAATTGTTATTTAGTAATGCCCTCGCTGTATGTTCATTGTACCATCTTCTAGTAAGTATATGATATAAGCCGAATAACGTTCTAGTATGTATAATACTGGGCTGTGTGAGCCGCGTAGCGCCGAACACAGTACAAATAATATACATATAGGGTCCGTTTGATGCTTATATCTTACTTAATATAATACTCTGGCATATTGAAAGTAGTCCAATATTAATAATAATATACGGCAAGTACAAAGGTAAGACGTCACGTCAGTGTTTTAATAGCAGTTATCATTCAACATAATCAATACATGTATACCTACATGTAAATTGTACGCTACCGTAATCACTTATTTATTATGCCAGGAAACATTTCAATTAACAAAAGTAGACCTGCTAAATATATGGGTTCAATGGTGTTTAAGGACTTATGGGCGTTTATATAAGTACAACTAGTACCTTAGTCTTGATTCTAAGACTTGATTACTCTCCCGCAAATGATAGGCATATAATTTGTCAAGTCTTCAACTCTAACAATATATATCTTGGCACTTCATTTTAAATGCTTTTCTCTGGTTTATTTTGTTACAAATATGTGTCTGCCTTCTGTAAATACTCGGATGTGTACATAGGGTTCAAATAAGTGTTGTTGCATGTAAATACCTTACCAAGTAGGACTGTTTTTAACTTATGGACTACTTGTACATTTAAAGTACTCTACCTGAAGTTTTCGGACTTTTTACTGATATCTTCTCAAATTGCTACATGTAAATACCTACCAAGTAGGATATTTCACTTATTGACTTCATGTACATTTAAAGTACCATAACTGAAGCTTTCGGGCATTTTACTGATATCTTGTGTGTACGTAGTGTGTACGTAAAGAGTTTAAATATCTTACATATTGTCTCAGAATTATCATCTCAAATGCTATTCAATTGATAGTTTATATTTGACATTATGCTTTACAAGCCACATACTCTGTCCATAGTCTACATTTTTATAATTGACAATTCTCCTTTCTGCCAACACCAACTACATGCACTTAATACTATTTGGACAGTTTAGAGTTTCAAATCTGAACAATTCCGCTCTTTCCTAGTTTTAACTTTAAATTAATCAATTTGTATGTACTGATATCGAGATATATTATGCCTTTTCACAATATCAATCATATCAGACTCCACTCTTGAATTTATGTATTTCCCATGCGCTCGCTTACTCTAATTTCAGATAATAGACTCACATACTTCTCATTTATTTCTCAAATCTGATTAATAATTCTCATTTAACTATGCTTACTTTAATAGATTTACTTTTTAGACAATCCTCATAAGTTTACCACAATGTGTATGCTATATCACATTTCATTTTCATATTATACTATTATAGATACTAAATTAATTATGCAATTCTTTTTCTATTTTTCTACTCACTCCTTGATTTGGAAATGTTTGGATGTTGGGCGGTCCTCATTCATTGTGTGCGATTGCATGCTCTTTGCAATGTGGTTTCTGATGTTACTCACATCAGTTACATAAGAATATTGATTACTCTACACTGATCATGCCATCGTACACAAGTCCATGGAAATTCTCACTCTTCTTACATACAATTACACTTCTGTCTATCGTAGCAAATCAAACATACAACTATAGTGTATATTCGCAAGTACGTTCACAAATAAAATATAACATTGTTTATCCAACCAAACATGCCATTCCAGGAATAAACAACTTACCCAACACACGCTTCATCGAAATATCTCTTCTCCTGCTTACTGGCATGGTACTTGCTGCTTGGCTTAGCTACTTACTGATCATAGCAGGTGATGTTCATCCGAACCCTGGTCCGTCTTCAACACATTCCACAAGCTCTACTTGCTCCTCACTTCCTTCCATGTCGCAGTCACTGTCCGATCTCATGTCGAAATCTAACTGTCTTTCTAGTCTACACTACAACGTGCAGAGTCTTTTGAACAAAGTAGAGGTCCTTGAAGCAGAGTTCAATTCCTTTGATATTATTTCATTTTCAGAGACATGGTTAAATTCTAATATTTCCAACGATGATCTGAAGTTCAGAGACTTTCACATTCCAGAGAGGAAAGATAGAGTCGGGGACAGTCATGGTGGGGTTATTGTATATGTGAAGAACAATTTACATTTCAAGAGGCGACAAGACCTCGAACCCAGAGGACTTGAATGTATTTGGGTGGAACTGTATCCGTCTCAATCGACGCGCATCTTGTTTGGCACTTTTTATCGGCCTCCTAATGCTGATGCTCATTACACATCCTTGATAGAAGATTCACTTGGCCTTGCGATGGACTCAAATATCTCAGATGTAATTGTAACAGGAGATTTCAATTTCAATCTATCTATCCCCAACCTGTACCGTAAGCTTACTTCTATATGTCAACAGTTTAATCTGGAACAACTCATTTCCGAACCGACTCATTTTACCGAGTCTTCTTCCGCTATTTTTGATCTATTTCTTGTTTCGTGTAGTCATCGTGTTGTAGCATCAGGTGTTGGAGAACCTATTCTAGATCAAAATGTCAGATTTCATTGTCCAATCTACTCTTTGTTTGCATTTTCTAAACCTCGGGTTAAGACTTTTAAACGTTTTGTTTGGCTATACGACCGTGGTGATTATGACACTTTAAGAAACAAAATATGCGACACGGATTGGGAAGCACTAAAGGATGATGACACTGAAATATATACAACTTCTGTCACTCACAAACTTCTTGAGCTATCCAAGCAATGCATTCCTACCAGAACCATTACTGTAAAACCAGATGATTCACATTGGATAACTACACACATAAAACGGAAAATTCGCAAAAGGAAAAATCTTTATCAAAGAGCGAAACACTCACAAAACCCACGACACTGGCAAACATTTAAACTGGTTCGCAATGAGATAGTTTCTCAAATTCGCACTGCAAAACAAAATCATTTTAGTAAGATGTCGGAAGCACTACAATCGGATACAATCTCACAAAAAGACTGGTGGAAGATTGTAAAAGGATTCATAGCATCCAATAAGAAACGAACAATACCAGCACTTAAACACCCACACACGCAAGAACTCGTCTTAAACACCCACACACGCAAGAACTCGTCTTAAACACCCACACACGCAAGAACTCGTCTTAAACACCCACACACGCAAGAACTCGTCTTTGATACTAAATCCAAATCCGATCTCTTAAATGAATTATTTTGTAGTCAATCTTCTTTGAACAACTCAGACAAAGACCTTCCTAAAAACTATTATCAAGAGCCCACACACAAACTCCTAACTATATATGTTACTCCTCAAGACGTGTAGGATGCTATTAAAACACTCAAAACTAACAAAGCCTCAGGTCCTGACGAGATCAGTAACCGCATTCTTCGAGAGACTGCTTCAGTACTAAAATACCCGCTTTGTTCCTTGTTCAATCATTCATTGCAATGCTGTACAGTTCCGCAGCTCTGGAAAGACGCTCATGTGTGTGCTATCTTCAAGAAAGGCGACCCTTCATTGCCTAACAACTATCGCCCAATTTCGCTTCTTTGCTGTGTTGAAAAGGTCTTTGAAAGAATCATCTTCAAGTACCTGTACAATTTCATGAATGCAAATAATTTCATTTCACATCTACAATCTGGATTTAAGCCAGGGGATTCATCAGTGAACCAATTAACATATCTCTACAATACATTTTGCATGGCACTTGATGACGGCCTTGAAATTCGCACAGTCTTCTTTGATATAAGTAAAGCTTTCGACAAGGTCTGGCATAACGGTCTCCTATTGAATCTTCGTAAAGCAGGTGTTGATGGGCCTCTTTTGTCTTGGTTCTCTGATTATCTTTCCAACAGACGCCAAACTGTCATTCTTCCTGGCGCCAAATCTAACTGGTGTTCGCTAGGGGCTGGTGTGCCCCAAGGATCCATCCTCGGTCCACTTCTGTTTTTAGTATATATCAATGACATCGTGGAAGACGTAGGTGCTAAGATACATCTATTTGCCGATGACACGAGTCTACACATTGTCGTCGACCAACCTGTAATTTCAGCCCAAATACTGCAATCTGATATCAATAAACTATCCTATTGGGCGGAGGCATGGTTAGTCACATTTAATCATTCAAAAACTGAATCTATGATCATCTCACGCAAAACACATAGACCACATCACCCAGCATTACTCATGAATAATCAACGAATCTCATCCGTCACGTCTCATAAACACCTTGGTGTCCACTTCTCAAACGACGGCTCTTGGCATACTCATGTAACTCATATTACTGATAAAGCATGGAAGAGAATACATATCATGCGAAGATTCAAATTCCTATTGGAAAGACGATCACTTGAAACCATTTATTCTTCTTTCATCAGACCAATTTTAGAATATGCCGATGTTCTGTATTGCAATTGCACTCAGTATGAAAAAGACGAACTCGACAAGATCCAGAATGAAGCTTCTCGAATTGCTTCCGGTGCAACAAAACTTGTTTCTCTTCATAAACTACATAGGGAAGTCCGGTGGGAATCATTAGACAAACGTCGACTTAACCACAGACTTACTCTTTTGTATAAAATGAAAAATGGTCTTACTCCCAAACATCTATCTTCTCTTGTGCCACAAAGTGTGGGTGAAACTAGCAGATACAACCTAAGAAACGCAGCTAATATTAATGGTATTCCATCCCGTACTGCGCTCTACTACAACTCGTTTCTACCTTCTACCTTAAGAGATTGGAATAATCTATCTATGCAACAACAAAGCTCTCCTACACTATCTTCTTTCAAACACAGTCTTCGTGGAAATATATCTAAAACTCCTAAATACTTTTATGTTGGCTCCAGGAATTGGCAAGTTTATCATGCCCGATTACGTACTGAGTGCTGCTCCTTAAACCAACACCTGTACAGCAAAAACTTATCTCCAACATCTCTTTGCCAATGCGGTCTTGTTGAAAGTAATCACCATTTCTTCTTGGAATGCACACTATATACCAACATCAGAGCAAAACTAATACAAGCAACTTCTATATACTGTACAGTAACTGTGTACACTCTCTTACACGGAGATCAAAACCTTTGCGACAACATCAACAGCAGAATCTTTCTTGCTGTACAGGACTATATAAGGGACAGTAAACGTTTTCCATGAACTTGAATGACTGACCTGTTCCTGGCTCTCAACATTCCAAATCAAATCTCAAGATCTTATTTCTTCTACTTGAATTGAAAACAACTAGGATGATTTATCGTCAAAGTTGAATGACTCTTTTATTTATTATTACTTAATTTTATATTTATTATTACTTAAGATGAACACAAAGTGTATTAGTTATAAATACCATACATTTTAAGCCACTGAGATAAATATCTAGCAAACTATATCGATATCATATCACACCTCACTTTACCTAATAATGTTACTTTCTTCTTACAATAATTGTTGTGAGTGTGCACATAATATAAATTAGAACAATCTATTACACTTAGACTCAACCATATTCTTTTTATTAGCATTCCTCATCATTATAATATTCTGACCTCTATTATTATAATGTCTTTTTTCTTATCTCAACTACAATATCGTATTTTTTCTATCTAAATCGTATTATGAATCTTGTATTGTTAAACATTTCAAGCACATTATTTTACCGCCAACTTTACAACAAACGAGTTTCGAAGGAGAAGACCTTTATAAGCTAATCTAGCTTTCGGATCTAATCCTTTTTCAAATCATAAAATATTATATTGTAATGTAATTGCTATATGTATATATGTTACATTGTTTGAAATAAAATATGTTTAAACTAATATACAAAATGTTGGCAAATAAGAAACATGCCAACATTTTTTTATATTGTACACTATTTTATTCCACTATCGAATAGTGTCAGGGAATGCTAATCTGGCTCATAAGAACACTTTCTGATCTCAATGCTGCTCCATTAGCTCTTTCCGCCCTGCCTCGCTGTGCCCCCCTTAGCTATTGTCCCACAATTCATTTTCCGGTACCAATATTTTATTTTCGATAGCATATCGACACTCAGTTCTCAACTCGCGCTACCGTAAAGCTCACTAGACGAGAGTGTCTGAAGCTCGCTTAGAGCTCGTTAATATTTGTATTTCAGTTGTTTAATGGCGAATCAATCATGGTTTTGGAGTTATGGCGCAGTCCGTTGTCCTAATTGGTTACTTCAGGCGCTCAGCACGACACACCATGGAGACGCTCAGCACGACACACCATGGAGATAATCTCAATAAGCTTTAACCATTCGATTAAATCCATTATCTTTCTGTATACAATAGATGCATTATGAATGAATAAATATGTTTAAACAAAACCATGTTTTTATTTGACTATAAAAACACTAATACAAATAACATTCCATTCTAACATGACCAACATATCTACAACACGCAAAAATAGCTGGTGTTATTTTTAGAGTGCTCAATGGACACCACAAGATTACACAAACATGCTAGTAATGTGACGTCAGACTTAACGCACCTCGCTATACAATGTTTTATTGCAGATTTAAACACGGTAAATTCATTCTGTGCGTATACAAACACAATGCCAAGCCATGTTAGAATATTGAATATATAACACCATCGACATAAACGTCCAGAAGAAGAAAATAAAATATCATGATACAATTATCGAAGTTCTATAAGCGTTTGCATTCGCAGTAAGAAGAAATTCGCTTTAACGCTTTCATCGCCAATGTCGCATAAAAGCGACTCTGCAAAAAGTAGAGAACCTGATTAGACATAACAGAACGTGCAGTCTAATCAGGCTGCATGCTGAATGCTCTTCAGACAGTGGAACTGAAGCACCTGTCAGAATAGCAATCAACATAGATCCTGATCAGACGAGGCGTTGGATCTAGTCGTTATCTCTGTCTCATCAATATACATGTAATACACACATGTTTACATTTCACAATATATCAGTATACTGCCGCTCAGTTATTGAGCTATAAGATACTATCAATTTGTTTAAAAAAAAATTGTTTATACTTTATTTATTTTACAACGATTACGAAGCAAGTTTGAACAACTTATATTAATCACTCTCGTTGGCTCGGATGTAAGCGTATATGTGGTCATTCATGTGTGAGAAAACCGGAGTACCCGGAGAAAACCCACCTGTCCGATCTGGCGACCATAGTACCATCATACATACTTCCCAGACTATCAATTAACCTTTCATATATACAAAAGCACCGCCCTCGGGTGTCATGGCCCGTCCACAGCTCCTTGAAATGTATATGATTTTAAACTGAATTATTTACAATGTATATGAAAGAGGGGCTTAGTTCTGAGAACAGTGCTGCCCAATTTATGTATCTCTATGTTGTATGTACATTGCTTTGAATTTATTCGGCGCTGAAAGAGTTAAGTATATTAATACGATTAATTCCGTTTGATGTTCGGATATATTATAATTCAGTCTGCGGTTGCAGACACAAACAGGGGGGGGGGGACATTATTTTACATCTACTGGCCTAAGGACCCGATGCGGATATTCCCCGATTCACAATTACCGTTATAACATCGTTAAGGAACTGCGAAGGGAAGTGACACACAGGGACTCTGACAGAAAACATAAAACTGATTGAAGTTGCATTCTTATATTCTTGCTTGGTTATATTGCATGCTGATCCGGATCTATGTTGCATGCTCTGAATTTATTTGGCGCTGAGTTAACGTGCATATCAATTTCTTTAATTCGCAAATTAGGAAAATAAATAATTTAATTAAGTAATCTTATAACAACAAACAGCATCGTAAACAACGACACAGCTAGACATGTGATCGAAAGTGTGCATTCACTTGGAATGAGACGAATCGTACTATGAATATAGTATCAATACGTATGAAATAATTACCTGACGAATGACATCAATAATTCAAATTGTACGGAAAAGGTTGAATAAAGTACCTGTGGTTGGGAATGATTGTATATTAGAGGACATAGAAAACGCACACTTATGATAAGTGTGTTTTTACATGAAAAACAATAACTATATAAATACATAGTTTTGAACATTTTGGAACATTATTAGTTGCTCAGTTTGTGTTTTGTAATAAAGATGTGATATATCTTTGATGGAATCCTTCGTATTTCGTTTTCATGTAATAATAATCATATAATATAGGTGTGCGTTTTCTATGTCCTCTAGTATATAATGTAGGTGTGCGTTTTCTATGTTCTCTAGTATATAATGTAGCTGTGCGTTTTCTATGTCATCTAGTATATAATGTAGGTGTGCGTTTACTATGTGCTCTAGTATATAATGTAGGTGTGCGTTTTCTATGTCCTCTAGTATATAATGTAGGTGTGCGTTTTCTATGTCCTCTAGTATATAATGTAGGTATGCGTTTTCTATGTCCTCTAGTATATAATGTAGGTATGCGTTTTCTATGTCCTCTAGTATATGTTATATATGAATGCAAGTAAATGGTATATTAAATCGACGTGCTTTCACTTAGCACTAAACTGTCTGAATATAAACAAGAAGAGATGAATGGATTATTAAGACATACACTTTACAATGTTTGGCTGTAATAATGGAGGCACATACATGTGCGACAATATCAAACAAGCACGAAACAAATAAATATAAGAATGTTCTATATTAATTAATTTGTGTGTTTTACGTTTATTTATCGATGCTACCGGTTGCCCATATGAGCGACGCCTCCTGAAGAGATTAGTCATTTTATAGTTACAGATTTTTGGAGGATATTGCAATGATACAGACAGAGACCCATTCCAGAGTCTCCTCTGGTTCTTTTACGTACACGGTGTACAGCACCGACACGAGACCTCGGTTTTAAGTCCCATCTGAAAGACTGTTAATTGTATTAGGGTCATACGGGGGATCGAACCTGCGATCCCTGGATTACCAGTCCAGCGTGTTGCCACTGGACTACAGATCCGTCTGTAAAAAACTTTATTTTTAACAGTACAAGCATATATGATTGGTAGTTGCTCCTTTTCTATATATAGGAATTTACTTACGAGAGTGATGATTTCATACCATATTTCATTAAACGAGCTTTAGGAATTTTGCTATTAAGTGAGCCATTAATTTGGCTTAATCGTAAAATTCCAAAACGAGTTTCATAAAATAACTTATGAAATCACCAAAGTGGAAAATCCTATTATTACATCCGTACGCCGTAGTAAATAGTCCCTTATGAGCCTTATTACAGCTCAAGGAAATCAATAAGGTACATCCGTACGCCGTAGTAAATAGTCCCTTATGAGCCTTATTACAGCTCAAGGAAATCAATAAGGTACATCCGTACGCCGTAGTAAATAGTCCCTTATGAGCCTTATTACAGCTCAAGGAAATCAATAAGGTACATCCGTACGCCGTAGTAAATAGTCCCTTATGAGCCTTATTACAGCTCAAGGAAATCAATAAGGTACATCCGTACGCCGTAGTAAATAGTCCCTTAGTCCTATGAGCCTTATTACAGCTCAAGGAAATCAATAAGGTACATCCGTACGCCGTAGTAAATAGTCCCGTATGAGCCTTATTACATCTCAAGGAAATCAATAAGGTACATCCGTACGCCGTAGTAAATAGTCCCGTATGAGCCTTATTACATCTCAAGGAAATCAATAAGGTACATCCGTACGCCGTAGTAAATAGTCCCGTATGAGCCTTATTACATCTCAAGGAAATCAATAAGGTACATCCGTACGCCGTAGTAAATAGTCCCGTATGAGCCTTATTACATCTCAAGGAAATCAATAAGGTACATCCGTACGCCGTAGTAAATAGTCCCGTATGAGCCTTATTACATCTCAAGGAAATCAATAAGGTACATCCGTACGCCGTAGTAAATAGTCCCGTATGAGCCTTATTACATCTCAAGGAAATCAATAAGGTACATCCGTACGCCGTAGTAAATAGTCCCGTATGAGCCTTATTACATCTCAAGGAAATCAATAAGGTACATCCGTACGCCGTAGTAAATAGTCCCGTATGAGCCTTATTACATCTCAAGGAAATCAATAAGGTACATCCGTACGCCGTAGTAAATAGTCCCTTATGAGCCTTATTACATCTCAAGGAAATCAATAAGGTACATCCGTACGCCGTAGTAAATAGTCCCTTATGAGCCTTATTACAGCTCAAGGAAATCAATAAGGTACATCCGTACGCCGTAGTAAATAGTCCCGTATGAGCCTTATTACATCTCAAGGAAATCAATAAGGTACATCCGTACGCCGTAGTAAATAGTCCCTTATGAGCCTTATTACAGCTCAAGGAAATCAATAAGGTACATCCGTACGCCGTAGTAAATAGTCCCGTATGAGCCTTATTACATCTCAAGGAAATCAATAAGGTACATCCGTACACCGTAGTAAATAGTCCCGTATGAGCCTTATTACATCTCAAGGAAATCAATAAGGTACATCCGTACACCGTAGTAAATAGTCCCTTATGAGCCTTATTACAGCTCAAGGAAATCAATAAGGTACATCCGTACGCCGTAGTAAATAGTCCCGTATGAGCCTTATTACATCTCAAGGAAATCAATAAGGTACATCCGTACGCCGTAGTAAATAGTCCCTTATGAGCCTTATTACATCTCAAGGAAATCAATAAGGTACATCCGTACGCCGTAGTAAATAGTCCCGTATGAGCCTTATTACATCTCAAGGAAATCAATAAGGTACATCCGTACACCGTAGTAAATAGTCCCTTATGAGCCTTATTACATCTCAATGAAATCAATAAGGTACATCCGTACACCGTAGTAAATAGTCCCTTATGAGCCTTATTACATCTCAAGGAAATCAATAAGGTACATCCGTACGCCGTAGTAAATAGTCCCTTATGAGCCTTATTACAGCTCAAGGAAATCAATAAGGTACATCCGTACGCCGTAGTAAATAGTCCCGTATGAGCCTTATTACAGCTCAAGGAAATCAATAAGGTACATCCGTACGCCGTAGTAAATAGTCCCGTATGAGCCTTATTACAGCTCAAGGAAATCAATAAGGTACATCCGTACGCCGTAGTAAATAGTCCCTTATGAGCCTTATTACAGCTCAAGGAAATCAATAAGGTACATCCGTACGCCGTAGTAAATAGTCCCGTATGAGCCTTATTACAGCTCAAGGAAATCAATAAGGTACATCCGTACGCCGTAGTAAATAGTCCCGTATGAGCCTTATTACAGCTCAAGGAAATCAATAAGGTACATCCGTACGCCGTAGTAAATAGTCCCGTATGAGCCTTATTACAGCTCAAGGAAATCAATAAGGTACATCCGTACGCCGTAGTAAATAGTCCCTTATGAGCCTTATTACATCTCAAGGAAATCAATAAGGTACATCCGTACACCGTAGTAAATAGTCCCTATGAGCCTTATTACACTCAAGAAATCAATAAGGTACATCCGTACCGTAGTAAATAGTCCCTATGAGCCTTATTACACTCAAGAAATCAATAAGGTACATCCGTACCGTAGTAAATAGTTAATGATAATCAAACAAATTCACACAAATAATCGACGCAATACTTTGAATCACTATACTGCAAATCCACAAGTGCATATTTAGCATGTTATTGATTTTCAACAAAGAAAGCATGGCGGAAAAGTTGCAAAATATATATCGAATGTGTTAAAAGCAAGCGGTCATGCCTCGACCAATCAGAATCCTCCCAGGGTAAGCTACACGTGTGTACATACAAGAAAATATGTGATAGCTGTAGAAAAGGGCAATTTACAATAGTAAATATATAACATGATTCCTGAAACCACTAGGCAGTGGAGGTCCATCGATAATACACATATGAGCCAAAAACGATCTAATATGTAAATTATTGGACTGAATGAGGCGCGTAGCACCGAAGACAGTGCCAACATTTTACATATTGGATCCATTTAAGGTTTATAACTTACTTAAAACACACACTTATATAACAAGATCTTACTAATTAAAAGTGTTAATTTCGTACATGTACTCGCAGAATTTAATATAATACTCTAGTCTATTGACAGCTGTCCAATATTAATAATAATGGACTGCAAGGACAAAGGTATGACGTCACGACAGTGTTTTAAAAAGACAGATTCTGAATTCAGAATCGGGCAGAATATATTACAGACCGTAGATAGATGCAAGTGTCGGTGTGCATGATAAATGAGACTACAGCTATAACTGCGATATTCTTTCAAAGAGTGCGGGAGAGCTCTTGGGTCAGTTATAAATAAGATAACTAGTTTTAAACACATTGTATTTAATACCTTTGAAAAAAAGTTATATAACTCGTGTGTGACGCCTATCTCGGATTACTGCCCTTATGTCTGTATAAACTGAGAACTTACAGAAACTTAAAACTGATTTCACTTGTGAGAATTACGTTAAGCTGGATTTAAAGAAGAATCAAAGAGCTATGTTTGCTCAGTTTAGATGCGCGATACTTCCCCCTTAGAATTGAAACTGGAAGATACATCGGTGAACAGGTGGACCTAAGAGTTTGCAAGATGTGCAATAGTAGCCAAGTTGAAGATGAGACTCACTTCCTGAACAAGTGTTCCCAGTATAACCACACTAGGAGTGTGACCTTTGATGACATACTAAGCTCTGATGAATACATAAGGAAATCTGATATTGAGAGACTAGTCTATTTAGTTCAATGCCAACCTAGAAAATGTGCGAAATTTGTTGTGACGGCTTATTATATTAGAAGAAATGTCTTAACATAAATGTACATATGCATTTACAAGATTGGTATTAATAATGTATATGTAGGTACTACAGACTGCTAACTATTATAAACTACTCATATATATAAATTGTATACGTATTAACACGTACACTCATTGAAATCGTTAAATATCTTACTATGTACGATTCACATAGAATGTACCAAAATGAGTTTTCAGACCACTCTGGACTTAATATAAACATTCAAGGTAAATCTATGAGTGATAGGAATACAATAGAATCCGGACAACAAGACATGTATATACAGTGGGATGATACAAAGTTAAATGAGTTCTTAAATGCATTATCAATTAATAATGATTGTTTGAATTCATTAAATGATGACATTGAAAATAACCAAAACAGTGTGGATGACACTATTAATCATTTTGCAAATATTATGCAAGAATGCTCTGTTCACATTTTTGGTAAACCCGCACGAAAACTAATTACATGGGTTTCAAAAGAAGAAAAGAATGGTTCAATGCAGAATGTTACAAGGCACGTAAATTATACACTGTTGCACGAAATAATTTTTTAAAATAACTGAAAATAGGCAAGCATTTTACAAGCAAAATCCAATTTCAATAAAATTAAACGTAGGGAAAAAAATTAATTTAAAAGTGCTGAGAAAATTACTCTCACTAAACTGGCAAAAATAAACCTAAACAGTTTTGGAAACGGGTAAAGGACCCGTATAGAAAAACCGCAAACAGTGCAGAAAACCTTAATGTTAATGATTTACATAATCATTTTCAGGACTTATATGGTTTTGAATCTGATATAGGTGATATACACAATACTGTTGCAGAAGATACTGTTATTGATATCTATTTAGATAGCGATATAGCGAACAGTGAAGTAAAACAGGCAGTAATATCACAAAACAACAACAACAGTAGTGGCTAAGATAACCTATGCGCCGAACTATATAAAAACTCCTTTGATAATATCTCCCCGTTTCTACTAAGCTTGTTTAATAGTCTGTTTTTGAAGGGTGAATACTCCAAATCATGGGGCGAGGGAATAATTGTACCGATCATTAAGGTTTAGTTTTAGTTTAATCATATTTTATTGCAAATCATTATTATATATGTTATGCATAAACAGATATAATACATAATATGAACATGCAAATGGTTTGGGCCACAAGTTTTAACAACATTAGACAACGGCCCGCACCAGGGACAACGGCCCACACAGGTCATTAAGGGTGGGGACATTGAAGACTCTAAGAACTATAGAGGGATAACCCTTATAAATGTATTGAGCAAAATATACTCACAAATCTTACTCAATCGTATGACAAAATGGTCTATTGAACACGAGTCTTTAATACATAATCAGTTTGGATTTCAAAAAGGGAAATCCACGACAGACTGTATATTCCTATTACATGCTATTATAACAAAAACACTTGATGCTAAGAACAAAATGTACTGTGTTTTCTTGGACTACGAAACATGTTTTGATAAGATAAATAGGTCATATCTGTTTCAGAAACTTTTGAAGCAACATGTTAGTACAACAATTGTGAAAGCTTTACAGACAATGTACGATACTGTTAAATCATGTGTTAGGTATAAGAGTAAACAATCTAGCTTCTTCAACTCAAAAATAGGGGTTAAACAAGGGAACCCGAGCTCAAGTGTGCTCTTTTTATTCTTTGTAAACGACATTTTAAACAGTATAAACACAAATATTGCAGGATTATTTACAATAGACGAATTACAAATATTCATGTTACTTTTCGCAGATGATGGTGTTCTATTTGCTCATACCCCTGACGCATTACAAGCCATGATTGATGACCTGGAAATATACTGTCGTCAATGGGGCATTGAAGTAAATACAACTAAAACGAAAGCTATGACATTTGAAAGGGGAAGAGGCACTAGCCATGATTTTGTAATGTGTGGGACTATATTAGAATCCGTGAAGTCCTTTAAATACTTGGAAATACATATATTTAAAAATGGCTCATGGTATAGGACACAGACACGGCTATCGCTGCATTCTGCATTTGCACTTCACAACTTATTTATTGTCTTTAATCAACTTGAAATGTCTATGTCTGATAAAAGTCGTTTATTTGATAGCCTGCTTGGCTCTATGCTTAATTACAATGCCGTATGGGGCCTATCATGACTCGAAAAATATCGAGCTTATACACTGTAAATATTTGAAGTAAACAAATCGACTAACCGAGATTGCTTATATGGAGAAACAGGACGTTTTCCAATGAAAACAGTACGACAATTTATTATGATGAGCTATTGGTTAAAACTATTAAAAACTAACAACCCGCTATTAGAAAATGTATATAAAATGTTAGTAACTGATGCAAATAATAATATTACATACAATAATACAAACTGGGCATATCAAATAAAAATGATTTTAGATAGCATTGGTATGTCCGATATATGGATTAATCAATTTACACCGACCATCAATTTTGCTTCTATAAAGCAACATTTAATAGATATAAATAAACAATATTGGTATGCTAGAATCAATAATTTAAGTAAACTATCTACATACTGTTTGTTTAAACATGACTTAACATTAGAAAAATACCTGTCATGTATAAATGAAAATAAGTATAGAATAGCCCTCACTAAACTAAGAGTGTCGGCACACGATCTAGCTATAGAAACAGGCAGGTATACTAATGTAGACAGGCAATATCGCAGGTGTTTATACTGCAATATGAATGTAGTCGAAAGTGAATACCATTTCATTCTAGTTTGCCCCAAATATAGAAATATTTCAAACCATATTTTTGTAGATGGCCCACTACTAACAAATGTGTATCTCTTATGAATGCTAACAGCGATAGAGTTATTAAGAGTACAGCTAAATTTGTATATCATGCTTTCAAACTTAGAGCACAAATAACGTAATATATATTACTACGAAGTTTCATCCCATGCAGCATTATTTGATTATGACTGGTATATAATGAGTTCTTCCTTGCTAATGCTAGTTATACTTGCGAATTTATGTTTCACCATATTGATTGATGTTTAAGGCTATAAACATGTAAATATTGTATGCTAATAAACTTTATGTTATGTTATGTTATGCATACGCCGAACATTGTTAAATATCATGTACTATCCACATAATAATACATATAATGTATAATTATCTACTTAGTATATCTACATAAACTACTAGTATTCCTATATGATCTCTGGTTATTGCTACTTAGTATATCTACATAAACTACTAGTATTCCTATATGATCTCTGGTTATTTGTAATCGATTACCTTTAGGTATAATTATCTCAGTAATTAGTTTAGTAATTATCTCAGTAATATGTATGTAAATAATACTCTACGTTCTGGAACACAATTGAAGATGAGTCACATGTTGGTAAACGCCATGATTATATTGTATGTGATGCATTTATTTGTCATACTGATAAAAATTATTATGTACCAGATACGCCACTGCAGCGAGCGACACAAGATATTGTATGTAATAATTTTGGAGTAAAAATACTTGACCTGTGTAAATCTTCAGGTATGCGTATTTGTAATGGTCGAATTGGTAATGATTATGACTGTGGTATGTTTACGTTTGCCAGTAAGCTTGGGGCATCAGTGATTGACCTACTGTTGGCCCGAGAACGTGATTTTAACTTAGTATCTACCTTTTGTATTGATTCATTTAACGAATATAGTGATCATGCACCAGTGCTCTTTTCATTGAAATGTAATGTGGTGATTGCTAATCCCCATTGTAATAACGAGATAAAGTATAAATGGAACAGTAATTGTAAAACACGTTTTCGTAGTGGTATTATTGGGAAATTATCTGTATTTAATTTGCTTACGGAAAACATTGATATTAATTGTAGAGATTCTATAAATAATGTTGTAAATAATGTTACTGATGTTATACGTGAAGTTGCTGATCCATATTTTTCTAAGATACATGTAAATAATAATACCCGGTCGTCGTGCTCAAGTAAATCATATATTAAACAAGCCGATTGGTTTGACAGTGAATGCATAACAGCTAGAAAACGCTACATAGAAGCGCTTGGTGTTTTTAACCGATTAAAGTCCGATTACACTAGGGGGCAATTTTGTAGTCTGAAAAAGACGTATAAAGATTTGTGTCGTAAAAAACGGAATGTATTTGAATCCAAGAAAATAAAAGAAATTGAACATTTACGGCACACTAAACCCAAGCAGTTTTGGAAATATTTTAAGAGGAAGAGTACGAATAGTAGCAGTTCTATATCTATAGATGATTTTAAACAGTATTTTGCTGCCCTGGGTTCCGATTTGTTGCAGTGTGATAACCCTGAAGCTGAAGAATTTTGTAATTTACATGATTTTAACGATTTAAATTGTTCATTTGATGAATTAGACAGGCATATTACTGTTAGTGATATTACGGATGCAATCATACAGTTGAAACGAGATAAGGCGTCTGGGAGTGATAATATTTTAAATGAATATTTGATAGAGAGTGTGGATATTTTAGCATCGCACATATGTGATATATTTAATGCAATTATCGATTCGGGTTATTTCCCGGACAAGTGGACTGAAGGCACGATTATTCCGCTATATAAAAAAGGTGATACCGCCAATGTGAATAATTATCGTGGTATTACTCTAGTCAGTTGTATGTCTAAACTGTTTACAACCATTTTAAATAAACGGATTACAACCTTTTGTGAAAATAATAATATTTTATCAGATGCACAATTTGGGTTTAGAAAAGGGCGCTCTACAATCGATGCATTGTTCATACTGAATAATATTGTTCAAAAGTATCTCAATGAAAATAAAAGATTATATTGTAGTTATATTGACATGAAGCGCTGTTTTGATTCTATTTATAGAAATGCACTATGGCATAAATTATATAAAACAGGTATTCAGGGTAAGCTACTACGCATTATTAAAGACATGTATCAAAAGGTTAAGTCATGTGTACGACATTGCGGAAGCTATTCGGAATATTTCCAATATGCTGTCGGTCTAAGACAAGGGGAGATACTGTCGCCTATTTTATTCTCTTTATTCGTGGAAGATCTTGAACTATATTTACAAGAAGATATTAATTCTGGCATTGTCATAGATGACATTGTTCTTATTTTGCTACTTTTTGCAGATGATATGGTCATTTTAGCCAAGTCCCCAGAAGAGCTTCAATATAATTTTAATTTATTATATGACTATTGTACTACATGGGGTTTGGAGGTTAATACTGCTAAAACAAAAGTAATGGTTTTTAGAAAACGAGGTAATGTATATGTAAACGAAAAATGGACTTATAATAATGAAAATATTGAAGTGGTTAATGATTTCAATTACCTTGGAACAATCCTAAGTTATACTGGACATTTTGCATTAAGCCAGGAATATATTACTGGGAAAGCATTAAAGGCTCTCAATTTCTTGTTATATAATTGTAAACGGTATAGACTAAAATTAAAGATACTTTGTCAACTTTTTGATGCTTTTGTTGGATCAATATTAAATTATTCATCTGAAATTTGGGGATACACTAAGTCCAAAGAAATTGAAAGAATCCATTTTAAAGTTTCGTAAACAAATTTTAAATGTTAGATCTTCCACATGCACTGCAGCTGTATACGGAGAACTGGGTAGATATCCCATGTATATATCTCGTTACATACGTATGATTAAGTACTGGTTTAAATTGTTATACTCGGATAATATAATACTTAATCGCGTATATGCACAATCTTTGATTGACTGTAATAAGGGTATCAAAAATTGGCTTTATAATGTTAAAAAATTATTGTGTGAAAATGGATTTGCAGATATCTGGAGTAATCCTCATGTTGTAAATAGAAACAGCTTTTTATGTATATTGAAACAACGTCTGATTGATTGTTTCATACAGGGTTGGTTTACTAGTAAGGCGTCTAGTAGTGTACTTGAACTGTATAATGATTGTAAATATGATTTTGGATATGAAACCTACTTGGACATTTTACCATATACATTGCGACTATATATAACCAGAATAAGAATATCTGCACATTCGCTTAGAATACAAACTGGTCGATATGCATCAAACAGAATACAGAGAAACGAAAGATACTGTCAATGCTGTAATACTCTGGATGTGGAAGATGAGTTTCATTTTATCTTAACATGTTCATGCTATATAGATTTGAGGAAACGTTATATTACTAAAAGATTGTATACAAGACCAAGTATGTATACATTTTTGAAATTGTTAAGCTCTGATAACAGAAGTGACCTGTATAATTTGGCTCTTTACATTAAAAATGCTTTAAACAAACGAAATAATATATTAAATACCTTGACTTCTTAGATTTAAATATGATATTAGAGTTTATCCTCCGTGCTACATGACAACATTCGTAGCACTTGTATATAATGGCTATTACATTGATTGATTGTGATATGTAATTATGTTTTTATGTGTGGATATATATATATATATATATATATATATATATAATTATGTATATATATCTATATGCATGTATGTATATTTCTATTAATGACTATGTACTTATGTATACGTCAAAATAAACATATGTTCTGTTCTGTTCATGTTATCCTTGAATGTAACCTTTATGATGATTTAAGAAACATATTATTTGACAGAGCTCAACTTATACAACCTGGTTTTGTTAATATGTCTAGTCAAGAACAACTTAAGTTCATATTCACAAATGCACCCATTATTAGATTAGCTGCCAAAACCTGTTTTAGTATTTTACAACGACGTACCTCTTATCTCTGTAAATAATGTCTATTGAGTGTTTTATATGTCGTCTTCATATGTTATTACAACTGAAAAGCATTTGCTAATTAGGCTAATCCCAATCTGATTGGAATTGGTATTTGATGTTTTAAAACATTTTTTAGTTTGCGCAGTAGTGCTTATTTTGCGTTCAGTATTTTTCATTCCATTACATCTTAATAAGATTTTAAATTTCAATTAGCGACTGCTCTTCAGCTTTATCTCACACATGTAGTTATCACATGTACATGTATATACTATAGTAGTGCAATATGTTATAGATGAATGATGTATATATGCATATTCTCGTGTAACTCTGAATTGAGTGGCAATGGACTTTTTAATATGTAAACTATATTCTATGTTTGTTATATGCTGTACATTGATGAGACTGAAATAAAGAATACAATATTCAATGATGCATATTCACGCTATTAAAAACTGTTAACATAAGGTGACTTATAGGCCCGTTGGGCCGGTGTGAAAAAGTTCACATTATATTTGAAAACACAAGTCACTAAAATAAACAATTATCTTATCTTATAATATAACAACTATACAGAATGCAATGCCACTATGTCGTGTTGGGTCCCACTCTTACTTAGGACTTGTTGTAGCTGTCCGATTAGCGCAGTGGTTAGCGCGCATGCTTCTCACCAATGCATCCTGAGTTTAATCCTCGGACCGGGAAGTATGTGAGATGGTACGGTGGTCGCCAGATCGGACAGGTGGGTTTTTCTCCGGGTACTCCGATTTCCCCCCACACGAATGACCACATATACGCTTTCATCCACGCCAACGAGAGTGATTAATATAAGTTGTTAGAACTTGCTTCGCAATCGTTGTAAAATAAATAAAGTTTAAACTAAAATTGTTCCTAAAATCAAGTAACAAAAACAACTATTGATTTGTTTTTGCGGCCCCATCAGTGACTGTTTTCATTTTTTCTAGAACCTTGTATATCTATTTACAAGGCGGAATAACAACACTAGTGGGTTATAGTAACAAACACTATTGGAAAACTACTGGATTCGCTTCGATGGTAGACATCGGAAGAAAAGACACTGTTTTACATATTGCTTGCAATGCGTGGACTATCCGGAATGTAAGAACACTCTGGATGTTTCTCAAACTACTGTTCTGTGAAATTTCAACACCATTTGCTTACGATTCTGAGGAAATATATGTTACCGTTTTATTTTTGGTATTTGTTTAAAATTTGATTTAATTATGCTTATAGACTAACAAAGAAAAAGTAAGTAATGTTCCTTATCATTGTGTTATTGCTTGTAAAAAAAAAGTCCCCCTCGTGATCGAGTGGTTAAGGTCGCTGACTTGTATACCACTGTAACCTATCATCACTGATGGTCACGGGGGTTCGAGCCTCGCTCAGACCGTGTCTCATTTATATGAAAAAGTTGACAGTTTCTTACGGAGGTTGGTGCATCCAAGTACTGGTTAACCGCTGGAGCCTGCCCAGGAAAGGTGTTGTTAGGTAAACTGCACGCCGGCGATATAGCCCAAAATGGTGCTGATGCAGGCGTAAAACCCAAAATATAATATTGCTTGTAACATTCAATATTCTGAGTGGTGAAAGATATATTCCTGTTTAAAATACATTGTATGTGAGTGTCCCCGGTTTTTGTGTGTGAAAGCAATATTAATAAAAACATGCTACACGTGATGTATTCATATTAATTTCATTGCTGTTATAATTTGCTACGGAGATTGGCTGGAGGTTATAACACTGTTCACCAATCTCAAAGTCAGTCTCAAGTTTTTGATAGGTTCAGCTGAGTGTGCAGCTCACAATCAATCAAATGTCTTGAGTTCGAGTTTGAGATCTGAAAAAAAGTTTTATAACCTCGGGGCCATGGAGTTAGTTTAATTATTATTTATGTCAGTATTTTTTACATGTAATCAAGAAGTGGACAGTTTACATATACTTTAACAGCAGTTTAGCGCGCTCGCTTCTCACCAATGCAACCCGAGTTCGATCCTCGGACGGGAAGTTTGTGAGAAGGATACTGTAGTCACCAGATCGGACAGGTGGGTTTTCTCCGGGTACTCCGGTTTCCTCCCACACGAATGACCACATTTACGCTTTCATCCGCGCCAACGAGAGTGATTAATATAAGTTGTTAGAACTGGCTTCGCAATCGTTGTAAAATAAATAAAGTTTAAACCCTTTAAACAGCAGTGGACTGAAATGGGTTAGAACGAAAGAAAACGTATATATAGTTCTTCCCCCGATCAATTGGTTGATATATAAACAGTAGGCAGGAATATAATATTATATTTAACATTGAAAATACGTGAAATCTATGGAGTTTACACTTTATTTATTTTACAACGATTGCTAAGCAAGTTCTAACAATGTATATTAATCACTGTCGTTGGCGCGGATGAAAGCGTATATGTGATGTGGTCTTTCGTGTGGGAGGAAACCGGAGTACCCGGAGAAAACCCACATGTCCGATCTGGCGACCACCGTACCATCTATGTCCCGGTCCGAGGATCGAACCAGGGTTGCATTGGTGAGAAGCGAGAAGCGAATCTATGGAGCTACAAAGAGAGCCGAATTGAAAAAAGATTATATATATTTCAACACTGTGCAAGTACATTAAAATGTTAAAAATGTTAAAAATGTTAAAAAATGTTAAAAATGTTAAAAATGTTAAAAATGTTAAAAATGTTGGATTTCATTACTGCAATACTTGTGTAATACTGATTTTATAACGATTACAATTGTGTAGTAGTAACATTTTTAGTAAGCATGGTGTCGTAATAATACAAGGCAAAACCCCATACCTCTGATACATATGTCTTTGAACAGGAGTACGACTTTAAAGCAGCATTACATCGTAATAAAGGATGTGTTGGGTAAAATATAAATACTTATGTGTGTGTGTTTACAAAAATCGAAACAGTCGCTCAGAAACGATAAAATTCCAATAAATTTAAACCGTCGTATACGCGAATTTGTTTATCAACACACGAAATGTAAACACGCACAGTGCGCATGCGTGAAACAACAGAGGATGTAGATAACAACGTATATATGTTGAACATGAAAGACTATCCATTTATCTTCCTCTAATGTCGAACCCCTCGCGGGGGATGTAGACATGTCCCTAAAAGACTTAGCTAACAGAGGTATGAATCAACATGTCAAGTAATTTAATTAAAAAAGACAACGTGGGACAAATGGGGACGATGCATTCCGAATGTAAACAAGTGCGGACGATGCGTTCCGGTTGTAAACAAGTGCGTGACCGATCGACTCGGAAAGTCCTACTTTCGGTTTCGAGTTTGTTTTATCGCAAAAAAAACACTGTTTACCAAATGAACATAAGCATACGAAGTATAATGTTAGAATGTGTAGCGGCATTGCTACCCATACGTAAACATTGAATTTTTCAAATAGCTTTTATTTCATACGATGTAATACTGCTTTAAGCAATATTGAGTTTATGTGGTGTATATGATTTAGTGTCCTCGTAAGTGACATGGTGTGAGTTCGAACCACACCAGAACCACGGCGGTGTCCTTAGGCCAAGACTTAAATGGTTTCCTCTGCTTGTATCGTTGTTTTCTATGCACAATATGCTTTCAAGTTTCATCCACCTACTCATCTTATAATTATTAAATTACTATATATCGACAGATATCCTACAGTATATCCAATGGTTACGTATCTGTACAAATTTGCTATCAATTAGTAAACATGATTTTGATAAAATCACAATTATCATACATCAACATCTGGTTAGAGAATAACAGTAAACACAAAGAATTCCAACTATACGAACCGCTATACATTTCAGGATAAATCAGAATGTGTCAGGAAAACAGCAATAGCGCGCTCATTAATGTGCGTATATCGCTCTTAAATTGTATGGAATAAAAAATCGGGATAACTGCTTAGAGATATTTTCCTGTTCAAGAAATCGCGTAAAAATACTTGGAAACGCGCGTCCCGTTTGTTTGTTTATACAATTTATTCTTAGCTCGATTGCGAGACAAGTTCTTTCAACTTATATTAATCACTCCCGAGACCTCATTCCTGATGGAATCCATCGCCACGAGGGAGAGAAGAGGCAACGTGGAATTTAAATGCCTTGCCTAAGGACACACTCGTAACGGCTCCAGCGGGGCTCGAACTCCAGACCTTTCGCACCTGAAGCGAACGCGCATCCACAGCACTATCACGACTTCCACGTTTGTTATGCCAGCAAAAATTAAAAATAATGCTATAAGTGGTGTACACATATTAATGGTCGATTTATTTTACATGTGAATAGAAAGCATCGACTGGTTTATGGTTACAGATTAAATAAGCATCTTTCTCAAGCGTATGATTTGACCACTTAGGCCTATGGGCCTGCGCTGTTTATGCATATACATCAAGAACTCCAACCCGTAGTTTATTCGCCGATAAACACGATAAGACAAATATTATATCCTAAATGTGTTGCGTTTTGTGTGTAGCTTAGCATGGGACGTAATTGAATTACAGTGATATGTGTACATATATCATAGCGATGACGTCACGTAGTTGAGTTCTGTTTTCAAAATGACGTTTTATGTTAACTGTTCCCATGCGTAATATTTTTCTTTGGATGTTTAAAGCGACATTACATCGCAAAATACAAATAGAATGCATGTGTTCACGTATAAATACATTGCTACTACAGATTCTTTCGAATGCATTCGAGCACTAACTATGAATCAATAAACAGTGTGTTTGTGGTTTACAAACTTTCGTATGTGAAAGTAGGATTTTATATAACGATTATCCACGCTCCTGAATTGACGTGTGTTTGTCATTGGAGACAATACTAAGCGCGAGATAATGTCGTTTAAAGATAATTTAACTAAGATTAATCTACAAATAAATATGCATATGCACACATGTGAGATATAACGGTAAATATGTATCATATATCTCTTTATTCGGGATACACAGGTTGTATTAGGCATGTATGACAACCCTGTTTACATTATTTTGTTATGTCAACAAACTGCGTATACGACGCTTGTTTATTAGTTGAAATACTCAGTGTTTGAGACAAATATTTGGAAAATAATTATACCATATAATAGGAAATTACATTCTTTATAAATTTGCGTTTTCACTGATGTAGTGTCGCTTTAAATAGTTGGTTGTGAACACATTATGTAACGTTATGTTCAACACTGCATGACGACGTATACATTTTTATCACATAACTATGTCCGTATTAAGTGTAATACAGCCATCACATATGTTATTGCATGTCTACACGTGTAATACAACCTAGGCTGATTCTGATTGGTCGCTGTACTACAGCATGCTTTTAATACATTTAACATATAGTTTATAACAATGCCTTCGTACGCTCTTTGTTGAATATCAATACAATGTTAAACATGCACTAGCGACATACAGTTTAGTGATTAAGCGTATTGTGTTAATTTTGTTCGTGGACTTGTTTGATTATCGGAGACTATTTACTACAGCGTACGGATGCACCCCACTGATTGACTTGATGTAATAAGGCCCAAAGTATACAGGCAAACAGAAAAGTGTCTTGTTCAAATGTATGCTTACTACGGTAATGTTATTAAAATGATATTGCATTCCTGGTATCGTATTTCATATCATATTCTAAGAAACTCGTTTCATAAAATATGATACGAAATCACTACTCATGTAAGAATTATCACTACAAATTCTATTCCACTTTTTGAATTTTGAATACGAAACACATTACACTAGAGTATGCCCTTTGCACTCCACGCACTAATACGAGCAATTCTCGGAAATAAATAGTATGCTCTATTTTGATAGAATTACAACAATCGTTGTTTAATTAAATTTTATTTATTAATTTTATATATGTTTTACAATTTGAAATCACAATCAATACTCCGCATTTTCTGATAATAACTGGGCGGTCAGTCTGTTGTGGTGCAGGGTAGACCACCCACATATCCTGAGTGATAACCTTTACTCAACACTCCAATTAAGCAACTCACAACGTTCTCACATCATCAGTTATCACGTGTCCCTGATAGGGAACACATTCAGTGATGTCAGTGAAATGTGAGATTCAACGATAATGCGCTAAACACATGGGGTCTTCTTACGTCATGATTAATGTGATTGTTCGGCCCCAAATGTGTTTTTCGCCATTTCAGTCTAGAGTAGGGGTATGTTTTTCACCATTTCAGTCATGAGTATGGGTATATTTTCACCATTTCAGTCTAGAGTAGGGGTATGTTTTTCACCATTTCAGTCTAGAGTAGGGGCATGTTTTTCACCATTTCAGTCTAGAGTAGGGGTATATTTCCACCATTTCAGTCTAGAGTATGGGTATGTTTTTCACCATTTCAGTCTAGAGTAGGGGAATGTTTTTCACCATTTCAGTCTAGAGTAGGGGTATGTTTTTTCACCATTCCAGTCTAGAGTAGGGGTATGTTTTTCACCATTCCAGTCATGAGTAGGGGTATATTTTCACCATTTCAGTCTAGAGTAGGGATATATTATTTTCACCATTTCAGTCTAATGTAGGGCAGACATTTGTTGAATCCTTCTAGCGTATAGCACATTGCCAAGTAAAATGAAACCTGTGCCACGCCCATTTCCCCGGGCTAGACAACTCTAGGAATCTAATTCAAGATTGTCAATAAAACTAAAACGTTAGATTGTTTTCTCTTTTCAGGGCAAGATATAAAGATATAATCTAGAAATGGATATATACCTCAACACGAACATATCTGATTATAACTTTACAAACCATACATATGTGTACCTGAATCACACAGACACATCAGTGGCATTAACCAATTTTACACGCAATGGAAGTGGATGTGGATCTGTGCATGACATCGAGCTTCATAAGCCGACCCGATTGGCTATACTCTATGTAACTATTATATTTGGAGTGGTAGGGTGTTTTCTGGTGCTTCTGTGGATGGCGTTTAACCGAAAGGTTTCACCAAGGTTCAATCATTTGTCACGAGTTAATACTTTCATACTTAACTTGACATTTGCGGATATGTTAGTGATTCTCGTGGCGGTATTACCACAACTGATATGGGAGTATGTAGACAGAGAATGGTTCGCAGGAGCTGTAATGTGCAGGCTGGTGAAATTTCTACAGAGTTTTTCAATGATGTCTAGCAACTACATTCTTGTGGTTATTGCGATAGACAGGCATCAGGCCATCCGGGCACCGTTGAAAGAGTCATGGGCGGTAAGCATAGTACAATGTATTCATAGTTCGTTTACATACGTAGTATTTGTGTGTTTGTTTATTTGATTTTGTGTTTGTTTGACTGTTTGTTTGTTTGTTTGTTTGTTTGGTCCGCCTTCGTGGTCGAGTGGTTAAGATCGCTGACTTGTATACCACTGTAACCTATCATCACTGATGGTCACGGGTTCGAGCCCCGCTCAGGCCGTGTCTCATATATATGAAAAAGTTGGCAGTTTCTTACGGAGGTTGGTGCACCAAGTACTGGTTAACCGCTGGAGCCTGTCCAGGAAAGGTGTTGTTAGGTAAACTGCCCGCCAGCGATATAGCCCAAAATGGTGCTGATGCAGGCGTAAAACCCGAAATATAACATAACATAGCACTTGTTTGTTTGTTTGTTTGTTTGTTTGTTTGTTTGTTTGTTTGTTTGACTGTTTGTTTGTTTGTTTGTTTGTTTGGAGTTTAAGTCCAATAACTTAGATGATATGGTGACTCCCCGTCTATTATTGGTGGGGGAAGACCCCGGGTGGCTCTCCGAGCAGTATGTCAGCAGGCCTGTCATTTCTCTGGCATTGCGCAGGAGATTGCTGGCATTGATATTGAGTTGCCGGCTTTCAGCATTGGTGTCGAATTCTCCGGCGTTCCAAAGAAATGCAGGCCAAAAACACATTATTGCTATTTTCATTTTTAGCGGATTGTACTGTGAATACATGCATGCATTCTTTACAGGTTTACCATGCAGTAGTGTTTAGTACACACACACACAAACACTAGTTTCATAACCCTATACTAAGTAATTGCTTTTATTCAAGAATTTATGAATATATAATATCTACTTTTCTGAAAGCGGTGGCAGCGACAGAAACGCAAATTCGTGGGATTAAAAAAATCTAACGCATTGGCCAAGGCCTGTTTCATGCACTGACGGATACTTGATTATACAGTAGCATATTCGCATGACCCTGAATTGAACTTTCAAAGTGATCCCAATTGCAAACGCTAAAGCGCAATTGAAAGCCAAGGCGATGCGTCTACGCATATCCTATTGAAGGAATTTGCCTAGCTTGCATTTTATTTGTAATTTTACTCGTAAATTTTTATTTAGTTATTTTTCTTACTTGGTAATCAGCTCTTAAATTCTTGGAACTATTATAAAGCAAAAACCTTTATTCTAAACAATAGTGTGCGTTTTACATATACAGTCAAACCTGTCTATAAAGGCCACCCTCGGGAAAGTCAAAAAGTGGCCTTTGTTAGTTTATACAAATTTAATTTAGCTCGATTGCGAAACAAGTTATTTCAACTTATATAAATCACTCTCGAGACCTCATTCCTGATGGAATCCATCGCCACGAGGGAGAGAGAAGAGGCAACGTGGAATTTAAATGCCTTGCCTAAGGACACAATCGTAACGGCTCCAGTGGGGCTCGAACTCCGGACCTTTCGCACCTGAAGCGAATGCGCATCCACTGCGCTATCACGACTTCCCTTTGTTGGCAGGTGGCCTCTCAATAGAGGGTTAAAATGCATTGAAAATGACTCAACGGGAGAGAAAAATGGTTGTCTTTAGAGACAGGTTTTTCATATGCGGCCTTTATTTGGAGGTGGACTTTAGCACAGGTTTGACTGTATAGTATTACGTCAATTGTATATAATGGAGCGCACGCGATAGCAAGTACAAATGCGAACATGCAACGTTTAAATACCAGCTATTTGCACAACTTTTAGCAAGTTTTAAAATTAGAATTGCCACTGAGGCAACATGGCTGTTGAAATATGCAGCGATAGAAGAGGATGTGTATGGTTAACAGCCCACCATGCATGACACTTATAGTGTTCATAGCTCGATGATGATTTTCAGTGACACCATAGCATAGCTGCGACGCCATGTTGGTTGTTCATTTTAGCTACATATCGTGTGAATACATACAGACTTAGTGATTATTTGCATAAGTATTACACTAGTCTAGTGGAATACGAAAGATATGCAATAATTTGCTCTGTAGACGGGTAATAATGGCATTACATATTACACTCGTGTAATAAATATGCAAATGAGCACGGTATGTATTCATACGCTCTATCAAAAGAAATAATCAAACAACATGGCGTCGAAAATCGAGTGACACTGAAAATGACCACTGAAATTCAGTGACCACTGAAAATGACCATCCAGCAACATTATAAATCCTCCACGACCGGCTAGTAAAACTACAAATCCTGCCAACGCTCAGCCATGTCCATCTACAGTGGCAAATCCGATTTAAAACTTGCTGGTATTTGAAAGTCACACACCTTGTACGACGTAGTAAATATCTAATTGATGTGACGTCCTAATAAAGTACTTGTTGTGACGTCCTAGTCGAACGTGCACGTAAAAGAACGAGAGGAGACTCTGGAATGGGTCTTTGTCTGTATCATGCACTATCCTACAAAATCTAAAATGACTAATCTCTTCAGGAGGCGTCGCTCATGTGGGCAACCGGTAGCGACGATAAATAAACGTAAAAAACACACACACACGAGCCTGCTCCATAATAATGATAGATGTAGAACGCACACAATTGTTTGGAATTCATTTACTAGTATTTTGCTTTATAGCAGTTGCAGTGCACTATCCTCCAAAAATCTAAAATGACTAATATCTTCAGGAGGCGTCGCACATATGGGCAACCGGTAGCGACGATAAATAAACGTAAAACACACACATAATATCCCCTAATTTGATGCCGTAATCGCTGTGTTGTTGTCATTGTTCGATACACTGCCAGACAACATTACTGCCGTGTATCTAAGTAGTAGCTTCATCATTATTTTAAATAAAATATTTGGGGAAATTGATGACTATTTACTCCCCAGTGTATGATGCTGTATGACTGTTTTTTGGCATGTGTCATTAGTTGTATTCACTCCTCAGTAACATGGTCTCCCATCTTTCAATTGAGGTCAACTAAATGTTTGTTTTATGTGTCTATTTCCAAAGCCAACCTTTTTTTTATATCTTAACTAACACGATCAGCTTGCACCTTAGCGTATAATAAGCGAGAGACTGTATATAAATTAATACTGAAGCAATCATTTTGTACATTACAAACTATAGCGAGAATGTATATATTACTGATGCAATAACTGTGTACATTACAAACTATAGCGAGAATGTCTATATTACTGATGCAATAACTGTGTACATTATAAACTATAGCGAGAATGTATATATTACTGATGCAATAACTGTGTACATTATAAACTATAGCGAGAATGTATATATTACTGATGCAATAACTGTGTACATTATAAACTATAGCGAGAATGTATATATTACTGATGCAATAACTGTGTACATTATAAACTATAGCGAGAATGTATATATTACTGATGCAATAACTGTGTACATTATAAACTATAGCGAGATGTTTTTTGTGTTGTGTTTTTTGGGTTGTATATATTACTGATGCAATAACTGTGTACATTACAAACTATAGCGAAATTGCAACCACACCAGGTTTGACCCCCGTCTGACCATCATAATAGTAACCGTATTTAAACTGAGGTATAATCCATCGATACACCGGACATGTAAACGAATCATAGCTGCTTCTAAAAGTTGGAGCGTCTTCAATATCTGTCATTATTCTCAAAAATAAAATGACGAATATGTTGTACGAGGCGTCGCCACGATTAACCATGAGACGACGATAAACATATCATCAATTGTCACGTGTTCTACTAAATGTGAATCTTAAAGCCATCTGAGATAGGAACACAAACACATGATTTATCACAGAAAGACGTGTGTCACAAGAAATACTCTCCTGGGATCCAACTATGGCAATGTATTACACACAATCTGATCGCCCTGTTGGGGAGATGACGTTATCAACGGTGTGACATTCAGACTGTCCAAGTAGTGCCATTCAATATGTTTCAATTAGTGTCCATGATTCCAAGAATTACATGCTGAGAAGTGATTTTAAGTACGTCAAGCTGCATACACCAACGTTCCAAGAACTAGTCATTGATAATTGTCTTTGATAGTTGTCCATTAACATTGACGACCCACACTTTGGAGGGCTAAGTACATTGTATTAAGCTTTTCTTTTATTAAGCAACACGTACGTGGCTTTTCCGAGAACTCGCTACAGACTGGAGACACACAGGCTCTCAAGGAAGCTCACTTGTATTGTATACGTTCCAGTGTATGTAATATAATTATTGAGTTTTCTCTGTGAATGCAAATGTATCTTTTACTGTTTTGAAACAGTGGAAGATGGAATTTTAATGTCCACTGTTTGTGTTTCGTATTCCTCCGCGGACAAAACAAGTTATTCTAACTTATATTAATCACTCTCGAGACCTCATTCCTGATGGAATCCATCGCCACCGAGGGAGAGAGAAGAGGCAGCGTGGTATTTAATTGCCTTACCTAAGGGCACAATCATAACGACTCCAGCGGGGTTCGAACTCCAGGCCTTTCGCACCTGAAGCGAACGCGCTAACACTGCGCTATCACGACATGTATTTCTGTTGAGGTATGAAGAGGTATTAAAAGAAGTAATTATGTTTATTTTAAAATGAACGTAGTATCATAAACTTTCTATTTTTATATATATATTATGAAAATAAGAAGAAAATATAATGATACAAGTAAATGTCACATGGTGAAACCAACACTGGTCTCGAACCCTGGAACTTTCGCTTACAGGGAAAATATTCTACCGAATGAGCGATGATGATGGTGAGTGAGCTTATTTACCCTCGCCACCGGCGAACGATGTGTGGCTACTGAGCTAGCCAGACCGCTTGCACATAGCGCCCCACCCCCAATGAAGTTTAATTAATAGTAGCTATGTTCACGTACGGGGATATAATGAAACATATTATTTTAATAGTACAATTAAGAAATATATCACGAAACATACACACAGTATTAGCCTTATGTAGAAATGTTAAATGCTTCATTATGCATGTCAAACGTTTCCAGTTAACCCTTTCCTTCATAGATATTTAGGTTAATATACTATTATACTCCATAATTTAATTATATCACATTGTATCTATTTCTGCAGTATAATCACACATCTTAGTTCGAAACAGCCAATGTCATTGCTTTACCCTTGTATTACATTTTAAAAACATTTTTGATATTAGCCAATTTTAGTTATACTTCTACATGATATTTGCTACAGTACATCACATATAGATACCAGCTTTCTAGCCGGTGACTAATAATAACAGTATGTCGCCATAGCGCAGTGGTAGCGCATTCGCTTCAGGTTGCGAATGGCCCGGGGGTTCGCGTCTGGCTGTATCCGTTACGATTGAGCCATTTGGCAAGCTACTTAAATTCCACAATGCCGCTTCTCTCCGCCCGCCCTCCTCATGGCGATGCATTCCACAATGAGGTATCGAGAGCTATTTAACTAATGGTGTAAGAACTTGGTTCGCAAACGAACTAAATTAAACTATGTATAATAGTATATGCAGAACACTGTGCACATTGACATACAACCGGACGCAGACATGGAAGGTAGCAATCGGATTGACGATGATGATGTACGAGCTTATTTACCCTCACCTCCGGTGAACCATGTGGGCGAGCGTAATTGACTGATTGACGAGTGTTGCAATAACATATATAAAGGCTGAGCTATCATTATTTGCATTGGGGGACTACGTCTTACACGTCCAGACAGCTATAATATAACGGTTATCAATCGCATTGTATAGATCAGAGCTAGCTCGTATTGAAGATTTCGACAAAAGGGATCATTTACGGCATTTTATGTCTAAGAAAAATCCTCAAGGTTTCCTTGTATTCACCATGTGACTGAAGTCCCTAATTGAAAAGCGAAACGTTATATTTCTGTAAAATCCATCAATTTCGAAATGTTTCTGTGTCCAATTGTATCTTTCTACGAACATATATAATGTGGCTATACGACAATTTATCCTTATATATTTTTTTTTTATAATTCGGGTTTTACGCCTGCATCAGCACCATGTTGGGCTATATCGCCGGCGGGCAGTTTATCTAACAACACCTTTTCTGGGCAGGCTCCAGCTGTTAACCAGTACTTGGGTGCACCAACCTCCGTAAGAAATTGCCAACTTTTTCATATAAATGAGACACGGTCTAAACGGGGCTCGAACCCGTGACCATCAGTGATGATAGGTTACAGTGGTATACAAGTCAGCGACCTTAACCACTCGACCACGGAGGCGGACTTTATCCTACTAACAGAGTTCATACCTGATATATGCTGCATCCTGCCAATGAATCGTCTAGACTATGATATATGCTTAATGACGTCCGATCTGGCCGTAGCAACCGTCCATATATGAAGGGACAAGTAGAGTTAACAATGGTGATATCAACCACACATTGAGACTACCTTCTGGCATTGACGTATGACGTTTTTATTTCATCATATACAAACAGTATAACATAATTATGAAGTAGGTCAAAAATGACCCATGATGAAATGTGGTATAATAGCTAGAGGTTATTAAACCACGGAGATGGGCCATTTGTGGATATTGGCGCACCCTATGGAGATATTGGCCCGAGGGCCGTTAGGCCCGAGTGCCAATATCGGATAGGTGCGCCAATATCCACAAATGGCCCACCGCAGCCGTTTAATAACTTCTTTATTGCATACCGTAACGGCCCCAAGGCCAATATCGGACAGGTGCGCCAATATCCATAAATGGCCCACCGCTATATTTTAAGGAGCTGTATATAATGCATTCCGTTTCAAAACATTATTTTTGTGATACAACCTGTGGTAATTTAGGCCTAATGTTCGGGTAGTTTCTCCGTTTGCGTCGAGGCACCATTGTAACAACAATCTGTCAGACAACGACTTTAGTGTTGCTTCGGTGGCCATGTTTACACAATGTAGTTACTATGTTGTTGCTACCTGTGACACGTGCTCGTGATTCGTTCTGGGCGCGTGCAATATCGAATATTGGCCCGGCAGAGCCGAACATCGAAATATATTGCTCGCGTCGACCAGATATTTTGCTTTTATACGATTAAATGTGTTACTATTTATAGTAACGTATGCAATAATACAGTGTATTTCGGTTGTGGTCTTAATAGTTAAACACGTAAAATTTATTAATAATACTACTATCTACACTGGAACTTTTAAGCCTGAATATATATTACATATTTCAAGAATACGTAAATTGAGAAATATTTACGTATAACTAAGAATGTGAATACCGAACAAGGACCGATTCACACCAGAATGGACTCTGACCCAAACTGTGACATATTTGAACTGTTACATACGGCTATCAATTCAAGTCCGCCTCCGTGGTCGTGTGGTTACGGTCGCTGGTGGTTACGACTGATGGTCACGGGTTCAAGCCTTACCCAGAATGTGTCTCTTTATATGAAAATGTTGGCAGTTTCTTACGGAGGTTGGTGCATCAAGAACTGGTTAACCGCCGGAGCCTGCTCAGTAAAGGTGTTGTTAGGTTAATCTGCCCGTCGCTCAAATGGGCAAACTTTAAAAACATATCAATCCGGTGAATGTATACGACACTATTATGTATTCAAATGTGCCTCTAATAAGTTAAAATCTGCAATAACTGTCAGTGTTTGGATCAGACCAGTATGCACAGTAACGTTCGAGTGCCACACGTGTAACAATTTTATGATGAACATCTGTATCATAGCGTATGCACGTGCGAAATAAGTACAATCAATAGGCAACTCTTGTTTTACGTTTATTTATCGTCGCTACCGGTTGCCCATATGAGCGACGCCTCCTGAAGAGATTAGTCATTTTAGATGGTGGAGGATAGTGCAATGATACAGACAGAGACCCATTCCAGAGTCTCCTCTTGTTCTTTTACGTGCACGGTGTAAAGCATCGACACGAGACGAGACCTCGGTTTAAAGTCCAATCTGAAAGACTGTTAATGTTATTAGGGTTAGACGGGGGATCATCGACCCTGCGATCCCTGGAATCCCAGTACATCGTGTTAACCACTGACCTACTATTGTATGCAGAAGTTGGTTATACACCTTACTGCATATCTTCAAAGAATGGATAATAAACTGTTTGACTCTATGAAAAGCTGTCTGAACAGAACTGAGACTATCAAACGACTTCATTAGTATACAATTATTTCTTTCCCATTCGTGGGAACAGTCAAATATATTACCCAGAGATGATGTGGACGAGCCGATGAACTATTACCCGAAGCCGCAGGTGACACTGTTCCCTGAATGTCAATGAATTCGCTGTTATATTGCCAAAGATGGACATATATTTATTACCCACACATATGTCCGCGTTCGACGAAACGGAAATGACGATACGCATGCTCAAACGTGTTTTCATTGGCTAGATTTATCATGTGATTCGATCTGAGGAAAAACAAGTCACATGACCAGTGTCAATAGTAGGGTGAAGAAATTACGGAACTATTGCCTGCTGTGTGGAACTGTTTCAGAGTAAAGCGGCGGATTGCACAGCGGAGGAGCACAATCAAAACTAACTAATTACAATTTATATATGAAGGGGTTGGGTAATATTGATGCTTATTGTTTACATAATCGTAGAAAGTAGCATTTTCAACGACTTATGTCGTATCTTGTACACGAGTAGCACGTAACAATTGAGTTAGCTATTACATAATAATATTACCATATGACATTGATGGAAATTCTAATTGCATTTATGTAAATCGTTCAACGTGTTTAACGTCTGTTTGTTTGGGCTTCACAAGTCGCAACACAGCTTAGGCCATACGGTGATTCTCCCGTACTATTAGTGGAAGAAGACCCCGCATGCCCCCTTTCCGAGCAGTATTGCAAGCACGGACATTCACCGGGTAGAACTAAGGACCTACCGCAAGCCAGCTGGATAGCTTCCTCGCGTGAAGTAATTCAACACTCCCAGTGGGATTCCAACCGACAGCGATGAAGGGCAAGTGATTTGACGTCAACGACCGTAACCACTCAGCCACGGAGGTCCCCGTTTTTGCTAAGTAGTGTTTCTTCTTGGGAGTAGCTAAATAAAACATTGTCGAAACTACCAAGCTGAGTTTAAGCTTGACTAAACATATCGTCTACCTATCTCTCAACAACGAGGGAACGCCTTCCACACAACATCCACACCTTCCCTCCACGATCCGCCGGCTATATGGTTATTCGCGCAGCTAACATAATTCAAACGAAGTATAGATCATTGCAGTAGAACTGTTGCAATAAATCATATCAGTGAAATTAGGAATAGCTAACTTGTCTTACCACATTAAGAACGACTTTTAGGCACCCTGTACAATTTGCGCTGGTGCGGAACGTCAGTGCAATAACACTAGACAGTTAGCACCGAACATGTGTTTTAATTTCACCTCTATCAACTTAATATCTAACCATAGGATATATCAACGGGATCAGGTGCAAGCCATTGAGACGTAATTGGACAGTTCCACTTAATATTTGTTCATATATCTCATTCTGACAGCCGACTATGACATTCAATTGCACTTGTCAAATACAGTTTGTATTTGTATTCGGAAGTTGCTTACATACATCAATACTCCCGGAGATTTGATTTCAGTAGACGGCAGGGATAACAATGTCCTAGGGCCAAACAAAGAGTCGAAAATCAGACTATTCGCTATGCACATGCGCAGTCAGCATCATAACATTCACTGTTCTGAATGTATCTATTGACCAATAATATGGAAATGTTCACACTTATTTTAGACATACTGCCCCACAGACAATCATTCGTCATTCTAACTTGCAGCTTGAACTATGTAGAGTTTGTTTCTGTAAAGCTAGGGTTATAGTTCACCGAATAATAATAATAATAATAATAATAAAGACTTTATTTAACGAGAGAACTCAGTTGAACAATTAAGTCAATCTACCATGAGGCCCTCAACAATCATTGAAAGCAATTATCATGAGTATGTATATATGTTCCATTAATGTCAAACCCCTCGCGGGGACCTAGACATGTGTTCCTGGGCAGGCTTAGCCGACCTAAGTGGTTAACCAGTACTAAGCAATGTGTGTGAGGTGCCTTGCTCAATGACACTACATACGTGGCCTGACCGAGTATCGAACCCGGGACCGTTCGTTTCGAACGTCGAGTTGTCTTACCCCCTTTCAATGTTCATGAATGAAATATAATTAGATGATTCACTTAAACAAACAATATGTTCTTTTTATTTTATGCTGGCAATTGTTTTTATAACAAAAACAAATGCTAACATTTACGTTATTAATATATCAAACTACTTTGTATTGTGTAAACAAAACTGAGATTAAAATAGGATTATTCTCTTACCTTTTTATCACTATAATTCTTGTGTTCGTATTGCACTCAATTGGAGTGCCCCCTCCCCTCGTCTGATGTTTAGAAATTTATTTTTATTTAGATGCTAAATTAATTGTAGCGTCTTGTATTTATTTTCTGAATATTGTTGGGTCCCCGTCTATATATATATATTGGCTAATATAATATTTGCTATCAATTTTTATTCATAATAACGGCCCCAGTCGGGAGCCTCATTTCATTACAATACACAACCGCATAACCACTTGTTTTAAGGTGGAAGTCTAATAAGAAGTAGTTCCGCTACAATTTTCAAATTAGTTTCTGTTTGCTGTTAAAATTAAATACTACAGACAAAACAAATTCATTAGACTATATTACATAATTAACTGTTCATGGTTGTCAGAAAATATCTCAAATACAAACGTACATCAAACCACTGAGGAATACGAAACTGAAGCAGTGACAGAGAAATGGCATATTCCACAGTTTGAAACCAACCACTGAGAAAACTCAATCATTCATAAAAGAAATCATCATTTTGCTATGCTTTCTAAAACTCTTAACTGATACGAAAGTCAATGTAATATGTTGTAGGTGAATCTCCGCCGTCAATAAATGACAATATCTTTCCATCATAATAATCATAGACGCGTGTTTCCATGATGATAAACGAACAGGGAGTAAATGCTAAGTTACTACATGGATGTACAGCTGGCAAGCTCAAAATCGTACATTACGAATATGCAAGCCTAACAAACAGATAACACCGTTTTATAAACTCTTTCATATATATTGACAGGTCGTTTGCTCGCCATACTAGTTCCAGACATAACATCTTAATGTACGAGTATATCGGCAAATTCGCAGCAATTTCAATGATTAATTTGATACATGCACCGACGTAATCACTGTATGCCTCTTGAGCAAGAACTGGGAGTCAATACATCACACAAAATGAAGGGATGCACAGGGTTATATAAACCCGAGGTATCTGGATTGACGAACTTCTAATGGCGGATTTTGATATGTATTCGATTGTTTGATTGGTTATTTATGCTACTGTATTGCCTATATATCTTGCAATCAGATAGCCCATTAAGGTTGATTGGCTGTCAGCTTAACGATATGCTGGTCACACGAAAACATAAATGTGTATATAAAGGCCAACAGACTGTGCATGCTTTGGTTCATGGTTGTTTTTTATTTTGAACTTGTAGTTACAATCTTTGGCCATTTGCATGATAATGTGTAAAATTTTAGAGCGCAATTCAATAAAACATGAATATTACAAGTGTAGCATGAGCCGTGCTGCGTATAATTGTAATCTGGCATATATATTTATTGTTATAACATATTTTAAATAGCAAAATTATCTTTGTTTTTTGACACAACTGATGAAAATCTTCTGTAATGATGGTCAAGGAATTTGCATAAACTATTTATTACGACTATCGTTATATCTATTACAACACAAGACTGTCCGATTAGCGCAGTGGTTAACATACTCGCTTCTCACCAATGCAACCCGGGATCGTTCCTCGGACCAGGACGTATGTGAGATGGTACGGTGGTCGCCAGATCGGACATGTGGGTTTTCTCAGGGTACTCCGGTTTACTCCCACACGAATGACCACAGTTACGCTTTCATCCGCGCCAACGAGTGATTAATATAAGTTGTTACAACTTGCTTCGCAATTGTTGTAAAATAAATCAAGTTTAACCTTTTCTTAACACAAAAAGAAAACTATATTCTGATTCAACATCGTTTTGGTTACACAGTTTACGGAAACCTTTTTATGTAATAATGCCACTGTTTCTACTAAATTATATTTTCATTTACCCTGTCGACTGGTATTTGTCATTAGCGATTCAATATCTCGTGTGTGCTCAGTTGGCGTGAATTACTGCCCTTCAACGGCTACGCATGAACATAGTTCATACCTGTAATCTTGCTCACACCACCCAATTCCTCCTTAGCACACTGTTATGCTGTCCGGTGTTACGTGGGATCCGTGCCCATATGACTGACCCGTCGACAACATCCCACACTCTTTATTTATGTCTCATCTATGTACATTATATAAACTGTTCATATGTGCTTAATCTGGTTGATGCCTGGAGAGCAGGATGGCCATGGATGGAAGGGTATTTATATGTTATGGATTGTGAAAATCATTCAGACAGACAGACACGTGCTGATATTGTACGCATGAATAATTATATTATTATGATGAATAGTGTTTAGAAATATGACACAACACACACACACACACACACACCACACACACACACACACACACACACACACACACACACACACACACACACACCCACACACACACACACACACACCCACACACACACACACACACACACACACACACACACACACACACACACACACACACACACACACACACCACACACACACACACACACACACACACACACACACACACACACACACACACACACACACACACACACACACACACACACACACACCACACACACACACACACACACACACACACACACACACACACACACACACACACACACACACACACACACACACACACACACACACACACACACACACACACACACACACACACACACACACACACACACACACACACACACACACACACACACACACACACACACACACACACACACACACACACACACACACACACACACACACACACACACACACACACACACACACACACACACACACACACACACACACACACACACACACACACACACACACACACACACACACACACACACACACACACACACACACACACACACACACACACACACACACACACACACACACACACACACACACACACACACACACACACACACACACACACACACACACACACACACACACACACACACACACACACACACACACACACACACACACACACACCACACACACACACACACACACACACACACACACACACACACACACACACACACACACACACACACACACACACACACACACACACACACACACACACACACACACACACACACACACACACACACACACACACACACACACACACACACACACACACACACACACACACACACACACACACACACACACACACACACACACACACACACACACACACACACACACACACACACACACACACACACACACCACACACACACACACACACACACACACACACACACACACACACACACACACACACACACACACACACACACACACACACACACACACACACACACACACACACACACACACACACACACACACACACACACACACACACACACACACACACACACACACACACACACACACACACACACACACACACACACACACACACACACACACACACACACACACACACACACACACACCACACACACACACACACACACACACACACACACACACACACACACACACACACACACACACACACACACACACACACACACACACACACACACACACACACACACACACACACACACACACACCACACACACACACACACACACACACACACACACACACACACACACACACACACACACACACACACACACACACACCACACACACACACACACACACACACACACACACACACACACACACACACACACACACACACACACACACACACACACACACACACACACACACACACACACACACACACACACACACACACACACCACACACACCACACACACACACACACACACACACACACACACACACACACACACACACACACACACACACACACACACACACACACACACACACACACACAACCACACACACCACACACACACACACACACACACACACACACACACACACACCACACACACACACACACACACACACACACACACACACACACACACACACACACACACACACACACACACACACACACACACACACACACACACACACACACACACACACACACACACACACACACACACACACACACACACACACACACACACACACACACACACACACACCACACACATTTATTTACCTTTAGACGTTACTTACAAACGCCGAATATAATATTTGTTGCATTTGACATTGGCTGAAATTCTTCGATTTTGTGAATTTCGAAAATGAATAATTCAAATTTAAAAACGATTCAATTACAAAACAACTCATCAGATGTGTCTAACTTGTGTAGGCTACTTGCCAATTTATCATTTTCATCATGGTTCAGTAGTATTTTAAATATTTTATAAACCCTTAAGTGCACAGTTATACGTTTGTAGATATCTTCCTGTTAGGGATGACAACGAATAGCGAATATACTATTCGAACGTTCGGTCGGGAAGGTATTGGAATATTCGATAGAACAAATCCTCCGTAACAAATCCTCCGTAACAAATCCTCCGTAACAAATCCTCCGTAACAAATCCTCCGTAACAAATCCCGTAACAAATCATCCGTAACAAATCCTCCGTAACAAATCCCGTAACAAATCATCCGTAACAAATCATCCGTAACAAATCCTCCGTAACAAATCCTCCATAACAAATCATCAGTAGCAAATCATCCGAAACAAATCATCCGAAACAAATCCTCTGTAACAAACCCTAACAGCGATGAAATTAATGAGCGTACATCACTTTTATTTTGTTTTATTAATATTGTTGGCATACAAAAATGGGACACTCACATACAATGCAATTTCATATTTGTGAACAGGAATATAACTTTATTTTCAACAATAAGGAACATTTTGGAGGCGTGATAGCCCAGTGGTAAGCGCGTTCGCTTAAGGTGCAAACGGCCGGAGTTGGCAGTGGCAGCGGTGCACCGGGCGAGCTATCTAGCCAGGTGTCGGAGCAGTTGCCAACCCGAAGAAAATATGCATGTATCCAATGTATACGATAGTAGACCTGGTAGTAAGGGTATAGCAATATTATGAAAAGGAAAACTTCACAGAAAGGTTACAGCACAACTGACGGTTGACATGCATATCATGTCGTCCTTGATGGACCACTGAAGTAAATTCCCCCGTCTGACCATAATAAAATTAACAGTCTTTCAGATGGGATGTCGTGATAGCGCAGTGGATGCGCGTTCGCTTCAGATGCGAAAGGACCGGAGCCATTACGATTGTGCCCTTAGGCAAGGCATTTAATGTCCACGTTGCCTCTTCTCTCTACCTCGTGGCGATGGATTCCATCAGGAATGAGGTCTCGATGGTGATTAATATAAGTTATAAGAACTTGTTTCGCAATCGAGCTCATATAAATTTGTATACAAATTAATGGATCTCGGTCTGTATCATTGCACTATCCGCCAACAGTCTAAAATGACTAATCTGCTCATATGGGCAACCGTTGGCGACGATGACTAAACGTAAAAATACACACGCACGCACGCACACACGCACGCACGCACGCACGCACGCACACACACACACACACACACAAGAAATATTAGAAAAATGGGATGAACGGATAGAAGCAGAGAAAAAGGTAGATTGGATTGAATGCTAAGCAATGGAGAGAGGAATTGATAAACCCGATAGAGTGGAATAAAATAAATGTGTGGACTAATTCTGGGAATAAGATGATGTGAAGTGACAGACAATTATAAAATACATAGTCGGATTCTGAAAAACAACAGGAAACATTGTATGAAAATAGAAATGCGAAGAAGAAATAGTGCCTCATTAAAATGAACGTGAAGGATGTAATAAGCCCAATGAACTAGAAATGAAGAGCAATTGGAATACGGTAATAACACAAGGATACAAGGAACTACAATGGAACATGTTATATACCAAAGCAATTAGAGAGGGACATGAATAGAGTTTATAGACTAGAGTAAGTAGAAACATAGATAGGAATAGATGTTATATGCTAGAGTAAGTAGAAACATAGATAGGAATAGAAGTTATAGGCTAGAGTAAGTAGAAACCTAGATAGGAATAGAAGTTATAGACTAGAGTAAGTAGAAACATAGATAGAAATAGACGTTATAGGCTAGAGTAAGTAGAAACATAGATAGGAATAGAAGTTATAGACTAGAGTAAGTAGAAACATAGATAGAAATAGAAGTTATAGGCTAGAGTAAGTAGAAACATAGATAGGAATAGACGTTATAGACTAGAGTAAGTAGAAATATAGATAGGAATAGAAGTTATAGACTAGAGTAATAGAGTAAGTAGAAACATAGATAAGAATAGAAGTTATAGACTAGAGTAAGTAGAAACATAGATAGGAATAGAAGTTATATGCTAGAGTAAGTAGAAACATAGATAGGAATAGAAGTTATATGCTAGAGTAAGTAGATACATAGATAGGAATAGAAGTTATATGCTAGAGTAAGTAGAAACATAGATAGGAATAGAAGTTATGTGCGAGAGTAAGTAGAAATATAGATAGGAATAGAAGTTATAGGCTAGAGTCAGTAGAAACATAGATATGAATAGAAGTTATAGACTAGAGTAAGTAGAAACATAGATGGGAATAGAAGTTATATGCTAGAGTAAGTAGAAACATAGATAGGAATAGAAGTTATAGGCTAGAGTAAGTAGAAACATAGATAAGCATAGAAGTTATAGGCTAGAGTAAGTAGAAACATAGATAGGAATAGAAGTTATGTGCTAGAGTAAGTAGAAACATAGATAAGCATAGAAGTTATAGATTAGAGTAAGTAGAAACATAGATAGAAATAGAAGTTATAGGCTAGAGTAAGTAGAAACATAGATAGGAATAGAAGTTATAGACTAGAGTAAGTAGAAACATAGATAGAAATAGAAGTTATAGGCTAGAGTAAGTAGAAACATAGATAGGAATAGACGTTATAGACTAGAGTAAGTAGAAATATAGATAGGAATAGAAGTTATAGACTAGAGTAATAGAGTAAGTAGAAACATAGATAAGAATAGAAGTTATAGACTAGAGTAAGTAGAAACATAGATAGGAATAGAAGTTATATGCTAGAGTAAGTAGAAACATAGATAGGAATAGAAGTTATATGCTAGAGTAAGTAGAAACATAGATAGGAATAGAAGTTATATGCTAGAGTAAGTAGAAACATAGATAGGAATAGAAGTTATATGCTAGAGTAAGTAGAAACATAGATAGGAATAGAAGTTATAGACTAGATTAAGTAGAAACATAGATAGGAATAGAAGTTATAGACTAGAGTAAGTAGAAACATAGATAGGAATAGAAGTTATATGCTAGAGTAAGTAGAAACATAGATAGGAATAGAAGTTATATGCTAGAGTAAGTAGATACATAGATAGGAATAGAAGTTATATGCTAGAGTAAGTAGAAACATAGATAGGAATAGAAGTTATGTGCGAGAGTAAGTAGAAATATAGATAGGAATAGAAGTTATAGGCTAGAGTCAGTAGAAACATAGATATGAATAGAAGTTATAGACTAGAGTAAGTAGAAACATAGATGGGAATAGAAGTTATATGCTAGAGTAAGTAGAAACATAGATAGGAATAGAAGTTATAGGCTAGAGTAAGTAGAAACATAGATAAGCATAGAAGTTATAGGCTAGAGTAAGTAGAAACATAGATAGGAATAGAAGTTATGTGCTAGAGTAAGTAGAAACATAGATAAACATAGAAGTTATAGATTAGAGTAAGTAGAAACATAGATAGAAATAGAAGTTATAGGCTAGAGTAAGTAGAAACATAGATAGGAATAGAAGTTATAGACTAGAGTAAGTAGAAACATAGATAGAAATAGAAGTTATAGGCTAGAGTAAGTAGAAACATAGATAGGAATAGACGTTATAGACTAGAGTAAGTAGAAATATAGATAGGAATAGAAGTTATAGACTAGAGTAATAGAGTAAGTAGAAACATAGATAAGAATAGAAGTTATAGACTAGAGTAAGTAGAAACATAGATAGGAATAGAAGTTATATGCTAGAGTAAGTAGAAACATAGATAGGAATAGAAGTTATATGCTAGAGTAAGTAGAAACATAGATAGGAATAGAAGTTATATGCTAGAGTAAGTAGAAACATAGATAGGAATAGAAGTTATATGCTAGAGTAAGTAGAAACATAGATAGGAATAGAAGTTATAGACTAGATTAAGTAGAAACATAGATAGGAATAGAAGTTATATGCTAGAGTAAGTAGAAACATAGATAGGAATAGAAGTTATATGCTAGAGTAAGTAGAAACATAGATAGGAATAGAAGTTATATGCTAGAGTAAGTAGAAACATAGATAGGAATAGAAGTTATATGCTAGAGTAAGTAGAAACATAGATAGGAATAGAAGTTATGTGCGAGAGTAAGTAGAAATATAGATAGGAATAGAAGTTATAGGCTAGAGTCAGTAGAAACATAGATAGGAATAGAAGTTATAGACTAGAGTAAGTAGAAACATAGATGGGAATAGAAGTTATATGCTAGAGTAAGTAGAAACATAGATAGGAATAGAAGTTATAGGCTAGAGTAAGTAGAAACATAGATAAGCATAGAAGTTATAGGCTAGAGTAAGTAGAAACATAGATAGGAATAGAAGTTATGTGCTAGAGTAAGTAGAAACATAGATAAGCATAGAAGTTATAGATTAGAGTAAGTAGAAACATAGATAAGCATAGAAGTTATAGGCTAGAGTAAGTAGAAACATAGATAGGAATAGAAGTTATGTGCTAGAGTAAGTAGAAACATAGATAGGAATAGAAGTTATGTGCTAGAGTAAGTAGAAACGTAGATAGGAATAGAAGTTATGTGCTAGAGTAAGTAGAAACATAGATAAGCATAGAAGTTATAAGCTAGAGTAAGTAGAAACATAGATAGGAATAGAAGTTATAGGCTAGAGTAAGTAGAAACATAGATAAGCATAGAAGTTATAGGCTAGAGTAAGTAGAAACATAGATAAGCATAGAAGTCATAGGCTAGAGTAAGTAGAAACATAGATAAGCATAGAAGTTATAGGCTAGAGTAAGTAGAAACATAGATAAGCATAGAAGTTATAGGCTAGAGTAAGTAGAAACATAGATAAGCATAGAAGTTATAGGCTAGAGTAAGTAGAAACATAGATAGGAATAGAAGTTATAGGCTAGAGTAAGTAGAAACATAGATAGGAATAGAAGTTATAGACTAGAGTAAGTAGAAACATAGATAGGAATAGAAGTTATGTGCTAGAGTAAGTAGAAACATAGATAGGAATAGAAGTTATAGACTAGAGTAAGTAGAAACCAAAGCTGCTTTGCCAGCTTTTTGATGCCTTTGTGGGCTCTATTTTAAATTATAGTTCTGAAATTTGGTGTTTCACCAAATCAAAGGAGCTAGAACGTATTCATTTGAAATTTTGTAAACGTATTTTAAATGTAAGAGTAACTACTTGTTCTACAGGCGTATATATGGCGAATTAGCCAGATATCGACTTTACATAACACGTTATACTCGAATTGTAAAATATTGGTTTAAATTGTTACATACAGACAATATAATTTTAAAACGTGTATATTTCCAGGCTGTAAATGATTGTGCAAATGGTTCCAGAAATTGGGCGTCCAAACTTAAAGATATTTTAAATAGTTATGGTTTCTCGAACATTTGGGAAAATACATATTGTGTACAGTGTAGCCAGTTTATAAGTTTGTTTAAACAACGTGTGATTGATTGTTTCATTCAAGGTTGGTTTGTAAGCAAAGATACAAGTGTTGTACTAAACTTGTATGATAGCTGTAAATTAAAATTTGAATATGAACCGTATCTAGATATGTTGCCATATATCTTACGTTTTTAATTACAAGATTAAGAATTTCTGCACATTCATTACGAATACATACTGGTAGAATTCCACAAAATGAACGCTATTGTTTGTGTTGCAATACACACGACCTAGAAGACGAATATCATTTTATACTTGTTTGCCCGTGCTATTCAGATTTCAGAAAACTTTACATGAAGAAATATTATTTTGTTAGACCAAATATGCTTATGTTTATTGAATTGTTGCAATCTAATAACAGAACTATCCTATATCATTTAGCTTTATTCTATAATAAAGCAGTTGACATTAAAATAACACTCTTAAATAATATGACATAAATCCAATATCAGCACTAATTATTGTTCATCCTCATAATTAGATGCATTTTCTTATTATTATCAGATTCTATATGCCACATGACCACGATAAAATTGTTGTATATATTTACATCATATATATTTGTATATATGTATTTGACGATGTACCATGTACAAGTCTTAATAAAATGTCTGTTCTGTTCTGTTCTGTTATGATTTTGCCCGGAGGCAAGGCATTTAAATTCCACATTGCGTCTTATATCTTCCGCCCTCATGGCGATGGATTCTATAAGGAATGAGGTATCGAGAGCGATTAATCTAATGTTGTCACCGACGTCTGTTATCTAACGTTGTAACAATGTTGAAGTTGCTTTCTGGCGTCACAATCATAAAAATTGTATGGCTTAAAGCGCCATAACATCGGATTAAATGTCAGCAGATTCTTGTGGCTTAAATCGATATAGGCCTAAAATCGTCTACAATTCCGTATGGCTGCAAGCGGTATAAAACTGAATGAAATTCAGGTTCTGAATCGAGGCATCGTTTACGACATTTATCTGAATCTGAATAAGGAAACTCAAAATACATGCGTGAAGCAAAATGTGTATCCTACATTCCATCAGGAATGATACAGACGGATTTGTAGTCCAGTGGTAACACGCTGGACTGGTAATCCAGGGATCGCAGGTTCGATCCCCCGTCTGACATTAATAAAATTAACTGTCTTTCAGTTGGGACTTTAAACCGAGGTCTCGTGTCGATGCTTTACATCGTGTACGTAAAAGAACCAGAGTAGACTCTGGAATGGGTCTCTGTCTGTATCATTGCACTATCCTCCAAAACTCTATAATGACTAATCTCTTCAGGAGGCATCGCTCATATGGGTAACCGGTAGCGACGATAAATAAACGTAAAACACACACTAAAACAAACAAACCATTCCTATATACACTCTAGGCATGACTTGTGCCTACACATTTACTTCAAACATTGAAAATATGCCAATGCGAAAAATGCACTGAAAATGAAGGGTAAGGGGGTGGAAGTGTATGATGTGACAGTGAACACATATATGTACGTCGTATTTGTTCAGTACTTTTTATTATTATTATATCAGCTTTTCACAATTAAAATATAATTATGTTAATTTAGTTACTTATCTTCAAAACATGCATCAAATGCCTAGGAAAACAGCGGCGGCGATATAGAATTTTTCGGAGGGGGGATTTCCCGCACACCCTATATTAATGGTGCATACACATATATCAATGCCAAGCTACGCCTCTGTATAATATGGGCGAATTTTGTTTATATACCCACTGGGTCGGGTGCTATTTTTCTTGTTATTTATGTACTTGTTATATGTTACGTATATATATATATATATATACACAGCCACTACAGTCAACCCTATGTTAGTAGTCACCTCCATTAGGCAGTCAATCTGTATTAAGCAGCCAGTTTCCAGATTCCCAATATGTTGTTTTATTATATAATTTACCTCTATTAAGCAGCCACCTGTGCTAAGCAGCCACTTTTTGTGATTCCCTTGGCTGGCTGCTTAAGACAGGTTTGACTGTATAATAAACAATTACTTACTTATATTGTTGGTTTCTTTTTATGCGTGTGTGTGAACTATGTCGTTAATTGCTTGTTTAATTCGTATTGCTTACGTATCTTCGTGTTATGCGCCCTGCTAATGGATGCCCCGTGTATATGAGACTGTCGTAGTTTCTCTGAGACACCCTAGTGGCCAAAAACAAGCCATCATTGCCAAAGATTAGTATCCGGTTTATTGCGTTCCTTTGTACGCGGGAGATCACATTTCCTATGGTGTATACAAATTCGTGTCCCATATATACCCATTTCCTATAAAAAATAATTTACAACAGTGATTCATAAAGACATTTATTGTTATTAGTGTGACGTATGGTGCTGTGTTTTTTTCTAGTTTGATAAAAACCATTTGGTATATTTATGTCTTGGCACAACTGATTGATTGATATGGCAAATTAACAACCGCCGTTGTATAGTTGTCAAAGCCAGTTGAAGAGAACATCTATGAAAATAGTTGTGAAAGTAGCTTAATGAATGTTTTTCTCAGCGGAGTTCGATACAAAACAAAATGAAATGTGATATGATATGCATGATATGTGACGTGTATTGTCACTGGGTCTACGAGGGAGCCAGTCCGGGTATGAAATACTACCCGGAAGTGCTTCCAACGCCAATAATAGCTGGCGATGATGGGATATGATGTGCATTACATGTGACGTGTATTATCACTGTGTCTACGAGGGAGCCAGTCCGGGTATGAAATACTACCCGGAAGTGCTTCCAACGCCAATAATAGCTGGCGAGTCACCGTATTACTTAAACTGTTGATTCAACGTTAAACAACAAAAGCAAAACAGTTGTGTAGCTTGAGGGCCTTGTGGGCCCGGGCCTACGCCTAGCTCCGAATAAAAAGCAATTAAAATAAATGATATGTTGGGAGAAGGGGTCAATATGCAGTGTATAGATATTATTGAAAAATCAAAGTATGCAATTTCAACACTTTGTTTTTATTACGAAAGTGAATGAGTACGAACTAGTTTTACAATAAAGCATCTTATGTGCCATAAAATAGAGTATCCCCCGACCCTTCTACGCACCTGCGGTACTCGCTTGACCTGGCCTACACCTACTAAATAGCCCAGCTACGCTCCTACAAAAGAAGTATTACTGCAAAGAACATAATTACAGCCTCATTCCCATTCTACTAAATAATGTGCTTGTTGGTCTTCCTTCTCCGGAATAACAAAAACAATGGAGGATATAATACACATTGCATGTGCAATTTATGAATAACGATGCACTATTATTTGTATTGCGCAACTAATAATTAATGTTAAAACCAATTATCTGCTACAAAATGCCTTGGGATTCAGCTCCTTAAATCACGGCCTCCACTCGAAGAACACACGTCGACTCCCACGGTTATATTACCGTTATAAAATGAATTAATCGTGGGTGGATCTTATGCACAGTCACGAGCGTAGGAGCATCATTAAAATTGACAAATGTCAAAAATAGTTTTGAAACTGAACATTGACATTTTCATAAAGTACGAATACTTTTAAAGCAAACCAATGTACGAATATTTTTAAAAGCGAACCAATGTACGAATGCTTTTAAAAGCGAACCAATATACGAATACTTTTAAAGCAAACCAAAGTACGAATACTTTTAAAAGCGAACCAATGTACGAATATTTTTAAAAGCGAACCAATGTACGAATACGTTTAAAGCGAACCAATGTACGAATACTTTTAAAGCGAACCAATGTACGAATACATTTAATGCAAACCAATGTACGAATACTCTTAAAAGCGTACCAATGTACGAATACTTTTAAAAGCGGACCAATGTACGAATACTTTTAAAGCGAACCAATGTACGAATACTTTTAAAAGCGAACCAATGTACGAATACTTTTAAAGCGAAACAAGGTACGAGTACTTTTAAAGCGAACCAATGTACGAATACTTTTAAAGCGAAACAAGGTACGAGTACTTTTAAAGCGAACCAATGTACGAATACTTTAAAAGCAAACCAATGTACGAATACTTTTAAAGCAAACCAATGTACTAATACTTTAAAAGCGAACCAATGTACGAATACGTTAAAAGCGAACCAATGTACGAATATTTTTAAAAGCGAACCAATGTACGAATACGTTTAAAGCGAAACAAGGTACGAGTACTTTTAAAGCGAACCAATGTACGAATACTTTTAAAGCGAAACAAGGTACGAGTACTTTTAAAGCGAACCAATGTACGAATACTTTAAAAGCAAACCAATGTACGAATACTTTTAAAAGCAAACCAATGTACGAATACTTTTAAAGCAAACCAATGTACTAATACTTTAAAAGCGAACCAATGTACGAATACGTTAAAAGCGAACCAATGTACGAATATTTTTAAAAGCGAACCAATGTACGAATACGTTTAAAGCGAACCAATGTACGAATACTTTTAAAGCGAACCAATGTACGAATAATTTTAATGCAAACCAATGTACGAATACTCTTAAAAGCGAACCAATGTACGAATACTTTTAAAAGCGGACCAATGTACGAATACTTTTAAAGCGAACCAATGTACGAATACTTTTTAAAGCGAACCAATGTACGAATACTTTTAAAGCGAAACAAGGTACGAGTACTTTTAAAGCGAACCAATGTACGAATACTTTTAAAGCGAAACAAGGTACGAGTACTTTTAAAGCGAACCAATGTACGAATACTTTTAAAGCAAACCAATGTACTAATACTTTAAAAGCGAACCAATGTACGAATACGTTAAAAGCGAACCAATGTACGAATACTTTTAAAAGCACACCAATGTACGAATACTTTTAAAGCAAACCACTGTACTAATACTTTAAAAGCGAACCAATGTACGAATACGTTAAAAGCGAACCAATGTACGAATACTTTTAAAATGAATGTGGCTGCTTAGATCAAAAATGTACACGTGATGTACGTGAACAAAACGAGTGTGCCCTTAGGCAAGGCATTTAAATTCCACATGCCTCTTCTCTCTCCCTCGTGGCGATGGAATCCATCAGGAATGAGGTCTCGAGAGTGATTAATATAAGTTATAATAACTTGTTTCGCTATCGAGCTAACTTAAAGTTGTATAATTGTATCAACTAAAAACTGGCACAGTAAAGAAATCCAACCTGTGAGGCTTTTAATTTATTTGAAAAATATGCAGTTGAAAGAACTTGTTTCGTAATCGAGCTAAAATAAATTTGTATAAACTAAAATAAACATATTTTAATTCTTTTAATACCTCTTGCTGTCTTTCAAAAATATATCGAATCTGATTTGAACAGATTTTACACTTCAAAATACAGTCTACATCCGTTATGTCAAAGTCAGTTGTGTCGAATAATCCGGTTATCTCGAAGTCGGATCAAATACCCGTTTTAGACACTATCAATTTACATATAACTGGCCCCATTTATATCGAATTGCATTATGTCAAACTTCGGCTATGTCGAAGTATTTTGTTCGGCCCGACGAAATTCGACATAACGGATGCAGAATGTATGCGCGTTACGTTAGTATCACTAAGTATGTCTTAACGATACCCGGCACATAATTGTGTGTGCGAATTATGTGTGCATATAATGATGATCACATGGCTGAGAGTGCGTGTTCGGTCATGTGATATTGTGCGATTGTTCGTCAGTTCTACGCTAGACTGTGATCGTTTTATTCGCAAGTAATTTCGCTATTCAAATTCGAATGTTGTAGGGAATGGGATATATGAACGGGTTTCCATAATGATTTAACCCATTCAACACCAAGTAACTGACATGGACTGGTCCATGATATTTTTAGACCAATAAATTAATAACAAAATTACATTTGGATCAGTTCATTTATCAAAATGGGTAAAACAAATAATCTAAAAATAGTTATATTACTTGAAAAAAGTGCAGATCCTGATGAGACGGCTCGTCACGAGCCGGCTCATCAGGATCTACATTTTTTTGTAAGCCAATTTAGAGGTGTGTGGTGTTGAAAGGGTTAAATGTTAAAATCGCATTGAATTCCGAATTGTTTTATTGTTATAAGCATCATGCAAACTATCGTAAAACTGAGTACGAATATCTTATCGGTTGGTAACTATTTTAATCTACAAAAAATCCAAGATATGTTGTTAGTAAAACATGTTAACACCCCTGAGGTACATTGGATACAGTTTTCCAGAGCTTTTTTACATTACGTCGCAAAAATTCAAAAAATGCATTTATTCACATATAAATGCATTGCTACTACACATTCTTCCGAATACATTCGAACACTAACATTGAATCAATAAACAGTGTTTTGTGGATTGAAAGTATGATTTAATATAACGGTCAGCCATGCTCCTGAATTGACCGTTGTTTGTCATCGGAGTCTGCGCCGAGGCTATGTTTCATATATTCGACAATATGTACGTAGTACAGTCAAAAATATTTGAAAATAATGTGTTGTGTACATGTAATTAACCTTGTCGTTGTAGTGAATAAACGATCGCCCATTGCAAACAAAAATTGAGTTTTGTATGTGGTTCCGTTAAAATTGTGTTTGTTTTAAAAATCAGAATATGAGGCAGGCTGAATATTAGGTTACTTAAGAAATAATAAGTATCAACCGTGGTATATCGCCGAAGGCCTGAGTGATATATTTCTACGCATAAAAACTTCAAACTCGGGTTATTCTGCGATATACCACGATTGATACTTATTATTTCGATTCTAACACGACTTACTTCTAATAATTTTAAAGGAGTATTTTCTTCAAACGCCGCTGCATTTGGCTTTCGAAATTTCCTCCCGCGTAAGTGGTGATGACGTTATTTTTATGGAAAATATCAATCTAGTGCATAAATAAACAAAAGTTGTAACTGATCAATAATTTTATTCATTTTGTCAATTAAAACTGTACAGAATAGTAACTGAAACGTTACTTAACAGAAAAACAAGACGGACAAGATATTATCTGATTCTAAAAATAGCTCACTTCCGCGAATTCCCACGGTATATTTTACAAACATCACGTGACTTTCATTCATAAAACTTTACACGCATTGTATAAATGGAATAGCCAAAACACGGTGCGCGCGCAGTATAGTTCAAGGTAGGTATATCGCATAATAACCCGAGGTTGGTTTTACTCTATAAGTATGTATGTTAATATCTAGGTCGTGTTAGAATGTATTTTAAATTAAATTGCGGCTCTTCTCCGTAACAAATTACAAGACGCTACAATGTCTAGCTTAGAATTTTATGTACAACCGGTCTACTAAATTTCAATTTGTAAGAATTTGTGAGCTGTAGTTATGTACTTAAAATGCTAATATACCAAGCGTGGATTCAATTTATGTTCAGGATTAAGAAAATGTATGTGAACTTGAAATGTTTATTATGTGCGTGGAAAGAGGGTTGAGAAAGCATAGGTACTAAAGTGCCATATACGGATGCACGTGTATAGAATGAATACATATTTATGTAATGTCATGTAATTTTAAAGACATTTTACTATTCAAGAGTACAGTCGTACTTTCTAGAAAGGTTGTTATCACGTAATTATATTCTTATAAAAACGGCCAGTCGTGATAGCGCAGTGGTAGCGCGTTCGCTTCAGGTGCGAAATGCGGATGCGGTTTTCGAACCCCCACTGGAGCCGTTACGAGTGTGCACTTAAGCAATGCATTTAAATTCCACGTTGCTTCTTCTCTCTCCCTCGTGGCGATGGAATCCACTAGGAATGAGGTCTCGAGAGTGATTACTATAAGTTGTAATATCTGGTTTCGCAATCGAGCTAAAATAAAGTTAAGCAGTGCTTCGGTAAAGAAATCCAACCTGTGGGGCTTTTAATTTATTTGAAAACTATGCAATCTTATTTTGATAATAGAACATTTTTTATCATATGTCTCTTTAACGCCGTGTCTCCGTGGCAAATCAGAATAGAACAGTTTTAATCATATGTCTCGTTAACGTCGTTCAAGAACACAAATAGCACGGGCATGCTACATATATTCACATTACCATATGTCTATAATTTCCAAGAACATAAAGATCGCTGACATGGTACATATTATGTCTATAATTTCCAAGAACATAAAGATCGCTGACAGGGTACATATTATGTCTATAATTTCCAAGAACATAAAGATCGCTGACAGGGTACATATTATGTCTATAATTCCCAAGAACATAAAGATCGCGTGCAGGGTATACGCATATACACATCAATACCTTTCTATAATTTCAAAGTGCACGATGACCACCTTCAGACCACAGTATAGTGAGATATGCATCTACACCTTCAGACCACAGTATAGTGAGCTATGCATCTACACCTTCAGAACACAGTATAGTGAGCTATACATCTACACCTTCAGAACACAGTATAGTGAGCTATACATCTACACCTTCAGAACACAGTATAGTGAGCTATACATATACACCTTCAGAACACAGTATAGTGATACATCTACACTTTCAGAACACAGTATAGTGATACATCTACACTTTCAGAACACAGTATAGTGATACATCTACACCTTCAGAACACAGTATAGTGAGCTATTCATCTACACCTACAGAACACAGTATAGTGAGCTATACATCTACACCTTCAGAACACAGTATAGTGAGCTATACATCTACACCTTCAGAACACAGTATAGTGAGCTATACATATACACCTTCAGAACACAGTATAGTGAGCTATACATCTACACCCTCAGAACACAGTATAGTGAGCTATACATATACACCTTCAGAACACAGTATAGTGAGCTATACATATACACCTTCAGAACACAATATAGTGAGCTATGCATATACACCTTCAGAACACAGTATAGTGAGCTATACATCTACAGAACACAGTATAGTGAGCTATACATCTACACCTTCAGAACACAGTATAGTGAGCTATACATCTACACCTTCAGAACACAGTATAGTGAGCTATACATATACACCTTCAGAACACAGTATAGTGAGCTATACATATACACCTTCAGAACACAGTATAGTGAGCTATACATCTACAGAACACAGTATAGTGAGCTATACATCTACACCTTCAGAACACAGTATAGTGAGCTATACATATACACCTTCAGAACACAGTATAGTGAGCTATACATCTACACCTTCAGAACACAGTATAGTGATACATCTACACCTTCAGAACACAGTATAGTGAGCTATACATCTACACCTTCAGAACACAGTATAGTGAGCTATACATATACACCTTCAGAATACAGTATAGTGAGCTATACATCTACACCTTCAGAACACAGTATAGTGAGCTATACATCTAGTATGTTTTACACCAGTAGTTTATGCCCACCATCAATTAATCTTTTAAAAATACATTTATGCTGAACGAGTCTTCCTTGCAGAGGTGTTTCAGTGGCTGACTTCAACGCCAATTCCCCTCACCGATGTATGTTCAAATCTCACTGATCCCACTGGTAGTGTCGATCCCTTTGAAGCGAGGAAGCTATCCAACTGGTTTGGAAGGTTGGTGGTTCTACGCTGGGGGTCAGTCCATGCCTAGACTACTGTTCGGAGGGGCCAACATAAACAACCCAGATAGCTAATGCAGCTATGCTGTGATTTCAGTTCAATTCTCAGAAACAGTAGTTACAACATGCAGACCATATCTGCTGTCCATCCTGCAAGAACTTCATTCATGCCTTATGTTTACATGTTAGCCGTGAAAATAATGTTGTCTTAACGACACAATTCTAATGATATGTCACGACATTTATTTCCAGTTTCCAGTAACAAATAAGAAAAACATATTAATAAAGTGTCGTCTGCTACAATTATTTGAACTATATATGGCCTTTTTATACCCACAATGCAATGAATAGTTAATTGCGTCACCTGTTGCTGTATCGGATTTCCGGCATAGAATTTATACTTGAGGTTTACTAGTATGCTTGGCAAATGGCTGGTCTATACTGCTTACATACAGCCGAGTGCTCCTTGCCAATGCTTTGCGTAGAAAATGTTGTATTACCGTTCAGGTAAACAGTATACATTTGATATATATCAAATGAATTGTATTATGTATGTGTATGTTTGACGATTGGCAGGCATAGACTGGTTACTCGCAACTGTCTGATCCTTGCCAATGCTTGGCTTAGAAGCTGCTGTCACAACAGTCAGGGTTTGGTACTGTAATCTTAAGGATTTATGTGTGTGTATTTACGTTTATTTATCGTCGCCTGCCCATATGATCGACGCCTCCTGAAGAGATTAGTCATTTTAGATTGTTGGAGGATAGTGCAATGATACAGAGAGAGACCCATTCCAGAGTCTCCTCTGGTTCTTTTACGTGCACGGTGCAAAGCACCGACACGAGACCTCGGTTTAACGTCCCATCTGAAAGACTGTTAATTTTATTAGGGTCAGACGGGGGATCGAACCTGCGATCCCTGGATTACCAGTCCAGCGTGTTACCAATGGACTACATATCCGTCTGTGTAAATTTTATATGTATCAAATGAATGGCAATATATACGTGTATGTTTGGCAAATGACAGGTTTATGGCGGCTACTTGCAGCCACGTGCGTCTGGGGAATATTTGTCATAGAAGATGTGGTATCAACAGTCAGGTTTTGGTACTGTAACCATATCTATTTTATAGGTATCCTATGACTTGTATTGTCCACTTGAATGCTTGGCAAATGGCTGTTCTATGGTGGTTGCTTATAGCCATGTGCCCCTTGCAAATGCTTGTCGTAAACGCTGTAACAACGTCCAGGATTTTGGTCTAAAAATATTTATTTATCATGATACATGTAATATACATTGAGAAATATACAGAAACATACATTTATATCGTAGATGATGTGTGGATTGAACTGAAAGCTAAAAGCTTAAGGTAATTCTTTCCACTGCATACTATATGTTAGCACGAGGTATATATTGCGTAATATCGAAAATGACCGGAACTATAACCAGGGTCAGGTTTGATAATGGATGATTCATTACCCTATGCCGTCACTTGTATATGTATAAAATGAATTGTATTCTCTACTTGCATGTTTGGCAGATGGCTGGTCTAGGACGGCTCCTTGCAACATATGCTTGGTTTTACTGATATTGTATTGAATGGTTAAACATTATGCATTCTATATGCATCCAATGAATTGTATTCTCTACTTGCAGGTTTGGCAGATGGCGGCTGGCCTAGGACGGCTGATTGCAACAAATATTTGGTTTACTGATATTGTAGTGAATGGTTAAACACTATGCATTCTATATGTATCCAATGAATTGTATCTTCTACTTGCAGGTTTGGCAGATGGCTGGCATAGGTTGGCTCCTTGCAGCCATGTGTTCCTTGCCTATGTTTGGCGTGTTCCACTTGAGAGACAATCCGGCTGGGATTACTATGTGCGAGAACATATTCCGAGACAAACCTGTTTGGCACCGTCAGATATGGATCATATATATATGCTTCGCAGTCTTCTTCATTCCTTTGTTCATTTTGACAATCTGCTACACGCGAATATTCTGGAAGGTAGCGCAGAAGGCAAACGAAAATAGAAATAAAAAGACACTGCGGTTTAGAAGTCAAACAGGAAAGGTCAAGATTCAACTACAAAGCACGAAATCCACTTCCCTACCAAGAGCTAAAATTAAAACTCTAAAACTCACATTTGTCATTATTATGACATTTATCGTCTGCAGTTTGCCTTATTTTGTTGCAGAAATGATTATGTCGTACGGGGATCATTGCATAATTTCACGGGCTGTATATGGCCTCATAGGTGGGATGGCTGCATGTAATTCGGCGGCCAATCCCTTCATATTTTTGGGTTTCAATGTAAGTGTATCGTGGATGAAAGAGGTTCGAACTCGCATGCTGCTGGCGAAAAAAAGGAAGCCACGGTTTATTTATTCGGCTACATCAAGTATGGAATCCCATCCATCATTAAAGCATTTTGGTAACGGCCAGAGCACACACTTCTCTCAGTTAATTTGATTCGTCAGATGTATATCGTTGAATGCTATCATACCTGTCAATTGTGTTTTTGGTGACAGGCGGATATGTAGTCTAGTGGTAACACGCTGGACTGGTAATCAATGGATCACAGGTTCGATCCCCCGTCTGACCCTAATTCAATTAACCGTCTTTCGGGTGGGACTTTAAACCGATATATCGTGTCGGTGTTTGTACACCGTGCACGTAAAAGAACCAGAGCAGACTCTGGATAGGGTCTCCGTCTGTATCATTGCACTATCATCCAACAATCTAAAATGACTAATCTATTCAGGAGGCGTCGCTCATATGGGCAACCGGTAGCGACGATAAATAAACGTAAAACACACAAATGTGTTTTGTGTTCATAGTAAGATTGCTAGGAAGTTCGGGGCATATATGTATATGCCCTTGGCAGCATTTTCCTATATGTCGTCTATGGTTCATTCTGGGCGTGGTTTTCATAACTGTGCCAATAAAATATGTTACCAGACTTTTCATTCATTATACATTAATTTGTTCGATTTTAATGAATCTATGGTACTATTTATCAAACGTTTTCTTTGCTCAAAGCAGATGAACGGTGTAGTGTCAGGGCCGTCGCTGGAGCTGTTTTGATGATACGCACGGCCAAATATGCTTGTTTGTCGAGTGAGCGAGTACGCTAGGGGGTCCGAGGGCATGCCCCCCGGAGATTTTTTGAAATGAGGAAGCAATTTCCTGCATTTCAATCCATTTTGTAACATACAATTGCAGGACTAAAGTTCTCTCGGCAATCCGTATAACGGCTAGATGTATAATATACATGATATATTGCCCTTATCAATTAAACAAGCACGTAAAATAGCACAAACTAAATTTCGAGATGCACCATATTTGCAATGGGCTCAATTATTTCACCACTCCCCACATCACGGCGCCTATGTATCCGTACTACCCGGGGGGGGGTTTAATGCATTTTTGGAGTTTTCATTTTTTCATTTTCTGAGACCGATGATACGCACGTGCGTACTTGCGTATGCCCAGCGACGGGCCTGAGTGTAAACATAGGATAATGATATATTGAGTTCTGGCTGGACAGGACTCCGGACTATCAAGTTTTCCTTAAGCAAGAAGATTCATACTAGTTGGTCCTAGGATTAAATAAAATATGATTTATTCACCAATAAAATGATTTATTTATTTTTTATGTTTGTAATGTGTGAGAAATTCGACGATCACCGCGAGACCGTGATTTCATTGGAAAAGGCGTGAGAGCGAGACTCCGTAAGAATTGACAGGTATGTGGTATGTTTGGAACGAATAGTTTACACATGCCGCTCCGTTGGCATTGCCGAACACCATATTTGTGTTCGTGTTCTCAAGATTGGACCAATATAAAACGAAGTATTAATAACTAATAAGACAGTTCTTTTAAGGGAGTATCCCTATTTTGATATTGGCCCAAAATAAATGCTTTGGAAAAATATATAGCAGGAGCACTGTATGTTTCTTTTTATTTAACGGTTGGCTCAGGTACGATGTATTCACACAGAATGCTAATTTTCAAAATGAAAAGTTAATTAATGAAACCTTGGAACAAAGATTTAAGGAATGAATAGCGGAAACCGACGGAAACGATTAAGCTGCGATTCATTATTTATATATACATTAATGTATTCTTTTCAATGACACAAAGAAAATATAGGACAGTGTATTTTGATCCAGATTTGCGACTTGTCGTGTGTCGAATCTGGTAAATAGATCATCCTTGGAACAGCGTAAACAGAGAGGACAATCATAAGCTATACAGCTTTCTGTCCAATTCCTTATATCAGTTGTTGTAAATAATCATGTATTGACAGAAAATAAATATGTTTAAACTAACAGCGTAAACTGTCAGACACACTCTTCCTCGCGAGGAAGGCTGCCTAATACTGCGAAGTGCCCATGTCAGCTGCATATCATTAGTGGGGGAAATTCATACGAAAATGGATACAATCAGGGCATATAATTATGTTCATCGAATGAAATACAATAGCGATGTAAATATTTATCTATGCATCACAGTTCATTATGGAAACCCACCATTGTTAACATTTTAAATGGACTTGACTTAAAACACTTTGTTTCTCACATATATATGTTCGAATGCCACTTGGCGTGTCGAACTCGCCCGTATGATCTAAGCTAATGGTGGGACTTTAACCCCCCCAACAAACAAACAAATATACTTGAACTTTGTTGAAAACTACATAATCTTAGGCTGTCCGACGTTCGCTTCTCAGCAATGCAACCCAGGTTCGATCCTCGGACCGGGAAGTATGTGAGATGGTACGGAGGTCGCCAGATCGGACAGGTGGGTTTTTCTCCTGGTACTCCGGTTTCCTATCACACACGAATGACCACATATACGCTTTCATCCGCGCCAACGAGAGTGATTAATATAAGTTGTTAGAACTTGCTTAGCAATCATTGTAAAATAAATAAAATTTAAACTGTTTTTACATAATTTTATTTAGTTTGGTTCTCAGCCTAGTTGTAGCACATAATAAGGCCAAAGACATGAATGTACGCATATCCATTATAGTTTCTACAAATTTAATTTAGCTCGATTGCGAAACAAGTTCTTACAACCTATATTGATCACTCTCGAGACCTCATTCCTGATGTAATCCATCGCCATGAGGGGGAGAGAAGAGGCAACGTGGAATTTAAATGCCTTGCCTAAGGGCACACTCGTAACGGCTCCAGCGGGGTTCGAACTCCTGACATTTGACACCCGAAGCGAACACGCATCCACGGCGCTATCACGACTTCCATATCCATTATAGCACGCATTATTAAATATTACTGCCATAAGAAACTGAACACTCGCACACAGTGTAACTTCATTTTTGGAACAGGACTCTAAAACATGATTTACACAACTACAGTCTACTTCCGTTATGTCGAATTCCGCCGGACTGAACAAAATACTTCGACATAACCGAAGTTTGACTTAACGACATTCGATATAAACAGAGCCAGTTATATGTAAAATGATAGTATCTGAAACGGGACTTTGATCCGACTTCGAGATAACCGGAGAATTCGACATAACCGACTTTGACATAACGGTTGTAGACTGTATCTTTCTAAAGTATTAAATAGTGATCAGGCTATGCGATTATGCCAACCTTAAGTAAGCTTTGACAGTAGCTGAGCATTGTCCTACTGTAACTCGCATACACGGCAATGTCGTGCTCTTGAACAGGAATATATCTTGAACCGTGGTCGAGTGGATAAGGTCGCTGACTTGTATACCACTGTAACCTATCATCTCTGATGGTCACGGGTTCGAGCCCCGCTCAGACCGTGTCTCATTTATATGAAAAAGTTGGCAGTTTCTTACGGAGGTTGGTGCACCAAGTACTGGTTAACCGCTGGAGCCTGCCCAGGAAAGGTGTTGTTAGGTAAACTGCCCGCCGGCGAAATAGCCCAAAATGGTGCTGATGCAGGCGTAAAACCCGAAATATAACATAAATATAACATATAACATCTTGAACAGCAGTGTACATTATTGTATATAAACTGAATGTGGTGCATATTTGATTGTACATGTAGTTGAAATCAGCTATATTTTGCTTCCATTTATCTCGAGCCCGTTACTGGTGCACGTAAATCCCCAGGTGACCCTTTGAGCATTACAACCTGCATGCGCTGGTACCCTGTTGGAACCGCTACCTTCCGCATACCAGCAAGACAACTCCCTCGCATTAATGGAATCGACACCCACAGTGATGATCGAGCGCATAGCCGTGAGGGGCAAGTGATTTCATGTCGACGGCATTACCCATGCTAAACTTTAATTATAGTAAATACATGTAGTAAATGAGTGAATAGCAATCTGATAGATTAGATTAGTTTATACAAATTTACTTTAGCTCGATTACGAAACAAGCGTTTACAACGGTAGATTGGTCGCTCTCGAGACCTCATTCCTGTTGGAATCGATCGCCATGAGGGAGAGAAGGGGAAATGTGGAATGTACCTGCCTTGCACATGAAACGATCGCGCTACCACCGCCTTTTTTCTCAACCACCCAACTGAATAATGACATCAACCACGCGTTTTGACCCTAACCCTAACCCAACCCTAACACTGGGCGGAGCAAGACAGTGATGAAGGCGCGTTATGCGTGGTTGATACTATATTCTGATCGGCTGGTTGAGATAAAGATGTTACCTTGCCTGTGCCAAACATGAAGCGGCTATCGCATACCCAATGCAGCATATATACATCCAATCTCTACACCGTACTACGCGACATGCTAATCGTAAACAATAACTAGTCATTCTATACACTGTAGTAGTGCACGTCTATGCCATTATGTCAACTGTTCCAAGGGCCACCAGCCCCTCACACCTAGTAAACTTAACCCACAGAAATTGCTTTAAAAATATAGTCAACATTAAAACACGATCGTGACGTCATACCTTTGTACTTGCTGTCCATTATTATTAATATTGGACAGCTGTAAAAAGGTCAGAGTATTATATTAAATCCTACGCGTAAATGTACGAAATTAACAATTATAATTAGTAGGATCTTGTTATATAAGTGTGTGTTTTAAGTAAGATATAAGCCTCAAACAGATCCAATATGTAAACTATTGGTACTGACTCATCGGCGCTACACATTTTCGGCTTATATCCTATACTTAAAACAGCCATGACCTTTAATGACCTTTAACGGCCATGGGTATCGACAAAGCTATAAATAGAATCATAGGACGCTCCGCTATCATTATTGGTAAACATATTATATCTGCAAATCTCTCTCTATAGACAATACAAGTCATTCATGCATACCGCCGTAATTGTCAACAAATCGATATGTTGTTATAAGACACCGGTCAATGTCTGTTGTCAGGGTGGTCATTGAAATGCCCACTCACATTGATGTCTATGATAGACTAGGTACTTCCCTAACAGCCCATATAGTCCAAGCAAAGTAGTGTTTCACTTGACAAAAAGCAACATAAATCCTTTTACCACAGTGCATTTCTATGATGTCTGCAGAACACTAAACTAAATGTCCCAAAAAATCCCATCATGCAAATCTGCATAATTTGCATAAATCCAAGATGGCCGACTTTAAAAATACCAACGTGTGTATCTTCACTCTCATATAACATATTTATATAGTTTAAAGTGCTAGTATGAGTTTTCCTTCACACTTACTTCGCTTGAACATACATTTTAAATATGGTTTTGAATGGGAAAGTTTACCACATAAAACAAAATGTATTAAACAGGTACAGCACTTGACAACAGATTTCTCCTAAAAGTGAACCACATCTTCCTAGGTCAACACTATTTCTGTATCCACAAAGTTTCATCAAGATCCACGAACAACGTGTTCGCTTTTCCTGACCAACGACAGCCAGACGCAGTCAAACCGATCGTTCATATGGCGTGGATTCGTGTGTATTTTACGGTTCATTATCGTCGCTCCTGGTTGCCAATATGAGCGACGCCGCCTCCTGAACATATTAGTCATTTTAGAGAATAGTAGAATGATGGGTCAGACGGTAGATCGAACCTGCGAGCTCTGCATTCGCAGGCCTACCTGCTAACCACTGGACTGCAGGTTGTTCCGATTTGAACGTTCCTCTTTCAGAATTAATCCTTTATCTTCGAGATTTCGACAGAATAGGTACATCAGAAGAGAGGTCACATGGTAACAAATGGAGTCGACAGTGCAGGAGGGAAGGCGAGAAAGTGTATGTTTGTTATTATGTTGCTAGTAAATAAAATTTAAGAAAATTAATTAATTAATTAGTATTAGTGAGCGCATAGTTTACGGCTATGTGGACATTTAGCATGGATATAGCATTAGACACATGTTTATTTTGGTGTGGGCGCAGCCATTTTGATTTTCTGGGTTGTGGGCGCAGCCATTTTGATTTCCTCCTTTGTGAAGAGCTTCACACAATCATGACACAAAGCCGCTCGATTTATATTCAATTCAATTCAATTATTCTTTATTAACTCAGATCATTTACATGACATATGAGTATACATGTAATTAATTATCAGAAGTTGTGACACGGATTGATAAATAAATAATAAAAAAGAGCATATGAGAGAGAAGAGTCAAGTTTGGAGATGGGAAAATAGAAAAAAGAGCGGGAAATTCTATTATTTTGTTTTGTTTATTTAATTGTATTATGATTGATTTGAAACAGACTATAGGTCAGGGAAATTGTTTCGTTTTCGATGGTTGTTTTGGTCACGTGTGTGTGTAATAGTTACGATGCTGATTGTGACATTTAATTGTTGACGTTACTTTTTTTGCACGTGTCATAATCTTTTTCTTTAACCTGTTTTCGTGGGTAATTACTTAACATTGTTGTTGATTTTTTTGTTGTTTTGTTTTTTGTTTATGTATTTAATTTGAGAATAGATGGTGACAATATTATCTTTGCATGTAACATAGTATGATTTGTATCGGATCAGATACTACATAATAGTATGCCATTTCACCATATCCCGTGCTGCCTGTTATATGAATAGTATGGCTAGACAAACTACTTGAGTCCTTGGTTGACTAGCAGACAACATAATAGTATACAGCATACATCCAGATAGATATGCAGTGTTAAACATCACACTGTTAGTCTGGGGTTGAGTACATCCATAATAGTTCTAACAAATCTACTAAGGTTAGTTAGTGTATTTGCTTGTGTTGAGGTCATTATCTGTATGTACTTGTGTGTGTTTGGTTGCACATAGTAATAGGTATCTATGGATAATCTTCTGAGTTCTGTGAAGAAAGGACAGACAAGGATATGATGCATTTCGTCACCAATAGTATTAGTTGTACATAAGGTGCATGTTCTTTCGCTAAGTTCGATGCCCTCCCAGCGACCCACTTCTATTGGTAAGTAATGATTTCCAGTTCTAAATTTCATCAATGATATGTAATCATGTTTATTTAGAGTTAGAAAATAATTTTCCAAGCCAATTGAGTCTTTGAACAAGTTGTAATTTAAACCTTTTGATGAGTTTTGTAAAGCGTCATGCCAAGATTGGTAATATTGATCTGTGTAAATTTGTTTGATTAATGTTTTGATAAAATTACTGCTTAAACTTAGAGGATTATTCCATATATCTGGTCTGCCAGCATTTATGAGTGTATTTTTAATATGTTCTATCCATTTAGATGTGAAATTAGGCAAATTTAGCATGAATTTGTATACTTTGTATGATAGTTTGTTTTGGTCACCTGTTGCCAGTCTGTGCCAGTAGTTTATCATTTTGCATTTAATTGTTATGTTTAATGGTAATCTTCCTAGTTCTGCCATGAGCATGTAAATAGGTGTACTTTTTTTAACTTTAGTTATGTACCTTAGGAATTTTAAGTGGATGCGTTCTAGAATGTCTACATTTTCATAGCCAAATATTTCACTTGAGTATGTCAATATAGGTAAAATTGTATTATCAAATAATTTTAGCATTAGATCCATTGGTAGGTGTAAGTTATTGATTATTTTGTAAAGGTAATGTAGGGCTTTTTCTGCTTGTTGTGCCAGATGCTTTCTTGCCTTAAGGAAGCTGCCAGATTTAGAGAAGTATATACCTAGATATTTGTAAGAGTCAACAGTCTCAATAGGTGTTCCATCTAAGTTAAAGGAATACATGTTTGAGTTTCGGCATCCGAATACAACAACTTTTGTTTTTTCAATATTTACTGTTAATTTCCAATTTGTGCAGTATTGTGAGAAATCATCAATACATTTTTGAAGGGAAATAGGATCCTCAGCCATAATAATTGTATCATCAGCATATAGTAGAATCATAATTTTTAGCATTGGTAATAGTTCTTGTGTTAGATCATTTAAATTTATGCCAGTGTTATTCTTTAATGTTAAGAAGTCTTCCAGATCATTGAGATAGAGGTTAAAGAGCACAGGTGAGAGGTTTTCGCCTTGTCTTACACCGATGCTGCAGGTGAAGAATTCTGATCTTAGTGGTGGTGATGGATTTTCAGGTATTGATGTCCTATGAGTTACATCAACATTATAGTTTGTTTTTGGAGTGTTGAGTTGCACACATGATTTAATGTTTTTGTACATATTATTTATTACTACAAATATTTTGCCTTTTATATTATATGTTAGTAGTTTTTGCCACATTCCTGCTCGCCAAATGGTGTCGAACGCTTTACTAAAGTCAATGTATGTGCAAAATATTTTTTTTCTTTGGTGCCTAAGTAGTTCTATTATAGAGTTTAAAGTAAAAATATGATCTCATCTCATCATCATCAATCCTCTTCACCCCGGTTGGGGTATAGGGCCTTCACCACTGCTCTCCACTTGGACCGGTCCGTTGCTGCTGCTTTGGCTTCCCCCCAGGACATCCTGCTTCGGCGCAGCTCACTGTCCAAGTCCTTCGCCATGTCGTAACTGGTCGACCTCTTTTCCGTGTGCCCTGTGGATTCCAATCCAGTGCTTGGCGTGCTATGTTGGGCTGGTCTCGTCGTAGAGTGTGCCCTATCCACCGCCACTTCCTCTGTGTGATAGAGTCTGTGATGGGGTCCTGTCTTGTTTGCCGCCACAACTCCTGGTTGGTGATCTTTTCTGGCCATCTGGTGTGTAGGATCTGTCTGAGGCAGTTGTTGATGAATACCTGTAGTTTGTGGTCAAGGCCCTTGGTGCGTCTCCAGGTCTCAGCTCCGTACAAGAGGACTGTCTTAACATTCGTCTCAAACAGTTTGAGCTTTGTCTTGAGGTGGATGTTATTGTTGTTCCATACTGGCTTCAACGTCACAAAGGCATGTCGTGCTTTCCCAATACGGGCTTGGATGTCTTCTTCTGTTCCCCCCGTTTTGCTGATGGCACTGCCGAGGTAGGTGAAGGAGTCAACATTATCGATTGGATGGCCATCTATCTGAATGGGTATGTTCCTTGCCGCGTTTACCCTGAGGCACTTGGTCTTCTTAATGTTGATCTCCAGCCCTGTAGTCTTCGCAACTGTGTGTAAGCGGTCTGACTTCTGTTGCATGTGTTGGTGTGTGTGGGACAGGAGGCCTATATCGTCCGCAAAGTCGAGGTCCTCCAACTTCTCTGTAAGTGTCCACTGTATTCCTCTTGGTCTGTCTACTGTCGTTCTCATTATCCAGTCCAGTACGACGGAGAAAATGAGAGGCGAGAGCATACAGCCCTGACGGACGCCGGTGCTGACGGGAAATGGCTGTGAAAGGTTCATGTCATGGATCACATGGCAAGTGGTGTTGTTGTACAGGCTCCAAATAATGTTGATGATCTTTTCTGGTATGCCGTAGTGCCCGAGGATGCTCCATATGACGTCTCTATCAATCGTGTCAAACGCTTTCTTGAAATCGATGAAGTTGATGTAGATTGGAGACTGCCATTCGATGGACTGTTCAACGATGATGCGGCGTGTTGCTATCTGATCCGTGCATGATCTTCCTGCCCTGAATCCTGCCTGTTCTTCCCTCAGCTTGGCGTTCACTGCATTCTTGATCCTTTCTAGTAGGAGTCTTGTGAGGACTTTACTTGGGATAGACAGTAGCTGGATGCCCCTCCAATTCTGGCAGTTGCTGAGGTCACCCTTCTTGGGTAGCTTGACGATGTGCCCTACTCTCCATTCTTCTGGAACCACTTCTTCATCCCAGACTTGCTGTAGAAGGTCTAGTAGTAGTGCTGCTGTGGTCTCAGTCGATGCCTTCAGTGATTCTGGTGGGATGTTGTCTGGCCCCGGTGCTTTCCCATTTTTGATCTTGTTGATGGCCCTTGTCACTTCATTCCTTGTGATCTGTCCCATCTCTACTTCCAGTTCTGGTCCGTCTGCTATGTCTGGTGGGTTGGTCACAGGTGTACCGCTGAGTAGTTCCTGGAAATGGTCCTTCCACCTTGTCATCTGGTCTTCTGGTTTGGAGAGGGTGTTACCATCAACGTCCTTCACTGGTTTGTTGGGGTTTCTCCTTCTGCCGGAAAGTTGTCTAGTTATGCTGTATAGGGTCTTCATGTCGTTGTGGTATGCTGCTTCCTGTGCTTGTGTCTACCTGATCCCGTTTGTCTTGTCGTGCGCTCTTCTTGACTTCTTTGTTCTTGGTGCTGTATTCTCCCTGGATGTTCTGTTTCTGTGCTCTGGTTTTCGCCTGCTTCAGTCGGTGCCGAATTTCTCTTCTTTCTTCAATGATCTGGATGGTGTGGTCTGTGAGCCAGGTCTTGTACTTCTTCGTTCTAAATCCCAGCTTCTCTTCGCATGTCGTTGTGAAAGAGCATTTGACGCGGTCCCACTTCTTTTCCAACGATCCGTCTTCTAAGTCGGCTAGGGCCTGAAACCTGTTGCCGAGGGCGATGGCGAACTCTTGCTGTTGCTCTGCTGCCTTCAGTTTGGATGTGGCGTATCGCTTGTTTTGCTGGATGCCCGTCTTTCTTGCACTGGCAATTCTGACTTTTAGTTTGGCGATGACTAGTTCATGGTCGGAACCTGCATCAGCTCCTCGATACGCTCTGACATCCGTGAGGGTCCTCCTCCATCTTCTGGAGATCGTGACATGGTCGATCTGGTTTGCTGTTGCCTGGTCGGGTGATGTCCATGTGGTCTTGTGAATGATGCGATGTTTAAAGATAGTTCCACCGATGACAAGATCATTTAGCCCACAGAAGTTGACGAAGAGTTCCCCATTTTCATTCGTGGTCCCGAGTCCCTCCTTTCCCATGACGGTCTCTCTACCAGTGTTGGTTCCTCCAACTTTCGCGTTCATGTCACCCATAACAATGGTGATGTCCCTCTTGTGCACCCTGTCTAACACTCCTTGAAGCTGCTGGTAGAAGTCTTCTTTGGTGTCCATGTCTGCAGCGTTGGTTGGTGCGTAGCACTGGACGATGGTAACTTCTTGAAATTTAGAGTGAAATCTGGCGGTCAGTAGTCTGTCACTTATTGGTTCCCATTCCAAAAGACATTTGTGCGCTTTCTTGGTAAGCATGAGTCCAACTCCGTTGCGATGTGCATCGTTCTCATTTGCTGGTCCAGAGTATAGAAGCGTATGTCCTGTTGCCAAAGTAACCTTTCCTGCTGTGGTCCAACGTACCTCACTTAGTCCTAACATATCTATTTTATATCTATCCATCTCTCTGGACACCTGAGCCGCTTTTCCCGTTTCGTATTGGATAGATATAAAAATATGATCTAGTGTTGAATAATGTTTCCGAAAGCCTGCTTGGTTCTGTTTAAGTATATTATTATCATTTATGGAATTATTTAATCTGTTGTTAAGTACAGACGTAAATAGTTTGCCAATACATGACAGTAGTGTAATTGGTCTGTAATTGATAGGTTCTTTGGGGCTACCTTTGTTTTTATAGATTGGTATTATAATACCCTCTGACCAGTTTAGTGGTATTATACCTGTATTAAGAACTATGTTAAATATCTGTACATAAATAGGTAACAATTGATTGCTAGTACTCTTGATGTACTCATTTAGTACACCATCAATACCTGGGGATTTATTGTTTTTTAATGAATTAATACATTTACTTATTTCGTCTTCTGTAAATTGGTTATTTAAATCGTCGTTCGTGTTCTCATCAATAACATATTCATCAGAGGGTGTGTCTGTATTGTCAGTATTTACAGATTTGAAATGATCATAGAGATCTTGCAGGTTTGGAGAATGTATGCATTTTTTAAAATTAATTTTATTCAAAAAATGCCAATAAGCCTTTGGCTTTCTTTTATGCATGTTTCTGAGTTTGTATTCATTAGCTTTGTTATATTGGATTATTTTGCATGCTGTTTAACGTATGTGTTATTTCAGTTGTATTAATATTATGTATATATGAGTCTCTATCTTGATAGTTCCATCTACACTGTTTTGGTGGGTTGATATTTCTAGTGTGTTTAGTGTGGGTGTCTGTGTCAGGTACAGGTATGTTGTTATTTGTATTAATGTTACAGTTTATCACAGAGTGCCCGTCTGAGTACAGGTTGTCAAGTGATAAGATTTAAAAATTGTTCAGTATAGAGAAGGCTTTAACAGAAGAGAGAAAATAGTCTAGTACAGATGTGTTTCTAAACGTCATTTTACCAACAAGGGCATCAGCCCCAAATCTTCCATTCACTATTACTAGGTTATTATTTTTACATAGATCAATGAGCCTGTATCCATGATTATTTGTTTTGTGATCCTGTGATCTCCTGTCTAGTTTAATATTATGTGCTTCAAGATTACTTTTTTGATCAATAAAGTTTGTTAATTCTGTACCGAAGTCAAAGAAATTTGACAAAAAATCATCATTAGTCGAATAATCTGGAAGATTTGAGGTCCGACTATTAAAATCGCCACACATATATATCACACATAGACTGTATTTCAGATTCAAATAAACTAAATTCATCATTTCTATCAAAACGTGATTGCAGTGGGGGAACATAAGTAATACCAAAAAGTAAATCATCATTCGTATTGCAGTATAGTTTGCTTAACTTTATCCATAGCACATATTCACTGTCAGTTTCAATTGTTTCTATAAATTTGGTCATTTCATTGCGAACAAAGACGCCAAGCCCATCTGATTTTCTAGCATATTGTTGTTTCCTTGGTTTACTTATAAAATCATATTTATGTATGGAAATAATGTCAGTTGTATCAATTTTCGTTTCTGTAAGAAATAATAAGTCATATTTATTAATAAATGTTTCGAAGTCTGGGTATGTGCATCTGCGTTTCAAACCACAAACATTCAGGGTTCCAGTTTTTATAATGGCGGGATGAATATTTGGAGTTCTGGTAATATAAGTAATTCTGTCACATGATTTTCTTATTCCAGAATATGATTTTATAGCTGTGACGTGTAACTATAGCTTTATATTATTAGATCTATATTGTTTCTATAGCATTTTTAATTGCATATTATTAGATATTGTTCAGCTAAGAATACATGTATAAATGGATATGCATGAACCAATACACTGAATCAACTTTGGTGAAACCAGTTTCAGATCGATAATGTCATAATCCTTGACTGTCACCATTCTAAAATGGTGTTTCGTTCTCATGTGTAGGTATCAACCAAGCAGGCCGTAGGCCTTGATTATTAATTCCTACGCATCAGAACGACAAACAGTGTTTTAATCGCAGATAAACAACGGCAATACAACTATTATTTCCATTCGTATACAACAATACTAATTTAATTTTTTTTCACGCATTTCACTGTATGTATAATTGTACGGGGGGAAATGCAATATTAATATTATTAAATTTCCATTCAAACATCATCCAATATAATTATATGAACGAATAAATGTGTGTGTTATTTTTTGTTGAAGTGCCGCCTTATTTCTCCCCTACTTGTGATTTGGCTGACGGCTTTTCAAATTACCTCCCTGAAATAAAGATTTTCGAAAGATCTAAATTTAAAATTCTAACTCAGAATTTATTAATATTTTATTCAAACAATAAGACATGCAATTTCCATGTATTAATGAGTTGACAGAATAATGTAAGATCGATAATAAAAAAAGGATATTTTAGTCACGCCTCCTGTCATGCTTGTGATTTCATAAATCGTTCAAAACTTTTCAATAAATCAAAACAATCACGTGATGTAAACAAATCGTAGTAAATAATATCGTCGCCTGAAAAAATAAAAAAGGTGAAAATACAAAAAACAACAGAAGAAAATGCCCAATGAGTCTCAAGTGCCCTTAGGCAAAAGGTATTTAAATTCCACGTTGTCTCTTCTCTCTCCCTCGTGGCGATGGATTCCATCAGGAATGAGGTCTCGAGAATGATTAATATAAGTTGTAAGAATTCGCAATCGAGCTCAAATAAATTTGTATTAAAAAAAGAGTCTCCACTTAATATTCTCGCAGCGGATTCTGCATTTATAGTGCAGCTTTGAAACTGTAGCCATTTCCTGCAGGTTTTTCTACTTGCATGGTATTGTTACTACGATGTGCTTACATCACGTGATTTTCATTCATAAATAAGTATGTGTACGGTGGGAGCAAAATTCAACAGCCATAAAATAGACCGACCCTAGCTGCGCTTTATTGCAGATTTAACTCTTTCAGCGCCGAATAAATTTTAAGCATTGTGCAAACAACAATCATCCAGATCAATCGCGGCGCAAGGCCGCGTCTGATCAGGATCTATGTTGTTTGCTATTCGGACAAGTGCTTCAGCTCCATTATCCGAATAGCAAAGAGCATAGAGCCTGATCAGACGGCACGTTCTGTTCTGTTTGATCAGGTTCTCGACTTTTTGCAAAGGCGCCTTTATTCGACATTGGCGGAATAAAGAGTCAAACACGCTAGATTTGTTCTTTGTTTATAGGAACAAAATATACGTCAGACGTTTAGTCATGCTAGAATGTATTTTAAAAGTATTATATAATACGACGTTAATGGAGATATTATATAATTATTACATTTTGCTAAATGTCAATTAAATTATACTATTGTTTTTCATTCTAATAATTTTCTGTAAAATTGATATGTGTTTTATATGCATTGTACAAACTGTATAATATCGGAAATAAAATATGTCTAAACTAAATTTAAAAATTGACTTCCAATTGTATATGTCGGCTGCTAGTTCAGCTGAACCGCATACTCCATGCCTATCGTATTATAATTGAGTTAGTCCATTGTCCTCCCATCTGTTCGTCCATCTTGGTTAGCAACATTGGTCTGCGAATGCATAGTTCGCAGGTTCGAGCCCCAGTCTGACCTTATAATATTAACAGTCTTTCAGAAGGGACTTTAAGCCGAGGTCTCGTGTCTGTGCTTTACGCTGTGCACGTCAACGAACCAGAGAATACTCTGGAATGGGTATCTGTCTGTATCATTGCACTATCCTCCAAACTTTAAATTGACTAATCTCTTCAGGAGGAGTCGCTCATGTGGGCAACCTGTAGCAACGTTAAATAAGTCACAGCACCGGAGCAACGTTCCATCCGATTTTGTTCATACATGGATGGCAACGCGTGGCCTGTTCCTGGAAGAAAAACTTAGTACCAGGAAAAAATCCCACCTGCCCAATCTGGCGATTGCCGTACTGTCTCACACTTTTCTCAATCCGAGGATAGAATCAGATTTACATCGGTGAGTAGCGAGCCTGCTAACTACTGCGCTAATCGGACAGCCTGAGAAACGAGCGTGCTAACTACTGCGCTAATCGGACAGCCTGAGAAGCGAGCGTGCTAACCACTGCGCTAATCGGACATCCTGAGAAGCGAGCGTGCTAACTACTGCGCTAATCGGACAGCCTGAGAAACGAGCGTGCTAACCACTGCGCTAATCGGACAGCCTGAGAAACAAGCGTGCTAACCACTGCGCTAATCGGACAGCCTGAGAAACGAGCGTGCTAACCACTGCGCTAATCGGACAGCCTGAGAAACGAGCTTGCTAACCACTGCGCTAATAGGACAGCCTGAGAAACGAGCGTGCTAACCACTGCGCTAATAGGACAGCCTGAGAAACGAGCGTGCTAACCACTGCGCTAATAGGACAGCCTAAGAAACGAGCGTGCTAACCACTGCGCTAATAGGACAGCCTGAGAAACGAGCGTGCTAACCACTGCGCTAATAGGACAGCCTGAGAAACGAGCGTGCTAACCACTGCGCTAATAGGACAGCCTGAGAAACGAGCGTGCTAACCACTGCGCTAATAGGACAGCCTGAGAAGCGAGCGTGCTAACCACTGCGCTAATAGGACAGCCTGAGAAACGAGCGTGCTAACCACTGCGCTAATCAGACAGCCTGGGAATCGAGCGTGCTAACCACTGCGCTAATCGGACAGCCTGAGAAGCGAGCGTGCTAACCACTGCCGCTAATCGGACAGCCTGAGAAGCGAGCGTGCTAACCACTGCGCTAATAGGACAGCCTGAGAAGCGAGCGTGCTAACTAACCACTGCGCTAATCGGACATCCTGAGAATTAGAGACAAACAATTAGAGACTAACAATATCTCACTGCCATCGAAACATGTGATTGCTCCAAATCCACATGGCATTGTCTTGTTGGCGTATTATTTCTTTGCTGTTTTTCTTGTGGTTGTGGTGGTGGGGTGGGGGGGGGGTAAAGTCGCACAAACAGCTTAGGCCATATGACGACTCTCCATCTAGTATTGGTGGAGGAAGACGCCGGGTGCCCCTTCGGGAGGTGTTCATGCACGGACGGGTAGAACCACTGACCTCTCGCATGCCAACTGGATAGTTTCCTCCCATGAAATAAGTCGGCACCCTCAGTGGGATTCGAACCTCAAGTGGTGAGGGCCATAACCACTCGTGTTGTCAGAGAGACATTAGTGTTGCCTATGTGCAAAGGCTTGTGTCAATGATTGAGTTTATCAAAAGTGTGTTAATTAACTGATAACATTGTTTTACAAATAAGTACCCATTGTATATATACTGCAGATCTGTCGAGATATAGTAATTTAATAATCATAAGAACCGAGAGTGGAATAAAATTACTAGCATGTTGTGCAAAGGAAACAACGATAAAAACAGAGGACAATACTCAATAGGACCTATCTACTTTTAGAGAGTATTCAGGGGAAGTAACTGACCGATGTCTCTCATACATATTAAGAAGTACTATTGTAATTATCATCGGTTGCACTAACAAATTACCCCCCCCCCACAATCATTTAAGTTCATGTATTAGAATCAGTCATATATGTGAGCGAACCCTGCTGGAGCCGCTACGAGTGTGCCCTTAAGCAAGGCATTTAAATTCCACATTGTCTCTTCGCTCTCCCACGTGGCGATGTATTGCATCAGGAATGAGGTCTCGAGAGTGATTAATATAAGTAAAATAAGTTGTAGGAACTTGTTTCGCAATCGAGCTAAAATAAATTAGTATAAACTAATGGCGCGAATGGTAATTGATTGATAGCATATGGCTTACGGTAAATATATTCCAGCAATGTAGGCTACATCCCCTATTCCTTAATTTGAATCTGCATTATAATACTACATGTAAATCGACATACCATTTGTGAATATACGCAATCCCCTATGCAATAATCATTTATATTTATAGTCATATAACATAACGTCAAAATCAGCGTATCTGGCTATATCACATCACGTTCCTTGTATTCAGTGTATAATATAGCCATCACATATTTAGTAGTATATCAGTATATTTATCATCGCCTCCGGCGAACCATGTGGGCGAGCGTTCCAAGATAATTAGTAGTAGTAGAACGTGCCTAGCACTGTCGATTATTCGCGGTGATATGTTGTAGATTGTGATGCCCCCAGTAGATATCCGTTCCGCCGCTTTGCATCTTTTCGGGAAATGTAGCAAGTTTCGAAGGTTCGACCACTGTGTGCCAATCGGTTTCTTTATACGTAAAGAAAAAAGGTTGTATAATTTTTGGTTGATAAGTAACGTACTGAACTAGTTAACATTTGTATTTCATTTTTGATAGGAATTTAATTAGGAACTGGCGATGATAACGGTAAGAATAAACGTGTACATGTAAGTTGTGGATTGTATTTTTATGTCTGTTTTTTGTTGTATCTTGTAGTTTTTTACCATCAGTACAATAAATGCAAACCATCTAGTGGAAGTCGTGATAGCGCAGTGGATGCGCGTTCGCTTCAGGTGCAAAAGGTCCGGAGTTCGAGCCCCGCTGGAGCTGTTACGATTGTACCCTTAGGCAAGGCATTTAAATTCCACATGCCTCTTCTCTCTCCCTCGTGGCGATGGATTCCATCAGGAATGAGGTCTCGAGAGTGATTAATATAAGTTGAAATAACTTGTTTCGCAATCGAGCTAAAATAAATTTGTATAAACTAAACCATCTGGTGTTTTGATTGTATCCGGTTAAACTTAGCTGGTCCAACGAGGAAGCAGTCTCGGGGGTTCGGTAACATAGATGTTGCTGGCTGATGTCTTGTAGAGTTCTTGTGCCCATATTTACGTGTATGTCCAAGTGTAAGCGTGGAAGACTTCTGATTGGCAAGACAGCTTGTTCACTTGACGCATTTGACCTGATTTCTTTGTTGAAAATCAATAAAATGCTAAATATGCAAAAGCGGTGTATATATATATATAGGCATACAGTGCGTTGATTATTTGTGTGGAGTTGTTTCATTATCACGGACTATTTAATACGGCGTACGGATACATCTTACCGATTTCCTTGAGATGTAATAAGGCGCAAAAGAAAGCCTACTGGCAAACAGAAAAAGCGTATCCCAATTCATTGTTGTTACTAATCAGTATGATAATGCGATAAACAGGCTCGCATAATAGCAAACTTCCAAAACTAATTGCATTAAACATGGCATGAGTGTAAGGTCCTATATAAAAGTAAAGTAAAGTGTTTGTTTATTATAGTGTCACCCCTATTTAAAGGGCCAGCCATTTCTGACTTATGAGACACCTCTTTTTTATGAACATCAGTACTTCCCGAATCCTATGCTTGTGTGCCAGACGCCAGGCTGGTAGGCAATCGGTAACCATTATTTAACTAGCTGGCGGCTCACCAACCGGCCATATCAGAACGAACCCCTGACGAGATCCGTAGGCGGACGCCTTAACCACTGGGCTATATATGTATAGCTTTTGACCGGTCAGCCGTCTGTTGAATTACCAAGGAGGTACCCAATATTAGCTGGGGAGTCCGCATTTGACATAAGCTGTTGGTGGGTGTGACTTTACCCCCCCCCTCCCCCACACAAGCAAAACCATGAACAAGCATAACACAACAGAAAAAAGAAACACTAATTGATCAATAGTATATATCATGTCACGATTAATCATTCTATAGTGCCTAAGTTTGGAAACCTGGTATATATAGTACATTAATATAATGACGTAAATTATTGTTTCCGCATCGGACACTACTCTACTGTTACTGATGATTAATCACCGATGGTCATATATTATTATTGGTGCATAATGTCAGCACTCTGGATAATGAATTAGCCAATCACTGGAAAATGGCACAATAAGTGTTATGTAGAGTTATTTATGGGGGAGGTATAAAGTATGTTTTACGTTTATTTATCGTCGCTACCGGTTGCCCATATGAGCGACACCGCCTGAAGAGATTAGTCATTTTAGATGTGTGGAGGATAGTGCAATGATACAGACAGAGACCCATTCCAGAGTATCCTCTGGTTCATTTACGTGCACGGTGTAAAGCACCGACACGAGACCTCGGTTTAACGTCCCATCTGAAAGACTGTTAATTTTATTAGGGTCAGACGGGGGATCGCCTGCGATCCCTGGATTACCAGCCCAGCGTGTTACCACTGGACTACAGATCCGTCTGTATATCTATATATATTATGACGGACAAAGCGAAATATATCAACGACTGTTCCCAGGCTAGCCAGAACCTAACAGCTTTGGAATCTTGAGTTCCGGTTTCATTTTGGACCACGTCAATTTGCGGCTTCATTACGCCATTAGCACATTAGTGATAACGCCCCCATGTAGGCAGTACTTTTTTTCATGATTAAAATCTCCGTAAATCAGACGCATCCACTCTACACAAATTACAATGGAAAACGTGATAAATGGTGATATTGTCGTAAATGACTTTGGACACGAATTCCGCATGAATATAAACAGTGGCGTATAAGTGACATTTGCAAGATCATGGAACAATCAACTCACTCAACACGCACAGGAGGACAGTGTCTTTGTGCAGATTTATAAACAGTATGTCTAGCAACTTTTGTTCACACATTTGGTGAAAGAAGCTAAACAAACATGACGTTACTTATTTATATTTAGCACAAAATGTTGCTTGTTGTATTCAGTGTGATAACACCATCTCATAATTCCTTATATGTACACACGTGTAATAACAACTGGAAGGATTCTGATTTGCTGAGAGAATAAGTTTTATAATTTGTAAATTAAACTGTAAACTATGCGTATTTCTATTTGAATTGGTACATAACGTTACTGGTAAGACAAACTACGATTTAAAAGAAGTATTGACGCAATTATAATGCTGTTTAAAACATAAATATAACTCTACTTTGCGTAATGACGTCATGACAATTTAGTGACGTCATGACATTTGCGTTGCCATTTGACGCCAAATTGAAAGCAGCAGCGTTTTTGTGTGCACAAATATGAATTAAACCCAATATTTGTAATGTGCTAAAAAAACACACATAGTGATTTCATACCGTAGTTTGTGAAACGGGTTTTGGAAATGTGCTATTTAGCGAGTCTTTCACTATATCAAACATATGTCTGAATTATTAATTATTAAAGCGACTTTACATCGCATAAAGCCCAACAATGCTTTTGTACGTATACATATCATTGCTACTATAAATTCTTCAGAAATAATTCAAACACTAACGTTCTATACATAAACAGTGTGTTTGTGGTATACACACTCTCACACGTGAAAGTAGAATTTTAAATAACGGTCAGCTACTCTCCTGAATTGATGTTTATTTAGTATTGGAGTCTATACCAAACGCGTGCTACTGTCGTTTAGAGATATTTTAAATCGTAGTATTCTAATAAATAAATATGCACATGCATAAAGGGCGAGATATAACGGTAAATCTGTACCATAAATCGTGTTATTCAGGATACACACACGGATGTGACCCTATTTACATTATTTTGTTATGTCAACAAACGTCGTATACAACGGTTGTTTATTTAGTTGAAATACTCAGCTTTTGAGATACATATTCGGAAAACAATTATACATTATATAGTAAAATGCATTCTGTAGAAACTTGCGTATTCACCGATGTAGTGTCGCTTTAACATATGTCTGTAATATGTGACAATGCTGGACTGCGTCACACCCTTGTAGGCTGAAAGTCATGATGACCCATGCATGGTAAGTCTGCATCCCTGAATGGAATGTCGGTCTTAAAGTCAAGGGAATCGCTCTCTGGATAATTCCAAAAGTAGGTACGGACATTATGTACAGCACGTGTTCAAAAGTATGTCCCACCTACTTTTTTTTTGTTTATACAAATTTATTTTAGCTCGATTGCGAAACAAGTTATTTCAACTTATATTAATCACTCTCGAGACCTCATTCCTGATGGAATCCATCGCCACGAGGGAGAGAGAAGAGGCAACGTGGAATGTAAATGCCTTGCCTAAGGGCACAATCGTAACGGCTCCAGCGGGGCTCGAACTCCGGACATTTCACACCTGAAGCGAACGTGCATCCACTGCGCTATCACGACTTCCACCTACTTGTAGAGCCGCATTTTTGTTCATTTGTTGAATATTTTTGGTTACGGTCGTTTAATTTACATAATTTTCCCATCACAGTTGTAGGTTCGAATCCCACTGGGGTGTAGCTTTCTTTTCATTTGAGGAAGCTTGCGGGGAGGTATGTTGTTCTGAAATACTGCCCAGAGGAGCAGTTCATCTGGATCTTCATCCATCAATACCAGCTAGAGGGAAATAACAGTTGATGGAATGGAAGCACAGTAGAGCATGCATCATTAACCAACTGTGCAACACTTAGTAGTGACAGTGGGTTAGCACAAGGGCACACTCATAACGGCTCCAACGGAGCTCGAACTCCGGAACGTTTGTAACTGAATCGAACGCACTACAACTGCGCTATCACTACTTCCTAGATGAGCTAGTTTACAAGTCATTGGAACTGTTTAACGGCTCCAGCGGCGCTCGAACTCCGGAACTTTCGTAACTGAATCGAACGCACTACAACGGCGCTATCACGACTTCCTAGATAAGCTAGTTTATAAGTCATTGGAACTGTTGTGTATAATATTATAATTTTATAATATATAAAATGCGTATCGATTAAATCGAGCAGTTCTGGCATAAACTAAAATCTATTAAATGACTGACAGCATTGTATTCAGCAGTTCTTGGGTCATATTTCTAATATACAGCCGTCAATTATATCCTGGAATTAATATTCATATCTCTCGTTTGTATAAATTCTTTTTTGGCAGAATTCAACGGAATTGATATCCCATGTCGTTTGTAATTCAGAAAAAGACATATGTGTGTGGATACACACATGCGTGCAGGATGTTTGTACCATTGCAGCAAATTGGGGTTTATTGAAAAATGGGGTGTCGGATTATTTCATGCGAGCTGGCTTGCGGAAGGTCGGTGGTTCTACCGGGGTATCTGTCCGTCCCTGAAATAGTGTTGGGATGGACACCTGGGTTCTTCCGCCACCAATAATAGCTGGAGAGTCGCCATATGACCTAAGCTGACTTTAAACGCCAAAAACAAACAAATATACACACTTAGCTACCAGAATTAATGGTTGCATGCAATGAGGCAAGAACACCATTAGAAACGTTTAAGTTAACATTTTAAATTATATATATATATATACAGTCAAACCTGTGTTAGTGGTCAACTCCATTCAGCAGCCAACCTGTATTAAGCAACCAGTTTACATATTCCCAATCGGTTGTTTTATTATACATTTGACCTCTATTAAGCAGCCACCTGTGCTAAGCAGCCACTTTCTCTGACTCCCTTGACTGGCTGCTTAAGACAGGTTTGACTGTATATTAAATAATATACCGTTTAACAAAATAAAACCAATTACTAGTCATTAATGTCAACATATTATACATGTATTCACATGTTCCTAACTATAGACAATATACTCGTATATCCGAATTCTACTGCACACATTCAAAATATCAACTTCACGAAATCACGATTTCAACTTCACGAATTCACGATTTCAACGTCACGAAATGAAGATTTCAACGTCACGACTTCACGATTTCAACGTCACGACTTCACGATTTCAACGTCACGAAATCACGATTTCAACGTCACGAAATCACGATTTCAACTTCACGACTTCACGATTACAACGTCACGAAATCACGATTTCAACTTCACGAATTCACGATTTCAACGTCACGAAATCATGATTTCACCGTCTGGAATCTTGAAAACGAGAAGTTGAAATCGTGAAATTATGAAATATTGAATGTTGCAACCGATCGTGTGTACGACAATGTAGTCTTTTTGACAACATCCGTTTTAGTCCTGATTGAATGCTGCTAATGAAATACACACTCCTATCTTTATAACCATGTTTAGGCATCAATTACGTGTGATATAATCTCTGTAATGGATATTGGACCATCATATGATAAATGTCTACAAATTCGCGTGGCTTAAAACGATATAAAATCGGAATAAAAGTACATGTATATACATTCGTGTGCATGGCTTGGGTATGACATTGTTTCAACGCCTCTATAACGTCGGGATGGCGACGTCGGTAATGGATCAGTGTACATAAGCCGCATTGGAACAATGGCGGATTCAGTTCACCGATGTCGTGACCACATTTCAAGAAAAAAATACGTCTTCCGACGTAGTGTATATGTGCGTGACGTCGTGTTGAATATTTAATGTTGTGACAATGTCGTAAATATGACATTGTCAGCGACGTAGGATAGCTAACGTTGCTAAACGTACCATGTATTTTCAACACTGGGAACATGACATTGTCATGACGTCGTATATCTCTAACATGGCTACAATGTTTAAGTGTTGATGCAGACATCGCGACCACAGTACAAAGAGTAAACAACGACATTCATATACTGGGAACATGGCGTTGTTTCGATGTCGAACAATTATAGTTGTAGCAACAATGTTAGATTTTGGTTGTCGTAGTCGCGACTAGAATACAACGAATAAACCACGTTTATGCAACGCTACGATCATGACGTTATCTCAATATTTAATGTAGTAGCAACGTCGTAAAGATTACGTTGTCAAAGACGTCAGATCTAGCATAGCTACAACGTCATATTATGGTTGCCGTAGACGCGACCACAATACAACGCGTAAACCACGTCTTCCCAACGCTGCGAATATGACGTTGTTACAACGTCGAATATTTGACGTAGTAACGTCGGATTTTCGTCGCGACCAACATCCAACGTTCTCGCAACATCATTTAACGACGTTGCCACCGACGTCTGTTATCTAACGTTGTAGCAATGTTGAATTTTGCTTTCCGGCGTCACAACCATAAAATTCGTATGGCTTAAAGCGGTATAACATCGGAATAAATGTCAGCAAATTCATGTGGTTTAAAGCGATATAAAATCGGAATAAATGTCTACAATTCCGTATGGCTTAAAGCGGTATAAAACTGGATAAAAGTCAGCTTCTGAATCGGGGCAAATCTGAGTAAGGAAGCTCAAAATCCATGCGTGAAGCAAAACGTGTATCCTACATTCCATCAGAAATGATACAGACGGATCTGTAGTCCAGTGCTATCACGCTGGACTGGTAATCCAGGGATCGCAGGTTCGATCCCCCGTCTGACCATAATAAAATTAACAGTCTTTCAGATGGGACGTTAAACCGAGGTCTCGTGTCAGTGCTTTACACCGTGCACGTAAAAGAACCAGAGGAGATTCTGGAATGGGTCTCTGTCTGTATCATGCACTATCCTCCAAAATCTAAAATGACTAATCACTACAGGAGGCGTCGCTCAAATGGGCAACCGGTAGCGACGATAAATAAGCGTAAAACACACATCAGGATTGAGGTCTCGAAAGTGATTAATACAAGTTAAAGGAACTTGTTTAGCAATCGAACTAAAATTAATGTGTTTAAAATAAGAGTACTAACAACGTGTTTGATTATTTTATTCATCATCATCATCATCTCCACAGTAGTCATCGTCAGCAACACCTTCATCGTTATCAGCATCAGTACTGATGCATCGTAATATTTCAATAGACTAGGGAATATTATCAACATCACTATTCGCTCCACCCACAGCTTGTTTTAACGTCTAAGACATTTCAACGTCCAAAACATGCATACATGTCAATTAAACACCATACTATTACATGGTTCGCTAACATTGAACTGCGTCCAAGATACTTGAAACGGTCATAAACAATCACCTATAGCAGACTACTTCGAGCATGTACTTCATAATGACGGTAAGCGTCCAAAACATGCATACATGTCAACTGAAACCGCTAATGTGGAAGTCGTGATAGCGCAATGGATGCGCGTTCGCTTCAGGTGCGAAAGGTCCGGAGTTCGAGCCCCACTGGAGCCGTTACGATTGTGCCCTTAGGCAAGGCATTTAAATTCCACGTTGCCTCTTCTCTCTCCCTCGTGGTGATGTATTCCATCAGGAATGAGGTCTCGACAGTGATTTATATAAGTTGAAATAACTTGTTTCGCAATCGAGCTAACATAAATTTGTATAAAAAAACTATGCTATATTGCATGGTTGGCTAACATTGAATTTTGTCCAAAATATTTGAAACGGGCATAAACAATCACCTATAGCAGACTACTTCGAGCATGTACAGTACTTCATAATGACGGTAAGCGTCCAAAACATGCATATACATGTCAACTGAAACCGGTGCTATTGCATGATTCGCTAACATTGAATTGCGTCCAAGATACTTGAAACGGTCATAAACAATCACCTATAGCAGACTACTTCGAGCATGTATTTAATAATGCCGGTACGATGATCGCCACATCGGACGGTTATATGGGTTGTTTCCGAGTACTCCGGTTTCGTCCTACACAAATTACTACATATTACTTTCATCCGGGCACACTGGAGCGATTAGTACAAGTTATCAAAGCTTGTTTCGCAATTATTGTAAGATAAATAAGGTTTCATCTTTTATTTAATAAGTATTTAGAAGCAGCTAGACCAAAGTGTGGCTGTCGCACAACCCTTCTGTGCCTAAATGATGGCTGGAAATTAGCACTGAACCGAAACTAGCAATCTTAGTACGCCAGTGAGGGGAAAGGCCATTTTTGGCTGCTTACTGGAGGCGACCTGTTTAAACATTATTTATTTTACAACGATTGCGAAGCAAGTTCTAGCAGCTTATATTAATCACTCTCGTTTGCGCGGATGAAAGCGTATTTGTGGTCATTCGTGTGGGAGGAAACCGGAGTACCCGGAGAACAACCACCTGTCCGATCTGGCGACCACCGTACCATATCACATACTTCCCGGTCCGAGGATCTAACCCAGGTTGCATTGGTGAGAAGCTAGCGCGCTAACCACTGCGCTAATCGGACAGCCAAACCTGTTAACGGAGGGAACTCACGTTTGATACCCCAACTAGACTAAATATAATTATATATTTATGGTGTATAGATGTGTGTTTGTGTTATTTATAGTTTATTCACATGTAGGTTATTGACATAGTCCTCCATGATCTCATGTTTCTTCAGTCCTCCATGATCTCATGTTTCTTCAGTCCTCCATGATCTCATGTTTCTTCAGTCCTCCATGATCTCATGTTTCCTCTTTAACAGTTCAATGTCTCCTGACTGTATCTGGGTCCTACCGGGGCCAAACGCTGTTGCCACTTTCCTGGAGCCTTTACAAGAATCGAGGCTATACATTACAGTACCCGATAATTAGTGTATGTACGTCCCGCTTAGACATGTGTGAGAGAATCACCAATATTTTATAATGTCTAGTTTAGTCTATACACATTTATTTTAGCTCGATTGCGAAACAAGTTCTTACAACTTATATTAATCACTCTCGAGACCTCATTCCTGATGGAATCCATCGCCACGGGGGAGAGAGAAGAGGCAACATGGAATTAAAATGATTTGCCTTAGAGCACAATCGTAACGGCTCCAGCGGGGCTATACTGTCTTGATTTGCAGTAGCTAATAATAAATAGAAACGAATCAATATGTTATTCGAACCATCAATCCCTGAAACATGAATAAAATAAAAGAATCTGTGTTTTTACGTTTATTTATCGTCGCTACCGGTTGCCCATATGAGCGACGCCTCCTGAAGAGATTAGTCATTTTAGATTGTTGGAGGATAATGCAATGATACAGACAGACTACACACTAACCAGACTCTCCTCTGGTTCTTTTACGTGCACGGTTTAAAGCACCGACACGAGACCTCGGTTTAACGTCCCATCTGAAAGACTGTAAATTTTATTAGGGTCAGACGGGGGATCGAACCTGCTATCCCTGGATTACCAGTCCAGCGTGTTACCACTAGACTACAGATCCGTCTGTATATAAAAGAATCGACTCACGAAGGCGATAATGACATCGTTTTTCTTAAGCACATTCAAAGAAGCCATTTCCTTCTCATAAACGAACATTTGTTTACATGTCAATCGGGTGTGACAAATTTTACCACGCTTACTATACAAAGTCGAATTGATGCGTCATTGATTTAGGAACGAGCGAATCAACATGTAAGCATGTATGTTTTCCTTTCGTTCAATCAATCAAAAGATCTCAGGTTTAAAAGTAATCTGACCGTTGGCCGTTGATTCACATCAGTCTTTCAGATGGACGTTACACCGAGGTCTCGTGTCGGTGCTTTACACCGTACACGTAAAAGAACCAGAGGAGACTCTGGAATGGGTCTCTGTCTGTATCATTGCACTATCCTCCTAAAATCTAAAATGATTAATCTCTTCAGGAGACGTCGCTCATATGGGCAAGCGATAGCAACGATAAATAAACGTAAAACACACACACTTGATTCACAGACGGAGCTGTAGTCCAGTGGTAACACGCTAGACTGGTAATCCCGGGATCGCAGGTTCGATGCCCGTCTGACCATAATAAAATTATAAGTCTAACAGATGGGACGTTAAACCGAGGTCTCGTGTCGGTGCTGTACACTGCACGTAAAAGAACCAGGGGAGACTCTGGAATGGGTCTCTCTGTGTGTATCATTGCACTACCCCCCCCCCAACATATAAAAACACTGCACGTAAAAGAACCAGGGGAGACTCTGGAATGGGTCTCTCTGTGTGTATCATTGCACTACCCCCCCCCCAACATATAAAATGATTAATCGCTTCAGGAGGCGTCGCTCATATGGGTAACCGGTAGCGACGATAAATAAACGTAAAACACACACACGACCACGAGTCGTGTTTTCTTGCAAAATAAAATATTAGGGTAATTTGTATAATCTACTTTCGTTTCAACAGTTTCCAAATATTGTCATAATTTAATCGGCGAAAATGGCCGTTTCTAGTGAAAAATGACCGCTTCTCGGAGGTCATTGACCGTATTCTGGCCGTTTTAGACCGACCGTTGACCGGGTCAGAGAGGTGACCGTCAAATAGTGGTCATATAATTATATAGGAAAATCTCTCGGAAGAAATTAACTTGCTCGTTCATTGGAGGTGGCCGTTGAATAGGGTTGACCGTTATAGAAGGTTATACTGTATACGTATTGATTGCTTGCCTCATGACTTTATTATCCTGAAAGTGGGGCATATGTGTCTTTTTATAAATGACATTGTTTATTGTTTTGCAGACGACACTTGTTTGTCATTTCCGAATAAGGATGGGTCTGTCATCTCTCAAATCAAATCACAGACGGATCTGTAGTCCAGTGGTAACACGCTAGACTGGTAATCCAGGGATCGTAGATTCGATCCCCCGTCTGACCCTAATAAAATTAACAGTCTTTCAGGTGGGACGTTAAACCGAGGTCTCGTGTCGGTGCTTTACACCGTGCACGTAAAAGAACCAGAGGAGATTCTGGAATGGGTCTCTGTCTGTATCATGCACTATCCTCCAAAATCTAAAATAACTAATATCTTCAGGAGGCGTCGCTCATATGGGCAACCGGTAGCGACGATAAATAAACGTAAAATGCACACACACAATTACTTTAGTTCTGTTTTCCATTTGCCTCTTATAGTTACAATAGTTTCTTATACCATTACATGCCCGCACGTTGGCAAGCCGGCGGCTATATGACTTTCGTGGAATGTCCCTACTCCATTGCTTGCTTGATGGTGGACTCTTACTTAGACTTGGGTCACATTTATATTAATTATTAATAATATATATAATAATAGCCCTAGTGGACGCATATTGACATATAATGTAGTTTGCGTATATTTATATATATTAGGACATTAAAGCGACATTACATCGCAAAAACCAAATAAAATGCATGTTTTCACGTATACTACAAATTGTTCTGAATACATTCGAACACTAACATTGAATCAATAAACAGTGTGTTTGTGGTCTACAAACGTTCAAAGGTGATAGTAGGATTTCATATAACAGTCATCTACGCTCCTGAAATGACGTTTGTTTGTCATTGAAGTCAATACTAAACGCGCGATACTTTCGTTTAGAGATAATTAAACTAAGATTAGTCTACAAATAAATACATGTATGCATAGGCACACGTGTGAGATATAACGGTAAATATGTACCATAACTCGTTTTATTCAGGATACACGCATTGTATTACGCATGTTGACCCTATTTACATTATTTTGTCAACAAACCGCGTATACGACCCTTGTTTTATATTGTTGAAATACTCAGTTTTTATGCAAATATTGGGGGTGAAATTATACTATATAATAGGAAATTACATTTTGTACACATTTGCGTGTTCACCGATGTAGTGTCGCTTTAAAGTAAATAAAGATTATACAACACCAGAGAGACGGCAACCAACAAATCGATACCACCCTTCTTGACACTCTTTGATAATGCCCGTCATTCCCACCTCCTCTGGCAGAAACTGGAACACTATGGAATCGAATGCAGTATCCACCCATTTCTCAAAGTTTGTATCATATGGTTTATATGTTGTAGTTTTAATCTATAATTTCTTATTGTGTGTATCTAATGTACAATCCATATTTTAAGTAGGTTCCTCATCAGTTTAAGTGTACTATTTAAAACATGTTTAAATCGAAATTTTATAATTTTTTCCGTACTTATATCACATGCTTTTAACCCTGCATTCTACATTTTGTAATCTTTTGATTTTTAGTGTTATATGTGTGTTATGTTACATGTTTATGTAAATCGCTTTTGAACGTGTAATCTGTATATTATGATAAGGGCGCTCAATAAGAATGGTACATGTATAATAATATAATAATGAATCCACGACTTCCTATTCAGCCGCTCACATCAAGCTTCCTTGATGATTCCAGCTCAGGTGTATCACATGTCACTTCCGGAGTACCACAAGGTAGTGTTCTATGTCGTCTCCTTTTCTAGATCTACATAACCGCCCTGCCTTAATTTTAAATCGACAGCCTGTCGAGTTGACCGCTCGCATTGCCTGGGTAAGAACCAGTATCCAATGTCCGTAAGTGACTGACAAATCGACAGCCTGTCGAGTTGACCACTCGCATGTCCTGGGTAAAAACCAGTATCCAATGTCCGTGACTGGCATATCGACAGCCTGTCGAGTTGATCACTCGCATGTCCTGGGTAAGAACCAGTATCCAGTGTCCGCAAGTGACTGGCAAATCGACAGCCTGTCGAGTTGACAACTCGCATTTCCTGGGGAAGAACCAGTATCCAGTGTCCGTAAGTGACTGGCAACTTTCTCACATATCACCATTTTATCACTTGCCATGCATTCATGTGCTATTTAATTTATTTATGTTTGCTTATAAATTAGTATTACTTGGTATTTAACTTGAATTGAGCAACGTCTGTAAGGAAACTGCTAGTATCAACGTCTGTAAGGAAACTGCTAATATCAACGTCTGTAAGGAAACTGCTATTATCAACGTCTGTAAGGAAACTGCTATTATCAACGTATGTAAGGAAACTGCTATTAGACCCATTCCAGAGTCTCATCTGGCTCTTTTACGTGCACGGTGTACAGCACCGACACAAAACCTCGGTTTAACGTCCCATCTGAAAGACTGTTAATTTTATTAGGATCAGACGGGGGGATCGAACCTGCGATCCCTGGCTTACCAGTCCAGCATGTTACCACTGGACAACAGATCCGTCTGTCTTTATGGGGGAAAGGGTTAAAGTGTTTCTTATAAGTTGGCCTACACATCGATTCCAGCCAAGCTATGCCCCTGGATAGTGATTAGGAGCGCACCTGCAGCCCTGATGGTAGCGGTCAAAGGCGAGTTCTAATGACGGCGCATTTTTAGACCAATCGGCCACGGAGATTCTACCTCTCAGATATTTGAATCACTTGAAATATTCACTATTACATGTACCGCCTAAATATGACCAAACAGAATAGATGAGTGAGGGTCGACAATTAATAGAACGAAATATAAGCCAGGACTAAACACCCTAGTTAAAATATACTCAATAACCGTATGACGCATTTCCTGGTTACTGTTGTTAAGTTTACAGTTCTTGTTGGATTGGGGCTTTACAACGTAAAAAATACACATAATCAGATTTCAAATATCTTGGATCGAGGAAAGATATGTCAGGCGCGAGTATTTACGATTTGATACCGCAGGAACAGGCTAAAAAACAAAAGCAACCGAGGTAAGTTTTCAGCTTTAGACTCTGCCCTTGTACAAATTTACTAAACAGTAAACACAAAACAACGTCACGACTTTAGTCTATATCAGCATGTTTTATAGCTGACTCCCTATCCTCAATCCATAGTGAAAAGGCATGATGATCAAAAGTATCAGTTACTAGTGGAACAACCTCGCCAAATTTTCCAAAACGACCGTTTACATCTACATGATACTCCCAACACGCAATACCAAGTGTGACAGGGAGGCTCTTGTCAGAGACAGTTTTTAAAAATCTCATTAATTGAGACAAAGAGGGTTAAAAATAAGACATGGCCACTTTGGTTGACTACCGGTCTTCAACACCTGATAGATCGTCAGCCCTTTAGCGATATTTTGTGCAGGTGGCATTATCGTACCACAGGAACTTGAAATTTTATCCATAAGCCACCAAAGGTCTCGTACCTCTATCATAGGACACCCCCCTCTATCTTTTTTTTAATAGAGGGGGGTCTCCTATGATAGAGGTACGAGACCTTTGGTGGCTTATGGATAAAATTTCAAGTTCCTGTGATCGTACAAAGTCAGTCTATTGTGGTGGATAAGACCACACACATTTCTGCGTAGAAACTACCAGTAGTAATCAATTCTCCAACCTCATAGGGAGCAGACTTACACCCTGTTATTAGCGGTGAAAGGCGAGTGCTAATAATGGCACGCTCGGCCACAGAGGCTCTAAGGCACTATAGCTGTGGTTACATGCTATCGCTAAAATGCCCACCAGCCTGAATGTCAACAATTTTGTCAGATTTAACCTTATTTTCACCACTTACTAATATAAATAGAAAAGCCGCATGTAAAATGATTCTGACAGATGCCATACCTCATATATAGTACATGTATTAGGTAATTTTTTCGCTTTAAGAAGCCGGTTATTTTCCGTTCCGCCATGATCAATAATTTTGCTTACCAACTAGTGCTTATCAACAGTGAAATTGGGCCGAATAACCAATTGCAAGCCTCGACACTGAATCATTAGTTTATACAAAGTTATTTTAGCTCGATTGCGAAACAAGGTCTTACAACTTCTATTAATCACTCTCGAGACCTCATTCCTAATGGAATCCATCGCCACGAGGGAGAGTGAAGAGGCAACGTGTAATTTAAATGCCTTGTCTAAGGGCACAATCGTAACGGCTCCAGCGAGGCTCAAACTCTGGACCTTTCGCACCTGAAGCGAACGTGCATCTACTGCTATCACGACTTCCACACTGAATCATTTAGTTACTTACATATATTTAGAACCAATATGTCAGAGTATTGCCGAAACTGTTTACATCGAAACAGTGGTACAATTCGGTTTATACTTTCTCTTTCATAGAATGCAATACCTTTATGGAAATCATGATCTATGAGTAAATGTTATCTAGTTTCAAAACTTTTATTTGTACTTTTAATGATTCGCAGAAATATGCATGTGCATAAAATAACTCTCGCAATCTGAATGTTTCACTGGCATTTAACCCTTTCAACACCACAGACCTCTAAATAGGCTTACAAAAAGTGTAGATCCAGATGAGACGGCTCGTCAGGATCTGCACTTTTTGCCAGTGATATGACTATTTTTAGACATAATTACCCATTTTGATAAATGAACTTGCCCAAATGTGATTTTCTGATTCATTTATTGGTTTATGAATATCATGGACCAGTCCATGTGAGTTACTTGGTGTTGAATGGGTTAAGTATGCGAGTCTAAATTTGTATAAATATACCGGTACATAAAACTATTTGACTGTGAACTGACATTAATAAAGAAAAATGAAATGTGTTTGCTATAGTTTGCAAACTAGGCTCATGAATTAACCAGTCGAGATCACCTTATCAAGAATATGTAAATAACTTATAAGAGCCGCCACCGTCTGGGGGATTGAACATATTTGGATGTTTTTACTATGTTTGGTACATATTGCAATATGATAAGAAAGTATTGCAATATATCGTGGTACACATTGCAATATGATAAGAAAGTATTGCAATATACTGTGGTATATATTGCAATAGGATAAGAAAGTATTGCAATATACTGTGGTACATATTGCAATATGATAAGAAAGTATTGCAATATATCGTAGTACACATTGCAATATGATAAAGTATTGCAATATATCGTAGTACACATTGCAATATGATAAGAAAGTATTGCAATATATCGTAGTACACATTGCAATATGATAAGAAAGTATTGCAATATATTGTAGTACATATTGCAATATGATAAGTATTGCAATATATCGTAATACATATTGCAATATGATAAGAAAGTATTGCAATATATCGTGGTACACATTGCAATATGATAAGAAAGTATTGCAATATACTGTGGTATATATTGCAATAGGATAAGAAAGTATTGCAATATACTGTGGTACATATTGCAATATGATAAGAAAGTATTGCAATATATCGTAGTACACATTGCAATATGATAAGTTTGTTTGTGTTTGTTGTGGTTTGTTTGTGTTTGTTGTGGTTTGTTTTGTGTTTTGTTGATAAGTATTGCAATATATCGTAATACATATTGCAATATGATAAGAAAGTATTGCAATATATCGTTTGTGAAAGTATTGCAATATATCGTAGTACACATTGCAATATGATAAGAAAGTATTGCAATATATCGTAGTACACATTGCAATATGATAAGAAAGTATTGCAATATATCGTGCTATGCTTTGGGCATATTGTGACACCCCTAACGTGCATGACCCAATACAAATGTATAAGCTTTTGTCATTTCCAATAATCTTATTTCCATTTAGAAAACTTCTTTGTGTGAATACCAATCCAACTAATTACCTGAGTGTGTGCATGTACACGTCATGTCATGTCTGGTCTAGGAAATATAATCGGTCAAAATTTATACATAACTTATGTTAATTGTATGTACCATGCCGACAGAAAATAAAATTTGATTTGATAATCTAAGTGTTAGTGCCATGTCTGGTATCATTAGTATGTAACGGTATAAATGCATTGAAATATATAATTATTAAACTAATCCAGGATCATTATAATTATATGATGTTTATTTATAATAGCCTTCTTAGGAGGTTTTCAAACATTAAATATATACCGTCTCCGTGGCCTAGTGGTTAAGGCGGCCGGCTACGGAGTCGGAGGTCGAATGTTCGAACCTCGTTAGGGGTTAGTTCTGATATGGTTTGTGAGCTTGTTAAATAATGGTTACCGATTGTGTGTGTGTTTTACGTTTATTTATCGTCGCTACCAGTTGCCCATATGAGCGACACATCCTGAAGAGATTAGTCATTTTAGATTTTGGAGGATAGTGCATGATGCAGAGAGAGAGACCCATTCCAGAGTCTCCTCTGGTTCTTTTACGTGCACGGTGTACAGCACCGACACAAGAACTCGGTTTAATTTTATTAGGGTCAGACAGGGGATCGATCCCTGGATTACCAGTCCAGTGTATTACCACTGGACTACAGATCCGTCTGTATTAGCCGATTGCCTACCTATGAATAGTTTAAATACTTGTAACAGATGACACTTTATTGGTGGGTTTTTCCTATTTGTAACGGAAAACTCTGGATATATATCATGGAATTTTTTTTGAATTGTTTTGTTACAACACAATTCTAATGAAATTCCACGACGTATTTTATTGTTATTTTCACTTGATATCATGATGCGTGTATAACTGTTATTTGTTTTGAATGTTTATCAGATACATCTCGAGGTATCGTGAGCCAGTGAAAGATGACTACTTCAACAAATTGGGTGAACACAAAACGATGGGGCATGCTAAAGCCCCAGTTCCAACTACAGATGATTTCCTAAAGAAACATTCCAAGGAACCATTGCTACCAGAAAGTAATGAACATTTTAAAATACCCGTATTAATATTTACACAAAACTCATGTTTTACTCACAAGCAGCAGAGGTAAGTGTTTAGAGGATATTTGTGTAATATAGGATTTTATTTCATCGAGTGATTACAAAAATTTGTCAAAAGCCTCATTACACTACAATACACAACCGCACAGCCACTTCTGTGTGAACGTCTGTAATGAGAAGTAGTTCCGGTATAATTTTCAAGTTTCTGTTATGCTGTCAAATTTAAAAACTACAGAAAAAACAAATTCATTAGAATATATTACAGTCAAACCTGTGCTAAAGGCGACCTCCGAATAAAGGCCGCATATGAAAAACCTGTCTCTAAAGACCACCATTGTTCTCACCCGTCGAGCCATTTCAATGCATTTTAGTCCTCTATTGAGAGACCACCTGCCAACAAAGGCCACTTTTTGACTTTCCCGAGGGTGGCCTTTCTAGACAGGTTTGATTTTACTTTATAATTAACTGTTCCCGATTTAGAATGTAAATAACATTGCAGTTCATCGGGCTATGAACAGCCATCACATGTGCTAAAGCAGCCAATCAGAATCGCAAGATTACAATATGTTGTAATTATTATGTAGTACAATGTACAGCGTGCCTATCGCTTATCAGCAGTATGGAGATCAAATGAGTAACTGAGCTCTTCTGTTGTGGATGACGACAGGGTTAAGTCACTTTATGTTCAATGTTAACATGGTTTCTTTCGCAGAGCATGAATTCAAATACCCAGATGATGAACACAAACGACCCAAGGTGCCTACAAAGGATGACAAACCCCTCATGGGATTAAAGACGACTAAAAATTTCATAACTACAAATGCTGTTGAGAATATCACCGCAGTGCCGAGGAAACCAGAGAAAGTTTATGTTGATACAAAGAAAGGGGACAAAAACTATCTTGAACCTTCTGGGCTCGAACCACATTACGTCCACAAAAAGGTAATAGACTTTTGTGTACAGCGACAGTTCAAAGAATAAGCCTTAGAGAGGTGTAATTTGATGTACTTGTCCTGACATGGAGGTAATAAAACCATTATCCAATCACAGAGTCTCAAGCTTCTGATTGGTTAACCCATTCAGCACCAAGCAACTGACATGGACTGGTGCATGGTATATTTAGACCAATAAATTAACCCATTCAACACCAAGCAACTGATATGGACTGGTGCACGATATATTTAGACCAATAAATTAACCCATTCAACACCAAGCAACTGACATGGACTGGTGCATGATATATTTAGACCAATATATTAACCCATTCAACACCAAGCAACTGATATGGACTGGTGCATGATATATTTAGACCAATAAATTAACCCATTCAACCCCAATCAACTGACATGGACTGGTGCATGATATATTTAGACCAATAAATTAATAAGAAAATTACATTTGGACCAGTTCATTTATCAAAATGGGTAATTTTGTCTAAAAATAGTAATATTACTGGCAAAAAGTGCAGATCCTGATGAGACGGCTCGTCACGATCCGGCTCATCTGAATCTACACTTTTTGTAAGCCTATTGAGAGGCCTGTGGTGTTGAAAGGGTTAATGTGTAACATACAGAAGTATTGCTTTTAAAATAACCTAGATCCACATCCTCTCCAAAATCTATCTAAACGCCTGTTTCAACATCTGTTGTTACCTCATGCATGCTCATTAATTAGAAATGTTTACATATGTTTGTTGATAAACAATTTGCGTATATGACGGTGCTATATTTATTTAGATAGATTGTTTCGATTCTGGGCGGATATTTAGATTTTCTTAAACATAGTCATTGAAAATTGTATTCCTTCAATGTCTGGTACTTTTTACCAAAAAATATGATATATTCCGATAATGTGTCGCTTTAAGATGTTCACCGTTTGCTCGATTGCGAAACAAATTCTTTCAACTTATATTAATCACTCTCGATACCTCATTCCTGATGGAATCCATCGCCACAAGGGAGAGAGAAGAGGCAACGTGGAATTTAAATGGCACAATCGTAACGGCTCCAGCAGGGCTCGAACTCCGGACCTTTCACACCTGAAGCGAACGCGCATCCACTGCGCTATCACAACTTCCACAGTTTTGATATGTTCACTGTTTGGCCATGTTTCTAAAAATTAATGTTCTCTTTTAAACAGGATTACGGATCAACGCCTCAATACTTGACACGTCGACAAGAAGAAATGAAACGGGCACAAGAGGAATACAACCAATATGTATCGGAGCATTTCCGCCGCGGGGCCATGCAGCAGCTCACGCCCGAGGAGCGCCAGAATATTCTAAACGGTCTTCAGCAAAACTGGGATGCTATTCACGGCGAGTATCAGGGACTGTCGGTTGTCACGGACACAGCCCCTAAGAAGAATAGAAAAGAGCGTATGGAAGACGAAATGAAGCAGTTGGAAAGAGACATTGCTTCAATAGAAAAGCACAAAATTATTTACATTTCTAACTAATATTAATAACATATCAATGTTGAATGTGAAACAGTTTTACTAGATCTTAAAACTATCAAATAAACTGGATGCATCTTACAGAAATAAAATGTGAAACAAGAAGCATCCTTGTCTGGAATGAGTTGAAAACAGCTTAGTGACGAAGGAGACATGTATGTCTAGCCTGGGAACAGACGTTGATATATTTTGCCTGGTCAGTCATACACAATGTATATATATTTTCTGAACACCCGAACCGTTGAGCCGTATTGAGTTCTAATAAATAATATGAAATTGACTGTATCCCAGGTTGATGTTCAGAAATTAACCCTTTAATCCTCAAAAGAGACCATTTACTCATTTACTGATATCCAATATACTGTACTACATACTCGATATTTATCGCAGTAGCTAACAGTGTGGAAGGGCGGCTATATGTGGAGTTATGGCAGCTTGTTACCAGATGCCAAAATGAACAAAAATCAAATTAACCCTTGACCTGTCAATCACGGCTAATGTCGCTTTTTACATAATGTGCTATGGTTCTATGTTGTTTGCTATTCAGATATTGGAGCTAAAACACTTGTCTGAATAGCAAACAACATAGATCCTGATTAGAAGTGGCATTACACCGTGGCTGAACTGGATCTATGTTGTTTGCACATTGCGTCCGAGATATTCGGCAGGTTAAGGAGTGTTTCCTAGAGGATCGTGGGCTCGCCATCTGGGGGCCCTCATTTCTATAAAGACAAAATCTTGTCCAGTAAGCGACGCTGGCCATTGCAAAGCACTATTTCTATTGTAATGTTGTATTTAATGGTCGTATTTTAACACATATTTGAAATTTATTAAATAATACCATTTTAAGGGCGCATTTAAACTTTCACACTTCTCCGAAAAATATTTTATACAAATTTATTTGAGCTCGATTGCGAAACAAGTTCTTTCAACTTATATTAATATCACTCTCGAGACCTCATTCCTGATGGAATCCATCGCCATGAAGGAGAGAGAAGAGGCAATGTGGAATTTAAATGCCTTGCCTAAGGGCACAATCGTAACGGCTCCAGACCTTTCGCACCTGAAGCGAACATGCATCCACTGCGCTATCACGAAAATTTTGTTTTGACCTAGGATGATCTTGTAACATGATATAGTTTTGAAATTGAAAGGAACAAACTATTACAGTTTGCTATGCTATGCTGAAGAATGCTATATGTTTCGACAAAATCATTGAATCGAAAAGTATAATACTATTATCCTAGAAAATGGTTGATCTTATTGATCATTATCCAGGTCAAAGTTCATCAGATGGGAGTGTTGAACTTTTGTAGGATATATCCACTCACAATGACCAGGCCCCGAGGTTATACAACTTTTCTCAGATCTCAAACTCAAGTGATCTGATTGGTTGATTCTGAGTGTTACTGTCAGCTGAACCAATCAGGCGCTTGAGACTGAGTTTTGAGATTGGGGAAAAGTTTTATAACCTCCAGGCCTATGTGGAGATTATAAAACTTTTCTCCAATCTCTAACCTCGGTGTCAAACTTTCTGATTGGTTCTGCCAAGAGCAAATCTCATACTCAACCAATCCAATCATATTACTCTCGCGATTTGAGAAAAGATTTAACACCTCTAACCCATATTTACTTTTTCTTTGTCCGAGTTGTTTTTACTTAATATTCTTTGTGTCAATTGTGATTGATTAGGTTGGTAATGTTAATGACAAGCTCTTTAACTCTATTTGCACACTAGCAGTGAAAATAACCATCAAATATGTTCTGGAATGTCATTGCAATTATGCTGTAAGGACACAATTCTAGAGATATAATATTATTACCAGATTTTAGTTACAAATAAAGAAAGAAACATTAATGAATTATCGGCTGCTACAATTATTTGAACTATTATAGATATTTTGTTCTCTCTGATCTGACTATATTGAAGGCCCTATACCCCAACCAGGGTGAAGAGGATTAAGTAAGTAAGTAAGATCTGACTATCCAGTTTGCAAAAGCAACTTTTGTCACTTATTTTAGCTCGATTGCGAAACTAGTTCTTATATTAATCATTCTCGAGACAGTGTGGAATTTAAATGCCTTGCCTAAGAGCACAATCGTAATGGCTCCAGCGGGGCGCATACTCCGGGCCATTCGCACCTGAAACGAAAGGTGCTACCTCTTCGCTAGATCACGACTGCAACACCTTATTGTTTCCCACATTGTAGCCGCTGTTCCACGTCGTTCTCCATTCCCATAGATATTGATTATTGGTCATGTAGTACATTAACCCTTTCCCTCATAGAAGCACCTCTTGACGCCATTACCAATACGACATACATTAACAATGTAGTAGACAAACCAATGTTCATAATAAAGGCCAGAATATCATGTAGTCCCAGTAATATCTATGGATGTGGGATATATATGGCAACTACTTATCCACTGCATGATAGATAAATGGCTGTCGTTTGTATGGAGATATAATAGTATATTAACCTAAATCTTATGTAGTCCCAGTAATATCTATGGATGTGGGATAGATATGGCAACTACTTATCCACTGCATGATAGATAAATGGCTGTCGTTTGTATGGAGATATAATGGTATATTAACCTAAATCTCTATAGTCCCAGTAATATCTATGGAGGTGGGATAGATATGGCAACTACTTATTCACTGCATGATAGCTAAATGGCTGGCATTTGTATGGAGATATAATAGTATAATAACCTAAATCTCTATGAAGGAAAGGGTTAAGCCTATTGCTTATCAGCTATTGTGGAGCAATGGGTTATGTACATGCATATTTCAGATCATATTTGAGAGATATTTCATTAGTAAGCCATCATATATTATTTGCACCATTAATACAGATGTATGCGTCGTTGATATTCACAAATTTTAAATGAAATCTGTATAAATATAATATTTTCAAAATTGTACTATTGATGTACATGTAGTATTATAATTAAATGTATTGACATTTTATCTTGATCTTCCTACATTATCATTTGCCAGAACCTTGATCCTGTGAGTCTCTGGGTATCCAGGAGATTTAAAGTTGGGTAAGTCTTGGTTATAACAAGATTTATCTTATTTAACCAAGTCGCACCTAGCCTGGGAATTATTTAACCAAGTGTTTTTGTTGCACCTAGCCTGGGAACAGGCATTGATATAGTCAGTCATATAAATATACAGTCAAACCTGCCGTAAGCAGCCAGTCAAGTGAGTCAGAGAAAGTGGCTGCTTAGTACAGGTTGCTGCTTAATAGAGGTCAAATATATAATAAAACAACCGATCTGGAAACTGGCTGTTTAATACAGGTTGGCTGCTTAATGGCTTAATGGAGGTGACCACTAACACAGGTTTGCCTGTATTTTTAACACCGAGACCGCTAATTGAGCCGTATTGAGTTTCTGATAATATCAATTTGCCAGAAGTAAAAAATCAACAAAACTGGAACCCAGGCTAAGTTGCACCAACAGTTCCGGGCGTATGGCGACTCTCCAGCTATTATCGTACTGGTCGAGGAAGACCCCAGGCGCAGTATTTAATGAACGGGTGGGCATCAGGGTAGAACCACCAACCTGCCACAAGCCAACTGTATAGCTTCCTCACATGAAAGAATTTGACACACATAGTGGGATTTGAACCTACAGTGGTGTGGGGCAAGTGATTTGAAATCAACGACGTTAATCACTAGGCCACTGAGGCTCCTCCAATACCATATACATTAGTAGTAAACAAACAAACACACATAACTAAGGTGTGAACAGTGAATGCAAATCTTCATACATATCCCAATAATCTAAATGGTGTGAGAAATAAAATGTGTGAGAGTGCTCCATCGACGTTCTACGATTCAAAATTTTCTTGGGGGGGGGGGGACATGCCCCCAGACCGCTCCAACACCACCATACCTTCTGTGCTCAATGTATCAGTCAGGCCTACACATTGAAACATGCTAGCTACGCCCCTGATGAATGTGCCGGTTGCTTATTGTTTACATGTGGCAGCCATTTATATGGAGATTTATGCAAATTTATTTTAGCTCGATTGCGAAACAAGTTCTTACAACTTATATTAATCTCTCTCCTGACCTCATTCCTGGTGAAATCCAACGTCACGAGGGATAGAGAAGAGGCAACGTGGAATTTAAATGCCTTGTCTAAGGGCGCAATCATAACGGCTACAGCGGGCTCGAACTCTAGGTCTTTCGCACCTGAAAGGAATGCGCTACAACTGCACCATCACGATACAGTAGCATAGAAGCTAAAGTATCGATGGTGGAAAGGCTTGCATTGAACACAAGATCTAAAAATCAAACTTTCAGTGCTGTATACTTTGAACTGTGCTGATGTGCAGTAAAGCACAGCCTAGCAGCATCACCTGCATCATATAATCCAACCTGGCACAACCCCCCAACCTTGCAGCATCACCTGCACCATATAATCCAACCTGGCACCCCCCCCAACCTTGCACCCCCACCAACCTTGCAGCATCACCTGCACCATATTAATCCAACCTGGCACCCCCAATCTGCAGCATCACCTGCACCATATAATCCAACCTGGCACCCCCCCCCCAACCTGCATGCATCACCTGCACCATATAATCCAACCTGGCACACCCCCAACCTTGCAGCATCACCTGCACCATATAATCCAACCTGGCACCCCCCCCCCCATCTGCAGCATCACCTGCACCATATAATCAACCTGGCACCCCCCAACTTGCAGCATCACTGCACCATAAATCCACCTGGCAGCACATCACCTGCACCATATAATCCAACCTGGCACCCCCAACCTTGCAGCATCACCTGCACCATATAATCCAACCTGGCCCCCCAACCTTTCAGCATCAACCCCCAATCACCAGCATAAATCCAACCTGGCACCCCCCCAACCTTGCAGCCACCTGCACCATTAATCCAACCTGGCACATCTCAGCAGCATATAATCCAACCTGGCACACCCCCCCAATCTAGCAATATCACCTGCACCATATAATCCAACCTGGCACCCCCCCCCCCAATCTAGCAATATCACCTGCACCAATAATCCACCTGGCACCCCCCCCCCCCCCCAATCTAGCAGCATCACCTGCACCATATAATCCAACCTGGCACCACCCCCCCAAATCTAGCAGCATCACCTGCACCATATATCCAACCTGGCACCCCCCCCCCAATCTAGCAGCATCCCTGCACCATATAATCAACCTGGCACCCCCCCCCCATCTAGCAGCATCACCTGCACCATATAATCCAACCTGGCACCCCCCCCCCAATCTAGCAGCATCACCTGCACCAATAATCCAACCTGCACCCCCCCCCCCCCAATCTAGCAGCATCACCTGCACCGTATAATCCAACCTGGCACCCCCCCCAATCTAGCAGCATCACCTGCACCATATAATCCAACTGGCACCCCCCAATCTAGCAGCATCACCTGCACCATATAATCCAACCTGACAACCCCCCCCCCCCCAATCTAGCAGCATCACCTGCACCATATAACCAACTGGCACCCCCCACAGCATTACCTGCACCATATAATCAACCTTGCAGCATCACCTGCACCATATAATCCAACCTGGCACCCCCCAACCTTGCAGCATCACCCTGCACCATATAATCCAACCTGGCACAAACATTCCCCCCCCAACCTTGTAGCAACACAAACTATAATACATACACGTTAAACAACCTCCGAGTATAGCGGAGGTGAAACTAAACATACAATTATTATTGATTACACACTTTACCTCTATTAAGCAGCCACCTGTGTGCTGGCTGCTTAAGGCAGGTTTGACTATATCTATCCCCACAGGGACACGTTTCTTCAGACAACTATCAAGCTCTAATTCTGCAGGGACCTTCAAAACTGTGACAGAGATCTGTCAGATACATTGAAAACATATACCGGTATATACAAGCAGTACAATGTTTACTCAATTCAATGTGTTTATTGCATTTAACATAATTATAGCAAACAATACATTAACATACGATAACTGTTCTTTATACAAATTTATTTTATTGATAGTTCCTTAATCGCTCTCGTGACCTCATTCCTAATGGAATCGATCGCCTTGAGTGAGAGAGAAGAGGCAACGTGGATCTAAGAGTCTTCCCCAAGGACTTCACTACCGTGGTTCTGACGGGGGTTCAAACTCGCAGCTCCACGTGTTAACTACGGCACCTGTGCTTAAACAAGGCCATCAAAATAAAAAGATGCTGACAGTATATATGGGAAATCTTTAATTGTTTGCATGCTGGGTAGAATAAAGGCTATAAATAGTTCAAATAACTGTAGCAGATGTTAATTCATCGTGTTTCTCTTATTTGTAACTGAAAACACTGGAAATATGTCGTGAAATTACGTCAATACGACTCAACTTTAATGAAATTTCACAACATACCGACACAATTCTAATGAATACACAAGATAACGACACAATTCTAATGAAATTTCACGACATAACGGCACAATTCTAATGAAATTTCACGCCATAACGACACAATCCCAATGAAATTTTACGACATTTATTTCCAGTTTTCAGTAACAAATAAGAAAAAACATTAATAAATTGTCGTCTGCTACAATTATTTGAATTATTTATGGCTTTTATTTTACCCATCATGCAATGAGTAGTCTAAAGAAATTTCATAACCTCTTAATTTCATAACCCCCTGTTAATTTCACTGCTCGCGTGCAAAGATTTGATGCTATTTCATTATTTGTTCTTAATAATTGGTAATGCCATGGTTCCCGCTGTCGTTAGCCAATGGCGCCAATTGCGACAAAAAACAAATATTGGCGCTAAATTTTGTGAATTGGCAAAAATATTTGGTGCAATTTTAAAAAAACAAAAATTATTAATTTTTTTTTGGAACATGTTTTGTCAAATAGATGGCTTCAAATATTTATTTGTGAACTATATGGCTCTTAGTTGGCTCCAAGTTTTTTTAATTGGCTCCAGTGTTTTTCAATTGGCGACAGAAGTGGCGCAGACAAACATTCAGACAGAGGGAATCCTGAATGCGTAGCGCATTTCATGTGAGATTTTCATCAGTAAGCAAGGATGATACTGCAGCATCGGATTCCATATACATTGCATTGACATGTTGGTTTGTTGCCTCGTCCTCAAGTTTCTGGATGGAGTCAGCGGGGTTGTTTGTTATCAACGACTCGTCCTCGCGCCGCTGTATATCAAACATGTCCTGATAAATCTGCAACAAAATACTCAAACAATGGATTGTATTTGCTTGTCATGGGGTTAGCCGTGGCACCAACAGCTTGTGGGGTTAGCCGTGGAACCAACAGCTTGTGGGGTTAGCCGTGGCACCAACAGCTTGTGGGGTTAGCCGTGGCACCAACAGCTTGTGGGGTTAGCCGTGGCACCAACAGCTTGTGGGGTTAGCCGTGGCACCAACAGCTTGTGGGGTTAGCCGTGGCACCAACAGCTTGTGGGGTTAGCCGTGGCACCAACAGCTTGTGGGCACAGGGATTCGGCACGTTTGGGGGTACTAGTATATATATTTAAGTACAGGGATTCTACTCTGTGGGATGTTAGATTTCGCATCGATCAGTAAAATGGCCCTATCTGAAACAATTTTGTACAAATCTGTCCAAATACAACGCCTATCCCGAGTCTTTATATTGTTCTTCAAATAAAACACAACTTTAAGCTGCGTGCATGTATACTTTGCAAACAATTGCCACATACATTTGGATTATTAGAATGTAACAAGATGTTTTTTTATATAGGAAGAATAACCATAATCCAATCAGAACGCTCGTTTCAACGCGAATTGCGCCGCTTTAGAAATTTTCAAAACAAATTGAAAATGCTACGAAATCTCTTTTTGACGTACATTTTTGCCGAATAAACCTACACGTTAGTGTATACACATTTTATTGATAATGTTATTCACAGTTAAAACTCTCCCGTCGAAGATTTTTTTTTGTTGCTGACAGAACCCGTGTCCTAGTATGGAAATGTGACCTGCTATGGCCAATGTCTGTGGCAATTGTTTGCAAAGTATACATGCACGCAGCTTAAAGTTGTGTTTTATTTGAAGAACAATATAAAGACTCGGGATAGGCGTTATATTCGGATAGATGTGTACAAAATTGTTTCAGATAGGGCCATTTTACTGATCGATGCGAAATCTGACATCCAACAGAGTAGAATCCCTGTACTTAAATATATATACTAGTACCCCCAAACATGCTGAATCCCTGTGCTTGTGGGGTTAGCCGTGGCACCAACAGCTTGTGGGGTTAGCCGTGGCACCAACAGCTTGTGGGGTTAGCCGTGGCACCAACAGCTTGTGTGGTTAGCCATGGCACCAACAGCTTGTGGGGTTAGCCGTGGCACCAACAGCTTGTGGGGTTAGCCGTGGCACCAACAGCTTGGGTCATATGGCAAATTACCAGCTAATGATTAAAGTTTAAACATTATTTATTTTACAACGATTGTGAATCAAGTTCTAACAACTTATATTAATCACTCTCGTTGGCGCGGATGAAAATGTAAATGTGGTCATTTGTGTGGGAGGAAACCGGAGAAAACCCACCTGTCCGATATGGCGACCACCTTACCATCTCATATACTTTCCAGTCTGAGGATCGAACCCGGGTTGCATTTATGAAAAGCCAGTGCGCAAACCACTGCGCTAATCGGACAGCCGGTGACCATCGGACAGCTAAAGATTGCTGGAGGAAGACCTGGGGTGCTCCTCCGAGCAGTATTTCAGCCACAGACGAACACCCAGGTAGAACCACCAACCTTCTGCAAGCCGGCTAGATAGTTTCCTCACATGAAAGTGGGATTCAAACTTACAGATGTGACGGACAAATAACTCGACCATAACCACTCGGCCCCTCTAAGACATGGAACATCTATACTAATACAAATTTATTTACCTCGATTGCGAAACAAGTTCTTACAGCATTAGTTTAACCCTTTCCATCATATAAGCACCTCTTGACGCCATTACCAATACGACATACATTGACAATGTAGTAGTCAAACTAATGCTCATAATAAAGGCCATAATCTCATGTAGTCCCAGTAATACCTATGGAGATGTGATAGATATGGCCACTACTTATCCACTGCATGATAGCTAAATGGCTGTCATTTGTATGGAGATATAATAGTATATTAACCTAAATCTCTATGTAGTCCCAGTAATATCTATGGATGTGGGATAGATATGGCCACTACTTATCCACTGCATGATAGCTAAATGGCTGTCGTTTGTATGGAGATATAATAGTATATTAACCTAAATCTCTATGTAGTCCAAGTAATATCTATGAAGGTGGGATAGATATGGCCACTACTTATCCACTGCATGATAGCTAAATGGCTGTCGTTTGTATGGAGATATAATAGTATATTAACCTAAATCTCTATGTAGTCCCAGTAATATCTATGGAGGTGGGATAGATATGGCCACTACTTATCCACTGCATGATAGCTAAATGGCTGTCGTTTGTATGGAGATACAATAGTATATTAACCTAAATCTTTATGAAAGAAAGGGTTAATCGCCTTCAGTACATCATTCCCGATGGCTTCGATCGCCCAGAGGTACACACAATAGCCAATGTGGATTATGAGGCAAACATCGTTTCCTTTGCACCATGGAAGCTGCACTAAAGGATTCCACCAGATTGATTCGATCGCCCAGAGGTACACACAATAGCCAATGTGGATATAAGTGTCTTGCCTAAGAATACAACCGCCTTGGGTCCGGTGGTGCTAACATTTGCAATCCCCTGATTATGAGGCAAACATCGTTTCCTTTGCACCATGGAGGCTGCACTAAAGGATTCCACCAGATTGATTCGATCGCCCAGAGGTACACACAATAGCCAATGTGGATATAAGTGTCTTGCCTAAGAATACAACCGCCTTGGGTCTGGTGGTGCTAACATTTGCAATCCCCTGATTATGAGGCAAACATCGTTTCCTTTGCACCATGGAGGCTGCACTAAAGGATTCCACCAGATTACATACCATTACTTCCTTTGTTTTTGGGGCTTATAGTCGCATCAACAGCTTACGTCAAATGCCCTCTGGCCAGCTGTTACTGGTGGAGGGAGACCCTGGATGTCCCTCCGAGAAGTATTTCAATCATCGACGGGCACCCGGGTAGAACCACCTGATCTTCTGCAAACCAGCTGCCTCACTTGAAATAATTCAAAATCCCTAATGGGATTCGAACCTACAGCGGTGAGGGATTTTTGATTCGAAGTCAACAGCATCAACAGTAGCCACAGGGGCCCAAGCATGCATTTCTTTCAGTTTTGGATTTAGAATTAGGTACCTACCTTTTTATCCTCGTGTGATAGGGAACTCCATTTCAATGCCAGGCGCTTTGTCAATTCTTGCTGCGCTATTATAGCATTCTTCTCCTGCAATGTACATTGACCTGGTGTCTGAGTTTACATTGGAATGTACATTGACCTGGTGTCTGAGTTTACATTGGAATTTACATTAACCTGGTGTATTAGTTTACATTGGAATGTACATTGACCTGGTGTATTAGTTTACATTGGAATGTACATTGACCTGGTGTCTTGTTTACATTGGAATTGACATTGACCTGTTGTCTTAGTTTACATTGGAATTTACATTGATCTGGTGTCTAGTTTACATTGGAATGTACATTGACCTGGTGTCTTAGTTTACATTGGAATTTACATTGACCTGGTGTCTTAGTTTACATTGGAATTTACATTGACCTGGTGTCTTAGTTTACATTGGAATGTACATTGACCTGTTGTCTTGGTTTACATTGGAATTTACATTGACTTGGTGTATTAGTTTACATTGGAATGTACATTGACCTGGAGTCTTAGTTTACATTGGAATTGACTGGAGTCTTAGTTTACATTGGAATTGACCTGTTGTCTTAGTTTACATTGGAATTTACATTGACCTGTTGTCTTAGTTTACATTGGAATTTACATTGACCTGGTGTCTTAGTTTACATTGGAATTTACATTGACCTGGTGTCTTAGTTTACATTGGAATTTACATTGACCTGGTGTCTTAGTTTACATTGGAATTTACATTGACCTGGTGTCTTAGTTTACATTGGAATTTACATTGACCTGGTGTATTAGTTTACATTGGAATTTACATTGACCTGGTGTCTTAGTTTACATTGGTTTGTTTTTTTGTTTACATTGGAATTTACATTGACCTGGTGTATTAGTTTACATTGGAATTTACATTGACCTGGTGTCTTAGTTTACATTAGAATTTACATTGACCTGTTGTATTAGTTTACATTGGAATTTACATTGACCTGGATTCTTAGTTTACATTGGAATTTACATTGACCTGTTGTCTTAGTTTACATTAGAATTTACATTGACCTGGTGTCTTAGTTTACATTTGAATTTACATTGACCTGTTGTCCTAGTTTACATTGGAATTTACATTGACCTGGTGTCTTAGTTTACATTGGAATTTACATTGACCTGTTGTCTTAGTTTACATTAGAATTTACATTGACCTGTTGTCCTAGTTTACATTGGAATTTACATTGACCTGGTGTATTAGTTTACATTGGAATGTACATTGACCTGGTGTATTAGTTTACATTGGAATGTACATTGACCTGTTGTCTTAGTTTACATTGGAATTTACATTGATCTGGTGTCTTAGTTTACATTTGAATTTACATTGACCTGGAGTCCTAGTTTACATTGGAATTTACATTGACCTGGTGTCATAGTTTACATTGGAATGTACATTGACTTTGTCTTAGTTTACATTGGAATTTACATTGACCTGGTGTTGTTTTTGGTTTTTGTGGTGTTGTTTTTGTTTTTGTGGTGTTGTTTTTGGTTTTTGTGGTGTTTGTTTTGTTGTTTTGAATTTACATTGACCTGGTGTATTAGTTTACATGGAATTACATGACCTGGTGTATTAGTTTACATTGGAATTTACATTGCTGGTGTATTGTTTACATTGGAATTTACATTGACCTGGTGTATTAGTTTACATTGGAATTTACATTGACCTGGAGTATTAGTTTACATTGGAATTTACATTGACCTGGTGTATTAGTTTACATTGGAATTTACATTGACCTGGTGTATTAGTTTACATTGGAATTTACATTGACCTGGTGTCTTAGTTTACATTGGAATTTACATTGACCTGGTGTATTAGTTTACATTGGAATTTACATTGACCTGGTGTCTTAGTTTACATTAGAATTTACATTGACCTGGTGTATTAGTTTACATTGGAATGTACATTGACCTGGTGTATTAGTTTACATTGGAATTTACATTGACCTCACCTGCTGATTTGGTTATATTGGTATTTACATTGACATGGTGTCTTATAATGTGGCGTTATTTTACTAGCATTTTTGTGCCGTCATTTACGCACTCTAAATAAAAAATAACACTGATTATTTTTACACTTTTTAGATATTTCGGAACTGTTGGAATCGGAAATGAATTTGTCTTTGCATTATTTCTAGTCGAATAAAACATCGTTTGTCGGTCTGAGCGCCGGAATTAACCATTAACCACCCAGGCGTGGTTAAATTCTAAGCGTCAGAAACTCCAAACCATGAAGTATTCGTCAATAAATAACTGAAAGACAATGACAAATATTATTTCTTAAATATAACTTTCATATTACGAAGCGATGGCTTCTAGGATGTGCTAGATATTGACACAAGTTAAAATAGACATATGCAATCAAAAGGGAGATCATTCTGCAATAACTAAATGTCTGCACTATTACTACTATAATTATCTCTCACTATTTCAAGTTTCACCAAACAGACGGATCTGTTGTCCAGTGGTAACACGCTGGACTGGTAATCCAGGGATCGCAGGTTCGATCCCCTGTCTGACCCTAATAAAATTAACAGCCTTTCAGATGGGACGTTAAACCGAGGTCTCGTGTCGGTGCTTTACACCGTGCACGTAAAAGAACGAGAGGAGACTCTGGAATGGGTCTCTGTTTGTATCATTGCACAACATTCCTACAACAATCTAAAATGACTAATATTTTCAAGAGGCGTCGCTCATATGGGCAACCGGTAGCGACGATAAATAAACGTAAAACACAGCTTCACGAGTTTCTAAGCTACAATCTGAAAATATCTACACAATGCATGTTAACCCACACACTGCTGCAACAAAATAAAATTATTTTTTGCAAAACCGAATAGATCTTCATCCGACATGGCCGACACAAGAGATCTCGATATATGCACACCGTCTGGAAATGGTTAACATAGTCATTGTGCCAATTCATTTTGAAAATTCTCTTGCAGATCAAAAAGTTATGGAGCAGACAGGAAAAACATCCACTTTAAGCTAACTCATTTTTGCAAGTGTTTTTCTAAAACTTTATTACGGTATTGAATCGCCAATTACAAATACCAGTCGACAGGGTAAATGAAAATAGAATTTAGTAGATACAGTGGCATTATTAGAGAAAAAAGTTTGTGTAAGCTTTGTAACCAAAACGATGTTGAATCAGATTTCTATTTGTGTTAAAAAAAAGTGTAAACTTTATTTGACAACGATTTTAACAACTTATATTAATCACTCTCGTTGGCAAGGATGAAAACGTATATGTGGTCATTCGTGTGGGAGGAAACCAGAGAACCCGGAGAAAACCCACCTGTCCTATCTGGTGACCACCGTACCATCTCACATAATTCCCGGTCCAAGGATCGAACCCGGGTTACATTGGTGAGAAGCGAGCGCGCTAACCACTGTGCTAATCGTAAGTCCGCTGTCTATAGTTTATTCTACGTACTGACTACGGTCAAACTAATGAAAGCAGGCATTGGTGATAGATCATGTTTTGGAAATGTAATCTTGACGTTGATGGCTGTATATCGTCTCGAAATGGTTAACATTTATGCAAAGTCATTTTAAAGTCCAGGAGGTTCAAGAATTATGGAGCGCATATGCAAAATAGGTATTTGAAATTTAATTGTAAGTTTGACCTTGACCTTGACCCAACATGGCTGAAACCGACACGATATTGTCTTGAGATACGGGTAACATTTGTATCATGCAATTCTAAGTGGTTCTAGAGTCATGGAAAGAACACAAATGTGTCACGGACAGACGGACCGACGTACAGACAGATGGACGAACAAAGACCATTCTTATATCCCATGCCAAGTACATGGACACACGGCAGGGGATAAAGAATAGCTTGGTATTAAAAGGCAAAAAAAACAAATTATACATACAGTCAAACCTGTGTTAGTGGTCACCTCCATTAAACAGCCAACCTGTATTAGTTTATACAAATTTATTTTAGCTCGATTGCGAAAGAAGTTCTTACAACTTATATTAATCACTCTCGAGACCTCATTCCTGATGGAATCCATCGCCACGAGGAAAAGAGAAGAGGCAACATGGAATTTAAATGCCTTGCCTAAGGGCGCAATCGTAACGGCTCCAGCGGTATTAAGCAGGCTAAGCAGCCCCTTTCCAGATTCCCAATATGTTGTTTTATTATACATTTGACCTCTATTACAGCAGACAACCACCTGTGCTAAACAGCCCCTTTCCAGATTCCCAATATGTTGTTTTATTATACATTTGACCTCTATTACAGCAGACAACCACCTGTGCTTAACAGCCACTTTCTGTGATTCCCATGACTGGCTGCTTAAGACAGGTTTGATTGCAATAATCAAATAAGGACCTACTCTCAAATAGTCATTCTTCACAGATTGTCTGTATTGGTCACAAAACATCAAGAAAGCATTTGTCGGTCGCTGTGGCGTGTCGTAAGATCCCAATCCAATACTGAAAATATCTCTTGCTACAGGTGATGACATCACATTGCCAGAGGCCGGCTGATTGGTCAATGACTGGTCAGGTGACTTGAGTAATGCTTTGATTTTCTTCCCTGATTTTGGTTTGGATGTTGCATCCTGGGTAGAGTTTTCATCCGCTGTTCCAGGAGAGACATTCGGCTTCAGTATATTGTACATCTGATCTTGCTAAATAATATAACACTTACATATGTACACATATACAACAACATGCACGTGTGTAGGTCGCCCATAGTATCTTGAGCAATAACATGTCAAAAAGGTACAAAAACAGTTTTATTGTTATATTTATGTTATATTTCGAGTTTTACACCTGCATCAGCACCATTTTGGGCTATATCGCCGGCGGGTTTACCTAACAACACCTTTCCTGGTTAACCAGCGGTTAACCAGTACTTTGGTGCACCAACCTCCGTAAGAAACTGCCAACTTTTTCATATAAATGAGACACGGCCTGAGCGGGGCTCGAATACAAATTTAGTTTCAGCTCGATTGCGAAACAAGTTCTTACAACATTAGTTTAGTCGCTATCGAGACCTCATTCCTGATGGACTCCCATCGCTATGACAGAGAAGGTAAGAGTATTGCCTAAGAGCAGCACCACAGTGGTTCCTGTTCCGGCTGGGTTCGAACTCACATCTTGATTACAAGGCGGCACCATATCAATTTCACTACAGAAGCAACGCAGCATATACTTATATAGAATTTTATTTCATACACTCGACAATAAACATAACTTTAATGCGCGCTACATGACCTTAGATGTCGATGCGCCGTAAAACACCATTCATTCATTCATTACAGAAGCAACGCCATTTAAAAATCATGATCTGTAGCACTATTTTACCTATAAATAAGCCATAGTTTGACCTTGACAAACAAAACAAGCCAGTTTGACCTTGACAAACAAAATAAGCCAGTTTAACCTTGACAAACAAAATAAGCCATAGTTTGACCTTGACAAACAAAATAAGCCATAGTTTGACCTTGACAAACAAAATAAGCCATATTTTGACCTTGACAAACAAAATAAGCCATATTTTGACCTTGACAAACAAAATAAGCCAGTTTGACCTTGACAAACAAAATAAGCCAGTTTGACCTTGACAAACAATATAAGCCATAGTTTGACCTTGACAAACAAAATAAGCCATAGTTTGACCTTGACAAACAATATAAGCCATAGTTTGACCTTGACAAACAAAATAAGCCAGTTTGACCTTGACAAACAAAATAAGCCAGTTTGACCTTGACAAACAAAATAAGCCAGTTTGACCTTGACAAACAAAATAAGCCATAGTTTGACCTTGACAAACAAAATAAGCCAGTTTGACCTTGACAACAAAATAAGCCAGTTTGACCTTGACAAACAAAATAAGCCAGTTTGACATTGAGAAACAAAATAAGCCATAGTTTGACATTGACAAACAACATCACAGTATGGAGACTGTCAGGTGCGAAAGGTCCGGAGTTCGAGCCCCACTGGAGCCGTTACGATTGTGCCCTTAGGCAAGGCATTTAAATTCCAGGTTGCCTCTTCTCTGTCCCTCGTGGCGATGGTTTCCATCAGGAAGAGGTGTCGAGAGTGATTTATATAAGTTGAAATAACTTGTTTCACAATCGAGCTAAAATAAATTTGTATAAAAAAAAACAACCACCTCTATCTATTGTCAACAAACATCTATTACAAACAAGCACCTCTCACCAACATCCACCCGTCACCAGCAATTACCTATCACAGGCAATCACCTACTAGTATCACCAACATTCACCCACCACCATCAATCAAGTATCACAGGCAATCACCTACTAGTATCACCAACATCCACCCACCACCATCAATCAAGTATCACAGGCAATCACCTACTAGTATCACCAATATCCTCCCACCACCATCAATCAAGTATCACAGGCAATCACCTACTAGTATCACCAACATCCACCCACCACCATCAATCAAGTATCACAGGCAATCACCTACTAGTATCACCAACATCCACCCACCACCATCAATCAAGTATCACAGGCAATCACCTACTAGTATCACCAACATCCACCCACCACCATCAATCAAGTATCACAGGCAATCACCTACTATATCACCAACATCCACCCACCACCATCAATCAAGTATCACAGGCAATCACCTACTAGTATCACCAACATCCACCCACCACCATCAATCAAGTATCACAGGCAATCACCTACTAGTATCACCAACATCCACCCACCACCATCAATCAAGTATCACAGGCAATCACCTACTAGTATCACCAACATCCACCCGTCACCATCAATCAAGTATCACAGGCAATCACCTACTAGTATCACCAACATCCTCCCGTCACCATCAATCAAGTATCACAGACAATCACCTACTAGTATCACCAACATCCACCCGTCACCATCAATCAAGTATCACAGACAATCACCTACTAGTATCACCAACATCCACCCGTCACCATCAATCAAGTATCACAGGCAATCACCTACTAGTATCACCAACATCCACCCACCACCATCAATCAAGTATCACAGGCAATCACCTACTAGTATCACCAACATCCACCCACCACCATCAATCAAGTATCACAGGCAATCACCTACTAGTATCACCAACATCCACCCACCACCATCAATCAAGTATCACAGGCAATCACCTACTAGTATCACCAACATCCACCCACCACCATCAATCAAGTATCACAGGCAATCACCTACTAGTATCACCAACATCCACCCACCACCATCAATCAAGTATCACAGGCAATCACCTACTAGTATCACCAACATCCACCCACCACCATCAATCAAGTATCACAGGCAATCACCTACTAGTATCACCAACATCCACCCACCACCATCAATCAAGTATCACAGGCAATCACCTACTAGTATCACCAACATCCACCCACCACCATCAATCAAGTATCACAGGCAATCATCTACTAGTATCACCAACATCCTCCCACCACCATCAATCAAGTATCACAGGCAATCACATACTAGTATCACCAACATCCTCCCGTCACCATCAATCAAGTATCACAGGCAATCACCTACTAGTATCACCAACATCCTCCCACCACCATCAATCATGTATCACAGACAATCACCTACTAGTATCACCAACATCCACCTGTCACCATCAATCAAGTATCACAGACAATCACCTACTAGTATCACCAACATCCTCCCGTCACAATCAATCAAGTATCACAGACAATCACCTACTAGTATCACCAACATCTAGCCACCACCATCAATCAAGTATCACAGGCAATCACCTACTAGTATCACCAACATCCACCCACCACCATCAATCAAGTATCACAGGCAATCACCTACTAGTATCACCAACATCCACCCACCACCATCAATCAAGTATCACAGACAATCACCTACTAGTATCACCAACATCCACCCACCATCATCAATCAAGTACCATAGGCAATCACCTACTAGTATCACCAACATCCACCCACCACCATCAATCAAGTACCACAGGCAATCACCTACTAGTATCACCAACATCCACCCACCACCATCAATCAAGTATCACAGGCAATCACCTACTAGTATCACCAACATCCACCCACCACCATCAATCAAGTATCACAGACAATCACCTACTAGTATCACCAACATCCACACACCACCATCAATCAAGTATCACAGGCAATCACCTACTAGTATCACCAACATCCACCCACCACCATCAATCAAGTATCACAGGCAATCACCTACTAGTATCACCAACATCCTCCCACCACCATCAATCAAGTATCACAGACAATCACCTACTAGTATCACCAACATCCACACACCACCATCAATCAAGTATCACAGGCAATCACCTACTAGTATCACCAACATCCTCCCACCATCATCAATCAGGTATCACAGGTAATCACCTACTAGTATCACCAACATCCACCCACCACCATCAATCAAGTATCACAGGCAATCACTTATCACCAACATCCACCCATCACGACCGACCACTATTGAATTGATCCGTTTATTAGACACTTGTCCGATTATCACACACATGGAATTTTGAATTGTCCTGGACTAATTCTGGGCGATAGCCACTTGCACGAACATGGCTTTAGACTTGTCCAGTAGTATTTGACAAGCCCTGGTTAGGCAGGTTTTCCCCGGTTTCCTGCCACACAAATGACCACATTTATAAATGTATGTTCTCAACCTCGCCAACGAGAGTGGCAACGATTAATACAAGTTGTTAAAAGCTTAAAATTGAGTTTAGTTTAGTTAAAAATAATGTTTATACTTGTAGTAGTGGGTAGATTCTAAGAAAAAGGTTAAACAATTTTGTTTGATTCATTGTTGAGACTTGTAATGAATGTGTTTAGACTTACTTCCCACATGACCGGCACCTGGGCCTCTCTATAGTTATCCTTATAGTCATCTAACCTCGCTTGTAGAAACCTGAATCAAAAACATACATTTTAAACAATGTTAATAATGTTACCAATAGCATACCAATAAATGCACCATAGCACTAAGGCACAGGGCTCAAGCTAAATGCACCGTAGCACTAAGGCACAGGGCTCAAGCTAAATGCACCGTAGCACTAAGGCACAGGGCTCAAGCTAAATGCACCGTAGCACTAAGGCACAGGGCTCAAGCTAAATGCACCATAGCACTAAGGCACAGGGCTCAAGCTAAATGCACCGTAGCACTAAGGCACAGGGCTCAAGCTAAATGCACCGTAGCACTAAGGCACAGGGCTCAAGCTAAATGCACCGTAGCACTAAGGCACAGGGCTCAAGCTAAATGCACCGTAGCACTAAGGCACAGGGCTCAAGCTAAATGCACCGTAGCACTAAGGCACAAGGCTCAGCTAAATGCAACGTAGCACTAAGGCACAGGGCTCAAGCTAAATGCACCGTAGCACTAAGGCACAGGGCTCAAGTTAGATGCACCGTAGCACTAAGGCACAGGGCTCAAGCTAGATGCACCGTAGCACTAAGGCACAGGGCTCAAGCTAAATGCACCGTAGCACTAAGGCACAGGGCTCAAGCTAAATGCACCGTAGCACTAAGGCACAGGGCTCAAGCTAGATGCACCGTAGCACTAAGGCACAGGGCTCAAGCTAGATGCACCGTAGCACTAAGGCACAGGGCTCAAGCTAAATGCACCGTAGCACTAAGGCACAGGGCTCAAGCTAAATGCACCGTAGCACTAAGGCACAGGGCTCAAGCTAGACCCATATTTTTGGGAGAAGTGAGAAAACGTGCAATTGCGTCATCTAACAGCACTCGCTAATGTTGGTAAAACTTGTTGCCCAACCCATTTGCTTCTAGATTGTATTCTTACAGTGTGCAAGTATAAGCATAGCATTGCAGTTGTATCATTCTGCTTATATATTTATCATGTTTATATTTGTAATTGTATTGTATATAAATAAGCAATAAAATATGATTAAACTAAATTATTTAAAAATAAATTTCAACATGATAGGGTTAAAATACAAAATATGACAATTAAATATAATATTTGAATAGAAGGAGTGCTTTACAATACCCAAGTATCTTACTGGACATTATTTTGACTGAACATTTTATAAAAATGTTTTTTAGGGCAGAAGTGGTGCCCCCAGGGTGCGAAGTCAGGTTCCTAAGAGCGACTACTTCACCCATGTCACCCTCTAGAATGAGCACTGAAGCAAATGGAAATATAAACCAGTAATGAAGATTCCTATTCAGAGGTCCAATTACTGACCCCTAAATGAATAGATTTATATAATCAACTGACCCCTCAGGGATCATTCTAGAGGGCGATGTGGGCGAAATTGTCGCCCTAGGGACCCTGACTTCGCCCTCTGGGGGCCCCACTTCTCCCTAAAAAAAAAATATATTTTTTTTTGTTTTACGATTTTCAAACAAATTTTGTCTAGTAAGATACACTGGCCCATTATAAAGCACTCCTTCTATTCAAATGTTGTATTTAATGGTTGTACTGTGCATTTTAACCCTATTTTGCAGAAGTATATTAAAGAACACCATTTAAGGAAGCGATCACGCGCTTTCTCACTTCTCCCAACAATTCTGACCTAGAATGAACCCTGCGCCCTAAATGGTTACAACTAATGTAGTTGTCACACAATGGTCAGTAAACTATTTAAAACATCCTCAAACCTATTCTTTTCCTAATCTACATTGAATCATATGTCGACGCTTAGAAAATGTCACCATCTAGAGAAACTTGTATTGAGATTTGGGCACCAACACAGTTACACTGCAAAGCATGCTCCACTCTAAAATAGTTTTCACCACTCCCTCTTACCTCCCTCTACCTCTTTCAAAATTAATTTTAGCCAGACAAACCACAAATAAAGTAAACTTATCATTATTTAGCCGATTTTCAATATTTCATAATTAGGTAAGTCTTAGTTTAGTTTATACAAATTTATCTTAGCTCGATTGCGAAACAAGTTCTTTCAACTTATATTAATCACTCTCGAGACCTCATTCCTGATGTAATCCATCGCCACGAGGGGAGAGAGAAGAGGCAACGTGGAATTTAAATACCTTGCCTAAGGGCACAATCATAACGGCTCCAGCGGGGCTCGAACTCCGGACCTTTCGCACCTGAAGCGAACGCGCATCCACTGCGCTATCACGACTTCCAGGTAAGTCTTAATGTACATGTATGACATATATATAGGCATGTGTGCATCAGCAGCATTTTGGACTGATTACATGTATATTGCAGGTGGGGAATTTACATGTAGCTAACAACACCTTTCCTCGGCAGCCTCCAGCGGTTAACCAGTACTTGGTGCACTAACCATCGTTAGAAACTGCCAACTTTTTCATATAAACAGACACGACCTGAGCGGTGCTCGAACCCGTGACCATCAGTGAGTGATGATGGGTTACAATGGTATACAAGACAGCGCCCGTAACAACTCGACCAAGGAGGCGGATTATGCATGTATATATACGGTAGGTATATACAAAACAATAAATAATAACCCAGGTCATAAAGTTCACCATACTTTATAACAAATACGGTAATACATATTGTATTACTGTGAGTACATGTATATCAGGAAAGCAACAACAACAACAACAACAACAACATTTATTGCATTAACACATCAGCTGATGCTTATAGCATAATTATACAGATAAAATACACATACATGTATTGTGAAAAAGTGAAAACATGTTTATAATGGAGTAGTTTCGGAGAAGCTTGTACGTATGAACTTTGAAAAGGATAATTTGAAAGCAAATAAATGAATGATATGAGTATTTCTCATGCTAGCTCATTCATATGTATGAAAAAAAATCAACAATTTTTGCCACACAAATACAAAGTATGCTAAAATGAAACTGTCTTGGCATGAAATATATACCGTCTCTGTGGCCTAGTGGCCGAGGCGTCCGTCCGGCTACGGAGCAGGAGGTTGATGGTTCGAATCTGGTCAGGGGTTCGTTCTGATATGGTCGGTTGGTGAGCCGCCAGCTAGTTAAATAATGTTTACCGATTGCCTACCAGCCTGGCACCTGGCATGCAAGTATAGGATTCGGGAAGTACTGATGCTCATTAAAAAGAGGTATCTCATAAGTCAGAAATGGCTGGCCCTTTAAATAGGAGTGTTATATTGTTATATTTCAGGTTTTACGCCTGCATCAGCACCATTTTGGGCTATATCGCCGTCGGGCAGCTTACCTAACAACACCTTTCCTGGGTTTAAATAGGAGTGACACTATAATAAACAAACACTTTACTTTTATATAAATGGGGGCATCAACAGTACCAACATATCTTTCATCTGCATGTTTTTCTAAACAACATATAAACAAATTAGAAAGTTTCACCCTATACATATATATTTCATGCGAAGTACTCTTTTCAAGTAAAGAATGTGAATTTTCATTCCGAATGATCTCACTAAAAATGAGTACATGCAATTATTTGGCACTGCTTTTTCATTTCAAGAATTCTGCAATCTTTGGTAGAAATCCGTCCAATACATGTATATTTTTTCAGATTGGTAACCCCTCGCTGTTTTTCATTGTAAATATAGAAGTCTCAGGACATCCTCTTTAAGAATAGTTTCTAGATGATCGAGACATAAACAGGACATTCAGCAGTAGGCCGTTTGCATATATTCCTCTTGCCACCAGTAGATCTAGAAATCTGATGTTTGTATATATTCCTCTTGACACCAGTAGATCTAGAAATCTGATGTTTGTATATATTCCTCTTGACACCAGTAGATCCAGAAGTCTGATGTTTGCATATATTCATCATGACACCAGTAGATCCAGAAGTCTGATGTTTGTATATATTCATCATGACACCAGTAGATCCAGAAGTCTGATGTTTGTATATATTCATCATGACACCAGTAGATCCAGAAGTCTGATGTTTGTATATATTCCTCTTGACACCAGTAGATCCAGAAGTCTGATGGCGAAGTCAGAGTCCCTAGGGCGACAATTTCGCCCACATCGCCCTCTAGAATGATCCCTGATGTACCTTATTATACTGACCAAAGTATCTGGATTGTATGCACCACGATGACGCAGATTAAAGACCCTATGAATAGAACTTCACAGGTTGTTCACATAGTTCCTGTGTGACGTCATCATTCCTACTGTGGCTGCCATTTTGAATGGCAAAGTTGATCAGATATTATATATAATATATTTATATAGTAGCGTAATTTTGTTTTCTTCATAAAATATTTATTTTTCATCCCATCACCATGGTTCATACATTGTTGGAAAGCTCCCAATGGACATATTTTTTGTATCATTTCACAAATTTTGTATCAATAACGAATACATAATAATTTACCTGTATTATATTTCAACTGTGAAAATAGACTTTCAAAAATAGGTGCAAGTTAAGTTCTTATAATTTATAATCCATACATCATTGTCAAAAAATAAATTAATATTTAAAAAGTACATTTCAATACATTTAAAGTCATACCAAATTTTATATTAAGAAATCAAAATTAATAAAGTTATTGCAATTAAAGAATTACTAGCAAAATCATGAAATAAAACTTGACACTCAAAATCTTATCAGTGTTTTTGACTGCTGTGGGAACTATGGAAGTTATTGAGCGAAAGTGGTTTTAGAACTTCAGGTCCCTGTAAACATTAAATTTGATCATAACTCCAAATATCGTTACTCCACTGGCAAACTGTTAACACCAACAGACCTGTTTCAGTCTACGTGCCACATATGGGATTTGATAGCTGTACATCCGTTCAGTCTACGTGCCACATATGGGATTTGATAGCTGTACATCCGTTTCAGTCTACGTGCCACATATGGGATTTGATAGCTCTACATCCGTTTCAGTCTACATGCCACATATGGGATTTGATAGCTGTACAGCCGTTTCAGTCTACATGCCACATATGGGATTTGATAGCTCTACATCCGTTTCAGTCTACGTGCCACATATGGGATATGATAGCTGTACATCTGTTTCAGTCTACGTGCCACATATGGGATATGATAGCTGTACATCCGTTTCAGTCTACGTGCCACATATGGGATTTGATAGCTGTACAACCGTTTCAGTCACATGATAAAAATCTCTTATTCAGTCAAACCTGTGCTAAGCAACCAACCAAGGGAATCACAAAAAGTGGCTGCTTAGCACAGGTGGCTGCTTAATAGAGGTCAAATGTATAATAAAAGCACATTTGGAATCTGAAAACTGGCTGCTTAATACAGGTTGGCTGCTTAATGGAGGTGACAGCAAACACAGGTTCGATTTTGTATATACAAACAGGGATTTGGCACAGTTGGAAGTGTACCAGTATACAGTCAAACCTGTCTTAAACAGCCAGCCAAGGGAATCACAGAAAATGGCTGCTTAGCACAGGTGGCTGCTTAATAGAGGTCAACTATATAGTAAAACAACAAATTGGGAATCTGGAAAGTGGCTGCTTAATAATTGGTTGGCTGCTTAACCCTTTCCCCCATAGAGATGTAGTTTTATTTCATACATTTGGCTGTAATTTACCAATCATACACAATGGATACGCTGTGAACTTGCATACTCCACCTTCATGGAGGTAACGAGGAATAAGTGTTGTATACACTATGTTGTTCCGATCTTTATTATAGCTTGTTTCACTACTAATGTGTCAGTCTATGTGTAATAGGCATTGGTGTCGAGAGGCGCTTCTGAGGGGGAAAGGGTTAATAGAGGTGACCACTAACTCAGGTTTGACTGTATACTGGTCAACATCAAACGTGCCGACTTCCTGTGGTTTTACACTTACTTTTTCTCCCTGTTATATTTGCGAATAAGTTTTTTCACATGTTGAAGTCTATTGATCAGCTTCTCATTTCCCTGTAATAATAAAGAAATACTTCAGAGCGACAGACTCCGGGAGTAAATGTACTAACATAAACATTTCTGTTACAACAATTGCGAAAAATTGCTTTAATAACTTATATTAATCATTCTCCTTGGCGCAGATCAAAGCATATAAATATATGGTCGTTAATGTTGGAGGAAACCAGAATACCCGGGCCAAGGATTGAACGCAGGTTGCATTGGTGAGAAGTGAGCATACTAACCACTGTGCTAATTATACACATAATGGTACTAGAGCATTAAAATAAGGTTCATCATTCTAATGGATCAATGGTACCTAACAACACCTTTCCTGGGCAGGGATCCAGTGGTTAATCAGTACTTCCAAGTAGTTGTTAGTGCTACTTAGTACACCAACCTCTGTAAGAAACTGCCACCATTTTCATATAAATGAGAAGCGGCCTGGGCGAGGCTCGAATCCATGACCATCAGTGATAAGCTACAGTGGTATACAAGTCAGCGACCGTAACCATACGACCACGGAGGCGGACTATTTAAACGTGGATATCCTCATATCCAATTAGACGGATATGTAGTCCAGTGGTAACATGCTGAACTTGTAATCCAGGGATCGCAGGTTCAATCCCCCGTCTGACCCTAATAAAATAACAGTCTTTCAGACAGGACGTTATGCCGAGGTCTCATCTCTCGTCGTTATGCCTGGCGGATCTTGATGAGTAAAGACATTGAAGTCATAAGTGAAGGAGTGCTGTATAAACAAAGAAGAAGTTGAAGTCTTGTGCCGGTGCTTTACATCGTGCACGTAAAAGAACCAGAGGAGACTCTGGAATGGGTCTCTGTCTGTATCATTGCACTATCCTCCAAAAATTTAAAATGATTAATCTCTTCATGAGGCATTGCTCATATGGGAAACCGGTAGCGACGATAAATAAACGTAAAACACACACTATCCAAATAACGTGTTATCTGGTAATACCGTCACATTATCATTTATAAAATGTGTGAGAAATAAACATGTTGTTTAGGTAAATTGATTGTGCAATGAAATCTAAATATACAGTACCTGTTGCAAGTGTTCACATTTATTTCTAAGTGCTAGATATTTCTTCATAAACACATTTTCTTCACCAAATTGGTGTTCAATGCTCTCAGCCATTTTTTTACCTTCGTCCTAAGATCAATTCACCCCTTTTCGTCCTCACACGGTACATGTGTCTCAGGGTTATTAATTCGAATAAAGACAATTGTATGAATACATTGTCCCTGTGTTTATGTATCAGTTGAAACCCCCATCCATTCCATATATTGGGAACCATTTCCTATATATATACGTGATATATTTCAGTCGTAAGTTGTATGAGTTCCAGTCAAAACGTACCCAAGTCAAAACGTACTCAAAAAAGTCAAAACGTACCCTGGGTATAAGTCAAAACGTACCCAAGTAGAAGTCAAAACGTACCCACCCAGAAGTAAGTCAAAACGTACCCATCCAGAAGTCAAAGCGTGCCCTACCATAAGTCAAACGTACCCATGAGATAATATAGAGATTGAATAACTGGAAATAGATTGGAAATAGTATGTGTCAAGTAAAAAGTTGTAGATAGGTCCTAGGTAAAATCATACTTAGAAGGTACTAGGATGAGAAAAAAATGGTATACTTAAGATTAAAATATGTATATAAATTTTTTCTCAACATACATGAAGGTATTTTTCCTGTGAGTTACAGCTTGCATAAATTAATTTGATACTTGTTAATTTGTTTGTGTTGGTAATTGGAAACACTCTTGCTTTAGTTCATGAACATGCTGGAGTGTTTATGTTGTACAGCCACACACATCTCGTGGCATCAATTCATATTATAATGTTTTCAGCTTGCATAGCAGTATCTATCTATCTATCTATCTATCTATCTATCTATCTATCTATCTATCTATCTATCTGTCTGTCTGTCTGTCTGTCTGTCTGTCTGTCTGTCTGTCTGTCTGTCTGTCTGTCTGTCTGTCTGTCTGTCTGTCTGTCTGTCTGTCTGTCTGTCTGTTGTCTGTCTGTCTGTCTGTCTGTCTGTCTGTCTGTCTGTCTGTCTGTCTGTCTGTCTGTCTGTCTGTCTGTCTGTCTGTCTGTCTGTCTGTCTGTCTGTCTGTCTGTCTGTCTGTCTGTCTGTCTGTCTGTCTGTCTGTCTGTCTGTCTGTCTGTCTGTCTGTCTGTCTGTCTGTCTGTCTGTCTGTCTGTCTGTCTGTCTATCTTCCTCTAATGTCAAACCCCTCGCGGGGATGTATACATGTTGCCCGCAAACGACATCTACTGGGGAGGGTTAAAAGACCGTGCACGGCCGTGTGGAGTGTATCCAAAACAAACGATAAAAATAACATACGCATATTTGTATTTACACTATACAGTACATTTTGTTCGTCACTAGGCCTGGAATACAGGGAGCGACAGAACAACTAACTTGAATGTGTACAGGCTCGAGTCAGTGACATCAGTGGTGGGCAACGTGTTCCACAATGGAATAATTCTTGGAAATAACGAGCGCTGGTAGACATTCTGGCGGCAATGAGCTTGTAGAAAATTTCTCGTTACAATGTCTAGCTGAACGAATAAGTGCTGGAGATGGTAAACACGAGACAGACACTGCAACAAGTCCATTAACAACTCCGATGAAATGATGGAAGAGACATTGTCTTGTTTATGTGGATTGATGGGGTTTGTTGGCAACACATCTAGCCACATTACGCTGGATATGTTAAAATTGCTTTATTTTGATTTGATATTGTGGATTCCATATCGGTGAAGAGCATTCTATATTTGGCCGAACCAGCGTTTGATAAGCTTTGTTTGACAGAAGATGGTCACGATTTCAAGTTACGTTTAATAAATCCCAATGTATGTGAGGCTATACCTGTAATGTTATCAATATGTGTATTGTATTTCAGATTATCACTTAATTCAACTGTTTCGAGGCGATTGACGACGTTCATAGAGTAGATAAACTTCATTTTGTTCATAGACGACAAACTCCATTACACAAGGAGATTCAAGTCATGTTGCAGTATCTGATGATAATTGGATGTGATGATGGGTCGTCTGAGCAAAGACGAACGGTTGATGAGGTCTTATCAGCTACATGTATGTTGCTGATGTACAATTAGGATAAAAAAGGCCCAAAGACGGTTCCCTGGTGGTACTCCTGACGTAACATGCAACAAGTCAGATACGGCGTCCTGAGCCATGACTGTCTGGTTCCGACCTGCTATAAAACAATTTATGTTATGCTAATTGATGAAATACAGTGTTCTATCAGTGAGATATAATCCATATCACTCACTGCATATCACTCACTGTATTTTGCCGGACGACTTTTTTTATTATCTCCCTTCCAAATACACCAACTTGCACCGTGTCACACGTGTCATTTAATGTTCACTGTTTACCTGGCTTCAATGACACTATTTACCTGTATTATTGTTTTTGTTATGAAACAAATCAAAAACGAAATACATCTGACAATGTCTCGAATTTTGTCACTGCAAATTGTAACAATAAATCCAATAAATGTTTTCATGTATTTTTCCTCGATTCAACTTTAAATTCAAGATGACGGCAGCTTTCTGTATCGACTCACGACGTATACTCGTCAATGTATTCATCCGCGCAAAAACACGGCGGCCAGCTATTTTAATTTCTTCATTTTGTGTTTGTTTCTCACCAATTAGCATAACATAAAAATAAAATGTGTTTGTTTTGAGTGAATATGGAATATATCTCACCTTGAGTGTTATGTTATATGTTATATTTCGGGTTTTACGCCTGCATCAGCACCATTTTGGGCTATATCGCCGGCGGGCAGTTTACTTAACAACACCTTTCCTGGGCAGGCTCCAGCGGTTAACCAGTACTTGGGTGCACCAACCTCCGTAAGAAACTGCCAACTTTTTCATATAAATGAGACACAGCCTGAGCGGGGCTCGAACCCGTGACCATCAGTGATGATAGGTTACAGTGGTATACAAGTCAGCGACCTTAACCACTCGACCACTGGGCGGACTTGTTTTGAGTGAATATGGAATATATCTCACCTGGAAGTGAGAAACTATAATTGCTATAGTATGATGCTTTTGCAGTTCATTATGTGTATGAACCTACATGTAGCTGATAATATCTCATCAACCGTTCGTCTTTGCTCATCACATCCAATTATCATCAGATACTGCAACATGACTTAAAGCAGCATTACATCGTATGAAATAAAATATATTTGAAAAATATACATTATACTTTGTATACTTATGTTCATTTGGTAAACAGTGTTTTTTTGTGATAAAACAAACTCGAAACCGAAAGTAGGACTTTCCGAGTCGATCGGTCACGCACTTGTTTACAACCGGAACGCATCGTCCGCACTTGTTTACATTCAGAATGCATCGACCCCATTTGTCCCACGTTGTCTATTTTAATTAAATTACTTGATATGTTGATTCATACCACTATTGGCGTCTTTTAGGGACATTTCTACATCCCCGCGAGGGTTCGACATTAGAGGAAGATAGATAGATAGTATTTCATGTTCAAAATATATACGTTGTTTTCTACATCCTTTGTTGTTTCACGCATGCGCGCTGTGCGTGTTTACATTTCGTGTGTTGAGAAACAAATTCGCGCATACGACGGTTTAAATTTATTGGAATTTTATCGTTTCTGAGCGACTATTTAGATGTTTGTAAACACACACACATTAGTATTTATATTTTACCCAAAACATCCTTTATTACGATGTAATGCTGCTTTAAATATGTTCGAGCATTATTGAAACAGATGTTAACGACACTGGGCGATAGAACATTAGTAGGTTTTGAACGATCACCTTTTCTGATATTGGCAACACATTCGCTGTCGCTGTTGTCCAGTCCGATGGAACGACTCCAGTGTTCAGGGAAACTTGAAATATACATGTGCTATGACGTCACAGTTTCTCTTGACGATAATAATGAGAGACATCGCTCAGTTACTGCCCCTGAAAACTCCCTAAAAGTAGATAGGTCCTATTAAGTGTTTTCCTCTGTTTTGATCGTTGTTTCCTTTGCACAACATGATAGCAATTTGATTCCACTATCGCTTTATATGATTATTAAATTACTATATATCGACATATCTTGTACAGTATATACAATGGGTATTTATTTGTAAAACAATGGTATCAGTTAATTAACACGATTTGTATAAATTCACAATTATTATATTTCAACATCTTGTTAGGGAATAACTAAAATGACCTATTCACATTTTGTAATAAATCAGACTTTATCTGCCAAGGGAGGTAATAGAAAATTAGAGTTATCTCTCTTTGGGATTTGGCTTATCCAGAAGCTTTCGTCTCGCTCAAACGATTGATGCTGTTAACCACTCCCTAGCCTGGGAACAGGCGTCGATACATTTTGCGACCCGGCCAATCTCCTCACGACGTGCACGTCGTGACCGGGGCACATCCCGCAGCAGCAGCGTCGGATTCTGGGATCTTCTGGTCGTCGATCTTGTGGTCGTCGATCTTGTGAATGGGGAGGCTCGCCAGCATGTGGACCCACGGCTAGGCACATTAGGACAGATCCGCCGTCTCTTCTAGATAGTGTTTGAAATTCACACTATATCTTCGCTGGCTTCTTCAATCTTTCTCCTCCTTCTACTTCTCCAGCGGATAGACGAGACAGCGGACCTGAGGGAGCGGCAACGGTCGTGGCATCCACGCTCCCCTGAGTGACAATCGACGACCAGATGTCTAACTGCCAGATCCGTATAAATGCCGCTGCGGGGTGACCAACAGTGAGGAGGGTGGCCCTACAAAGGACCACGTACAGACCAGGCCTTGTCACCCTGGCATGGAAAGAAAGAAGAAGCCACCTGAGGATGTCAACATAAGCACCACAGAGGAATAATCGTCTTAGTACGCTCGCCCATATGGTTCGCCGGAGCCGAGCATAAATAAACGCAATCATCATCATCGATATATTTTGCCTGGACAGTCAAATAAATATACGTTAACACCGAGACTATTAATGGGGCCACATTGAGATCGGATCATATCAACCAGAGGCTAAAACGTGAAAAATCGACAGACTGGAACCCAGGCTAACCACTCCCCTACGTAGCAGACGGATCTGTAGTCCAGTGGTAACACTCTGGACTGGTAATCCAGGGATCGCAGGTTCGATCCCCCGTCTGACCCTAATAAAAAATAAAAATTTTTTTTATTTTTTATTTTTTTTTATTTTTCAGGCCCCCTTTCGGAGTAACCCCATTTATTTTCCACGTCATAGGTCGAGTAGGGGTCGAGCAGCATCCCCTATTCGCCTTACAATGTATATATACAATACAATATTCATAATAGATATATGTACATTCATATGATTTACATAGGGTTTTTTTGCACAGACACAACAAAAACACATACAACAAAAATAATTGTACCCCCACCATATCCTACAGCATCTTTATATCAATATGACAAAGGGAGCTCAATAACTTATACTCGAATAACACACACACACACACACACACAAATACACACACCCCCACACCACACACACACACACACACACACACACACCACACACACACCACACACACACCCCACACACACACGCCACAGCACCACACCCACACACACACCACAACACACAAACACCCACACCACACCCACACACACACACACACACCACACACACACACAACACACCACACAAATACCACACTCCCAAAAATACCGCTCTGTCTTATCGTTGTCCGTGCGTATATAGATAAAACTTGCTTCTCAATATTTCTACCTTAGATGCGTTTACATACATGAGGTAATGCTTTTAATATCGACCAAAGTTGTACAGTTTGGTAAAAAAAAAACAAAAACAAAAACAACAAAAAAAACAACAACATTTCAACACAGCTCTGGCATAAATACGTTCATAGATTCCCATATTCTTCTAAAGTTATCTATATTATTATTAACCACTGCAGCCTTTTTGTTTATATTGTAATACTATAATATGATATGTTTTGCTCCTATTACTGTAAGGGGGCATTCTTGCATTTTACATTTATATATATACATTTTCAAAAAGATAATTATCAAATTCTTTGCTATCTCGTTATTATTGAGATTAATGTATCCAAAGATCATTGTATTTTCATTTAAAGGTGCAAATAAGTCTATTGATGGCGTTAATAAAGCAGTGATTAGTTTCCTAGTTGCATTGCATCCCCAGAATAAGTGTTCTATTGTTTCATTCTCAGTCTTACAGAAGGTGCAAAGTGGGCTGTCCTTGTACTTTATTTTATTTAGTAAATCGTTTGTTCCTAAAATTCTATGTAATATTCTTATTTGGAACCACTGTAGTTTAGAATCTTTTGTTATATTGAAAGGCAAAGAATAAATTTGTTTCCACTCCTCTTTATTAAATGTTACACTAGGCTTTTCTAACCATTTTGCTTGACTAGTTGGCATAGAAGTATTGTTATTTAAGATGTTATACATTGCTTTTGACCCTTTCTTATTTATAGTTATGTCTTTTAGAGTGGGTGGTAATGTTGGTCTGGGTGGTATGACAATGTCGTTTGTAGTTATATTGTACGTTATTAATAGTTGTTTACAGCATTTAAAACACCCTGATAAACTAAATAGTTTGTTGTGACATTGTATGTTTTCTTAAATTCATCTAATGTTAAAAAAGTGCCATCAGCATTTAAAAGGTCAGCTATGTAATGGACACCTGCATCAAACCAGGATTTTAAGAAGACACTCTTCATACCAATTAATAGTTTATGATTATAAAACAAGGGTATGTTACCTATACACTCTTTTTTCACTACACTGTGCTCTATCAAATTAGCAAAGGCACCTAAGGTGTCCTTCCAAAACATGTTATTACTTTCTCTAGATAGTTTTTCAACATAGTGTTTTCCGCAATGGAATAATTTCTGCATTTCAAGTTTTTCATTAACAATACTTATCCAACTTCCATTACCTAATATTCTTCTTAACCATGTAAGTTTTAAAGCCTTTATGGAAGCAGTTATATTGATCATTTTTAAACCTCCCCATGTGTAGAATATTTACTAGAATATTGCTTTTTATTTTGGCAGTACCTTGCCAAATAAAATCATAAATTAATGTATTTAGGTAATTAATAAGTTCCTCTGGTGGGTTTGGCAATGCAATAAATAAGTGGTTAAGAGTGGAAATTAATAGAGTTTTAATAACTGTTATTTTTCCAATAGGTGTTAATATTCTTCTTTTCCATTGGTTAATAACGTTTTGGATCTTTTCAATTTTATCTTTATAATTTATTTCTATTATCTTGTTCAAATCTACATGGAAATGTATGCCTAACATTTTGAAACTATGTTGATTCCAAGATAGTTTCCATCTTGTTTTTATACTATCACTAGAAAATTTCTTTCTACCTATCCATACAACCTTAGTCTTATCAAAGTTTACATTTAATCCAGATATACCGGTAATAGCATAATCCGATAAAGTATTTAATGTCTGATTCAGAGATTCTGTTGATCCATCTAAGATCATGGTTGTGTCATCTGCAAATTGTGATAATTTATGTTCTACGTTATTTATGTCAATTCCTTTAATCTGTTTATTGCTTTTTATTTTCAAAGACAAAACTTCTGCACACAAGATGAATATGTAACAGGATAAAGGGTCTCCTTGCCTACATCCACGGCCAATTTTTATAAAATCTGATAAAATTCCACATTGATTTACCGCGGACTGTGCATCTTTATATAAAATATCAAACCACTTTTTAATAGATGACCCAAAATTAAAGAAGGATAAAGTCTTTTGAACAAATGACCACGACAGGGAGTCAAAAGCTTTTTCAAAATCAATCAAAAGAAGGAGTCCTGGGATGTCATTTTCTTCTGTATATTGCATTATATCGTATATTAATCTTGTATTTTCGCCAATATATCTGCCTTTAATAAATCCTGTTTGATCTTTGCTTATCAATTTATCCATAGTAGTTTTTATTCTATTTGCTATACAACCTGAACCAATTTTGTAAACAGTATTAAGTAGTGTTATGGGTCTCCAGTTTTTCAAGAATTGTTTGGGTTTATTTTCTTTTGGGATACATGTAATTATACCTTGTGTTTGAGAGATAGAAAGATTTCCTGATGAATAAGCCTGATTTATTGCTCTTACTACAAAGCATCCTAATTTGTTCCAAAATACTTTATTGAAATCTGCACCGAAACCAGAAGTTCCTGGACTTTTATTATTTGCCATATCTTTTAACACTTTAGTTGACTCGTGGTAAGATATATGTCCTTCAAGATTACTGGATTCTGAATGTGTTAATTTAGGTGTTTCAACATTATTTACAAAATTAATAAAAGTTTCTTCAGCAAGATTAATTGATTTTGATTTAAATAACTTTCCATAAAAACATTTTGTTTCTTTGAGTATGTCGTTTTGGTCCTTTATGATCAAACCATCATCAGTTTCAATCTTGTATATTGTTTTTGAAATAAAACTATTTTTTTCTAAACTGCAGAAATATTTGCTAGGTTTTTCACCGGCTATGGACCAATTTACTCTAGACCGTATTAAATAGCCTTCAAGTTGTTGTTCCTTTATGGTGTTTAATTCATTTCTCAGTAGCTGAAGCTTATCTAAATTTGAGTCAGACAGATTAGATTCAATCTCATTTATTTCATTTAATAATTTTTTTTCCTTTGATAGATTCAATTTCTTTTTATAAGAACCATAGGATATTGATTTTCCCCTTAATTCCATCAAAAGCGTTTCTAAGAATAACTGATCGTTTATTGTAAACTGTATCTCATTATTTGGGATTTCCTTGATATTATCTGAATTATACACTAGTAACATGTATTGTTGTTTTATTTCATCAATTTTCCTGTTGATCGCGTTTAAATATTCTATATCTTTTAACAGTGAGTTATTATGCTTCCATAATCCTTTTCCATGTTTAAAATCATCAAATTTAAGTCTTAGTAAAATAACTGAGTGGTCCGACTGAAAACTTGATTCAATAGAAACGTTTTCTACATACGGTAAGAGAGTTGATGTTAGCAGAAAGAAGTCTAATCTGGCCTGTTGTAATGGGGTGGGTTTCCTCCATGTATACCTCTTCAAATCGGGGAAGAACTCTCTATAAGGATCTAATAGCTGTTTTGTTTGAATATATTGTAAGACATTTTTCCTGGCATGTTTGTTATTTGTTGTTTTGTAATTAAAATAATCCATTTCTGGGTTAAGTACTAAGTTAAAGTCTCCGCATAGCATGTATAGCTCATTTCCAAAAGTGTCGATAATACTAAATATGTTATCAAAGAAGTCAGGTTTATCAGAGTTTGGACCATACAAATTGATTATGGTAAATTTTTTCATCTACTGTCAAGTCTATAGCAATAAAATTTCCATCTGGATCTGTATATTTATTATGAAGTTTATATTCAAAGTTTCTATTGAACAGTATAGCAACACCTCTAGAATTAGACGTTCCTGAACTAAATATACATTCATTGTTCCACTCAGAATATATGGATTTGTACATATTTGGTGTAAAATGTGTGTCCTGGAGACAATATATGCTACATTGTTTTTGTTTTAAGAATTTAAACACCTGTAGTCTCTTTTTATTGCCATTTAGTCCTCGGCAATTGAGAGACAAAATATTTAAACTATTGATATCCATCAGATATAGAGATCAAATTATTATTAAAGGTAATTGAGAAGCAAACTTATGATATTGAGCATTCATTGTATGTATACGACAGAACAGGCAAGTACATATAGGAAAAACAAATACTAGAACAAAAACAAAGAATTTTGTTAAAGGTTTACACCTCAACATTATGGACAATCTAATAATAAAAACAAAGATAAACCTTCTTAGATCATAAAATTCTTAAAATAAATCTGGGACATGGCATTTTTGTTAGGTATATATTTAACTGTAAAGAGCTATGATACATTTGTATTCCTGTTTTACACCAATCCATGTCATACGAATGGTTGTTTCATATACTACCTACTACATGACATTTAATTCAATATTCATAGTTTCTATAAAGGGATGATCTAGTAATCAAACAACACCCGATAATGATGATATATATATTAACTGATACGTAGGAAAATCTGGTGGGCAAAAGATAAACTTGCGTTTTACATGTATAAAGTGGGGTCACTTTCACACCACCATTTTGTGTTTAGTTTATTAGCAAGTTCGATATCGTTTGGAATCTTATACCACGATCTAATTGTCAACATGATTATATAGAACATGTGAAATATATATAGTGTACAACATTTCATGCTGGTCTTGTTGTTTATTATGTTTGCCCAACAACATTATACTGATACGAGATGTGTGACGTCACTGCGATCATTCCTTATTGGATTTAAACATTATGTCATGACAAGCGTTATATATAATAACTTTAACATGTATATTATCGAGATTATGTATCAATTTTATGCATTCTAGCATGTTTTACAGAGTATATATCTTTCGTTTTACATGGTATAATATTTAGTTACCTATAGATGTTTAAAGAAACAATACTAACACCCTTTGCAACCCGACACAGCAAATCGCGATCGCTGCGAACGTCAGTATAACAACAAGAAATTAAGCCCACTGTAACTCGCCCTCGGCAACTTCAATCGATAGTTCCGTCGCATCAACCCCCGCAACACCGAGCATTCGCTGTATGGGTTTGCACAGGTTGATAACGTTCCTATACATTGTGGCACGTTATGTAGATGCACTCATATATATGATCCAAAGTTCAAAAATAAAACCCCTATGAATGTTCCTAGTATTTATTTAGTTAATATATTACTTCTATGTGTGTGCTTTTTATATCTGAGCAATAAATAGTGTTCATATCAAAACATTTCCAAAATTATTTCCCATTCTTTCCCGAAAACGAAAGGGAAAGGACAGTCACTACTAATTAAAAGTATCTTAGCATTTGTACACTCTTTAATGTAGATTATAAAATAATCAAAACATTTCCCAAAACTAGTTCATGCTCTTTAAAGTCGAAACGAAAACTAAAAAGCGAGGAACCTCACAGGAAATATTTATATTCAGATAGGCGCGTAGCTACCTGTACGCAACGTACGCAGTTGCGTACACATTGTTCAAAATATTGCAAAAATAAAAAGTTAAACATATTATATTAATTAATTAATAAGCAATAAAAAGCGAAGATTTAACCTAACCCGTACACTGTCTACTGAAGATACCGTGTAGAGACATATTATATCTTATTCTGTTGCTGAAACGGCTCTAGAATGCACAACATACATGTTAGCAAACACAATTCACAGGTGGTGGAAGTCGTGATAGCGCAGTGGTAGCGTGTTTGCTTCAGGTGCGAAATGTCCGGAGGTCGAGCCCCGCTGGAGCCGTTACGATTGTGCCCCCAGGCAAGGCATTTAAATTCCTTGTTGCCTCTTCTCTCTCCCTCGTGGCGATGGACTACATCAGGAATGAGGTCTCGAGAGTGATTAATATAGGTTGTAAGAACTTGTTTCGCAATCGAACTAAAACAAACTTGTATAAACTATAAAATAAAATTCAGATGGGCATGTTCCCGGACCCCCATATCTTGTTTGCGTACACATTAGAACGGACCTAGCTACGCCCCTGTCAGACATATAGCATACATACTGGTTTATTAAAAATCATTCTTTTTTAGTTATTTCATATTTAGCATTCATGAAACGTTAATGAGTTTATTTTGTTTTAATAAACACCTTGTGAGTAATATTGTCTTTATATATGGGTTTTGAGCCGACAATTCTGTTCAGCTTTGGTGTAAGGGAGATAATTACACCTAAAACATAGTGTAGTTCCTTTTGCAAAGCGGGTGACCATCAATGCGTTATTAATCATCAATGTCTAATAACACGGCAGGTGTCATCTTTATCCGCGGTTCAAAGGTCTTATAAAACAGCAGTAGATAGAACGCAAAAACAATAAAGTGTGGAGCCAGAACAGATGCCACGTATACATATAAAGTTTAGACCATGCAACAGCTAGTTATACATGTAAAGAACTAAACAGACTCAATATTTACACAAAACATATAGTGTTTCTCTCTTTTGTCATTTGTGGATTACGTGAACCGCGATTGCTGAGATCGGGATACGACAGGATCTCAGATAATATATGGAGTAAGGGAAACAACTCATTCATCTCATACACTATGACATTGTCCCATTCCGATTTCAACAACCACAGTCCACGGAATCCACACATGTCCATTAAAATGCATCTCTATATAGACTTGTAAATATTTATATATGTCAGTCTAAGTCTTGGCACCACTTGAAACAATCTGAAATTGAACGATCAGCATTATGCTCTACCACTGGTGGAATTGCTGCTACCTTCTGGTGTATGTGGAGTTAGTCTCATTTTCGGCCACGGCATGTTCAACCAATGACCGAATTCATTGTACTGGACCTCTCTCGTCCTTAGTTTGATTTTTCCACCGGAAGTCTCCTTGAAAGTGGCAAACATTCTCCCCTCATAACACCAGCATTTCTCAACTCTACTTTTGTCCTTTAGACGCAGCGAAGATAGTACTTGCCGGTTAAACCAAGTTAGGTCCTGGCTTATGGAGACCTGGGATCCCTTCAATTTGCTGACGTTCTTCATCAGATCAATTTTCGTTTGTCTTCGAACAAATTTCACGATGACTGGCCTATTTTTTCCTACTTTAAATTGACCCAGTCTGTGTGCAACATCAATATCTGAACTCGTCAATGTCAGAGTTAATTTCTGATTGATTAATGTAATGACTTGTGTTGTAGTCTGTTCGGACGTTTGTTTGGGTATATCATCCGAAACACCAAACATCCGGATATTGTTCTTTCTACTGTACTGCTCAATGTCATTTGTTACCTTTTCAGTTGTTTCCGTTTCTCTTATAATTTTATCACGGAGATAACTATTGCTGTCTTTCAGTTTTTCAATCACCTCATTTTTGGCCTTCATTTCCTCTTTGATTTTATTGTTTTCAACGGCCCTTTCATGTACGTCTCCTTCTAGTATGCTAATTCTATTGGCAACTGAGCTGAGAATATGTTCCTTCATTTCATTTACAGTGTCTTTGATGATTTCTCTAATCCAGGACTTATCATTTTTTGTTAATACCTGTGAAAGCTTATCATTTATGACATCAAGCTTTTTTTCTAAAGATTTGCATTCAGTTTGATCAAGAGAAGCCATATTTTCAATGTATTCATACAACGTTTTTTGTTTTTTACTATTCTGTTTTGGTTTCTTTGTTTTCTTTTTTCCCTTTTCTGGTGTAATGCTAGATTCTTTGAACACTGATGTATCTAGTATATTAGTGCTTGTATCTCCTTCACTGGTAGTTGAAGAATGTGTACGTTTACCCGAGCTCATTATTGATCAAATAGTATTTCACATACCTGTACTGTTAATGCACAATAGCCTATGTCAGTCTATTCAAATGAATCAGCCATGCATGACGATTTATCAATCAGAGTTTATGTACAGGTATCTCTACCTGTAAATATCCCACCCACCTTCGAAATAGGCAAACAGTTTTTAAAACAGTTCAATGTGGATTTCTTCCTTCAAAAGTCAAATTTTATCAAATTCATCCGTTCCTACCAATTACTTCCCTTTAAGATTCATTTGCCTACGTGTTGCTGTCTCCAATCCATGATCTAAGAGGTTTATTTCTGATTTTTCATATCACATTATGAAAATTGTATGTTTATTTTCTACCGGAACCGGAAACCATCATCAAAACGTTTGATACCTAATAAAATTAACATTCTTTCAGATGGGACGTTAAACCGAGGTTTCGTGTCGGTGCTTTACACCGTGCACGTAAAAGAACCACAGGAGACTCTGGAATGGGTCCTCTCTGTATCATTGCACTATCCTCCAAAATCTAAAATGACTAATATCTTCAGGAGGCGTCGCTCATATGGGCAACCGTTAGCGACGATAAATAAACGTAAAACACACACTCCCCTACGTATTACAGTTATAGACTTCATGTGTTTGAAAGGTGGCTTCTGTATGTATGTTCCATTAATGTCAAGCCCCTTGTAGGGACCTAGACATGCTTCTCTGTGGAATGTTGAAACAGTATACCATGTACAACGAGTAATTTCAATTGTTTTTAGACGAAAGCAGTACATACAATCATTTGAAGCTTGCCCCCAATGCACACAATGCAAATTGATGAACAATTTATTGCAAGCCTGTCGGGTTTTTAGCTGAATACATATTTAAATGAATTAATTAGTTACGTCATTAAACTCGTGTACATGACGTCACAAATCATAGCAACGGTTTGACAATAAATGAACTGCCGTTGTGAACTGAACACGTTTCTGAGATACAGATATTGTTCAAATAGGAGCATATGAGTAGTTAATTTCTCCAAAGCTCAGACAGAATCCATGAAAATAGACGCACGCCGTATATATATATATATATATATATATATATATATATATGCCTCTGGTTTAGGTATATGCTTAGATATGCCTCTGGTTTAGGTATATGCTTAGCTATGCCTCTTGTTTAGGTAAATGCTTAGATATGCCTCTTGTTTAGGTATATGCTTAGCTATGCCTCTGGTTTAGGTATATGCTTAGATATGCCTCTGGTTTAGGTATATGCTTAGATATGCCTCTGGTTTAGGTATATCCTTAGATATGCCTCTGGTTTAGGTATATGCTTAGCTATGCCTCTTGTTTAGGTATATCCTTAGATATGCCTCTGGTTTAGGTATATGCTTAGCAATGCCTCTTGTTTAGGTATATCCTTAGATATGCCTCTTGTTTAGGTATATGCTTAGATATACCTCTTGTTTAGGTATATGCTTAGATATGCCTCTGGTTTAGGTATATGCTTAGATATGCCTCTTGTTTAGGTATATGCTTAGATATGCCTCTTGTTTAGGTATATGCTTAGATATGCCTCTGGTTTAGGTATATGCTTAGATATGCCTCTTGTTTAGGTAAATGCTTAGATATGCCTCTTGTTTAGGTAAATGCTGAGATATGCCTCTCGTTTAGGTAAATGCTTATATATGCCTCTTGTTTAGGTAAATGCTTAGATATGCCTATTGTTTAGGTACATACTTAGATATGCCTCTTGTTTAGGTCTATGCTTAGATATGCCTCTTGTTTAGGTCTATGCTTAGATATGCCTCTTGTTTAGGTAAATGCTTAGATATGCCGCTTGTTTAGGTATATGCTTAGATATGCCTCTTGTTTAGGTATATGCTTAGATGTGCCTCTTGTTTAGGTAAATGCTTATATATGCCGCTGGTTTAGGTATATGCTTAGATATGCCTCTTGTTTAGGTATATGCTTAGCTATGCCTCTGGTTTAGGTAAATGCTTAGATATGCCGCTTGGTTAGGTAAATGCTTATATATGCCGCTGGTTTAGGTATATGCTTAGATATGCCTCTTGCTTAGGTAAATGCTTAGCTATGCCTCTTGTTTAGGTAAATGCTTAGATATGCCGCGTGTTTAGGTACATGCTTAGATATGCCGCGTGTTTAGGTACATGCTTAGATATGCCGCGTGTTTAGGTACATGCTTAGATATGCCGCGTGTTTAGGTACATGCTCAGATATACCGCGTGTTTAGGTACATGCTTAGATATGCCGCGTGTTTAGGTACATGCTTATATATGCCTCTTGTTTAGGTATATGCTTAGATATGCCTATTGTTTAGGTAAATGCTTAGCTATGCCTCTTGTTTAGGTAAATGCTTATATATGCCTCTTGTTTAGGTAAATGCTTAGATATGCCTCTTGTTTAGGTAAATGCTTAGATATGCCTCTTGTTTAGGTATATGCTTAGATATGCCTCTTGTTTAGGTACATGCTTAGCTATGCCTCTTGTTTAGGTATATGCTTAGATATGCCTCTTGTTTAGGTAAATGCTTAGCTATGCCTCTTGTTTAGGTATATGCTTAGATATGCCTCTTGTTTAGGTAAATGCTTAGCTATGCCTCTTGTTTAGGTAGATGCTTAGCTATGCCTCTTGTTTAGGTATATGCTTAGATATGCCTCTTGTTTAGGTAAATGCTTAGCTATGCCTCTTGTTTAGGTATATGCTTAGATATGCCTCTTGTTTAGGTAAATGCTTAGCTATGCCTCTTGTTTAGGTAAATGCTTAGCTATGCCTCTTGTTTAGGTAAATGCTTAGCTATGCCTCTTGTTTAGGTAAATGCTTAGATATGCCTCTTGTTTAGGTAAATGCTTAGCTATGCCTCTTGTTTAGGTAAATACTTAGATATGCCTCTTGTTTAGGTAAATGCTTAGATGTGCCTCTGGTTTAGGTATATGCTTAGATATGCTTCCGGTTTAGGTATATGCTTAGATATGCCTCTTGCTTAGGTAAATGCTTAGCTATGCCTCTTGTTTAGGTAAATGCTTAGATATGCCGCGTGTTTAGGTACATGCTTAGATATGCCGCGTGTTTAGGTACATGCTTAGATATGCCGCGTGTTTAGGTACATGCTTAGATATGCCGCGTGTTTAGGTACATGCTTGATATACCGCGTGTTTAGGTACATGCTTAGATATGCCGCGTGTTTAGGTACATGCTTATATATGCCTCTTGTTTAGGTATATGCTTAGATATGCCTATTGTTTAGGTAAATGCTTAGCTATGCCTCTTGTTTAGGTAAATGCTTAGATATGCCTCTTGTTTAGGTAAATGCTTAGATATGCCTCTTGTTTAGGTAAATGCTTAGATATGCCTCTTGTTTAGGTAAATGCTTAGATATGCCTCTTGTTTAGGTAATGCTTAGATTGCTCGGTTTAGGTATATGCTTAGATATGCCTCTTGCTTAGGTAAATGCTTAGCTATGCCTCTTGTTTAGGTAAATGCTTAGATATGCCGCGTGTTTAGGTACATGCTTAGATATGCCGCGTGTTTAGGTACATGCTTAGATATGCCGCGTGTTTAGGTACATGCTTAGATATGCCGCGTGTTTAGGTACATGCTTTGTTTAGGTAATGCTTAGTATGCCCTGTTTAGGTAATGCTTATATATGCCTCTTGTTTAGGTATATGCTTAGATATGCCTCTTGTTTAGGTAAATGCTTAGCTATGCCTCTTGTTTAGGTAAATGCTTATATATGCCTCTTGTTTAGGTAAATGCTTAGCTATGCCTCTTGTTTAGGTAAATACTTAGATATGCCTCTTGTTTAGGTAAATGCTTAGATGTGCCTCTGGTTTAGGTATATGCTTAGATATGCTTCCGGTTTAGGTATATGCTTAGATATGCCTCTGGTTTAGGTAAATGCTTAGCTATGCCTCTTGTTTAGGTAAATGCTTAGATATGCCTCTTGTTTAGGTAAATGCTTAGCTATGCCTCTTGTTTAGGTAAATGCTTAGATATGCCTCTTGTTTAGGTATATGCTTAGATATGCCTCTTGTTTAGGTATATGCTTAGATATGCTTCCGGTTTAGGTATATGCTTAGATGTGCCTCTTGTTTAGGTATATGCTTAGATATGCCTCTTGTTTAGGTATATGCTTAGATATGCTTCCGGTTTAGGTATATGCTTAGATATGCCTCTGGTTTAGGTATATGCTTAGATATGCCTCTGGTTTAGGTATATGCTTAGATATGCCTCTGGTTTAGGTATATGCTTAGATATGCTTCTGGTTTAGGTATATGCTTAGATATGCCTCTGGTTTAGGTATATGCTTAGATATGCCTCTGGTTTAGGTATATGCTTAGATATGCCTCTGGTTTAGGTATATGCTTAGATATGCCTCTGGTTTAGGTATATGCTTAGATATGCCTCTGGTTTAGGTATATGCTTAGATATGCCTCTGGTTTAGGTACATGCTTAGATATGCCTCTGGTTTAGGTATATCCTTAGATATGCCTCGGTTAGGTAATTTGTATGCTCGTTTAGGTATATCCTTAGATATGCCTCTGGTTTAGGTACATGCTTAGATATACCTCTGGTTTAGGTATATCCTTAGATATGCCTCTGGTTTAGGTAAATCTTAGATATGCCTCTTGTTTATGTAAATGCTTAGATATGCCTCTGGTTTAGGTATATGCTTAGATATGCCTCTTGTTTAGGTATATGCTTAGATATGCCTCTGGTTTAGGTAAATCCTTAGATATGCCTCTTGTTTATGTAAATGCTTAGATATGCCTCTGGTTTAGGTATATGCTTAGCTATGCCTCTTGTTTAGGTATATGCTTAGATATGCCTCTGGTTTAGGTAAATCCTTAGATATGCCTCTTGTTTATGTAAATGCTTAGATATGCCTCTGGTTTAGGTATATGCTTAGCTATGCCTCTTGTTTAGGTAAATGCTTATCTATACCTCTTGTTTAGGTACATGCTTAGATATGCCGCTTGTTTAGGTATATGCTTAGCTATGCGTCTTGTTTAGGTAAATGCTTATCTATACCTCTTGTTTAGGTACATGCTTAGATATGCCGCTTGTTTAGGTATATGCTTAGCTATGCCTCTTGTTTAGGTATATCCATAGATATGCCTCTTGTTTAGGTATATCCATAGATATGCCTCTTGTTTAGGTAAATGCTTAGCTATGCCTCTTGTTTAGGTATATCCATAGATATGCCTCTTGTTTAGGTAAATGCTTAGCTATGCCTCTTGTTTAGGTATATCCATAGATATGCCTCTTGTTTAGGTAAATGCTTAGATATGCCTCTTGTTTAGGTAAATGCTTAGATATGCCTTTTGTTTAGGTATATGCTTAGATGTGCCTCTTGTTTAGGTAAATGCTTATATATGCCGCTGGTTTAGGTATATGCTTAGATATGCCTCTTGTTTAGGTATATGCTTAGCTATGCCTCTGGTTTAGGTAAATGCTTAGATATGCCGCTTGGTTAGGTAAATGCTTATATATGCCGCTGGTTTAGGTATATGCTTAGATATGCCTCTTGCTTAGGTAAATGCTTAGCTATGCCTCTTGTTTAGGTAAATGCTTAGATATGCCGCGTGTTTAGGTACATGCTTAGATATGCCGCGTGTTTAGGTACATGCTTAGATATGCCGCGTGTTTAGGTACATGCTTAGATATGCCGCGTGTTTAGGTACATGCTCAGATATACCGCGTGTTTAGGTACATGCTTAGCTATGCCGCGTGTATAGGTACATGCTTATATATGCCTCTTGTTTAGGTATATGCTTAGATATGCCTATTGTTTAGGTAAATGCTTAGCTATGCCTCTTGTTTAGGTAAATGCTTATATATGCCTCTTGTTTAGGTAAATGCTTAGATATGCCTCTTGTTTAGGTAAATGCTTAGATATGCCTCTTGTTTAGGTATATGCTTAGATATGCCTCTTGTTTAGGTACATGCTTAGCTATGCCTCTTGTTTAGGTATATGCTTAGATATGCCTCTTGTTTAGGTAAATGCTTAGCTATGCCTCTTGTTTAGGTATATGCTTAGATATGCCTCTTGTTTAGGTAAATGCTTAGCTATGCCTCTTGTTTAGGTAGATGCTTAGCTATGCCTCTTGTTTAGGTATATGCTTAGATATGCCTCTTGTTTAGGTAAATGCTTAGCTATGCCTCTTGTTTAGGTATATGCTTAGATATGCCTCTTGTTTAGGTAAATGCTTAGCTATGCCTCTTGTTTAGGTAAATGCTTAGCTATGCCTCTTGTTTAGGTAAATGCTTAGCTATGCCTCTTGTTTAGGTAAATGCTTAGATATGCCTCTTGTTTAGGTAAATGCTTAGCTATGCCTCTTGTTTAGGTAAATACTTAGATATGCCTCTTGTTTAGGTAAATGCTTAGATGTGCCTCTGGTTTAGGTATATGCTTAGATATGCTTCCGGTTTAGGTATATGCTTAGATATGCCTCTTGCTTAGGTAAATGCTTAGCTATGCCTCTTGTTTAGGTAAATGCTTAGATATGCCGCGTGTTTAGGTACATGCTTAGATATGCCGCGTGTTTAGGTACATGCTTAGATATGCCGCGTGTTTAGGTACATGCTTAGATATGCCGCGTGTTTAGGTACATGCTTGATATACCGCGTGTTTAGGTACATGCTTAGATATGCCGCGTGTTTAGGTACATGCTTATATATGCCTCTTGTTTAGGTATATGCTTAGATATGCCTATTGTTTAGGTAAATGCTTAGCTATGCCTCTTGTTTAGGTAAATGTTTAGCTATGCCTCTTGTTTAGGTAAATGCTTATATGCCTCTTGTTTAGGTAAATGCTTAGATATGCCTCTTGTTTAGGTAAATGCTTAGATATGCCTCTTGTTTAGGTAAATGCTTAGATATGCCTCTGGTTTAGGTATATGCTTAGATATGCCTCTGGTTTAGGTATATGCTTAGATATGCCTCTGGTTTAGGTAAATGCTTAGATATGCCTCTGGTTTAGGTAAATGCTTAGATATGCCTCTGGTTTAGGTATATGCTTAGATATGCCTCTGGTTTAGGTATATGCTTAGATATGCCTCTTGTTTAGGTAAATGCTTAGCTATGCCTCTTGTTTAGGTAAATGCTTAGATATGCCTCTTGTTTAGGTAAATGCTTAGCTATGCCTCTTGTTTAGGTAAATGCTTAGATATGCCTCTTGTTTAGGTATATGCTTAGATATGCCTCTTGTTTAGGTATATGCTTAGATATGCCTCTTGTTTAGGTATATGCTTAGATATGCCTCTTGTTTAGGTATATGCTTAGATATGCCTCTTGTTTAGGTATATGCTTAGATATGCCTCTGGTTTAGGTATATGCTTAGATATGCCTCTGGTTTAGGTATATGCTTAGATATGCCTCTGGTTTAGGTATATGCTTAGATATGCCTCTGGTTTAGGTATATGCTTAGATATGCCTCTGGTTTAGGTATATGCTTAGATATGCCTCTGGTTTAGGTACATGCTTAGATATGCCTCTTGTTTAGGTAATGCTTAGATATGCCTCTGGTTTAGGTATATGCTTAGATATGCCTCTTGTTTAGGTACATGCTTAGATATGCCTCTGGTTTAGGTATATGCTTAGATATGCCTCTGGTTTAGGTATATGCTTAGATATGCCTCTTGTTTAGGTAAATGCTTAGATATGCCTCTTGTTTAGGTATATGCTTAGATATGCCTCTTGTTTAGGTATATGCTTAGATATGCCTCTGGTTTAGGTAAATCCTTAGATATGCCTCTTGTTTAGGTAAATGCTTAGATATGCCTCTGGTTTAGGTATATGCTTAGATATGCCTCTGGTTTAGGTATATGCTTAGATATGCCTCTGGTTTAGGTAAATCCTTAGATATGCCTCTTGTTTATGTAAATGCTTAGATATGCCTCTGGTTTAGGTATATGCTTAGCTATGCCTCTTGTTTAGGTAAATGCTTATCTATACCTCTTGTTTAGGTACATGCTTAGATATGCCGCTTGTTTAGGTATATGCTTAGCTATGCGTCTTGTTTAGGTAAATGCTTATCTATACCTCTTGTTTAGGTACATGCTTAGATATGCCGCTTGTTTAGGTATATGCTTAGCTATGCCTCTTGTTTAGGTATATCCATAGATATGCCTCTTGTTTAGGTATATCCATAGATATGCCTCTTGTTTAGGTAAATGCTTAGCTATGCCTCTTGTTTAGGTATATCCATAGATATGCCTCTTGTTTAGGTAAATGCTTAGCTATGCCTCTTGTTTAGGTAAATGCTTAGCTATGCCTCTTGTTTAGGTAAATGCTTAGCTATGCCTCTTGTTTAGGTAAATACTTAGATATGCCTCTTGTTTAGGTAAATGCTTAGATGTGCCTCTGGTTTAGGTATATGCTTAGATATGCTTCCGGTTTAGGTATATGCTTAGATATGCCTCTTGCTTAGGTAAATGCTTAGCTATGCCTCTTGTTTAGGTAAATGCTTAGATATGCCGCGTGTTTAGGTACATGCTTAGATATGCCGCGTGTTTAGGTACATGCTTAGATATGCCGCGTGTTTAGGTACATGCTTAGATATGCCGCGTGTTTAGGTACATGCTTAGATATGCCGCGTGTTTAGGTACATGCTTATATGCCTCTTGTTTAGGTATATGCTTAGATATGCCTATTGTTTAGGTAAATGCTTAGCTATGCCTCTTGTTTAGGTAAATGCTTATATATGCCTCTTGTTTAGGTAAATGCTTAGCTATGCCTCTTGTTTAGGTAAATACTTAGATATGCCTCTTGTTTAGGTAAATGCTTAGATGTGCCTCTGGTTTAGGTATATGCTTAGATATGCTTCCGGTTTAGGTATATGCTTAGATGCCTCTGGTTTAGGTAAATGCTTAGCTATGCCTCTTGTTTAGGTAAATGCTTAGATATGCCTCTTGTTTAGGTAAATGCTTAGCTATGCCTCTTGTTTAGGTAAATGCTTAGATATGCCTCTTGTTTAGGTATATGCTTAGATATGCCTCTGGTTTAGGTATATGCTTAGATATGCCTCTGGTTTAGGTATATGCTTAGATATGCCTCTGGTTTAGGTATATGCTTAGATATGCCTCTGGTTTAGGTATATGCTTAGATATGCCTCTGGTTTAGGTATATGCTTAGATATGCCTCTGGTTTAGGTATATGCTTAGATATGCCTCTGGTTTAGGTATATGCTTAGATATGCCTCTGGTTTAGGTATATCCTTAGATATGCCTCTGGTTTAGGTATATGCTTAGATATGCCTCTGGTTTAGGTATATCCTTAGATATGCCTCTGGTTTAGGTATATGCTTAGATATGCCTCTTGTTTAGGTATATGCTTAGATATGCCTCTGGTTTAGGTATATGCTTAGATATGCCTCTTGTTTAGGTATATGCTTAGATATGCCTCTGGTTTAGGTATATGCTTAGATATGCCTCTGGTTTAGGTATATGCTTAGATATGCCTCTGGTTTAGGTAAATCCTTAGATATGCCTCTTGTTTATGTAAATGCTTAGATATGCCTCTGGTTTAGGTATATGCTTAGCTATGCCTCTTGTTTAGGTAAATGCTTATCTATACCTCTTGTTTAGGTACATGCTTAGATATGCCGCTTGTTTAGGTATATGCTTAGCTATGCGTCTTGTTTAGGTAAATGCTTATCTATACCTCTTGTTTAGGTACATGCTTAGATATGCTTCCGGTTTAGGTATATGCTTAGATATGCCTCTGGTTTAGGTATATGCCTAGATATGCCTCTGGTTTAGGTATATGCTTAGATATGCCTCTGGTTTAGGTATATGCTTAGATATGCCTCTGGTTTAGGTATATGCTTAGATATGCCTCTGGTTTAGGTATATGCTTAGATATGCCTCTGGCTTAGGTACATGCTTAGATATGCCTCTGGTTTAGGTATATCCTTAGATATGCCTCTGGATTAGGTATATCCTTAGATATGCCTCTGGTTTAGGTATATCCTTAAATATGCCTCTGGTTTAGGTACATGCTTAGATATGCTTCCGGTTTAGGTATATGCTTAGATATGCCTCTTGCTTAGGTAAATGCTTAGCTATGCCTCTTGTTTAGGTAAATGCTTAGATATGCCGCGTGTTTAGGTACATGCTTAGATATGCCGCTTGTTTAGGTATATGCTTAGCTATGCCTCTTGTTTAGGTATATCCATAGATATGCCTCTTGTTTAGGTATATCCATAGATATGCCTCTTGTTTAGGTAAATGCTTAGCTATGCCTCTTGTTTAGGTATATCCATAGATATGCCTCTTGTTTAGGTAAATGCTTAGCTATGCCTCTTGTTTAGGTATATCCATAGATATGCCTCTTGTTTAGGTAAATGCTTAGATATGCCTCTTGTTTAGGTAAATGCTTAGATATGCCTTTTGTTTAGGTATATGCTTAGATGTGCCTCTTGTTTAGGTAAATGCTTATATATGCCGCTGGTTTAGGTATATGCTTAGATATGCCTCTTGTTTAGGTATATGCTTAGCTATGCCTCTGGTTTAGGTAAATGCTTAGATATGCCGCTTGGTTAGGTAAATGCTTATATATGCCGCTGGTTTAGGTATATGCTTAGATATGCCTCTTGCTTAGGTAAATGCTTAGCTATGCCTCTTGTTTAGGTAAATGCTTAGATATGCCGCGTGTTTAGGTACATGCTTAGATATGCCGCGTGTTTAGGTACATGCTTAGATATGCCGCGTGTTTAGGTACATGCTTAGATATGCCGCGTGTTTAGGTACATGCTCAGATATACCGCGTGTTTAGGTACATGCTTAGATATGCCGCGTGTATAGGTACATGCTTATATATGCCTCTTGTTTAGGTATATGCTTAGATATGCCTATTGTTTAGGTAAATGCTTAGCTATGCCTCTTGTTTAGGTAAATGCTTATATATGCCTCTTGTTTAGGTAAATGCTTAGATATGCCTCTTGTTTAGGTAAATGCTTAGATATGCCTCTTGTTTAGGTATATGCTTAGATATGCCTCTTGTTTAGGTACATGCTTAGCTATGCCTCTTGTTTAGGTATATGCTTAGATATGCCTCTTGTTTAGGTAAATGCTTAGCTATGCCTCTTGTTTAGGTATATGCTTAGATATGCCTCTTGTTTAGGTAAATGCTTAGCTATGCCTCTTGTTTAGGTAGATGCTTAGCTATGCCTCTTGTTTAGGTATATGCTTAGATATGCCTCTTGTTTAGGTAAATGCTTAGCTATGCCTCTTGTTTAGGTATATGCTTAGATATGCCTCTTGTTTAGGTAAATGCTTAGCTATGCCTCTTGTTTAGGTAAATGCTTAGCTATGCCTCTTGTTTAGGTAAATGCTTAGCTATGCCTCTTGTTTAGGTAAATGCTTAGATATGCCTCTTGTTTAGGTAAATGCTTAGCTATGCCTCTTGTTTAGGTAAATACTTAGATATGCCTCTTGTTTAGGTAAATGCTTAGATGTGCCTCTGGTTTAGGTATATGCTTAGATATGCTTCCGGTTTAGGTATATGCTTAGATATGCCTCTTGCTTAGGTAAATGCTTAGCTATGCCTCTTGTTTAGGTAAATGCTTAGATATGCCGCGTGTTTAGGTACATGCTTAGATATGCCGCGTGTTTAGGTACATGCTTAGATATGCCGCGTGTTTAGGTACATGCTTAGATATGCCGCGTGTTTAGGTACATGCTTGATATACCGCGTGTTTAGGTACATGCTTAGATATGCCGCGTGTTTAGGTAAATGCTTATATATGCCTCTTGTTTAGGTAAATGCTTAGCTATGCCTCTTGTTTAGGTAAATACTTAGATATGCCTCTTGTTTAGGTAAATGCTTAGATGTGCCTCTGGTTTAGGTATATGCTTAGATATGCTTCCGGTTTAGGTATATGCTTAGATATGCCTCTGGTTTAGGTAAATGCTTAGATGTGCCTCTGGTTTAGGTATATGCTTAGATATGCTTCCGGTTTAGGTATATGCTTAGATATGCCTCTGGTTTAGGTAAATGCTTAGCTATGCCTCTTGTTTAGGTAAATGCTTAGATATGCCTCTTGTTTAGGTAAATGCTTAGCTATGCCTCTTGTTTAGGTAAATGCTTAGATATGCCTCTTGTTTAGGTATATGCTTAGATATGCCTCTTGTTTAGGTATATGCTTAGATATGCTTCCGGTTTAGGTATATGCTTAGATGTGCCTCTTGTTTAGGTATATGCTTAGATATGCCTCTTGTTTAGGTATATGCTTAGATATGCTTCCGGTTTAGGTATATGCTTAGATATGCCTCTGGTTTAGGTATATGCTTAGATATGCCTCTGGTTTAGGTATATGCTTAGATATGCCTCTGGTTTAGGTATATGCTTAGATATGCCTCTGGTTTAGGTATATGCTTAGATATGCCTCTGGTTTAGGTATATGCTTAGATATGCCTCTGGCTTAGGTACATGCTTAGATATGCCTCTGGTTTAGGTATATCCTTAGATATGCCTCTGGATTAGGTATATCCTTAGATATGCCTCTGGTTTAGGTATATCCTTAGATATGCCTCTGGTTTAGGTACATGCTTAGATATACCTCTGGTTTAGGTATATCCTTAGATATGCCTCTGGTTTAGGTAAATCCTTAGATATGCCTCTTGTTTATGTAAATGCTTAGATATGCCTCTGGTTTAGGTATATGCTTAGATATGCCTCTTGTTTAGGTATATGCTTAGATATGCCTCTTGTTTAGGTAAATGCTTAGATATGCCTCTTGTTTATGTAAATGCTTAGATATGCCTCTTGTTTAGGTATATGCTTAGCTATGCCTCTTGTTTAGGTAAATGCTTAGCTATGCCTCTTGTTTAGGTAAATGCTTAGATATGCCTCTTGTTTAGGTAAATGCTTAGATATGCCTCTTGTTTAGGTAAATGCTTAGCTATGCCTCTTGTTTAGGTAAATGCTTAGATATGCCTCTTGTTTAGGTAATGCTTAGATATGCCTCTTGTTTAGGTATATGCTTAGATATGCTCTTGTTTAGGTATATGCTTAGATATGCCTCTTGTTTAGGTAAATGCTTAGCTATGCCTCTTGTTTAGGTATATGCTTAGATATGCCTCTTGTTTAGGTAAATGCTTAGATATGCCTCTTGTTTAGGTACATGCTTAGATATGCCGCGTGTTTAGGTACATGCTTAGATATGCCGCGTGTTTAGGTACATGCTTGATATGCCGCGTGTTTAGGTACATGCTTAGATATGCCGCGTGTTTAGGTAAATGCTTAGATATGCCTCTTGTTTAGGTAAATGCTTAGCTATGCCTCTTGTTTAGGTAAATGCTTAGATATGCCTCTTGTTTAGGTATATGCTTAGCTATGCCTCTTGTTTAGGTATATGCTTAGATATGCCTCTGGTTTAGGTATATGCTTAGATATGCCTCTGGTTTAGGTAAATGCTTAGCTATGCCTCTGGTTTAGGTACATGCTTAGCTATGCCTCTGGTTTAGGTATATGCTTAGCTATGCCTCTGGTTTAGGTAAATGCTTAGATATGCCTCTTGTTTAGGTAAATGCTTAGCTATGCCTCTGGTTTAGGTACATGCTTAGATATGCCTCTTGTTTAGGTATATGCTTAGCTATGCCTCTGGTTTAGGTATATGCTTAGCTATGCCTCTGGTTTAGGTACATGCTTAGATATGCCTCTTGTTTAGGTATATGCTTAGCTATGCCTCTGGTTTAGGTATATGCTTAGATATGCCTCTGGTTTAGGTATATGCTTAGATATGCCTCTGGTTTAGGTATATGCTTAGATATGCCTCTGGTTTAGGTATATGCTTAGCTATGCCTCTTGTTTAGGTATATGCTTAGATATGCCTCTGGTTTAGGTATATGCTTAGCTATGCCTCTTGTTTAGGTATATCCTTAGATATGCCTCTGGTTTAGGTATATGCTTAGATATGCCTCTTGTTTAGGTATATGCTTAGCTATGCCTCTGGTTTAGGTATATGCTTAGCTATGCCTCTTGTTTAGGTATATGCTTAGATATGCCTCTTGTTTAGGTATATGCTTAGATATGCCTCTGGTTTAGGTATATGCTTAGATATGCCTCTTGTTTAGGTATATGCTTAGATATGCCTCTTGTTTAGGTATATGCTTAGATATGCCTCTGGTTTAGGTATATGCTTAGATATGCCTCTTGTTTAGGTAAATGCTTAGATATGCCTCTTGTTTAGGTAAATGCTTAGATATGCCTCTGTTTAGGTAAATGCTTAGATATGCCTCTTGTTTAGGTAAATGCTTAGATATGCCTCTTGTTTAGGTAATCTTAGATATGCCTCTTGTTTAGGTATATGCTTAGATATGCCTCTTGTTTAGGTATATGCTTAGATATGCCTCTTGTTTAGGTAAATGCTTAGATATGCCTCTTGTTTAGGTATATGCTTAGATATGCCTCTTGTTTAGGTATATGCTTAGATATGCCTCTTGTTTAGGTATATGCTTAGATATGCCTCTGGTTTAGGTATATGCTTAGATATGCCTCTGGTTTAGGTATATGCTTAGATATGCCTCTGGTTTAGGTATATGCTTAGATATGCCTCTGGTTTAGGTATATGCTTAGATATGCCTCTGGTTTAGGTATATGCTTAGATATGCCTCTGGTTTAGGTATATGCTTAGATATGCCTCTGGTTTAGGTATGCTTAGATATGCCTCTGGTTTAGGTATATCCTTAGATATGCCTCTGGATTAGGTATATCCTTAGATATGCCTCTGGTTTAGGTATATCCTTAGATATGCCTCTGGTTTAGGTACATGCTTAGATATACCTCTGGTTTAGGTATATCCTTAGATATGCCTCTGGTTTAGGTAAATGCTTAGATATGCCTCTTGTTTAGGTAAATGCTTAGATATGCCTCTGGTTTAGGTATATGCTTAGATATGCCTCTTGTTTAGGTATATGCTTAGATATGCCTCTGGTTTAGGTAAATCCTTAGATATGCCTCTTGTTTATGTAAATGCTTAGATATGCCTCTGGTTTAGGTATATGCTTAGCTATGCCTCTTGTTTAGGTATATGCTTAGATATGCCTCTGGTTTAGGTAAATCCTTAGATATGCCTCTTGTTTATGTAAATGCTTAGATATGCCTCTGGTTTAGGTATATGCTTAGCTATGCCTCTTGTTTAGGTAAATGCTTATCTATACCTCTTGTTTAGGTACATGCTTAGATATGCCGCTTGTTTAGGTATATGCTTAGCTATGCGTCTTGTTTAGGTAAATGCTTATCTATACCTCTTGTTTAGGTACATGCTTAGATATGCCGCTTGTTTAGGTATATGCTTAGCTATGCCTCTTGTTTAGGTATATCCATAGATATGCCTCTTGTTTAGGTATATCCATAGATATGCCTCTTGTTTAGGTAAATGCTTAGCTATGCCTCTTGTTTAGGTATATCCATAGATATGCCTCTTGTTTAGGTAAATGCTTAGCTATGCCTCTTGTTTAGGTATATCCATAGATATGCCTCTTGTTTAGGTAAATGCTTAGATATGCCTCTTGTTTAGGTAAATGCTTAGATATGCCTTTTGTTTAGGTATATGCTTAGATGTGCCTCTTGTTTAGGTAAATGCTTATATATGCCGCTGGTTTAGGTATATGCTTAGATATGCCTCTTGTTTAGGTATATGCTTAGCTATGCCTCTGGTTTAGGTAAATGCTTAGATATGCCGCTTGGTTAGGTAAATGCTTATATATGCCGCTGGTTTAGGTATATGCTTAGATATGCCTCTTGCTTAGGTAAATGCTTAGCTATGCCTCTTGTTTAGGTAAATGCTTAGATATGCCGCGTGTTTAGGTACATGCTTAGATATGCCGCGTGTTTAGGTACATGCTTAGATATGCCGCGTGTTTAGGTACATGCTTAGATATGCCGCGTGTTTAGGTACATGCTCAGATATACCGCGTGTTTAGGTACATGCTTAGATATGCCGCGTGTTTAGGTACATGCTTATATATGCCTCTTGTTTAGGTATATGCTTAGATATGCCTATTGTTTAGGTAAATGCTTAGCTATGCCTCTTGTTTAGGTAAATGCTTATATATGCCTCTTGTTTAGGTAAATGCTTAGATATGCCTCTTGTTTAGGTAAATGCTTAGATATGCCTCTTGTTTAGGTATATGCTTAGATATGCCTCTTGTTTAGGTACATGCTTAGCTATGCCTCTTGTTTAGGTATATGCTTAGATATGCCTCTTGTTTAGGTAAATGCTTAGCTATGCCTCTTGTTTAGGTAGATGCTTAGCTATGCCTCTTGTTTAGGTATATGCTTAGATATGCCTCTTGTTTAGGTAAATGCTTAGCTATGCCTCTTGTTTAGGTATATGCTTAGATATGCCTCTTGTTTAGGTAAATGCTTAGCTATGCCTCTTGTTTAGGTAAATGCTTAGCTATGCCTCTTGTTTAGGTAAATGCTTAGCTATGCCTCTTGTTTAGGTAAATGCTTAGATATGCCTCTTGTTTAGGTAAATGCTTAGCTATGCCTCTTGTTTAGGTAAATACTTAGATATGCCTCTTGTTTAGGTAAATGCTTAGATGTGCCTCTGGTTTAGGTATATGCTTAGATATGCTTCCGGTTTAGGTATATGCTTAGATATGCCTCTTGCTTAGGTAAATGCTTAGCTATGCCTCTTGTTTAGGTAAATGCTTAGATATGCCGCGTGTTTAGGTACATGCTTAGATATGCCGCGTGTTTAGGTACATGCTTAGATATGCCGCGTGTTTAGGTACATGCTTAGATATGCCGCGTGTTTAGGTACATGCTTAGATATGCCGCGTGTTTAGGTACATGCTTAGATATGCCGCGTGTTTAGGTACATGCTTATATATGCCTCTTGTTTAGGTATATGCTTAGATATGCCTCTTGTTTAGGTAAATGCTTAGCTATGCCTCTTGTTTAGGTAAATGCTTAGATATGCCTCTTGTTTAGGTAAATGCTTAGCTATGCCTCTTGTTTAGGTAAATACTTAGATATGCCTCTTGTTTAGGTAAATGCTTAGATGTGCCTCTGGTTTAGGTATATGCTTAGATATGCTTCCGGTTTAGGTATATGCTTAGATATGCCTCTGGTTTAGGTAAATGCTTAGCTATGCCTCTTGTTTAGGTAAATGCTTAGATATGCCTCTTGTTTAGGTATATGCTTAGATATGCCTCTTGTTTAGGTATATGCTTAGATATGCTTCCGGTTTAGGTATATGCTTAGATGTGCCTCTTGTTTAGGTATATGCTTAGATATGCCTCTTGTTTAGGTATATGCTTAGATATGCTTCCGGTTTAGGTATATGCTTAGATATGCCTCTTGTTTAGGTATATGCTTAGATATGCTTCCGGTTTAGGTATATGCTTAGATATGCCTCTTGTTTAGGTATATGCTTAGATATGCCGCGTGTTTAGGTACATGCTTAGATATGCCGCGTGTTTAGGTACATGCTTGATATACCGCGTGTTTAGGTACATGCTTAGATATGCCGCGTGTTTAGGTACATGCTTATATATGCCTCTTGTTTAGGTATATGCTTAGATATGCCTATTGTTTAGGTAAATGCTTAGCTATGCCTCTTGTTTAGGTAAATGTTTATATATGCCTCTTGTTTAGGTAAATGCTTAGCTATGCCTCTTGTTTAGGTAAATACTTAGATATGCCTCTTGTTTAGGTAAATGCTTAGATGTGCCTCTGGTTTAGGTATATGCTTAGATATGCTTCCGGTTTAGGTATATGCTTAGATATGCCTCTGGTTTAGGTAAATGCTTAGCTATGCCTCTTGTTTAGGTAAATGCTTAGATATGCCTCTTGTTTAGGTATATGCTTAGATATGCCTCTTGTTTAGGTATATGCTTAGATATGCTTCCGGTTTAGGTATATGCTTAGATATGCCTCTGGTTTAGGTAAATGCTTAGCTATGCCTCTTGTTTAGGTATATGCTTAGATATGCCTCTTGTTTAGGTATATGCTTAGATATGCCTCTTGTTTAGGTATATGCTTAGATATGCCTCTTGTTTAGGTAAATGCTTAGCTATGCCTCTTGTTTAGGTAAATACTTATATATGCCTCTGGTTTAGGTATATGCTTAGATATGCCTCAGGTTTAGGTATATCCTTAGATATGCCTCTGGTTTAGGTACATCCTTAGATATGCCTCTGGCTTAGGTACATGCCTAGATATGCCTCTGGTTTAGGTATATCCTTAGCTATGCCTCTGGATTAGGTATATCCTTAGATATGCTTCTGGTTTAGGTATATCCTTAGATATGCCTCTGGTTTAGGTATATGCTTAGATATACCTCTGGTTTAGGTACGTCCTTAGATATGCATCTGGCTTAGGTACATGCTTAGATATGCCTCTGGTTTAGGTATATGCTTAGCTATGACTCTGGATTAGGTATATCCTTAGATATGCCTCTGGTTTAGGTATATCCTTAGATATGCCTCTGGTTTAGGTATATCCATAGATATGCCTCTGGCTTAGGTATATGCTTATATATGCCTCTGGTTTAGGTACATGCTTAGATATACCTCTGGTTTAGGTATATGCTTAGATATGCCTCTGGTTTAGGTATATGCTTAGATATGCCTCTGGCTTAGGTACATGCTTAGATATGCCTCTGGTTTAGGTATATGCTTAGATATGCCTCTGGTTTAGGTATATGCTTAGATATGCCTCTGGTTTAGGTATATGCTTAGATATGCCTCTGGTTTAGGTATATGCTTAGATATGCCTCTGGTTTAGGTATATGCTTAGATATGCCTCTGGTTTAAGTATATGCTTAGATATGCCTCTGGTTTAGGTATATGCTTAGATATGCCTCTGGCTTAGGTACATGCTTAGATATGCCTCTGGTTTAGGTATATCCTTGGATATGCCTCTGGATTAGGTATATCCTTAGATATGCCTCTGGTTTAGGTATATCCTTAGATATGCCTCTGGTTTAGGTACATGCTTAGATATACCTCTGGTTTAGGTATATCCTTAGATATGCCTCTGGTTTAGGTATATGCTTAGATATGCCTCTTGTTTATGTATATGCTTAGATATGCCTCTTGTTTAGGTATATGCTTAGATATGCCTCTGGTTTAGGTATATGCTTAGATATGCCTCTGGTTTAGGTATATGCTTAGATATGCCTCTGGTTTAGGTAAATCCTTAGATATGCCTCTTGTTTATGTAAATGCTTAGATATGCCTCTGGTTTAGGTATATGCTTAGCTATGCCTCTTGTTTAGGTATATGCTTAGATATGCCTCTGGTTTAGGTATATGCTTAGATATGCCTCTGGTTTAGGTAAATCCTTAGATATGCCTCTTGTTTATGTAAATGCTTAGATATGCCTCTGGTTTAGGTATATGCTTAGCTATGCCTCTTGTTTAGGTATATGCTTAGATATGCCTCTGGTTTAGGTAAATCCTTAGATATGCCTCTTGTTTATGTAAATGCTTAGATATGCCTCTGGTTTAGGTATATGCTTAGCTATGCCTCTTGTTTAGGTAAATGCTTATCTATACCTCTTGTTTAGGTACATGCTTAGATATGCCGCTTGTTTAGGTATATGCTTAGCTATGCGTCTTGTTTAGGTAAATGCTTATCTATACCTCTTGTTTAGGTACATGCTTAGATATGCCGCTTGTTTAGGTATATGCTTAGCTATGCCTCTTGTTTAGGTATATCCATAGATATGCCTCTTGTTTAGGTATATCCATAGATATGCCTCTTGTTTAGGTAAATGCTTAGCTATGCCTCTTGTTTAGGTATATCCATAGATATGCCTCTTGTTTAGGTAAATGCTTAGCTATGCCTCTTGTTTAGGTATATCCATAGATATGCCGCTTGTTTAGGTATATGCTTAGATATGCCTCTGGCTTAAATATATACTTAGATATGCCTCTTGTTTTAAAAGGTCTATGTTTTAAAAGAATGAGTACCAAATGGTACATGTGGTGTTAAATGAGGATAGAGTTTAATTAATGAGATGAAAAATCATCACTCAGTCCCATGATCACCCCTCCCCCCTGGATACGCATCTGTCAACGACCTTAACTTTGGAAGCCCACTTTGATCTTATTAACTATATTTCAATGTTACCCATTAAAGGAATACACAGTAAACTATAATTGTATTATGTTTTATTCAATTGAGATATAAATTCTTTATACATAGCTAGACTTGCTAAGACAAACAAGTTTGGCACACTAGTATTACAGTCCTCAACATCACGGCTACACGCCTGACATTCAACCACACACGTAGACCCAGTCCCAGTACACCATGTCGGGCCCCGACTTGTACTTGCACAAGCGGTATCAGTTTGCCAACAACTCGAGTCTGAAACCGATGTTACTGTTAGTGTGGTCTTCCAAATGTAGGGCGGCATATCGGCTTTCGACTTACATGCCGATGCCTGTGTTGCCAAGTATGACTGTGTTCGAACTGCGGATTCTTCAGATGACTTTAGTATTTCATTCCCAGGACTATCGCACTTCTCTTCACCTATTGTATTTCTTTTCTGGAAAGAAATGAGAAATTGATTACTAGTCTTAAAAAAACATTTTTTATATACTTTATTTATTTTACAACGATTGCGAAGCAAGTTTTAACAACTTATATTAATCACTCTCGTTGGCTCGGATGAAAGCGTATGTGTGGTCATTCGTGTGGGAGGAAACCGGAGTACCCGGAGAAAACCCACATGTCCGATCTGGCGACGATCGTACCATCTCACATACTTCCCGGTCCGAGGATCGAACCCGGGTCGCATTGGTGAGAAGCGATATACAATACATTTATTGAATGCTTTCCAATGAAATATAGAAATTGATCAGTGAACTAACTTCAATAGCTTTCAACCAGTGAACTAACTTCAATAGCGTTCAACCAGTGAACTAACTTCAATAGCTTTCAACCAGTGAACTAACTTCAATAGCTTTCAACCAGTGAACTAACTTGAATAGCTTTCAACCAGTGAACTAACTTCAATAGCTTTCAACCAGTGAACTAACACTTTTTATTTCTCACGGCTTTGTACCTTGCTGCTGCATATTGATCTATTGTCAACGCGAACATTTTCGAGCTCAAGTTGTCAGTGACGTCATGTATTGCGTCTCTTATGACGTTATTAATGGGCGTCTAAGCACGACGTTCTGGAGCCATTTAGCGCACGCTTGCATCGTTTTCTATCATAAAAACACTTGTATTAGCCTAAAATATGAAACAGTCTTTCAGATGGGACGTTAAACCGAGGTCTCGTGTCGGTGCTTTACATCGTGCACGTAAAAGAACCAGAGGAGACTCTGGAATGGGTCTCTGTCTGTATCATTACACTATCCTCCAAAAATCTAAAATGACGAATCTCTTCAGGAGGCGTCGCTCAATATGGGCAACCGGTAGCGACGATAAATAAACGTAAAACACAAACAATAAAATATGAAGAATATGCGTTGTTTAGGTGAATGATGTCATGAATATAGAGAGCTGTTATTATCACTCGTGGATAGCACTACTCGTGATAATAAAGCTTTCAATATGCATTCGGTGAAATGTAATGCTATCGTATATACTGGATCAAACAAATATCCTCTTAGTATGTATAGAGATAACAAGAGCAATCCGAGATAACCAACCTCCGCCATACTAATCTCCATTGTTGCCCTATGTGTGTGTTTTACGTTTATTTATCGTCGCTACCGGTTGCCCATATGAGCGACGCCTCCTGAAGAGATTAGTCATTTTAGATGTGTGGAGGTTAGTGCAATGATACAGACAGAGATCCATTCCAGAGTCTCCTCTGGATATTTTACGTACACGGCGTACAGCACCGACACGAGACCTCTGGTTTAAAGTCCCATCTGAAAGACTGTTAATTTTATCATGGTCAGACGGGGGATCGAACTTGCGATCCCTGGATTACCAGTCCAGCGCGTTACCACTGGACAATGTTGCCGTATCGTTGAAGAATCCTCGGGTCACCTCCAAAACCTGTGTTCGTCCTTGACCCGAGGTAATGGGAAGCGTAGTCCTTCGAACAGATAAAAGCATCTAAATAAGTATTGTTTGCTAAAGCTAATTTAACTCGGATGGGGTAGGCCTACATACTTTGTCCTAGTACAGTGTGTATATGAAAGTAAGTTACATATGAAGTTACCATGCTCCGGGGGGCATATGTGATAGTCTGTGCTTTTCTCTTACATCTCAGCCTTTTTGTAGCTTTCATTTTTTGTACGAGTGTATGAGGGGCATGCGCCATGCTGTGACCTGTTGTGCTGAAATAAAGTATTGGTTTCAAATCAGTTGCCCCTCTTGTCGGAGAGGCACCGTAGCTTAAGTTATTAATGAAATCTGGATTGGCCAACCTTTTCATTAGCACACAGTGACTTCCGGCGAATGGACATGGAAAACAGGCGTGGATTTCGGATAAGACCAAGATGTGATGTCCTGTGTATTTGTGAGTTACCGAGAGTAAACAAAAACTTCTATTTCTGGAAATGAGACCTATTGTGTTCCCAGGCTAGCATTGTCCAACAAAAATTAATAACATACGTACCGAAAGGCAATCTGAGACATCGATAAATAAACGCTAAACTAACAAGAACAGTTAATGCATATACATATTTATCGCATAACTTTACCTGTACCCAGTGTAATATAGTCATATCATAATTTCTTATATGTACACACGTGTAATAACACCGGGGCGGATTCTGATAGGTTGAGTGAATAAGCCCTATTATTTGTAAATTAAACTTTAAAGTATGCATATTTCTATTTGCATTGGTAAATAACGTTAATGGTAACACAAACTAGGACATAAAAGGAGTATTGGCGCAATTATAACGCCGTTTAAAACATAAATATAACGCTGCTTTGCGTAGTGACGTCATGATAATGTGCGCTGACAGTTGGCGCCAAAATGAAAGTAGCAGCGTTATTTTGTGCAAAAATATAATTAAAACACACTATGGTAATGTGATAAAAAAGAATTTTACACTCGTAATGAGTTCATACAATATTTTATGAAACTGATTTTGGAATTTTGCTATTAAGCGAGCTATTTTTGGAATTTTGCTAACAAGCTCGCCAAATGGCTCGCTTAATAGCAAAATGCCAACACTAGTTTCATAAAATATGGTATGAAATCACCACGAGTGTAAGATCCTATATGTAATAGAAGGAAGATTGTAAACTAGTCTAGTGGTTAACAAGCTGGACTGCGAATTCAAGAGTCGCAGGTAAAACGTTAAGCTAACAATAAGCTCACCGTTTCGGCGAATTACTCCTTGTGCGTCGAGTCTCCGGTTGTGGCCGATTATGAAGATTTACAGCGTAGTTTAACAGGCTTTCCTGAAAGGAATCCGTCTCCATGGTGATAGCGGGTGCGATCCTGGAAATATCCAGCGCCAGAGGGCAGGCGCCAGTGTTATTTCGGCTCTCGTTTTCATTAATATAAAAACCATGGTATGTGTCTTCATCTGAAATGCATGTTGTTGTTTTTATTTCGATTTAAAGTAGTCACACCAACAGCTTATGTAATAATATTATGGTCACTATCCAGCTATTATTGATGGAGGAAGACTCCGGGGTGACCTTCCGAACACTCTCTCAGACACGGACAAACACCCGGGTAGAACCATCGACCGTCCTCACTTGAAATAATGTCTTGTTAGCATTTGAAGGACGGGGTACTCGCATAAATAAAGTGCAATTTCGTCTTTCTGAAATGGAATCTGACATTAAACATATTTTATTCAATTAAATTAATTGACATATAAAAATATATTGTATTTGTGAAATTTAGTACACATTGAAATGTTTCCAAGTAATTGAATTTGAATAAAGTTTAGCATGTTCTTATATAGAATTCTTCATTTATTATATATAGTAGCATAGGTATTAATTTGGTGTACTAACTTAAGTTTCATCGGGAATGGTAGCGTGTACAGTGGACGATAACAATAACTAATTGAGTCGTCGCCAAATTTACAGGAAGAAGTTATGACGTAGGGCATAAAACAGAAAGTAGATTAATTGTGAAAAGTTATGTGTTTGAGATATTTTGAGTTTTTCACAGAAATAAACCGAATATTCGAATTTCCGAATATCTTCCCGACCGAATATTCGAATCACTAAATCGCTATTCGTTGCCATCCCTACAATTAATAATAGAGTGGTGGAACCTATGCTCGGCGTAAATCCTACATATCATAGCCTATAAATTAAAAGTTAAATGCACTTGTCGTATATTATTATTTTCCTTAGTCATGAACACAACTTTCAAAAAATTGTTGTTGACAAGTTTAGCTTCATTAAAGCAGCATTACATCGTATGAAATAAAAGATATTTTAAAAATTCAAATTTTACCTATGTGTAGCAATGCTGTTACAAATTCTAACATTATACTTTGTATGCTTATGTGCATTTGGTAAACAGTTTTTTGTTTGCGATAAAACAAACTCGAAACCGAAAGTAGGACTTTCCGAGTCGATCGGTCACGCACTTGTTTACAACCGGAACGCATCGTCCGCACTTGTTTACATTCGGAATGCATCGTCCCCATTTGTCCCACGTTGTCTTTTTTAATTAAATTACTTGATATGTTGATTCATACCTCTGTTAGCTAAGTCTTTTAGGGACATTTCTACATCAGCGCGAGGGGTTCGACATTAGAGGAAGATAGATAGATAGTATTTCATGTTCAAAATATATACGTTGTCTTCTACATCCTCTGTTGTTTCACGCATGCGCGCTGTGCGTGTTTAAATTTCGTGTGTTGATAAATCAATTCGCGTATACGACGGTTTAAATTTATTGGAATTGTATCGTTTCTGAGCGACTATTTCGATTTTTGTAAACACACACACATTAGTATTTATATTTTACCCAAAACATCCTTTATTACGATGTAATGCTGCTTTAAGTACGTGACCATGTGCCTCAATACAGCTATCGCAATGGCACCTGTTTCCATAGGAAACTATATACTTTAGGGCACCTATGCACGGCGTACATGAAATGTTTTATTTATGCATGCGTAAATGTTGAATATATTATTATGACTTAGTAACATCAATAACTAACAATATTACAACTCATAAGAAACTTTTTTTCGGGTTATTTGTACATTTTCCCCCAATTCGAATAGCTACCTGAAATGCTCATAAACCGCATCATTTCGGTGAAAAAAGATTCCCAACAAGTTTTCTGTTTATATGTGTCTGCTGAACCAGTCAGGTGACCGTTGTATTAGGCTATCGGTACTCACAACGGAATGCTATTGAACCATGCTTCACCTCGGTTAAAACTATTTAAATATTTTAAATACGGATGTAAAGTGGAAAAAAATACGCCGAGCATAGGAATACGCCGAGCATAGGTTCCACCACTCTATTTGTCTTTTCGTTATTTATTGGCGAATAAAACATGGTTTGGAGTTCTGACGCGCAGGAATTAACCACGCGTGTGAAAGGCGACTAACTTGACCACTTTTGTCACTATTAACTCTTTCACCGCCAATGTCACATAAAAGCAACTTTGCAAAACGCGAGAACCCGATCAGACAGAACAGAACGTGTCGTCTGATCAGAGTATATGCTGATTGCTCTTCAGACAGTGGAGCTGAAGCACAAGTCCGTCCGAATAGCAAACAAAATCTAGCCTGATCAGACGCGGAGTTACGCCATGGCTTATCTGGATCTATGTTGTTTGCACATGCTCTGAATTTATTCGGCGCTGAAAGATTTAAAACAGTTTTGAGACTAAATCGCTACTAACCCTGTGAATATAGGTTCGTGGTGCTTGTTGCTTTCCTTAAAGAATTCAAACTTTCATCGGAACAGCTGGACACTGTGTGTACCCTGTATCCTGTGTACGTGCTGTCGTCGAAACGTACATCTTTGGTGATTGTGGCATTTACGGTATTAAGGTCATCACGACTTGTACCGCAAAGAGGTGTCGATGATTCTTCCGAGCTGGTCAAGTCGGCGTCGGAGTGGGCACATACTATTAACTCGGTTTTGGATCTAAGGACATCTGGCTTAGGGAAGTTCGACTGAATGTCACTGTATGTTACATTATGACTTCCTTTACCATTAGCATCTAGGTTATGCAATTCCAGTTTGGAATTTTTAATTTCCGCGGTGTCATCGCTCCGGTTTTCGTCATCACGTCTCCTTTTCCTTTCGCTTGATTTATGGAGCCACGTTCTAGCGTCTTTTTTGAACTTTATCTCTTGGCCGTCTCTTATGCATTTGAGGCAATATGGGTCATTATCAGATTCAGAATATGTAACATTATAGAGAGTATAATTCACAGCAAACCTCATGTGTCCAGCAATAGGTTCCGGAGCATTCTTGATTCGCTGGTTGTAGTACTTACTGAGGGCATCATGATCACGATCGCTAGAGTTTACATAGGGCATGTTCGAAATGCTGTCGACACCATGGCTAGATTCCACTTGTATAACACGAGGCATCAGCTGTTCTACGAACAGAGAAGTCAATCAGATTTTAGTATTGATGTTTAGTTGCGGCATTATTATTAATGGAGACGTAATGACGGTACGTTGCGTTACGGAAGTGTATGTCACGCGACGTTGCGCGGTTTATTTGTCAAACATGTTAGTTATACTCGATGTGCTGTAGAAAAAGTCCGATTTATCCCGAAATGCATATTTGTCCTATTAGTTGGATATTTTGTTTTTACTGTTGTTCCGTAACAAGATGTTGCGGTATGATGCATGTGATGTTATCAAAATCGTGTCAATTATGTGTTAAAATGAGTTACAACTGTAAAGTTTAAGTCTTAATAAATCATTCTTCTTCTTCTTCATTAAAGTACCCATTGAATATATACTGTATAATATATGTCGAGATTTAATAATTTAATGACCATAAGATGAAAAAACGGATCAAATTGATAGCATAATGATTCTAAGGAAACAACGATAAAAACAGGAACTCGATTAAGAGGCCATATCTACTTTTTGTTGTATTCAGGGGCAGTAACTGGCCAATGTTTCTCATTGGATGAAAACGGATTAAGGAATCTAGGCTGACTGAAAGGTGATATATTGTACTATAGCGAAATATTAAAGGGGCAGAATTAAAGAGTATTTACTGTACAGACGGATCTGTAGTCCAGTGGTAACACACTGGACTGATAATCTAGGGATCGCAGGTTCGATCCCCAGTCTGACCCTAATAAAATTAACAGTATTTCAGATGGGACCTTAAACCGAGGTCTCGTGTCGGTGCTTTACACCGTGTGCGTAAAAGAACCAGAGGGGACTCTGAATTGCACTATCCTCCAAACATCTAAAATGACTAATCTCTTCAGGAGGCGTCGCTCATATGGGCAACCGGTAGCGACGATAAATAAACGTAAAACACACATGGAAACCTTCGCATTGAAAACATTTCAACAATGCATCGGACAGGTACCATTAATTCAAAGCAGTGAGAAATAAACGATGTTGTTTCACTGCTTTTAACAAGTGAAATAACACATTTTATTTCACTGAGAAATTTCTATATTTCAATGGAAAGCATGAAATCATAAACTGAAAAAACATATATCCTCTTAATCTTATTATATAAATGATCGCCTCACCAAATTTGCAAAAAATATAATTTATTTTTGAGGAATATATTCATTTGTTTTGTGTGTACCTCAACGACAGAACTCGTGGGTGTCCTCGTTCACTTCTAGATGCTTGTAAACATAGTTGCACGTGTCAAAGAATGATGATGCTGATGCTGCTGATGCTGCTGCTGATGCTGCTGATGCTGCTGATGATAATGATGATGATGATGCTGCTGCCGACGACGACGGCGACGATGGTGGTGGTGGTGATGATGATGATTATGATGGTGATGATGATGGTGGTGGTGATGATGATGGTGATGGTGATAGTGGTGGTGGTGGTGGTGGTGGTGGTGGTGGTGGTGGTGGTGGTGGTGGTGGTGGTGCTGCTGCTGCTGCTGCTGCTGATGATGATGATGATGATGATGCTGTTGCTGTTGCTGCTGCTGATTGAGCTTATTTAACCTCGACGATGGCGACCCACGTGGGCGAGCGTACTAAGACGTTTAGTTAATGCTAATACAATGTATTGTCAAATAATATGTAAGCAATCACCTAAAAGATAGGTATGCACACTTATATATGTACTATACAAACACCTTACAATAACTGTGGGTGCACCCGCACCCAAACACCTATTTTTGTCTTCATACCCAATGTATTTAGGTGTCTGTCCAATTTTAATATTTAATCCGAAATTGACATAACATATTGTTTGGCACCGGCTGTTGACCGTGCTTTTGCGATTTACTCAGCTGTATCAAGTATGTCCGCCGTGATTAGCCGCAGATTGGTACGATCTATTATTTTCTACAGGGTGTTCGGGGTTGACAATAATGTTTAATCCTCACATCCTTGACGGTAATTCGTGTATCTTATAAATGTAATATACTCATTTTTAACACAGAATATGCTACGGTTATTTATTAACATAATTATTTTTCTTTCAAAAATCAAGTTTGACCAGAAATTGGTTTTCAACAACACGGACGAGTCGATTAAATGTAAACAAAACTCGGACACATTTCCGAAGTTTCCGTGTGCGATTAACACGATTTTTCTTGTCTACCTTTGGATAGAAACTCTCAACAGTTCAATGAGTTCCCCTTCGCCGTCAGATACCCGCCTTGCTTCAACTTCACAATGCCGACGGCGAAATAAATTTGAGAATGACATAACAGTGATGAAAACCGGAACCAGCGACGAAGACGACATGGACGAGGGAATAGTCATAGAATGCGGATCTTCAAAGGTAATGTAGCTTACATTTACTTACATGTTTTCGGATATTTAAAAGATCTTTTTCAAATAGAAAGTATGTGTAATTAATATATATAATAATCGTGACTGCAGATTCATCAACAATTAAACAGGATGTCCGATTAGCGCAGTGGTTAGCGCACTCGCTTCTCGCCAATGCAACCCGGGTTCGATCCTCGGACCGGGAAGTATGTGAAATCGTACGGTGGTCGCTAGATCGGACAGGTGTATTTTTTCGGTGTACTCCGTTTTCCTCCCACAAGAATGACCACATTTACGCTTTCATCCACGAGAATGATTAATATAAGTTGTTAGATCTTACTTCCCAATCGTTGTAAAATAAATAAAGTTTAAACAAACAATTAAAAAGTTAAATGTAAATATGAATAAAGGGAGGTTATCACAAAACAGTTGGTTCACGCACACAGAAAACAATTGATTTGAAGACAGGTCCTCAAAATGTTACTAAAAATATCTGAATTATTCATTCATTGAAAGATGGAAATTGGAAAGCAATCACGAATGCTAACTATCAGCTGATCAGCGCATTGTAATATCTCGGTATAGATCTAGGTGTTTTAATTTACATGTTAAATAAACGCAAATATATTAAATACGTATATCGATCACTACAGTAGGGCATCCCGGACTCGGGGCTCCTGATCAGACGTCCCCGAGCACATGACTTGAATTGGCAGAAATGGGCCCGTGTGCCCAGGGCTTGTTTTGAATTAATTGTGTAGTGATATAAAACCATATAACACCGTGTATATCGCGACACGAAGCGGGACTACAGTGCGCCTAGACCACAATTTTAAATAAGAATAGCAAAAGTATTTCGAAATTGCGGATTCGAACTCGGGGAGACCTGTGTATGACCGTCACATATGCAGTGCATGCTCTAGTTTTGGATCGTGTAGAATTTATAATGACTTTCATGGTGAGATATATTCGCGAGGTGTGATCTATATCCGATTAGCCTTCGTTTATCTACCTAGCCGTGTATCTCTATTGTCCCACTGCCTGAGATAATTACCCCACAGTCAGTTCGAAGAATTAACAGTTTTATGCAGGTATATTTACATGATTTGGTTTCCGTCATATCACGTGATGCCGGATTTACGAGGCTCTTAGTGCAGGTCAACATTTTCTCGTGCAATGCGTGCACATGGGATGGCCAACACCATCAAATCGTGTACCTAGTGTAATTGACACGTCGGCCTTATCAGCGTAAGATGTACTAAATATTAACCCCAAGATAAAAACGTGTGTGTGTGTGTATATATATATGTATAGGATAGATCACTAATGGGTCCGTCTTAACGAAATATACACCGAGCTATATTTCGTTAAGACTGGCCAATGAGTTGATATATCTGACTTAGACAACGTACATAAGTAGGTGGCGTCTATACGATTTAGAAGCGAGAAATATGGCTTTTTCATTGGACCATGTGACTTAATCGTTGTCTAAGTATAATATATGGATACCATACATAAATGGTCGCCAATTATTCTCTCAAATGACGGCGAATTTCCGAGCTTCTAAAAACACTTTAAAAACGACGCTCTATTTACAGTACGATTATCATGAAATTTATTTGCTCAGTGTGCGTTGCCAGCCGTTCAAAGTTGGTACCCGCGTACGTACGTACGTACGTAAGTACGTCCGTCCGTCTGTCCGTCCACACTGTTCTTCAAACGACCAGTGTTCATAAACAACCGAAACTTGTGGCAATGTGGCAAGTTATATATAAAGAAAGAGGTAAAATCATTGCGATCCGCAGTCGTCACCGTAACCAAATATCCAGAATTCCGGGGCTAGTCGTAGGTTCGATCCCCCCCGTCTGACCCTAATAAAAGGTAGGAAAGAGGTAACCATATATGCAAGATGCTTTCTCCTCAATCCTACATGTATTTTCTTATTGTGATCATTATATTATGTATATTCATTGAAATAAAATATTGTTTAAACTAAAATTAAGTCTTTCACATGGGACTTTAAACCGAGGTCTCGTGTCGGTGCTTTACACCGTACACGTAAAAGAACCAGAGGAGACTCTGGAATGGGTCTCTGTCTGTATCATTGCACTATCCTCCAAAATCTAAAATTACTAATATCTTCAGGAGGCGTCGCTCATATGGGTAACCGGTAGCGACGATAAATAAACGTAAAACACACACTAGTCAATTTAATTTAGAGGCTATTAGAAATTGGTGAACTTGTAGTCTTTAGAATACAGTAGTCATTTGCAAAATGATATACGACTCCGTCAATACTAGCTTGAGAGTCGAAATATGACCTAAGTTGTCGGTCTGATGTAATAGATTTGACTGTAATTTGATTCATTCTATTGCAGATTTCTGAAATCGAGGATAATCGAGCGCAGACCACACCAGATGTGATCAGCGTGTGTACTTCGTTGTGTGATTCTGGGTTTGCAGATTCTGTTACAGATAACCTTAACGTGCATTGTCTCGAATGTGTCCTCGAGCTACCGTCGAAGAAACGAGCCAAAGACGGCACTGTCCACTGTACGTGTTCCAGCGCTGAACATGATGGCTTTGAAGATTACGTCAGTGCAATCTACCTGCACAGGCTGAGCCTGGAGGAGAAGTACCACGCGCCAACATGCCTTGACAACCAACCAGAGGTATTTAGATAATTATGTTTTCACTCATCAGGGGCCGGGGAGACATTAATTTTTTTAATGTTCACCAAACTTGGCAGGGTGCAAGAGTACTATGTCTAGTTGTGGCATCCATGATCCAGTGGTAGAGCATCGGATTTGGAATCGAACGGTCCCGGGTTCGATACTCGGTCAGGCCACATATGTAGTGTCATTGAGCAAGGCACCTCACACACATTGCTTAGTACTGGTTAACCACTTAGGTCGGCTAAGCCTGTCCAGGAAAACATGTCTAGGTCCCCACAAGGGGTTTGACATTAATGGAACATACATACATACATAGTTGTGTATATAATTAATCCCGAAAAATAGCCTTGTTAAATAATATATATATATAATTGTAGTGTAACCTGTTTTAAATAGAAATGTTAAATTAAATATTTGAGTTGATAAAATGAGTAATGATTTTTTTAAATGTCATGTGACTTGCTTAATCCAAGATGTCTGCCTCCATAATGTTCTATTTGTGACAATCAACCCGTCATGACTTCTTTATTTCCAGTGCGATTTTCACCATAGTTTCTGTTTTAGTGAGTTCTTTTTCAAGATTAACATAAATGTTATTGATGGTTTTCCTTTAAGGTATCTACAGGCGTGCGTCGTATTTTGATACAGTGGCTTACGACTATACACCACGAACTGAAGCTATGTCAAGACACCCTATATCTTACCGTGAACGTCATAGACCGCGTGCTTGACGTCATGCAAGTGTCCAGCGACTGCCTCGAGTTACTAGGTATCACTTGTCTACTAGTTGCCAGTAAGCAGGTACATACCCACTGAGTACATAACTAGTTGCACGTTACCTTTATGCATTTGATGATTTGCATAAACGCCTTACGTCATGCAAGTGTCCAGCGACTGCCTCGAGTTACTCGGTTTCACTTGTCTACTAGTTGCCAGTAAGCTGTATAAACGCCTTACATCATACAAGTGTCCAGCGACTGCCTTGAGTTACTCGGTTTCATTTGTCTACTAGTTGCCAGTAAGCTGTATAAACGCCTTACATCATGCAAGTGTCCAGCGGCTGCCTCGAGTTACTCGGTTTCATTTGTCTACTAGTTGCCAGTAAGCTGTATAAACGCCTTACATCATGCAAGTGTCCAGCGACTGCCTCGAGTTACTTGGTTTCACTTGTCTACTAGTTGCCAGTAAGCTGTATAAACGCCTTACATCATGCAAGTGTCCAGCGACTGCCTCGAGTTACTAGGTTTCATTTGTCTACTAGTTGCCAGTAAGCTGTATAAACGCCTTATGTCATGCAAGTGTGCAGCGACTGCCTCGAGTTACTCGGTTTCACTTGTCTACTAGTTGCCAGTAAGCTGTATAAACGCCTTACATCATGCAAGTGTCCAGCGACTGCGTCGAGTTACTAGGTTTCATTTGTCTACTAGTTGCCAGTAAGCTGTATAAACGCCTTACGTCATGCAAGTGTGCAGCGACTGCCTCGAGTTACTCGGTTTCACTTGTCTACTAGTTGCCAGTAAGCTGTATAAACACCTTACATCATGCAAGTGTCCAACGACTGCCTCGAGTTACTTGGTTTCACTTGTCTACTAGTTGCCAGTAAGCTGTATAAACCTTACTTGGTGTGTGTGGTTTGTTTTGTTGTTGTGTGTCGCCTTACATCATGCAAGTGTCCAGCGACTGCGTCGAGTTACTAGGTTTCATTTGTCTACTAGTTGCCAGTAAGCTGTATAAACGCCTTACGTCATGCAAGTGTGCAGCGACTGCCTCGAGTTACTCGGTTTCACTTGTCTACTAGTTGCCAGTAAGCTGTATAAACCCTTACATCATGCAAGTGTCCAACGATGCTCGAGTTACTCGGTTTCACTTGTCTACTAGTTTCCAGTATAAAGCTGTATAAACGCCTTACATCATGCAAGTGTCCAGCGACTGCCTCGAGTTACTCGGTTTCACTTGTCTACTAGTTTCCAGTATAAAGCTGTATAAACGCCTTACATCATGCAAGTGTCCAGCGACTGCCTCGAGTTACTCGGTTTCACTTGTCTACTAGTTTCCAGTATAAAGCTGTATAAACGCCTTACATCATGCAAGTGTCCAGCGACTGCCTCGAGTTACTCGGTTTCACTTGTCTACTAGTTTCCAGTATAAAGCTGTATAAACGCCTTACATCATGCAAGTGTCCAGCGACTGCCTCGAGTTACTCGGTTTCACTTGTCTACTAGTTTCCAGTATAAAGCTGTATAAACGCCTTACATCATGCAAGTGTCCAGCGACTGCCTCGAGTTACTCGGTTTCACTTGTCTACTAGTTGCCAGTAAGCTGTATAAACGCCTTGTCCTAAGCCACCTGACTCAAGTTGATGGTTCCTCGCACTAAGTATTCAATCGCCTCCTGATTTTCGTTCCAATCAGACAGCTTGAGAGTGGAAGCCGTGATAGCGCAGTTGATGCGCGTTCGCTTCAGGTGTGAAAGGTCTGGAATTCGAACCCCGCTGGAGCCGTTACTATTGTTCCCTTCGGCAAGGCATTTAAATTCCACGTTGCCTCTTTCTCCCTCTTGACGCTAGATTCCATCATGAATGTGGTCTCTAGAGTGATTAATATAAGTTGAAAGAACTTGTTTCGCAATCAAGCTAAGCAAATTTGTATAAACTAAACATCTTGAGATTGAGCCTGATGTTTGGAGCCCAAGGCAAGTGTTCACCTCATCGTGCCGCGATACCTCCAAGATCTAGATCACGCTTGGAATATTAAATTAGAGGTCTTGCTTCATGTCTGTAATCCATTTCTAGTACAACACCCAAGGTCTAATGATATGACATGGCAAGTACAACACCCAAGCCCTAATGATATGACATGGCAAGTACAACACCCAAGCCCTAATGATATGACATGGCAAGTACAACACCCAAGCCCTAATGATATGACATGGCAAGTACAACACCCAAGCCCTAATGATATGACATGGCAAGTACAACACCCAAGCCCTAATGATATGACATGGCAAGTACAACACCCAAGCCCTAATGATATGACATGGCAAGTACAACACCCAAGCCCTAAAGATATGACATGGCAAGTACAACATCCAAGCCCCTACCCGCAAGGTCACACTTAAGATATGACATGGCAAGTACAACACGCAAGCTCACACTTAAGATATGACTTTTGTAATTAAGGTGTTCTATTATTATTTTTTTCATAATTAATTTTCCTAATGTTTTCATTTTCTTTTTCACGCCAATCGTAATCTGAATGAACATCATCTTGGTTGGGGTCCTTGATTTCCAAATGGGGGTGACGAATTATTTCAATGTGAGGAAGGCTTGCGGAAGATCGGTGGTTCTAACTGGGCACCCACCCGTGCCTTAGCTACTGTTATATGGGCTTGTGGTAGGTCAGTGGTTTTACCCGTGTTCCCGCCTATGCCTAAAATACTGCTCAGAGGGGCACCCAGGTTGGTCCTCCACCAATAGCTTGAGAGTAGCTATATGACCTAATCTGTTGGTACAATTTTAAACCCAAAAACAAACAAAATTGCCACAAGTTTTTATTTCCACGTAACGAATACACAACATTAATCACATATCCTTGATCACGTGTCCCTTTGTACATGTATGTATTATCCGCCTCCGTGGTCAAGTGGTTACAGTCGCTGACTTGTATGCCACTGTAACCTATCATCACTGATGGTCACGGGTTCGAGCCCCGCTCAGACCGTGTCTCATTTATATGAAAAAGTTGGCAGTTTCTTACGGAGGTTGGTGCACCAAGTACTGGTTAACCGCTGGAGTCTGCCCAGGAAAGGTGTTGTTAGGTAAACTGCCCGTCGGCGATATAGCCCGAAATGGTGCTGAAGCGGGCGTAAAACCCGAAATATAAATATAACATGACACGTGTCCCTTTGTACATGTATGTATAATTGGTATAGTACTATTTATTTGTGTAGGAAATCAATCAGGACATGTAGGAAGTGATGATAGTGCAGTGGATGCGCGTTCGCTTCAGTTCAAGCCTCACTGGAGCCGCTATGATTGTGCCCTTAGGCAAGGCATTTGAATTCCACGTTGCCTCTTCTCTCTCCTTCATGGCGATGGATTCCATCAAGGAATGAGGTCTCGAGAGTGATTAATACAAGTTGACAGTACTTGTTTCGCAATCGAGCTAAAATAAATTTGTATAAACCAAATTAAGTACATGTACGTAATAAAAAGAAAATAGTATCGTATTATGCTTACAGAATGAGATTTGTCCGCCAGAGATCCACGAGCTGCTCGGGAAATGTGAGGACCAGTTCACGCGAGAACAAGTGAAGCAACTCGAGATGATTGTTCTCATGGCAACAAGTTTCGACCTGTTGGCGCCCACAGTACAGCAGTTCCTAGAATATTTTGCATCGTTTTGTCTCGCCATATGTGCCGGTGATGAGGAGCATACAAACAGACTGAAGTAAGATCATTAGCTTATTTTTTAATATTTTATTTAATTTATTTACAATCTATGTGCATCTACACGTACATAATCTAAACATTTAAATATGATAAGAAATTGACATAGAATATTTTGTAGCTCTCATCCACTCTCTCCCTCTTAATTTCTCACACCAAGCACTCTCTCACAACCATACAGCATACGCACGTATCAGCAGGTACAGAAGCACTCTCACAACCATACACACATTCATACAGCATACGCACGTATCAGCAGGTATAGAAGCACTCTCTCACAACCATGCACACATTCATACAGCATATGCACATATCAGCAGGTACTGAAGCACTCTCACAACCATACACACATTCATACAGCATACGCATGTATCAGCAGGTATAGAAGCACTCTCTCACAACCATGCACACATTCATACAGCATACACACGTATCAGCAGGTACTGAAGCACTCTCACAACCATACACACATTCATACAGCATACGCACGTATCAGCAGGTACAGAAACACTCTCACAACCATACACACATTCATACAGCATACGCACGTATCAGCAGGTACAGAAGCACTCTCACAACCATACACACAGTCATATAGCATACGCACGTATCAGCAGGTGCAGAAGCACTCTCACAACCATACACACATTCATACAGCATACGCACGTATCAGCAGGTACAGAAACACTCTCACAACCATACACACATTCATACAGCATACGCACGTATCAGCAGGTACAGAAACACTCTCACAACCATACACACATTCATACAGCATACGCACGTATCAGCAGGTACAGAAACACTCTCACAACCATACACACATTCATATAGCATACGCACATATCAGCAGGTACAGAAGCACTCTCACAACCATACACACATTCATATAGCATACATACATATCAGCAGGTACATAAACACTCTCACAACCATACACACATTCATACAACATACGCACATATCAGCAGGTACAGAAACAAATTCAGTATGTTTACGAGATACTTCTACCGTATTCCAAATATATGTTTATATACATTTGTTGGAATAAGATTATAATAAACTCCTAAAACGAACAAAAAATTAAATGTGGGGAATTTATTCCATTTTGTATTATGCTTTTCCAATTTGTCATGCATCAATGCGATAGTTTTTTCGATTTCCAATCGACCGTTTAGGTATTTTATAAATGTGTCTATATGTGGATTCAATTTTTTAATTTTACTTAATCTATGAAATATTTGGCTACGGGAATAATGACATTTTTTAAATCTTTTACGAAGTCATGTTTTGTTATTAAGGTTATCATTAGGTTATTTTTGCCTTAGTGGTAAGCGAGACTATTTTATTTTTACCTTAGTGGAAAGCGAGACTATTTTATTTTTACCTTCGTGGAAAGCGAGACTATTTTATTTTTACCTTAGTGGAAAGCGAGACTATTTTATTTTTACCTTAATGGAAAGCGAGACTATTTTATTTTTACCTTAGTGGAAAGCGAGACTATTTTATTTTTACCTTAATGGAAAGCGAGACTATTTTATTTTTACCTTAATGGAAAGCGAGACTATTTTATTTTTACCTTAGTGGAAAGCGAGACTATTTTATTTTTACCTTAATGGAAAGCGAGACTATTTTATTTGCCATCCCGGTATATTTCTGCTACATTGTCCCCTTTTACTAAAGAACGGGCAGTAAATACACAACCCTGTTTTTATAAAACAAATTATCCATTGGAACTAAAAATATGGCGGGGGCCCCACTTCTCCCTAAATAAAGTAATTAATAACAGTTATTTTATATAATTTACAGTCAAACCTGTGTTAGCAGTCACCTCCATTAAGCAGCCGACCTGTATTAAGCAGCCAGTTTCCAGATTCCCAATCTGTTGTTTTATTATATATTTGACCTCTATTAAGCAGCCACCTGTGCTAAGCAGCCATTTTCTCTGACTCCCTTGGCTGGCTGCTTAAGACAGGTTTGACTGTACATACAAAATGTTGTCCAGTAAGATACACTGGCACATTATAAAGCACGGCTTCTATTCATATGGTCTATTTAATGGTGATATTGTGTATTTTTACCCTATTTTGATGAAATATATTAAACAATTTTAATACGTAATCGCGTGCTTTCTCACTTCTCCCAAATATTCTGACCTAGAATAAGCCCTGATCTTTAAGACGTGAGGGAGTACACATCGGGGTCAAGTCTAAACGTGGAAGTCGTGATAGCGCAATGGTAACGCGTTCGTTTCAGGTGTGAAAGGCCTGGAATTGAGTCCCGCTGGAGCCGTTGCGATTGTGCCCTTAGGCAAGGCATTTAAATTCCACGTTGCCTCTTCTCTCCCTCGTGGCGATGGATTCCATCAGGAATGAGGTCTTGAGAGTGATTAATATAAGTTATAAGTACTTGTTTCGCAATCGAGCTAAAATAAATTTGTATAAACTAAGTCTAAATGTGTGAACATCCTTACCTTCGGTCGCTCACTTACAGTGCATTCTGGCTGGCAGACCTTTATAAACTCTAACACACATACTAACTGAAACCAACAAGCTTGGCAGAGTTGTCGCCCACAGCCTGCACTATTCTAAATTACAAATCTTTTAGAGAAGACTTTCAAACTGCTAAAAATACTTTTAAGAATTAGATATTTTATATTGACTTTTGGGTATTGTCAAATGTCTGCAGTTTTAAGCACAAAATTCTCCCATATGAATATAACAGTCTGTGAATCACAAATTGCAGAACTGATCTGCATTTTATACACTTTTTCCACATAGACACACAACTGTCTGCAAGTTGCAGTCTGAAGAACTGGTCTGCGTTTTATACACTTAGAACTCTTTATTCACTGAAAACAGAAATATCCGTCAAATGTCACCAAAATAACTGAAAATACATGTTGTAATACATTTTCTGTAACCCAATAGCAATGTTTTTTCTTTTTCTTATCACCCTTTTTAAGTTTATTTATTATATCTATATTATCACATATTATCACATATTATCACATATTATCACATATAAATATTTGCTTTACATAATTAATTAGATACCAGTATATTGACCTATGTGAATTGCTGTCGCACATTGTATTTGTTTATATATACATGTATGCCACATAGATAGATAGAGATAGATGTCTTTATTTATAGAGGGTGACCTAATTAGTTTTGAACTAATCCTCCTTAGGGCCCTCTGAATGGGTCTGAGATCTTCTAGATTTAAACAAATAAACTTTTTAACGTCGCTACCGGTTGCCCATTGGTGTGACGGGCAGTTTACCTAACAACAACTGTCATGGGCCGGCTCCAACGGTTAACCAATACTTGGTGCACCAATTTCCGTAAGAAATTTTTATTCTGTTTGGCAATTTTTTTTAGCTGTACTTTTTTTTTTTACGGAAGTGCTAACAAAAATGTCACTTTAAACACTAATTGAGCGACATAAAAGGACAGATTCTGTCTGCTGTCATTATCTGAATAGCCAGTTTTGATGTATGCACATTTGAATTGCGTAATTCATTAAGTTTTATGGTATATCAGATATAATGATGGTTGCTTATTGGCTGGCTATTTTTAGAACCAATCACATCTCTTAGCTACAATAGTATTGTGAATATGGAACCCGATTTCTACACATTATATTTTTTAATTGCACAATAATTTCCATGTTATAGAACGGCACGTGCAATGGGACGATGCATACTAGAGCTGTCGCTTCAAGAATACGATTTTTGCCAATTCCGTCCATCACTCCTCGCTCTGTGCGTGTGGAAAGCATCGGTAGAACACATGAGAACGTCCGACGGTAACTTCACGCCGCCGGGAATGACAATTGTAAAACAGCATTACGATCTCTGTCTTGAGGAGGTACACGAATTCATTGACACATTCCAACAAACATGTCCAGATATGTCCACCATGTACGAAAAATACGCCAACTTGTACGGACATAAGTGATCAAATAACACAAGTTTAGTAGTTAATATGAAATTTAATGCACTCACCATGAGTGAAAATGTTCAAAATTGTGAAAACACACTTATTTGACAGATCAAGAGCAGTAGTAGAGTGGTTAGTTGTTGTTGCTAGGCGATGATGCCGTGGCGGTGCGGGTTCTAAGACTGGATTTTTGCCAAAATGGAATCGCTTCCTCCTATACTAGCCCTCTATATATCAAGTTTCATCAAAATTCATCACCAACTGCTTATCCTGTCCAGAAACAGTGTCATATACCAGCGCTGTTTGCATCTATCCAAAAACTGTTGTCATATACCGACGTTGTTTATAACTATCCAAAAGCTGTTGTCATATACCGGCCCTGTTTACATCTATCCCAAAGCTATTGTCATATACCGGCCCTGTTTACATCTATCCCAAAGCTGTTGTCATATACCGGCGCTGTTTGCATCTATCTAAATCCTATTCTCTATTTGTGTTTAAGCTACCCCCCCCCCAACAGTGTCATATACTGGTGCTGTTTACATCTATCCAAAAGCTGTTGTCATATACCGGCCCTGTTTATATCTATCCAAAAGCTGTTGTCATATACCGGCCCTGTTTACATCTATCCAAAAGCTGTTGTCATATACCGGCCCTGTTTACATCTATCCAAAAGCTGTTGTCATATACCGGCCCTGTTTATATCTATCCAAAAGCTGTTGTCATATACCGGCCCTGTTTACATCTATCCAAAAGCTATTCTCCAGCTGTCCTGTCCATAAACTACCCCCAACAGTGTCATTCATTAATATAGCGGGGCTGTTTACATCTACCCAAAAGCTATTACCCAGTTGTGTTTAAGCTACCCCCCCAGTATGTGCTATTATTCCTAGTTTAATACAAATTTATTTTAGCTTGATTGCAAAACAAGTTCTTACAACTTATATTGATCACTCTTGTGACCTCATTCCTGATGGAATACATCGCCACGAGGGAGAGAGAAGAGGCAATATGGAATTTAAATGCCTTGCCTAAGGGCACAATCGTAACGGCTCCAGCGGGGCTCGAACTCTGCACCTTAAGCGAACGCGCATCCACTGCGCAATCACGACTTCACTTGCACTATTATTCCTATAATACCTAAAACAACACTATCGTAATTTTACTCACAAGTAGTATTAAAGCGACATTACATCGCAAAAAGCAAATGAAATGCATTTTTTCACATATAAATGCATTGCTACTGCAAATTCTTCTGAATATATTCGAACACTAACATTGAATCAATAAACAGTGTGTTTGGGGTCTACAAACATTCAAAATTGACAATTTGATTTCATATAACGGTCATCCATGCTCCTGAATTGACTTGTGTTTGTCATCGGAGTCGATACTAACCGCGAGATAATGTCGTTTATGGATAATTTAACTAAGATTATTCTACAAATAAATATGCATAGGCACAAATGTGAGATATAACGGTAAATCTGTACCATAATTCGTGTTATTCAGGATACACGAATTGTATTACGCATGGATGTCGATTCAATTTACATTATTTTATTATGTCAACAAACCGCATATAAGACGTTTGTTTATTAGTTGAAATACTCAGTTTTTCATGCAAATATTTGGGGGAAAATTATACCATATAATAGGAAAATACATCCTGTAGAAATTAACGTTTTCACAGATGTAGTGTCGCTTTAACATATTCTTCCTTTATAATTAGAATAATTCGTTTCTGTCATTAAACTGTGTGTTGTTGTTTCTATGCAATATAACAAATTGAGTCCGCCTCCGTGGTCGAGTGGTTACGGTCGCTGACTTGTATACCACTGTAACCTATCATCACTGATGGACACGGGTCCGCCTCCGTGGTCGAGTGGTTAAGGTCGCTGACTTGTATACCACTGTAACCTATCATCACTGATGGACACGGGTCCGCCTCCGTGGTCGAGTGGTTAAGGTCGCTGACTTGTATACCACTGTAACCTATCATCACTGATGGACACGGGTCCGCCTCCGTGGTCGAGTGTTAAGGTCGCTGACTTGTATACCACTGTAACCTATCATCACTGATGGTCACGGGTTCGAGCCCCGCTCAGACCGTGTCTCATTTATATGAAAAAGTTGGCAGTTTCTTACGGAGGTTGGTGCACCCAAGTACTGGTTAACCGCTGGAGCTTGCCCAGGAAAGGTGTTGTTAGGTAAATTGCCCGCCGGCAATATAGCCCAAAATGGTGCTGATGCAGGCGTAAAACCCGAAATATAACATATAACATAACATTGGACTATGTTCATCTAAGATGGCCACTTCCATAATGTTCTATTGTAAACTTTACCTTCCGATTGTGATTTTAGAACAAATTGAAAATTGGACTTTCCTGAATCTGTTTGCGAAACCGTGTGTATATTCAGAACCCATGACCATCAATCGGCAATCAGAACAAACATCTAAGACAGCTGTGTCAACATATGTTGGTGCGTGACGCATGCGTATTAAGCATAATTTCCATACATTTCTCGTATACGATGGTGCTATAATTAATATATTTTTTTTGTTCCCGTTTCTGCATCAATATATTGCTCTTTTGAAACGCACGGTCATTGGAATTATATTCTTTAAATATCTGGGACAATCTATGGCCTTTATTGCGATATAGTGTCGCTTTAATAATGCTGTGATATGGCCATCTAGCGGACAAAAGGTCAACTTTTTATGAGAGATTTCGAACATCTTCTTCTCACAAACTGATCAACCAATGTTCAATAAACTGTATTTGTATGACCCTTAAGGTGAAGCCTTTCCAAAGATGTTAAAATAAATTACCCTTAAATCCAAGATGGCCGCCGTCTAAAAATAACACATATTCTAAAAATATCTGCACACACTCAAATGGTGACCCCGGGATCAAAAATTGGCGTGGCCCGGAAGGTCATATGGCTGTCAAATTTTATTATGGCCATGTCATGTACCTAATCGAAAGTATTGACGAGGTGAACACTCTGATGCAATTGTTATCAAAATCGGATGATTTGGTCATCCAAGATGGCTGCCGAAAGGTAAAAAGATAATTCTTTTATTATAAATTTCAAAAATTTTCTTCATCCAAATTACTTTGCCAATGGTAGCCAAATGTCACAGTTATATTCCATTGGTATAGACTCAGATTTGTTTTTAAAATGGAGGATGTTACGAATAAAAGATGGGACTTTAAACCGATCTCTCGTGTTGGTGCTTTACAACGTGCACGTAAAAGAACCAGAGGAGACGCTGGAATGGGTCTCTGTCTGTATCATTGCACTATCATCCAAACATCTAAAATGACTAATCTCTTTAGGAGGCGTCGCTCATATGGGCAACCGGTAGCGACGATAAATAAACGTAAAACACACACATAAAAGATGGCCATTTGGTGTGTTCAGAAACATGTGTCTTCGTCTACATGCACCGTCACACGTGACAACATGACGTCAAATGCTACCTATTAAAATGTCTCCATTTGAGCCCACAATAGAAAAACAACACAAACTTTGCCACATAAAAATCACACCTTTCAATTTCAGGCAAAAGACGGACGGATTCTTTCGTTCCGACATTTCCAGGTGTAACATTTGTTTTGGCCGTCTCATACACAGGGATTCGGTACGTTTGGGGGTACTAGTATATAGATTTAAGTACAGGGATTCTACTCTGTGGGATGTCAGATTGCGCATCGATCAGTAAAATGGCCCTATCTGAAACAATTTTGTATAAATCTGTCCAAATATAACGCCTATCCCGAGTCTTTATATTGTTCTTCAAATAAAACACAACTTTGAGCTGCGTGCATGTATACTTTGCAAACAATTGCCACAGACATTGGCCATAGCAGGTCACATTTCCATACTAGGACACGGGTTCTGTCAGCAACAACAAAAAATCTTCGACGGGAGAGTTTTAACAGTGAATAACATTATCAATAAAATGTGTTTCCACTAACGTGTTTGTTTATTCGTCAAAAATGTACGTCAAAAACGTGCCGAATCCCTGTGGTCTCATACATGCATTGTCTGCAAGCCGCCATATTGAAAGTCTAACTTCCGGTTGATCGATAACATTATGCGAACTAAAAACTTGCGTTACTTTTCTGCAATTCGTGCGAAATGCCTAATTGTAATTAGCGGCCGTAATTTCCTTTGTTTAATCTGTTATCCTGCATAAGACATTGATATATATTGGCTGCAGATATGACGTAAGTAACTGCGACAGTAGTAGTTTGCGATTGTGTTTCAGTAAATCTGCGGTCACCATTAAACATTTTTTAAATTATATAATTCTATGTTTCCGTTTAGTTTGAACAATGACTTTTTTGGTTATTCCAGAACAATCCTATTGTTAACGGATCATTAGCTGATTTGTGAAAATGTATGAACCGTTAAAAAATCAACTTTGCAATCCGAGAACTAGTATTTCTTAAGTTTGTATATACCCCCTCCTTTGTTAGAGATTTGGAATACTCGTAGTGTATCTATAATGTGCAAAGTATTCCAAATGCCAGAAGCGTCACGAACAATCATTTGGAATATACTTTATCGATAACATGTGAAGCATTCCAAATGTCAGAAGCGTGGCTAACAGTCGCATGGAATCTGGAAATCAGATTGTAGCGGATCAGTTGTCTAGTAGTTAACACGCTGGACTCTGTAGTCCAGTGGTCGCAGGTTCAATTCGCGGCTATGCCATACTAAAATGACTTATTATCAAAGTATTTCGGACCAGACTTAAAACCGAGCTCTGGATTCTGTGCTTTACATTGTGCACGTAAAACAACCCAGATGAACATCTCAAAAGGAGGTTTTTATGTATCATTGTAGCTTGGGTGCCAGTCTGTCGATTTTTCACTTTTTAATTTCTAGCCAAATGACATGTTCAGAAACTCAATACGGCCCAATTAATAGTCTCGGTGTTAAAATATATTTATTTGACCCACCAGGCAAAATATATCGACGCCTGTTCCCAGGCTAGTATCATTGCACTGTTCTCCAAATCTAGCTTGAGCAGTCTTTTAGCTAGTGACGATAAATAACCGCATAATACATAAATTAATTCAAATTTAGTTTTGACCAAACCGCTGACTTACAATGGACGTACTTGTGTGTGGTAAATAATAAAAATAGTATTGCATAGGCCTATACATGTATAATATGTATTGATAAATCCACATTTTAACTGTGTCATGTTTCATATGTTGCTTAACATGTGCATGCTGGGTAACATAAAGGCTATAAATAGTTAAAAGAAATGTAGCAGACGACAATTCATTAATGTGTTTTCTTATTTATAACTGAACTGTCTGGAAATATGCCATGGAATTTCACTACAATTGTAGCGGCGAATTATATGGATATACCATCTGATAAAACATATAAACGAAACAAATCTAGTTATATTCCAGGACATAATATATTATTTAATTTTTATTTTCACCGCTAGCGTACACAGAGTTAACTTGTGTATCGTATGTTTTATCCAATGGTCTGTGCACACAATTCGAGAAGAATGGTTCATCAGTGTGCCGTGCTTGAAACAACACCGATGCTGGGAACCAACGCTTGTCTGGGCATTGTATTTAGCACACTCCCCCTTTTCTTTCTCTCTCCATCACGACCCCCATCTCTTTCTTTCTCTCTCCATCACGACCCCCATCTCTTTCTTTCTCTCTCCCACCACGACCCCTATCTCTTTCTTTCTCTCTCCATCACGACCCCCATCTCTTTCTTTCTCTCTCCACCACGACCTCATCTCTTTCTTTCTCTCTCCATCACGACCCCATCTCTTTCTTTCTCTCTCCCACCACGACCCCTATCTCTTTCTTTCTCTCTCCATCACGACCCCCATCTCTTTCTTTCTCTCTCTCCACCACGACCTCATCTCTTTCTTTCTCATACTTTCTCTCGCAACTTTTTCTTAGTCTTTGTTACTTTGTTTTCATAACTACAACCTTTTGTGTAAAAATAAAATCCGTTATGTTTCTATATTTATATATACTTGAAATCACTGGTCGCTATTCTTTTCACTTACTATCTTTTCGGAAAGGGCCGTAACTAATTTTCCTAGAACTTGTGGCCCGACCCCTTTGGCCCTTTATTTAATGTGTTATGTTTTGTATTCACATGTATATGTAAAACGAATCGAGCAATACAATATGATTACTCTAAAAACATGGAGTCACTGAGTAAATTAACGGCTCAAACATACCAAGCTGCCACTTATAGCCGTATCCCAGTACATATGTGATATCATTATTATATGTCAAATTAGTTTTCGATTTAGAAACATACCAGCAAACGAAATACATTGAGTCGCCAACCAATATATTTCCCCAAATATGCTGTTAAATTATGGCGGTGTTTACGGTGAGACATTATGTCAAACCACTTATATGCAACCGGTTCAAGTAACTAAAACCGATGCCGTATCGGAGAGCCCAATCCCGTATATGTCATTGTTGCAGGTTATCAGAATCTAGGTTCCTGGAGAAATAGACATTTACGAACTAAAACCGATGCCGTATCGGAGAGCATAAACACCATATATGTCATTGTTTCGAGTTATCAGAATCTAGGTTCCTGGAGTTATTGACATTTAAGAACTAAAACCGATGCCATATCGGAGAGCATAAACACCTTATATGTCATTGTTGCAGGTTATCAGAATCTAGGTTCCTGGAGAAATAGACATTTACGAACTAAAACCGATGCCGTATCGGAGAGCATAAACACCTTATATGTCATTGTTTCGAGTTATCAGAATCTAGGTTCCTGGAGTTATTGACATTTAAGAACTAAAACCGATGCCGTATCGGAGAGCATAAACACCTTATGTCATTGTTGTGAGTTATTATAATCTAGGTTCCTGGAGAAATAGACATTTACGAACTAAAACCGATGCCGTATCGGAGAGCATAAACACCTTATATGTCATTGTTTCGAGTTATCAGAATCTAGGTTCCTGGAGTTATTAACATTTACGAACTAAAACCGATGCCGTATCGGAGAGCATAAACACCTTATATTATATGTCATTGTTGTGAGTTATTAGAATCTAGGTTCCTGGAGGAATAGACATTTACGAACTAAAACCGATGCCGTATCGGAGAGCATAAACACCTTATATGTCATTGTTTCGAGTTATCAGAATCTAGGTTCCTGGAGTTATTGACATTTACGAACTAAAACCGATGCCGAATTGGCGTAAGTGACGTAAGTCGGTTACGGTCAGCTATTTGGTAGAGTCAACCGAGGACGCTGGGACGTCTTAAAGATCGTTGAACAGGATAACTGCCTGGTGTTTCCGCTGCTTCCGAGTGCCAAATATGGAGGATGTGGTCCTAACACGCAACCGTTCTGAAGAATCGACTGCTTGTTATGACACCTGTAATCCGATGGAAGAACATCTCCGAGATGCCAGAACACTTCTCAATTCTCAAATTCGAATCGGAAACTTTTCATTGGTTCAGTTGAATGCAAAACTCGGACTCAACAAATCATATTGCGATAGCTCGAGTTTGAGATCAGGGAACAGTTTAACAGTATAACCTCATGCCCAACCAGCGTAGACATCTTAATCACATTAGACGATAACAATTTCCATGTAAATAAAACTACCGGATTGATTGAAACCTGGGTAGTTTTCATCATGTCAAGTGCTTTACTTAACCTACCGCTCTACTTTGTTGCGCCTTTAAAACTTTGAATTGGCCAGAATCGACACACCAAACGCGTTTAACTTACCTATATAGAGTACCAAGTATGACACGAAGTGAACAATAATGGATAACCCATATAACCGTTTTAATTGAGTTAACCCATGTTTACCTTCCAATTTAGGCTCTTTCAACATTTAATATGTAATATTACACTAAAATTGTGTCATACGAGCTCATTTGAAATGGTTTGTTGATTCAAAGTTTACAAAACTGGAGAAGGTGAATATTTCGTCGGCAATTTAATGAATTTCATTGTTAAAATAAATAATTTCCTTTTAAACGCAACACTTTGAGGAAAAGCTCCTCGATGGCCCGAGGGAATGAAGCGAACCCGTCTTGTTATGCTAAGTGCCAGCTTAACATGTCAGGGTTTTTTTTCTGGTGCGGTATTAATTGAACGTTTCAGAATGTGCCTTTTACATTACACTCGCATTCCAATCTCATTATAAACTAATAAACTGCTTCATCATTTCAATAATGAAAGAGAACTTGCGAGATTTCCTCCTGTCATAAACTGTTTAGTTCTCCGGACATTACGGGTGTTGTAGCAAAGTAAGACGAAGTATCAGTGTCCGAGTGCGCGTGTTCGAATTTACGAAGATCTGCTCACCCGAAGGCACTAAGTGAGCAACCCATTGCAGGCCCGGCCCGTCCGTAGCCACACTGAGGCACTCCGAGGAAGCTGCCTCTCTTGAAATTTCCAAAGTAAAAAATAACTGAAAAATTAAATAAATAAAATGCAAACAATATCCCTTTGCTGTATAAAACGTTGACTGCTAGAGAGCTGAAAGGTCCATACATAATTATACGTCTAAACTCATTAAATCAAAAAAACGCAGGAAACCGTTTCTATATCCTAACAATTTTAAGGGGGACTATGCCCCCGGACCCCCTAGATTGCCTCGGTTGAAATTTGCCTCTGGCTACGGTACTGCATTGAGACTTGACCACGACGTGTACCCCTCACGTCGTAAAGATATTTACAGTCAAGCCTGTCTTAACCAGCCAGCCAAGGGAATCACAGAACGTGACTGTTAACTGCTTAATAGAACTGTATAATAAAACAACATTTTGGAAATCTGAAATTGGCTGCTTAATACAGGTTGGTTGCTTATTGGAGGTGACCACTACCGCAATTTAGACTGTATTCTAGGGCCAAATGGATACATTTATTTATAAAAACAGTGTGTTTTGGGCTGTGTATTGAATGCCTAAATTTAGGAGTGGTTACGGCCGTTTAATTCAAAACACTTGTCCCTATCTCAGCGTCGTATGTCTAGTGGTTACGGCCGTTTAATTCAAAACACTTGTCCCTATCTCAGCGCTGTATGCATAGTGGCTACGGTCGTTTATTTCAAAGCACTTGTCCCTATCTCAGCGCTGTATGCCTAGTGGCTACGGTCGTTTATTTAAAAACACTTGTCCCTATCTCGCGTTGTAGCCTAGTGGCTACGGTCGTTTATTTCAAAGCACTTGTCCCTATCTCAGCGTTGTATGCCTAGTGGTTACGGTTCGTCTTTTCCAAATCACTTGTCCTACTCAGCGCTGTAGCCTAGTGGCTACGGTCGTTTATTTCAAACACTTGTCCCTATCTCAGTGCTGTATGTCTAGTGGCTACGGTCGTTTATTTCATAACACTTGTCCCTATCTCAGCGTTGTATGCCTAGTGGTTACGGTCGTCTATTCCAAATCACTTGTCCCTATCTCAGCGCTGTACGTATGTCTAATGTTTACGGTTGGTTGAAAATCACTTGCCCCTCGTCGATGTAGGTCAGAATCTCACAGTGTCTCGTATGAGGCAAGGCTCCAACAGAAGTGTGGAATGAATATGGTTGCATCGATCGGGTTACCGTTCGTGAAAAAAATCCAATGGGCTCATAGGCGTGGTTTCATTTCAACAGCAAGTTACTGTATGACGCAAGGTTAGGAAATACGACAGAAGTGTTGAGATATACGGCCCATATTCTGACTAGATTGTAGGCCTTGGACTGACAGCCGTATAGTCTTCAGATTGGTAAGAAGTCCCATTGAAGGTCAAATCAAATGTGACGTGTCCTTGTACGAGACCATATTTGCATTAGTTTGTATTACTGATCATCAGAACAATGTACAGGCACTGTTTACCATTCTGTGTTACATTGTAAATACATATCTTAGGAATTATGGTCCAGGATATCTTGTGATCAGGCGGTAATGTATGTGCATCGTAATACATCAATGCCCATAATATACACTACACAGTTAATAATACGAGTATACGGTGTCCGAATAGCGAGGTGGTTAGCAGGTTTGATTTTCGTCAATGCAATCCGGGTTCGATATTCGGACCTGGAAGTATGTGAGAGGATATGTCACCAGCTCTGCGGACATGTGTGTTTCCGGGTACCTCGGTTTCCTCCCACACGAATGACCACAAATACGCTTTCATCCGAACCAACAAGAGTTATTAATATATGTTTCGCAATTGCTGTAAAAATACTTTTTTTTATATAACCTCGACCCGACGAGCCATAATGTATTGTAATACTATGTATATGGATATTCCCTTTGAAGTAGTGTATTATATATAGTCGTGGTTTTTATCCCCCGTCGCACAGTCGGACATTTACTCTAGGAGTTAGCTGTAGTTGAGTATGCACTTTTATGTGCGCTCAGTTTCACTTTGGATCTTTGTTCCTTGTGGTCTGGGGATGAACATTTTTTGGATTGGATATTGGATTCCTTGCCCATGAAAACATGGGCATAGCCATCATTTTGGTGACTCTATCTGCAATAGAAACAGAGATATGTAAGAAAATAGGTATTATAAGGCGGCCATATTGGAATCCAAGATGGCGGCCATCAGACATTGTTAAAACTGACATTATTGGAACCCTTGACCATGAAAATGTTGATATAGCCACCATTGTCATGATCCTATCCCTACCAGGAGCTGAGATATTGGATGAAACAGGTTGTGCATGGCGGCCATTTTCAATCCAAGATGGCGACTTCCTGCACCTGATCCAGAGCATGTGACCAAACCTTTTTTCATCCCCAGACCACAAGGAACAAAGATCCAAAGTCAAACTGAGCGCACATAAAAGTGCATACTCAACTACAGCTAGCCCCTAGAGTAATTGGATGTGTCTCCGTGTTTAATTTAAAATAACTTGGCACACATGTTAACCATAGCAAGAACTGCATATTTCAAAGGACTGTTTTGGATATTTTTTGTGTCCGCTCCTTAAAACACGTCCTAATAATTTGCATCGTGTCATTCAATACGTTATGATGGTAAATTAGAAAAATATATCAATTCACTATATGTATGCAACTGTTGATTAAGTATTTGTTCAATTTCTGTAATACATTTTACCAGCGGGAGGTGTTTGGCGTGCCATGTTGACCCTCGAACACGCGGTAATTCCCGCCATTTTCAAATGACAAACCAAAATATGCAACACTTGCAACTTGATGATATTTTAGTGTTTCTGCATTATAAATAAACAATACATCTACCTAGTGTTATTGGTCAGATGATGATGATGATTGCGTTTCTTTACCCTCACCGCCGGTAAACCATATGGGCGAGCAAACGATTTTCGATGAAGTGTTGAGTCGTCGGTGTCTTGTAGAGTGATGTAGATTAAAGTTTGTAGTTGTGGATTCCCATGAAGATTTCGGTCCAAGATGATTAGGTTACTCGATAGTTATTCCTTGTTGGTTGTGTCTAAGTTGCTTAAGTCCAAGATGATTATGCTCTAGAAGATTATGGTACTGGTGATTATGGTACTGGTCTCTCCGCCATCATGTCCAAGGTGGTTATTTTCTCGGTTCTTATTAGGGCCACATCCTCCACGATTAGTCGGCTCACAGCAGCAAAATGGTTCGGTTGTTCCGTCGTTGTCCACCCCGTTGACGCATCCGGGGTCGAGGTCGCATCCCTCCGTCTCCAACCGCTCGCCCGTCATTGGAGACAGATAAAAGAGTTCTAGGCGACGAGTGTGCCATCCACGCGAAACGACTGCCCAGTCACTCGTCGCCTCTTCAGCGCCCCAGTACTAGCTGTCGCTGATCTAGATAAGTGTAGACACTCAAAAGAGTCGATGCGGGTCCTCGTCTGTATGCGTCAGCGGCGTGGATTGGTCACTTCGGAACGGTAATCCAATTTCCTGCTGTGAGCTGTGCCTTGTTCCCGACGTGCACGGTGTGGAGGCACGAACAAGTATTATTGGTCAGGTTGTTGGTTTAAACATATTTATTCATTCTTAAAACACTGTCGTGACGTCATATACCTTTATACTTACAGTCCATTAATAATAATATTGAACTGGTGTGAAAAGACAAGAGTATTATATTAAATTATACGCGTACATGTACGAAATTAAAATTTTTAATTAGTAAGATATTGTTATATAAGTGTGTGTGTTTTAAGTAAGATATAAGCCTCAAACCGATCCAATATGTAAACTATTGGTACTGTCTTCGTCGCTACGCACCTCACACAGTCCACTATTTTACATATTGGATCGTTTCCGGCTTATATCCTATACATAATATACAGTACATATATATTGTAAACATAATGTAAATGGATTTAATCGAAAGATTAAAGCTTATTGAGATTATCTCCAGTCATGTTGTTGATACGTGGCTTTGCATCTCTCCGTTGGGCTATTCTCTTGTTTTATGTTGAAATGAATGTAATGTGTGTGTTTTACGTTTATTTATCGTCGCTACCGGTTGCCCATATGAGCGACGCCTCCTGAAGAGATTAGTCATTTTAGATTTTTGGAGGATAGTACAATGATACAGACAGAGACCCATTCCAGAGTCTCCCCTGGTTCTTTTACGTGCACGATGTAAAGCACCGACACGAGACCTCGGTTTAAAGTCCCATCTGAAAGACTGTTAATTTTCTTAGGGTCAGACGGTGGATCGAACTGCGATCCCTGGATTCCCAACCCACCGTGTTAACCACTGTACAACGTATCCGTCGATATGTATGGCAATGAATGTAAAATTAATATGCAATTATGTATTTCTGTTGTCTTGAATCGGCGCCCGGCGTCTATTAATAGAGCAAATAACACGTTTGTTAATTAAGATAAATCAAATCAATACTATTTTTCAAATATAAAAATTAAAGTAAAGTGTTTGTTTATTATAGTGTCTATTTAAAGGGCCAGCCATTTCTGACTTATGAGACACCTCTTTTTATGAACATCAGTTCTTCCCGAATCCTATGCTTGTATACCAGGCGCAAGGCTGGTAGACAATCGGTAACCATTATTTAACTAGCTGGCGACTCACCAACCGACCATATCAGACCGAACCCCGTGCGAGATTCAAACCTTTGAACAGTAGGAGGACGCCTTAACCACTAGGCCAAGGAGACGGTTTTTCAAATGATTTTCAAAATATAATTACATGACTAATAGTCTTCACTCGTCTATCAGTTTTTTAAAAGATAACAAATAGTATCATGCCTGTTTCAATCAATAATTTGTAAACATTGGAGATGAAAATGCATCAAAGGGCTAATTCGTTTAATGTTTGAAATATTGAATGTGCCCATTTATGAATACTCGTTTGCTGAAGGCTACAGGTTGATTAAGAAATGAAGTACATTTCAAAGTCTAGGCACAATTATCTTTTGACATATCTACAATAATTCGATTAACCATTTCCTTCATAGAGATTTAGGTTAATATACTATTATATCTCCATACAAACGACAGCCATTTAGCTATCATGCCGTGGATTAGTAGTGGTCATATCTCTCCCACCTCCATAGATATTACTGGGACTACATGAGATTCTGGCCTTTATTATGAACATTTGTTTGGCTACTACATTACAATGTATGTCGTATTGGTAATGTCGTCAAGAGGTGCTTCTATGAGGGAAAGGGTAATCTTAGATGTATGTTATGGGATTGATTAACATTATGACCTTACACACGGATAGGTATACGGCCTACGTGCGTAAAGTTCCATCTATTTCACAGATACATACACTGTATGGTTTTTCATGTGTTAAACAAACGGCCTAATTACATACATTTCCCTCTTGTCTGTTGTAACTTTCACTAATACACATAGTTTATCATACGATACAGATACGGCCTACGTAAATATCCTCTTGTTTGTTGTAACTTTCACTAATACGCATAGTTTATTATGCGATACAGATACGGCCTACGTAAATATTCTCTTGTCTGTTGTAACTTTCACTAATAGGCATAGTTTATCATGCGATACAGATACGGCCTACGTAAATGTCCTCTTGTTTGTTGTAACTTTCACTAATACGCATAGTTTATTATGCGATACAGATACGGCCTACGTAAATATTCTCTTGTCTGTTGTAACTTTCACTAATACGCATAGTTTATCATGCGATACAGATACGGCCTACGTAAATATCCTCTTGTCTGTTGTAACTTTCACTAATACACATAGTGTATCATGCGATACAGATACGGCCTACGTAAATATCCTCTTGTTTGTTGTAACTTTCACTAATACGCATAGTTTATCATGCGATACAGATACGGCATACGTAAATATCCTCTTGTCTGTTATAACTTTCACTAATCGCATAGTTTATCATGCGATACAGATACGGCCTACGTAAATATCCTCTTGTTTGTTGTAACTTTCACTAATACACATAGTTTATCATGCGATACAGATACGGCCTACGTAAATATCCTCGTGTTTGTTGTAACTTTCACTAATACGCATAGTTTATCATGCGATACAGATACGGCCTACGTAAATATCCTCTTGTTTGTTGTAACTTTCACTAATACGCATAGTTTATCATGCAATACAGATACGGCCTACGTAAATGTCCTATTGTTTGTTGTAACTTTTACTAATACACATAGTTTATCATGCGATACAGATACGGCCTACGTAAATATCCTCTTGTGTGTTGTAAGTTTCCCTAATACACATAGTTTATCATGCGGTACAGATACGGCCTACGTAAATGTCCTCTTGTTTGTTGTAACTTTTACTAATACACATAGTTTATCATGCGATACAGATACGGCCTACGTAAATGTCCTCTTGTTTGTTGTAAGTTTCACTAATACGCTTAGTTTATCATGCGGTACATATACGGCCTACGTAAATGTCCTCTTGTTTGTTGTAACTTTCACTAATACGCATAGTTTATCATACGATACAGATACAGCCTACGTAAATATCCTCTTGTTTGTTGTAACTTTCACTAATACGCATAGTTTATCATGCGATACAGATACGGCCTACGTAAATGTCCTCTTGTTTGTTGTAACTTTCACTAATACGCATAGTTTATCATGCGATACAGATACGGCCTACGTAAATATCCTCTTGTTTGTTGTAACTTTCACTAAGACGCATAGTGTATCATGCGATACAGATACGGCCTACGTAAATGTCCTCTTGTTTGTTGTAACTTTCACTAATACGCATAGTTTATCATGCGATACAGATACGGCCTACGTAAATATCCTCTTGTTTGTTGTAACTTTCAATAATACGCATAGTTTATCATGCAATACAGATACGGCCTACGTAAATGTCCTCTTGTTTGTTGTAACTTTCACTAATACGCATAGTTTATCATGTGATACAGATACGTCCTACGTAAATGTCCTCTTGTTTGTTGTAAGTTTCCCTAATACACATAGTTTATCATGCGATACAGATACGGCCTACGTAAATGTCCTCTTGTTTGTTGTAAGTTTCACTAATACGCATAGTTTATCATGCGGTACAGATACGGCCTACGTAAATATCCTCTTGTTTGTTGTAACTTTCACTAAGACGCATAGTTTATCATGCGATACAGATACGGCCTACGTAAATGTCCTCTTGTTTGTTGTAACTTTCACTAATACGCATAGTTTATCATGCGATACAGATACGGCCTACGTAAATATCCTCTTGTTTGTTGTAACTTTCACTAATACGCATAGTTTATCATGCGATACAGATACGGCCTACGTAAATATCCTCTTGTTTGTTGTAACTTTCACTAATACGCATAGTTTATCATGCGATACAGATACGGCCTACGTAAATATCCTCTGTTTGTTGTAACTTTCACTAATACGCATAGTTTATCATGCGATACAGATACGGCCTACGTAAATATCCTCTTGTTTGTTGTAACTTTCACTAATACGCATAGTTTATCATGCGATACAGATACGGCCTACGTAAATGTCCTCTTGTTTGTTGTAACTTTCACTAATAGGCATAGTTTATCATGCGATACAGATACGGCCTACGTAAATGTCCTCTTGTTTGTTGTAACTTTCACTAATACGCATAGTTTATCATGCGATACAGATACGGCCTACGTAAATATCCTCTTGTTTGTTGTAACTTTCACTAATACGCATAGTTTATCATGCGATACAAATACGGCCTACGTAAATATCCTCTTGTTTGTTGTAACTTTCACTAATACGCATAGTTTATCATGCGATACAGATACGGCCTACGTAAATATCCTCTTGTTTGTTGTAACTTTCACTAAAACGCATAGTTTATTTATGCGATACAGATACGGCCTACGTAAATGTCCTCTTGTTTGTTGTAACTTTCACTAATACGCATAGTTTATCATGCGATACAGATACGGCCTACGTAAATGTCCTCGTGTTTGTTGTAACTTTCACTAATACCACGGCACGGCTTGACTACTTTTCTGATAAAGTAATATCTTGCGGTCGTGATCAAAAAAGCATGTTCAAAATCACTAAACACCTGATTGAAGGCGTTAGTGAAATAGCTCTTCCATCAGGCAAAAATCCCAATGAATTAGCACAGGAATTCAGTGACTTCTTCATTTCTAAGGTGGAAGGCATTAGAAATGACATATCTTCAAACTCCCAGTCGGAACTGGGTCAATTGAACATTGAAACAGAGAAACTCCCTCACATAAGCTGCTTGAACAATTTCTGTCCATCATATCAGAAAGAAGTCGAACAATTCATTAAAAAAGGGCCAAATAAATCCTGTGAAATTGATCCAATTCCGACATGGCTACTGAAATCTTGTCTTAGTGAAATCCTACCAATAGTGACAAAAATTGTAAATATTTCATTGGAAACAGGAAATGTACCAAAGTCATTCAAAATCTCCCGGGTAAGACCTTTGCTGAAAAAACCAAGCCTTGATCAAAACACTTTGAAGAACTATAGGCCAGTGTCAAACCTGCCTTATGTCTCGAAGATTCTGGAAAAGTAGTAAATAGTCGAATTAATGAACATTTGACAAGTAATAACTTACACGAGGTACATCAGTCTGCGTACAGGACGTTTCATTCCACAGAAACTGCCTTACTGAAAGTCCAAAACGATATACTCCAATCTCTGGACCAGAACAATGCTACAATCCTTGTGCTTTTGGACCTATCTGCTGCATTTGATACCATCGACCATAGAACACTTTTACAGCGTCTCGAATTTCATTTTGGAATTACTGGAAAACCTCTCCAATGGATATCATCTTATCTTACCGACCGTTATCAAGCAGTATGTATCGATGGAAAACTATCCAACTCAGTGCTCATGAATTTCGGTGTTCCACAGGGGTCTGTTTTAGGCCCGAAATTTTACACTATGTATACCAAGCCTGTAGGAGCCATTTGTAAACACCATGGACTGAACCATCACTTTTATGCTGACGATTCCCAGCTTTACCTTTCATTCAAACCAACCGTTCAAGCTTCACAAGCAGAGACACTACTTCGAATGGAAAACTGTCTACAAGACATTGTTGCTTGGATGCATGCCAATATGTTAAAACTCAATACTGATAAAACTGAAATGATTATGTTTTCTAGTCAGCGAAATTTTCAACACATTGAAAACATAAATGTGAAAGTAGGAGACTCAAATACAGAACCATCAACATGTGTGAGAAATCTAGGAGCTTTCCTAGACTCAAGAATGGATATGGACAAACATGTAAATTCCGTGACAAAATCATGTTATGCGCAGATCCGGCGGATTGGACACATTCGGCAGTATTTAACAACAGACGCCATGAAAACTCTCATAAACTCACTCGTTACATCCAGGCTCGACTACTGTAATTCACTGTTGTACGGCGTGCCAAAAAACACTTCCAATAAATTACAAACTGTTCAAAACACAGCAGCTCGCATCATAACCAGAACATCCCGTTTCAGTCATGTATCGCCCATTCTAAAAGAACTTCATTGGCTACCAGTTCAAGAAAGAATAAAGTATAAAATACTGACTCACACATATAAAGCATTGAATGGAGAAGCACCGATTTATTTGAGAAACTTGCTTGAGGTTTATATACCAAGGAGAGACTTACGGTCTAAATATGAAGCAGCTACTCTTGTGTTACCAAGAAGTCGGACTGTCACATACGGAGATAGAAGTTTCATGACTGCTGCCCCAAAACTTTGGAATTCTCTTCCATCAAATCTTAGAAGTGCAACAACATTGTGTTCTTTCAAGAAGGCTTTGAAGACACACCTTTTTAAATGTTCATATGGAACATAAATATCGAACAGTGTCTGTGCTCAATCAGGATTAAGACTGCAAATGAACACATTTTATTTAATTATTACCTATATTTTAATTGTTATAATTTTAGATCCTAATATTTTATAGCATATTTAGAATCCATTGTAATTGTGTTTGCTAATTTTGTCTTGTTTTATCTCATTGTATGTGGAAGTTTTTATCAATATTTGTGATATTTTAGGCTGTAAAGCGCTTTTGAACGTTTTATATTTAGATGAAAAGAGCGCTATATAAGTGTGGTATATAATAATAATAATAATAATAATACGCATAGTTTATCATGCGATACAGATACGGCCTACGTAAATATCCTCTTGTTTGTTGTAACTTTCACTAATACGCATAGTTTATCATGCGATACAGATACGGCCTACGTAAATATCCTCTTGTTTGTTGTAACTTTCACTAATACGCATAGTTTATCATGCGATACAGATACGGCCTACGTAAATATCCTCTTGTTTGTTGTAACTTTCACTAATACGCATAGTTTATCATGCGATACAAATACGGCCTACGTAATGTCCTCTTGTTTGTTGTAACTTTCACTAATACGCATAGTTTATCATGCGATACAGATACGGCCTACGTAAATTTCCTCTTGTTTGTTGTAACTTTCACTAATACGCATAGTTTATCATGCGATACAGATACGGCCTACGTAAATATCCTCTTGTTTGTTGTAACTTTCACTAATACGCATAGTCTATCATGCGATACAGATACGGTCTACGTACATATCCTCTTGTTTGTTGTAACTTTCACTAATACACATAGTTTATCATGCGATACAGATACGGCCTACGTAAATATCCTCTTGTTTGTTGTAACTTTCAATAATACGCATAGTTTATCATGCAATACAGATACGGCCTACGTAAATGTCCTATTGTTTGTTGTAACTGTCACTAATACGCATAGTTTATCATGCGATACAGATACGTCCTACGTAAATGTCCTCTTGTTTGTTGTAAGTTTCCCTAATACACATAGTTTATCATGCTGTACAGATACGGCCTACGTAAATGTCCTCTTGTTTGTTGTAACTTTCACTAATACACATAGTTTATCATGCGATACAGATACGGCCTACGTAAATGTCCTCTTGTTTGTTGTAAGTTTCACTAATACGCATAGTTTATCATACGATACAGATACGGCCTACGTAAATATCCTCTTGTTTGTTGTAACTTTCACTAATACGCATAGTTTATCATGCGAT
>CM026399.1:31146164-31308290 GCA_014843695.1 Archivesica marissinica
ATACTAGTAATACAAATAAATACTAGTAATACAAATAAATACTAGTAATACAAATAAATACTAGTAATACAAATAAATACTAGTAATACAAATAAATACTAGTAATACAAATAAATACTAGTAATACAAATAAATACTAGTAATACAAATAAATACTAGTAATACAAATAAATACTAGTAATACAAATAAATACTAGTAATACAAATAAATACTAGTAATACAAATAAATACTAGTAATACAAATAAATACTAGTAATACAAATAAATACTAGTAATACAAATAAATACTAGTAATACAAATAGTTTAGTATCACTTAGTAAATATAATGGATTTGCTGTAAAAGGAAGGAACGAGATGCTGATTGTGTAATATTAAACTACTATATGAAATCTGAATTGGAATTTTAATTAAACGTGACATAAAGACAATACACTCTCTGACGCAACATTATCCTTGTGGCGACCACTCACTATGCAAGAATACCGCAACACAAAGCATAATATTTACAACAATTTAATAATACAACAAATAGATGATATATATGTCGAATTCCGTCGGACCGAACAAAATACTTCGACATAACCGAAGCTTGACTTAATGTAATTCGATATAAACGGAGCCAGTTATACATGTATGTACAATGATAGTGTCTCAAACGGGACTTTGATCCGACTTCGAGAAAACCGGAGAATTCGACATAACCGACTTTGACATAGCGGGTGTAGACTGTATATATATATATATATATATATATAGAGAGAGAGAGAGATATATGCAATGACTGAAACAAACAAAACACATTTAATTCAATGCGTGCACTTCAAAGGCTGTCCGATTAGCGCAGTTGTTAGCTCGCTTGCTTCTCAACTTATATTAAACCACTCTCGTTGGCCCTGATCCAGGTCCGAGGATCGAACTCGGGTTGCATTTGTGAGATGCGAGTGCGCTAACCACTGCGTTAATCGGCAGTTTCTTACTGAGGTTGGTGCACCAAGTACTGGTTAACCGCTGGAGCCTGCCCACGAAATGTGTTGTTAGGTAACTACCCGTCGCTCAAATGGGCAACCGATAGAGACGTTAAATAAATTTAAATAAACAATAAAATAAATAAAACAATAAATACGTTACACCGGCTATTTGATGCGTTTTAATTATAAAATAGTAGTTGCTTCGCGATGTATGCGCATACATGTACGTGGTTCTCATGTGGGACACATTTGTATCAGTCATTCCCCTAGTTCAAATAGTATAGTCCCTCCCTCCCCGACTTCAGCATTGCGCCGCTGGTAAAAAAAAACCTATGCATTCCCGATTTCGGGGCAAAAATGGTGCTTTTTGGTAGACCTATATTAAGCGCTTAGTTTATTGGTATCCATTGTTGAAACTATTACTTGTAGTGTATTAATGGTGAGCCTGTTAAATGAATTTGTTATGATATGGTACACAAGCATACGTGTACACGTTCCAGCATCCCTATCTATCGTACTCTGTCTATTAACATGTTTACCCTGTAGCATTTGGGAATGCTTACATTTTGTAAATTCTTCGAAATACACACTCATTCAGGTTGTAAACACAGCAGCACTTTATATGCAAACATTAAAACAACCACCTCACTATCCAGGTCATATAAATATTAAATGACGGATATGTAGTCCAGTGGTAGCACGCTGTGGACTGGTAATCCAGGGATCGCAAGTTCGATCCCCCGTCTGACCCTAATAAAATTAACAGTCTTTCAGATGGGACGTTAAACCGAGGTCTCGTGTCGGTGCTTTACACCGTGCAGGTAAAAGAACCAGAGGAGATTCTGGAATGGGTCTCTTTCTGTATCACATGCACTATCCTCCACAATCTAAAATAACTAATCTCTTCAGAAGGCGTCGCTCATATGGGCAACCGGTAGCGACGATAAATAAACGTAAACTAAAAAAAAACAAAAAACACAACACAAAAAAACACAACAAAAAAACAACCAAAAACAAACCAACCCAAAAAAAAACACAACCAACCACAACACCACACCCAAACACCCCAAACACACCAACAAAACAAAACAACACACCACACAAAACACACACCCAAACAAACAACCCCCCCCCCCCCCACACCACAAAACACACAAAAATGGGTAGTAATGTTGCATATAAAGTGATGTACTGTGTTAACAACTTGAATGAGGATACAGAGAGTAAATACAGTTGTATTGTATTTGATATCGATCGAACATGCTACAATCTTTAAGCATTCCTAAAAGCTAAATGGCAAAAATACTAACACTTCACCAAGTGTCGTTGACTCTCTTCTTCTTCCCGTTAAAGGGCAGACATCCATGACTGGAATGTACTCTGCACACAACCCGTTTCGGCAAGGGGTAGCATTTAATGTAACAAATGTGATAACTAATAAAGAAACTAATTGAAGATAAATTGACATTTTAATACATTGATTATGCATATAAAATATATGTTACGTTCTGCTTAATGTCTTTATAAAGTTTTTATTATTGTAATAATATTTGTCATCCAGTTCAATTAATAAAATTATGTTCTGATAATTCATAAGTAAAACGTATGCTTAAATAATAAATACTTTAATGGCGGTTGCCACATCTTCCCATGCACGAGGGACACCAGCTGTGCCATCTTTTCTTCTGTGCATCAGTTGATGTAGTCACGTGTAGAGAGAAGGACGCATGCTTGGCCTCGTTCCCCCAGTCCTCCGTAGCTGGAACTAAGGCATGGTTAGCAATCCGCTGACGTAAATCAATTTGTGGTTTCGCTGTATTACCCTGTTTCCTTGATGACGGGTACTTGGCCTCCTCACTCACAACCTTCGTAGCTGGAACCAAGACATGGTTAGCAATACGCTGACGTAAATCAATGTGTGGTATCGCTGTATTACCCTGTTTCCTTGATGACGAGTGCTTGGCTTCCTCCCTCACAACCTCCGTAGCTGGAACTATGACTTGGTTAGCATTTTTGTCTTTTTCTTGTTCGTTTTCCTGGACGTTTTTCGAGTCCACTGACTATCTGTCTCCATTGTTAAAGGGCAGACATCCATGACTGGAATGCACTCTACACACAACCCGTTTCGGCAAGGGGTAGCATTTAATGTAACAAACGTGATAACTAATAAAGAAACTAATTGGAGATAAATTGACATTTTAATACATTGATTATGCATATAAAATATATGTTACGTTCTGCTTAATGTCTTTATAAAGTTTTTATTATTGTAATAATATTTGTCATCCAGTTCAATTAATAAAATTATGTTCTGATAATTCATAAGTAAAACGTATGCTTAAATAATAAATACTTTAATGCCACATCTTCCCATGCACGAGGGACACCAACTGTGCAATCTTTTCTTCTGTGCATCAGTTGATGTAGTCACGTGTAGAGAGAAGGACGCATGCTTGGCTTCGTTCCCCCAGTCCTCCGTAGCTGGAACTAAGGCATGGTTAGCAATCCGCTGACGTAAATCAATGTGTGGTTTCGCTGTATTACCCTGTTTCTTTGATGACGGGTGCTTGGCCTCCTCCCTCACAACCTTCGTAGCTGGAACCATGACTTGGTTAGCATTTTTTGTCTTCTTCTTGTTCATTTTCCTGGACGTTTTTCGAGTCCACTGACTATCTGTCTCCATTGTTGCTTGGTTCTTTTTTTTAATTTGTGGCGTGACTGCAGGATGATGTTCCTCCTTCTCGAAGTCTTCCGTTTCTTTGACCTGGTTAGCATTTGCCATCTTTTTCTTATTCTTTTACTTCTTTCTAGCTGCATTTTTATTACTCTGACGATCTAACTCGATTAGTTGTGGTTTCTTTTGTATTGCTTGTGGTGGGACTGACGGATGATTGTCCTCCTTTCCGCAGTCTTCCGTGTCTGGATTAGTATTTGGAATATTATTTACCTTCTTCGTCGTTTTCTTGTTCTTTTTGAATGATTTGTTATTCCTAGTACGATGTTGCTGGGTCATATTTGAGTGCTGCTGTTTACGTAGCAGTAGGCCTGTCAGTAACAGTACTGGAAGAAGTAGAAGAAGAATTATCAGCATGCTCTGCATTGCCTCATGAATATATTTCGTTGTTCTGCTGCAATGAAGCTTCTCTGTTCGATATTATGTCAACGACTGTCAATGAAACGTCGCTAGGTTACGACGTCAACGTCGAGGAAATGTTCCGCATGAAATCTCGCTGCGCGGTATTTCAACTTCCGTTGTTAAATTATTTATAAAAAACCGATAATTTTTGTTAACTTTATTTGTTTAATATTTTAATGTTCTAGCCATATATACATATTCCTCTCGTATTCCATATTCCTATTAATTTATAACTAACGTTTGGTTACAACCGGATAATATTAAAATAAATCGGATATGAAAATAAATCTACTTTCTTAATGTTTACAAGCGGGCGTTCGGCACGTCGTTTCATAACCGGTAGAAATGCAGTTCACATTGTCCCCTGTCTGATTGATCCCTACTGAAAGATCGAGTTCAAATCATTTAGTTTATACACATTTATTTTAGCTCGATTGCGAAACAAGTTATTTCAACTTATATTAATCACTCTCCACTCTCGAGACCTCATTCCTGATGGAATCCATCGCCACGAGGGAGAGAGAAGAGGCAACGTGGAATTTAAATGCCTTGCCTAAGAGCACAATCGTAACGTCTCCAGCGGGGCTCGAACTCCGGACCTTTCGCATCTGAAGCGAACGCGCACACAGATAATTTGCATAGATCTGTAGCATTTTGTTAAATATACTATACATACCAGTACATATATACTAGGTATTTGTTTCTATTGTTGAAACACCTTTCCTCGATATAAACAATCTTTTGACCTGAAGCCCACTAATAGTTTTCTAACATAATTCTTAATTAACCTGTATGCCATAGTCTAATTATGTTTAAAAAATAGTTTAAACTTTATTTATTTTACAACGATTGCGAGGCAAGTTTTAGCAACTTATACTATTATAATAATCACTCTCGTTGGCACGGATGAAAGCGTATATGTGGTCATTCGTGTGGGGGGAAACCGGTGTACCCGGAGAAAACCCACCTGTCCGATCTGGCGACCATCGTACCATCTCACATACTTCCCGGTCCGAGGATCGAACCCGGGTTGCATTGGTGAGCCGAAGTATGTATTCAACTACATTCGTATAGTGATATTTTAATAGTACGTACAAGTAGTACTACCTAAAATCATTATAAATGTTTCAAACGTTTAAATTAAATTAATAGTTTAAATCAATACAGAATTAAATGATTACTCGTAGCGGTAACATTGTTTATCAGAATGTTCCAGCAGCAGAACAAAATAGAATCTCTCTTCTTCCCCCCCCCCCCCCACACAACCACCCCATCTCACTCCAAGGCCAAAAAATACTATCTAACGGAAGTTGGTCACAGAATGGCAATCTGCTCCATTACATTACGGATTGATTGGATTTTCCCTCCCCGCTGAAAATGTCACAGTCGCAAATCGAAGACTATAAAAGCCAGTTAGATTAAGGTCCTAATGAGGTAATGGGGTTATAACGAGTTGTGGAGAAGTCCCTTTTAGCTTCCTATCAACCAATCACTTCAGACAAGCCCGGCCGGTTTTCGAGAGCCCTTAATTGATTCCTATACGGTAATTTACTAAAAGGCGAATATAATGAAATTTATTTTGTGCATCTCGAATTCCAAATTAATACTGTTGCTTGTAATAATATAAATTTGTGAAATCCTCCCTAATTTGTCTGGTTCTCGACAACAATTGGGGCTATACACGGCAAGTCAAACATCTTTATTAACGCTTTACCGAATGTTGACGCCAATTGTCCACAGGGGCCTGGCTATGTTATTACTTCAGCTTTATTAATGTCTCATCTGTCAGATTTGTACACATTCATACAAAATACAGGTACAATAGTGCATAGAATTTCATTATAGAATATTTATAAATAGACAAGTTGAGTGGTTTGGGTTTGGGACAGACGTATCTGTAGTCCAGTGGTTAACACGTTGAACTGGTAATCCAGGGATCACAGATTCGATTCCCCGTCTGACCCTAATACAATTAACAGTCTTTCAGATGGGACGTTAAACCGAGGTCTCCTGTCGGTGCTCTACCCCATGCACGTAAAAGAACCAGAGGATACTCTGGAACGGGTCTCTGTCTGTATCATTGCACTATCCTCTAAACATCTAAAATAACTAATCTCTTCAGGAGGCGTCGCTCATATGGGCAACCGGTAGCGACGATACATAAACGTAAAACACACACTATACACTATGTAAACGTCAACAGAGCGGCTTTACTGGGAACAAAATGAAACAACAAATCACGAAAATATATGTGTGATTCATTTTGCGTTTATGCGTAGTACCGTGGTTTATTAGAATGCGCCGTGCGGCCCAGTACTTCCGGCTTTAGCATTCGAGATTTCTGTTGGGGTTACCTCACCCTTAGTCTAGGACTTTTAAGGCGCCCATATATTCGCCTGATGCACCCGTTGTAGGACACGTGGAGTATTTAATAGGAGTAGCTTTGCCATGTGCTATCCTGCCCCGTCCTGGTACGTACACCGCCATATGGTCCGGGACTGCTTATTTAATTCACAGCAAACCCCCATATCTGAGGGCCGTTCCCCTATCCGTCACCTGAGGGCCCACTTGGTAGGGGATGGTCGCCCCACTACTGAATTGGGAGCAGCAAGGTCCCAGACGAAAATATATTAAAGTGCAGTTCTTTCAATCTTGTTTCAGTTTTCACTGTATCATTTGTCACATTTTTAAGATCAGCTGGTTGTGAGTAACATAGTGCGAGTATATGTATAATATTACCAATCAGCATGGTACTAAATAGACACACAACTTGTGTGTTTGTTCTACGTGATCACTTGAGGTTGTACACCGTGTACACATTCAAATGGCCATGGATATGTTTGTTAAACGGTGACAAAGCTATGCCCAGAGCTGTGCTTGTGGCTGTCCTTCACTAATGTCCACAGCTGTGCTTGTGGCTGTCCATCACAAATGTCCACATCTGTGCTTGTGGCTGTCCTTCACTAATGTCCATTGCTGTGCTTGTGGCTGTCCTTCACTAATGTCCACATCTGTGCTTGTGGCTGTCCTTCACTAATGTCCACATCTGTGCTTGTGGCTGTCCATCACTAATGTCCACATCTGTGCTTGTGGCTGTCCTTCACTAATGTCCACATATGTGCTTGTGACTGTCCTTCACTAATGTCCACAGCTGTGCTTGTGGCTGTCCTTCACTAATGTCCACAGCTGTGCTTGTGGCTGTCCATCACTAATGTCCACATCTGTGCTTGTGGCTGTCCTTCACTGATGTCCACATCTGTGCTTGTGGCTGTCCTTCACTAATGTCCACATCTGTGCTTGTGGCTGTCCTTCACTAATGTCCACAGCTGTGCTTGTGGCTGTCCTTCACTAATGTCCACATCTGTGCTTGTGGCTGTCCTTCACTAATGTCCATTGCTGTGCTTGTGGCTGTCCTTCACTAATGTCCACATCTGTGCTTGTGGCTGTCCTTCACTAATGTCCACAGCTGTGCTTGTGGCTGTCCTTCACTAATGTCCACATCTGTGCTTGTGGCTGTCCATCACTAATGTCCACATCTGTGCTTGTGGCTGTCCTTCACTAATGTCCACATCTGTGCTTGTGGCTGTCCTTCACTAATGTCCACAGCTGTGCTTGTGGCTGTCCTTCACTAATGTCCACAGCTGTGCTTGTGGCTGTCCATCACTAATGTCCACAGCTGTGCTTGTGGCTGTCCATCACTAATGTCCACATCTGTGCTTGTGGCTGTCCTTCACTAATGTCCACAGCTGTGCTTGTGGATGTCCTTCACTAATGTCCACAGCTGTACTTGTGGCTGTCCTTCACTAATGTCCATTGCTGTGCTTGTGGCTGTCCATCACTAATGTCCATTGCTGTGCTTGTGGCTGTCCTTCAGTAATGTCCACATCTGTGCTTGTGGCTGTCCTTCACTAATGTCCACATCTGTGCTTGTGGCTGTCCTTCACTAATGTCCACAGCTGTGCTTGTGGCTGTCCATCACTAATGTCCACATCTGTGCTTGTGGCTGTCCTTCACTAATGTCCACAGCTGTACTTGTGGCTGTCCATCACTAATGTCCACAGCTGTACTTGTGGCTGTCCTTCACTAATGTCCACATCTGTACTTGTGGCTGTCCTTCACTAATGTCCACATCTATGCTTGTGGCTGTCCATCACTAATGTCCACATCTGTGCTTGTGGCTGTCCATCACTAATGTCCACAGCTCTGCTTGTGGCTGTCCATCACTAATGGCCACAGCTGTGCTTGTGGCTGTCCTTCACTAATGTCCACAGCTGTACTTGTGGCTGTCCTTCACTAATGTCCACATCTGTGCTTGTGGCTGTCCTTCACTAATGTCCACAGCTGTACTTGTGGCTGTCCATCACCAATGTCCACATCTGTGCTTGTGGCTGTCCTTCACTAATGTCCACATCTGTACTTGTGACTGTCCTTCACTAATGTCCACATCTGTGCTTGTGGCTGTCCATCACTAATGTCTACAGCTGTACTTGTGGCTGTCCTTCACTAATGTCCACATCTGTACTTGTGGCTGTCCATCACTAATGTCTACAGCTGTACTTGTGGCTGTCCTTCACTAATGTCCACAACTGTGCTTGTGGCTGTCCATCACTAATGTCTACAGCTGTACTTGTGGCTGTCCATCACTAATGTCTACAGCTGTGCTTGTGGCTGTCCATCACTAATGTCCACATCTGTGCGTGTGGCTGTCCATCACTAATGTCTACAGCTGTATTTGTGGCTGTCCATCACTAATGTCCACATCTGTGCTTGTGGCTGTCCTTCACTAATGTCCACAGCTGTGCTTGTGGCTGTCCATCACTAATGTCCACATCTGTGCTTGTGGCTGTCCTTCACTAATGTCCACAGCTGTGCTTGTGGCTGTCCATCACTAATGTCCACAGCTGTACTTGTGGCTGTCCATCACTAATGTCCACAGCTGTGCTTGTGGCTGTCCATCACTAATGTCCACATCTGTGCTTGTGGCTGTCCTTCACTAATGTCCACAGCTGTGCTTGTGGCTGTCCATCACTAATGTCCACATCTGTACTTGTGGCTGTCCATCACTAATGTCTACAGCTGTACTTGTGGCTGTCCTTCACTAATGTCCACAACTGTGCTTGTGGCTGTCCATCACTAATGTCTACAGCTGTACTTGTGGCTGTCCATCACTAATGTCTACAGCTGTGCTTGTGGCTGTCCATCACTAATGTCCACATCTGTGCGTGTGGCTGTCCATCACTAATGTCTACAGCTGTATTTGTGGCTGTCCATCACTAATGTCCACATCTGTGCTTGTGGCTGTCCTTCACTAATGTCCACAGCTGTGCTTGTGGCTGTCCATCACTAATGTCCACATCTGTGCTTGTGGCTGTCCTTCACTAATGTCCACAGCTGTGCTTGTGGCTGTCCATCACTAATGTCCACAGCTGTACTTGTGGCTGTCCATCACTAATGTCCACAGCTGTGCTTGTGGCTGTCCATCACTAATGTCCACAGCTGTGCTTGTGGCTGTCCTTCACTAATGTCCACAGCTGTACTTGTGGCTGTCCATCACTAATGTCCACAGCTGTGCTTGTGGCTGTCCATCACTAATGTCCACAGCTGTGCTTGTGGCTGTCCATCACTAATGTCCACAGCTGTGCTTGTGGCTGTCCATCCCTAATGTCCACAGCTGTGCTTGTGGCTGTCCATCACTAATGTATATTGCTGTACTTGTGGCTGTCCATCACTAATGTCTATTGCTGTGCTTGTGGCTGTCCTTCACTAATGTCTATTGCTGTGCTCTGATATACTACGTGGTACATATATGGATATTTTGGAATATATAACTGTTGGTCCAATATTTCTGCATAAAATAACATTCACCAATTCCTTTTGTATAAATGTAAAACAAAAACGGCATGTAATAGAGCGTGTATAGTGTACTACTCCTTTGTATAATATGTGACGGCTGAAATATGCCGTGTTACTGTAAATATGATTTTATAGAAATAAATTGAACCCGTGTTGGTTCCAAAGAGAATTACAAAACAAAGTGTGAATATTAGTGTAAGAAAACCTTTAAAAAATGATTGCTGAACTAAAAATGCCGAGCATACACTCTACAGATCCCTGTGGTTTTTCCGCTTGTATCGCAGTTTAACAGCTGGACGGATACCCGTCGCGCTGGGCTCTAGGCAGTCATCGCCGGCTTAACAATGGTGGGCGGGCAATGCTCTAACAACGGATCGTATTTGGAGGACAGCAATTATACGCTGAAAGCCAAACAGTCGGAAAATGATGCCTGGCTGTTCAGATGTCTTAATGAGACATGAGTGACTCTTAAAAGAAGAGTTAATTAAGACCAGCCACATCATTTACTTCTGAATTAAGGAAATCAGACATGCTTTATGATATGATCGAGCAAATAGAATAAATGTTTGTTGATGATTGATATTTCTACGCATTGATAGCAGCCGCCATGTATTGCAGTTTGACGCGCAGTGTGGCGGCGGCACGTTTGTGGTAGAATGCACAATGGCGTGTCTGCGTTATTTCATTGCGATTGTTGTAGCGGGCTGCATTAGGAGTGTGGGGTGGATGGTAGTAGAGCAAGACACAGACACATATATAATGCATTGCTGTTGTAAAGGGGGAGTATTTCATACACGAGCAAGCCGAGATAGGTTGGAGCGTTTGAGAGTATCTGGAGCAGCAAAATCACCCTGTTTTTTTCTTGTTGTGTGCGTGTGCGTGTGTGTGTGTTGATTTGTTTACCCCTATGCATGTCTATATTTCCGGTGTTTAAACATGTTGAAAGCTGTCTTCAACAATAAGGGTAAGCATTTGGGATTTAAAATGAGACCCGCTTTGGATGATACCTATTTACATATAGTTCAAAGATGTATTAATAGCTCCCACAAATAAAGTGTATATATATGCGGTTTCCCAGAATGTCAAAACCTACATTATGTTTGCAGGTATGGTTTCAGAATAGACGGGCAAAGTGGCGTCGTCAAGAAAAGCTTGAAAACGCGGGCTTCAAACTTTCTGAGAGTTTTCCACTATCGACAATGTCAATGTCGAGCCGTACACCAAATGCTGTCCTGCCATTGGATCCTTGGATGACATCACATCTCTCCACCAATAGCATCAGCCCACCGCCTCACGCGCAGATTACAACGCCAACAACGAATCAAAATGTACCATATGCGCAATTTCTGACGTCACAAACATTTTCTGGTACGTCATCTTCTAACGTCAGTACAGCAATTCAAAATTTATTTGGCGGAATAGCTCGAAGAGAAGAAGGTGACCCAAGAAACACAAGCATCGCGTCCCTGCGTCTTAGGGCACGTGAACACATGGATCATTTGGAAAGAAAATATCACATATGAATTGATTTGATTTTACTTACTTATTTTCAAAACATAATGTTGTGTCACTTTTACATAATTATGATAAAAAAGTTGTGATGTAATGTGTGTACTGCACGCACATGAAAGCACCATTAAAGCAGCATTTCATCGTAATAAAGGATGTTTTGGGTAAAATATAAATACTAATGTGTGTGTGTTTACAGAAATAGTCGCTCAGAAACGATAAAATTCCAATAAATTTAAACCGTCGTATACGCGAATTTGTTTATCAACACACGACATGTAAACACGCGCAGCGCGTATGCGTGAAACAACAGAGGATGTAGAAAACAACGTATATATTTTGAACATGAAATGCTATCTATCTATCTTCCTCTAATGTCGAACCCCTCGCGGGGATGTAGACACGTCCCTAAAAGACTTAGCTAACAGAGGTATGAATCAACATATCAAGTAATTTAATTAAAAAAGACAACGTGGGACAAATGGGGACGATGCATTCCGAATGTAAACAAGTGCGTGACCGATCGACTCGGAAAGTCCTACTTTCGGTTTCGAGTTTGTTTTATCGCAAATAAACACTGATTACCAAATGAACATAAGCATACAAAGTATAATGTTAGAATGTGTAGCAGCATTGCTACCCATACGTAAACATTGAATTTTTCAAATATCTTTTATTTCATACGATGTAATGCTGCTTTAATACTATGTTATAATAATTTATATGTTTAATTATTAATAATTTGTAATGTACTGTAGACCAAATAAATACTTTGAAATACGAAGACAATATTTTACTATTAACAGCAGTACAGCCATATCAAGCAATCAAATCGTTTTAAATGAGTACGTTTACGCTTAAGATACTAGATTTAGCAACTTCCTAAATCTTAATCCTTTCTAGTTATCACTTTTGCTTGAGCCCTGCAGCTTGGTCTCGGGGTGCACATCTTCATAAACTAGACAGTGGATTATGCAGACTAGTACCTTTCTTTGAAAAAGTCAAAGACTAATACATGTACTACATATAATTATACTATATAACATATGTACACGTTTACGTTTTTGATTGCGTAATCACGCCTCTTTCATTCTGTAGTATTCAAATCGTTTCTATGGGGAGAGCCAATCACTAATGTTGTCAGAACTTGTGGCCCAACCCATTTGCTTATTATGTATCGGTTATACCATTATTATTGTTACATACATGTAGAGGAGAGAGAGAGAGAGAGAGAGAGTAGAGAGAGGAGAAGAGATAGAGAGAGAGAGAGGGAGAGAGAGGGAGATAGAGAGAGAGAGAGAGGGAGATAGAGGGAGAGAGAGAGAGAGAGAGAGAGAGAGAGGGGGGAGAGAGGAGAGAGAGAGAGAGAGAGAGAGAGAGAGCAATACGAATATTATCAAATCAAACAAAATAAAGGACTGCCGGGTATCAAATCAAACAAAATAAAGGACTTGCTGGCATCAAATCAAACAAAATGAAGGACTGGCGGGTATCAATTCAAACACAATAAAGGACTGGCGGGTATCAATTCAAACACAATAAAGGACTGGCGGGCAGATAGTTCCGAGAAACTTTATGGAATGTACATGATTTTCCACCATGATTTGAGAACTGGATTTTATTTCTCAGTAGGAATATTTCAATTTATGATAACATTCAACAATGTGAAGGCGAAACAGTCATTTTACCTTGCTGTATAAACAATCGAATTCAATTAAAACAGAGAAATGCCTAGAGAACGGTCATATAGAGAAGTAGAAATCAGTCAGATTTTTTGAATGTTGCAAAATCCGTACTTGACATGTAGAGAGATTTGATGAAATCAGTCAAATTTTTTGAATGTTGCAAAATCTGTACCTGAATTGTAGTGGGATTTTATGAAATCAGTCAAATTTTTTGACTATTGCAAAATCCGTACTTGAATTGTGGGATTTTATGAAATCAGTCAGATTTTTTGACTGTTGCAAAATCCGTACTTGAAATGTAGTGGGATTTTATGAAATCAGTCAGATTTTTTGAATGCTACAAAATCCGTACCAGAATTGTAGTGGGATTTTATGAAATCAGTCAGATTTTTTTAATGTTACAAAATCCGTACCAGAAGTGTAGTGGGATTTTATGAAATCAGTCAGATTTTTTGAATGCTGCAAAATCCGTACTTGAATTGTAGTGGGATTTTATGAAATCTGTCAGCTATTTTGACTGTTGCAAAATCCGTACCTGAATTGTAGTGGGAGTTTATGGAATCAGTTAGATATTTTGACTGTTGCAAAATCCGTACTTGAAATGTAGTGGGATTTTATGAAATCAGTCAGATTTTTGAATGATGCAAAATCCGTACCTGAATTGTAGTGGGATTTTATGAAATCAGTCAGATTTTTTTAATGCTGCAAAATTCGTACCAGAATTGTAGTGGGATTTTATGAAATCAGTCAGATTTTTTGAATGCTGCAAAATCCGTACCTGAATTGTAGTGGGATTTTATGAAAATCAGTCAGATTTTTTGAATGTTACAAAATCCGTACCAGAAGTGTAGTGGGATTTTATGAAATCAGTCAGATTTTTTGAATGCTGCAAAATCCGTACCTGAATTGTAGTGGGAGTTTATGGAATCAGTTAGATATTTTGACTGTTGCAAAATCCGTACTTGAAATGTAGTGGGATTTTATGAAATCAGTCAGATTTTTGAATGATGCAAAATCCGTACCTGAATTGTAGTGGGATTTTATGAAATCAGTCAGATTTTTTTAATGCTGCAAAATTCGTACCAGAATTGTAGTGGGATTTTATGAAATCAGTCAGATTTTTTGAATGCTGCAAAATCCGTACCTGAATTGTAGTGGGATTTTATGAAAATCAGTCAGATTTTTTGAATGTTTCAAAATCCGTACCTGAATTGTAGTGGGATTTTATGAAATCAGTCAGATTTTTTGAATGTTGCAAAATCCGTACCTGAATTGTAGTGGGATTTTATGAAATCAGTCAGATTTTTTGAATGTTGCAAAATCCGTACCTGAATTGTAGTGGGATTTTATTAAACTTTTAGATTGTAGTTTTCTAGTGTCTCTTAATGTTCATAAAATACATTATAATATATTGCTCTAATATTACATATTGCACTAATTATCAGATAATAAACAATATTAAAAATCCATTAGAATTTCCGCGTTTTCCAAATCCTCCTTTTTTTAATTACTCATTATGTTCAGAAGAAAAATGAGCGCACTTTGTATTCTGTAGCGTTTTACACTTTATTTCTTTTACAACGACTGCGAAGCAAGTTTTAATAACTTATATTAATCACTCTCGTTGGTGCGGATGTAAGCGTAAATGTTGTCATTCGTGTGGGAAGAAACCGGAGTACCCGGAGAAAATCCACCTGTCCGATATGGCGACCATCGTACCATCTCACATACTTGCTGTTCCCGGGATCGAACCCGGGTTGCATTGGTGATAAGCGAGCGCGCTAACCACTGCGCTAATCGGACAGCCGAATTTCAACAGACGGATCTGTAGTCCAGTGGTAACACGCTGGACTGGTAATCCAGTGATCGCAGGTTCGATTCCCCCGTCTGACCCTAATAAAAAAAAAATTAACAGTCTTTCAGATGGGACTTTAAACGGAGGTCTCGTGTCGGTGCTTTACACCGTACACGTAAAAGAACAAGATGAGACTCTGGACAGGGCCTCTGCCTGTATCATTGTATCCTCCAAAATCTAAAATGACTAATCTCTTTAGGAGGCGTCACTCATATCGGCAACCGGTAGCGACGATAAATAAACGTAAAACACGCACGCACGCACGCATACACACACGCACACGCATACGCACACTTTCCCCGATCTGAGATACATGTAGCATCTCCATAATAAATGCTTGTACAATTGTAAAACGTTTCTGAAATCTATTCAAAACAATTCTTTGTTGCGATACGAAATTATAATAAAAATGTTTAACTCTTTCACCGCCAATGTCGCATAAAAGCGACTTTGTTAAAAAGTAGAGAACCCGATCGGACAGAACAAAACATGCCGTCTGATCAGGCTATATGCTGATTGTTCTTCAGACAGTGGAGCTGAAGCACCTGTCCGAATAGCAAACAACATAGATCCTGATCAGACGCGGCGTTACGCCGCGGCTAATCTGGATCTATGTTGTTTGCACATCCTCTGAATTTATTCGGCGCTGAAAGAGTTAATATAATTATACAAACCAATCTAAGAGAAAACAAATATGATATTTTCGTTGTTAAAGAAGTGCAATGTTGTCCGTAACTGATTACTCGACGGGTTTATTTACCCGACGGGTTTATTTACTCGCCAATGAGGGAAGAACCCTCCTATTATATATAATTATTTAGATAAGTTTGGACGCGACGTCCAGAAGTATATTAGTCATTTGATGTTTTAGAGGATATTGCAATATACAGAAAAAGCTCAAATTCCAGAAGTATTCCTGGCTATTTACAGAAAAAGCTCAAATTCCAGAAGTATTCCTGGCTATTTACATACAGGGTTTATAGCCCTGATACATTATATAAGACTGTTAATATTATTAGAGTCGGGCGGAGATCGACCCTGCGATCCATGGACTCCCAGTCCAACGTGTTACCAATGAATGTATTGCAATCTAGTTTATATAGCGCTGGATATGCCGAATTTCGAATCCACAGCACTATGACAACGTCGCATAAAACTTACATACCCGACAACCATAACACTACGCCATTACCCCCCCCCCCCCAGTCGCATAGCACATACATATCCGTAACCTAAAGCACTACGCCATTACCCCCAGTCGCATAGCACATACATATCCGTAACCTATAGCACTACGCCATTACCCCAGTCGCATAGCACATACATATCCGAAAACTATAGCACTACGCCATTGCACACAGTCGCATAGCACATACATATCCGTAACCATAGCACTACGCCATTACCCCCAGTCGCATAGCACATACATATCCGAAAACTATAACACGACGCCATTGCCCCCAGTTGCTTAGCACTTACATATCCGACAACTATAACACTACGTCATTGCCCCCAGTTGCTTAGCACTTACATATCCGACAACTATAACACTACGCCATTGCACCCAGTCGCATAGCACTTACATATCCGACAACTATAGTACGCCATTGCCCCCAGTCGCATATCACTTACATATCCGAAAACTATAACACTACGCCATTGCCCCCAGTCGCATAGCACTTACATATCCGAAAACTATAACACTATGCCATTGTCCCCAGTCGCATAGCACTTACATATCCGACAACTATAACACTACGCCATTGCCCCCAGTCGCATAGCACTTACATATCCGACAACTATAACACTACGCCATTGCCCCCAGTCGCATAGCACTTACATATCCGACAACTATAACATTACGCCATTGCACCCAGTCGCATAGCACTTACATATCCGACAACTATAACACTATGCCATTGCCCCCAGTTGCATAGCACTTACATTTCCGAAAACTATAACACTACGCCATTGCCCCCAGTCGCATAGCACTTACATATCCGACAACTATAGCACTACGCCATTGCCCCCAGTCGCATAGCACTTACATATCCGACAACTATAGCACTACGCCATTGCCCCCAGTCGCATAGCACTTACATATCCGACAACTATAGCACTACGCCATTGCCCCCAGTCGCATAGCACTTACATATCCGACAACTATAGCACTACGCCATTGCCCCCACGCGCATAGCACTTACATATCCGACAACTATAACACTACGTCATTGCCCCCAGTCGCATAGCACTTACATATCCGACAATTATAACACTACGCCATTGCCCCCAGTCGCATAGCACTTACATATCCGACAACTATAGTACGCCATTGCCCACACGCGCATAGCACTTACACTTCCGACAACTATAACACTACGCCATTGCCCCCAGTACAAGATGCTGAGGAAGTGACACTCCCGTGCATTTCATCGTAGACGGAACACAAAGATCACAAGCGCACCGTTCTTGCATATGATTAGAGTACAATCTATTATTTTCTAGCCCCTCACCGATGTATGTTCGAATCCCAGTGTGGTCTTTCATGCGATGAACTTGCGGGAAGTTGGTGGTTCTGCTCGGTTGCTACTCCGTGGCTAAGAATACTGTCTCCATTTACCAATAATAGTTGGATACTCGCTATATGACCTAATCTGTTTGTGTGACTTCGAAACCCCCAAATCAAACAAAACAATTATTTTCTTCTACGAAATTAATTTCCGGTACAATAACAGGGGCAGGTATAAAAATCACACACATTTGATGCCGGCATTCAAGAAGTGGGACCGTTTTAACAAGATAACAAATCTCTGACTGTTTGCTTTTTTAATTTGTCTATGAAAGTCTCCACTAAATTGGTACCAAAAAGATAAGCTACGTCGAGTGTTTCAGATGTTTTCACAAGCCTGTTTGAAGTAGGAGTGCCCGTGGTTCGCTACTGTTTAAATTAACAGACGCAAGGGCGCCTAAAAAGACAAATTGATATTCATTCGCTCTCCAAACGCGACGAGTGACAATTGTTAACAATACACCCCGGGTACTTAATACGCCCAAAGTATTTGGGTTTCTTGACACATACTTTTTTGTTATTGAACCGTTCTTGTGTCCCTCATTATGATGTTGTAAGAGGAGCATAGAATTCAAGAACATGTTCTTCTATAGGATGATTATAAAAAGATAATTTAATCAAACAGGCCAACTCTCTACGTGACTTCCATTGAAAAGCATCGATGTAATCTTTACGAACACTGAATATGAGCACGGTATAATGATACCTGTGAACACCCATCATTTTTAACACAGACATTTTCACAAATTGGAGACGTTTTGTGCGGTGTGTCTATTTAAAACTCGGGGTCTATTTGATAGCACATACAAAACGTAATTGTATTACGGAAGAGTTAGAATGAATCAAGTGGACACTCGTTCCACACTATTGAAAATGTGTTGCTCATCCGTACTCTCCAATTCGGATTGAAAATCTCTATAAACCGATTTGTCCGATATGCTTTTAGATTTCTTCAGACCAAAACGCAGATAAAACTGAAAGTCGCGATAGCGCAGAGGATGCGCGTTCGCTTCAGGTGCGAACGGTCAGGAGTGCGAGCCCCTCTGGAGCAGTTACGATTGTGCCCTTAGGCCTCCTTCATGGGGATGGATTCCATCAGGAATGACGTCTCGAGAGTGATTAATATAAGTTGAAAGAAATTGTTTCGCAATCAAGCTAAAATAAATTTGTATAAACTAAAACTGTATCCCGGCCAGTTTTAACATTGGTCGAGTGGTTAAGGTCGCTCACCTGTATACCACTGTAACCTAGCACCACTGGTGGTCACGGATTCGATCCCCGCTCAGACCATGTCTCTTTATATGAATAAGTTGGCAGCTAGAGTCAAACAAGGAGGGGGCAACTTTCTCGATATTCCTTGCACATAGAGTCAAATAGTCAATAATCACTGACTATCGGCTAATTTACAAGGGGAGCAACTTTGTCGATTTGCCTTGCACATAGAGTCAAATAGTCACTAATCACTGCCTATCGGCTAATTTACAAGGGGGGCAACTTTGTCGATTTGCCTTGCACATAGATTCAAATAGTCACTAATCACTGCCTATCGGCTAATTTACACTGGGGGCAACTTTGTCGATTTGCCTTGCACATAGAGTCAAATAGTCACTAATCACTGCCTATCGGCTAATTTACAAGGGGGGCAACTTTGTCGATTTGCCTTGCACATAGAGTCAAATAGTCACTAATCACTGCCTATCGGCTAATTTACAAGGGGGGGGGCAACTTTGTCGATTTGCCTTGCACATAAAGTCAACTAGTCACCACTAATCACTGCCTATCGGCTAATTTACAAGGGGGGCAACTTTGTCGATTTGCCTTGCACATAGAGTCAAATAGTCACTAATCACTGCCTATCGGCTAATTTACAAGGGGGGCAACTTTGTCGATTTGCCTTGCACATAGAGTCAAATAGTCACTAATCACTGCCTATCGGCTAATTTACAAGGGGGGCAACTTTGTCGATTGCCTTGCACATAAAGTCAACTAGTCACCACTAATCACTGCCTATCGGCTAATTTACAAGGGGGGCAACTTTGTCGATTTGCCTTGCACATAGAGTCAAATAGTCACTAATCACTGCCTAGCGGCTAATTTACAAGGGGGGCAACTTTGTCGATTTGCCTTGCACATAGAGTCAAATAGTCACTAATCACTGCCTATCAGCTAATTTACAAGGGGAGCAACTTTGTCGATTTGCCTTGCACATAGAGTCAACTAGTCACTAATGGTCACCATGTGGTTCTGACAGGGCTCACACTCACAACCTCTCTCGTACAAGGTGGACACCCTATCCATTACCTTTGTTTAAACAGTATTTATTGCAAGACATAAATCACAATATAACATACAACGAATTACATAATGCATAATGCAACGGATAAAGTAGTTAGCTAAAATTAGCTTATATAAAAATACGTTTTACTTTATCCCATTGTGGGATTCGAACCTGTAGTGGTGTGCGGAACAAATGATCTGAAGTTATCCAGTTAGCCAAAGAGCAATATTCCGTCAATCATACAATTTTTACCAATATACATGCTCATATATATAACGATTCAAGCCATATATGTGCTCTTACAGACGGATTTGCAGTCCAGTGGTTAACACGTTGGATTGGTAATCTGGGGATCGCATGTTCGATACCCAGTTTGACCCTAATAAAATTAGCAATATTTCAGGTCTCGTGTCGGTCCTTTACACCGTGCACGTAAAAGAACCAGAGGAGACGCTGGTATGTGTCTCTGCCTGTATCATTGCACTATCCTCCACAAATCTAAAATGACTAATCTCTTCAGGAGGCTCCGCTAACTGGTTACAGTTGTGCCCTTAGGCAAGGCATTTAAATTCCACGTTGCCTCTTCTCTCTCCCTCGTGGCGATGGATTCCATCAGGAATGAGGTCTCGAGAGTGATTTATATAAGTTGAAATAACTTGTTTCGCAATCGAGCTAAAATAAATTTGTATAAACTAACTGGTAACGACAATGCCATTTAAATTTCTATATCAAATAGCTTAAACATGTCGAAACGGTTGCCATAGGAACAATATTTCCAAGCCTATCACTTTGTTAGAAAAAGATACCGGTATGGTATTTGGTCAACACATGATATAAACTAAAGTTGTGGACTATAAATATGAATGATGATTTGAACAATACGGAACAGACGGATCTGTAGTCCAATAGTAACAAGCTGGACTGGTAATCCAGCGATCGCAGGTTCGATCCCCCGTCTGACCCTAATAAAATTAACAGTCTTTCAGACGGGACTTTAAACCGAGGTCTCGTGTCGGTGCTTTACACCGTGCACGTAAAAGAACCAGAGGAGACTCTGGAATGGGTCTCTGTCTGTATCACTGCACTATCCTACACAATTCTAGAATGACTAATCTCTTCAGGAGGCGTTGCTCATATGGGCAACCGGTAGCGACGATAAATAAACGTCAAACATACAAACAATACGGATTACTTTAACGAGGTTTAGAAATAGTATTACATGCATGGTCATAGCATACGCTATAACAATAATGCGACGGACTTGACACACTAATATGGCCTGCGATACACGAACTGTTAAGCCTTATTTATTTTACAACGATTGCGAAGTAAGTTTTAACAACTTATATTAATCACTTTCATTGGCGCGGTTGAAAGCGTATATGTGGCCATTCGTGTGGGAGGAAACCGGAGAAAACCCACCTGTCCGATCAGGCGACCACCGTACCATCTCACATAGTTCCAGGCCCGAGGATCAAACCCGGGTTGCATTAGTGAGAAGCGAGCACGCTAACCCGACAGCTGTTAAGCAAGTTGAACATGTAAGCCTCAAGAACGAATAACCACAGTTCAACCTTTTAAGTGTGTGTTTTACGTTTATTTTTCGTCGCTACCGGTTGCCCATATGAGCGACGCCTCCTGCAAAGATTAGTCATTCTAGAATGTTGTAGGATAGTGCAATGATACAGACAGAGACCCATTCCAGAGTCTCCTCTGGTTCTTTTACGTGCACGGTGTAAAGCACCGACACGAGACCTCGGATTAACGTCCCACCCGAAAGACTGTTACTTTTATTAGGGTCAAACGGGGGATCGAACCTGCGACGCCAGGATTACCAGTCCAGCGTGTTACCACTGGACTATAGATCCGTCTGTAAACCTTTTATCCTAATTCCTCTTGCTTTTATTCAATACAGCTACCGAAACGGTGTCGGATCGGCACCCGTTTATATGGGGAACTCAAGACTTCAGGGCCCCTATGCACGGCGTACTTGTTATTTTTTTATTTATCCACCATAACTTGTTGAATATCTTATGTTGATATATACTGAGTCAAAAAAGAAACGATACCAAACTAAAAATGACGTAAAACGGATAAAACCATAGAAAGGTTTAATATATTATTACGTATCAGTACCGGGTATCTTATTGCAACGTCAGCCAACCATAAACACAGATAAATAAACACCCGATAATCCTGGAACGCCGAATTTCCGATTTGCACGTGCTCCTCAACAAAGACAACTTCCTACACATGTACAAATCGGAAAACCGGTTTATTGTACTGGTATTGCATTATCATCGAGGAAAAACACCTTACATACCCATTGTTACCTCTAACAAAATGCCTAGGCTAAACCGCAATCAGAGAATGCGTGCCATTGGCATGATTGACGGCGGTTTACGTCAGCGTGACGTCGCAAATCGACTCGATAACACGTCTACTTCGACGTTATCGAACACATGGATCGGTGGACGACCGTCCAAGATCTGATCGACCACGTGTGACGACGCGTGAACAGGACCGTCACATTCGGACGTCACATTTACGTGACCGGTTCCTACCTGCTACGCACACAGCTGCCGTTACTCCTGGGATGACCAACAATCGCATCAGTGCACACACAGTCAGGAACCGGCTCGGTGAACGTGGCATTCGTGCCTATCGGCCATACGTAGGACCCATCCTGACACGACGTCACCGTGACGTACGGCGGGAATGGACGACGGAACGTGCTCGCTGGACTCGGTTACAGTGGAATTCGGTGATGTTTAGCTAGCGATGAATCGCGGTTCTGTTTGCGTCGAGCGGATGGCAGAGAGCGGGTATATCGCAGACGCGGTGAACGTTACGCCGACGCATGTGTACGTCAGGTCGATCTGTTCGGGGGCGGAAGCGTTATGGCGTGGGGCGGTATCACCTTCGGCAGTCGCACTGAACTGTTAGTGGTGGACGGGAACCTAAACGCCCAGCGGTACTGTGATGAGATCCTTGCGCCAGTTGTTGTGCCGTTCTTTAACGCCAACAGAAACGTCACACCAGCAAGAGATTCAGACACTCTTCCGTTCGATGCGACGGCGGTGCATTGCCGTGAGAGACGCAAATGGTGCCCATACTCGGTATTGACGTCTGTGTGAAAACTCCATTAGACCCCTGTCCGACGAATTACGTCATCACGCAGCAGACCGTTTCGGAGGCTCATTATGCTTTATGTGCTCCTCTTTCAAACATGTTGGACTATCATCTTATGAATTTTCAAAGAATTTTCTTAATAAATGTTGACATTATAGACACATAAACACAAGGTATCGTATAGTACATCATTAAATCAAAACACTTATTAACCACTGCGCTAATCGGATAGCCTGAAAGAACGTTTGATAGGTCGCTCCAACATTAACAACGTTCTGTAATCTGTAATTTGGGTCGCTTATGACGCCATTATTTTTTTGGCTACATGTATAAATTTACATAAATGTACATAATATTATAGACTGGATTATATTTATGACAGATATACATCTACATGTACCCCCAATCTTCGTTTTTATATAGTTTATACAAATTTATTTAGCTCGATTGCGAAACAAGTTCTTACAACTTATACTAATCACTCTGAAGACCTCATTCCTGATGGAATCCATCGCCACGAGGGAGAGAGAAGAGGTAACGTGGCATTTAAATGCCTTGCCTAACGGCACACTCACAATCGTAACGGCTCCGGCGGGGTTCGAACTCCGGACCGTTCGCACCTGAAGCGTTTTTATATAATTATAGTACACGTTGTTGCGTGGTCCACTCTCAGTTCATCCGTCTTGTACTTGTACATTAACCTCCTCTTTTCCGGAGATTCCGGCATTCAGTTGTGTTGATTTGGTTTTTGACGAAAGTCGTTGCATTGTCAAACCTTTCTTTGCACATTTGTTCAACCTCAAGATTTCCATTGCCTTGTTTCTGAATTTTGCCGAGCACACGGCATAGAGTATGAAGTTAGTCGAGTAGTTGAGTTGTTCTAGTAGTTGGGCCACCTCGCGTAAAACGAAGAATTGTGGCGTATTGGTATCAAAAGCGCTGACATTTTTCCAGAAGGCCAAGTTGTGAACTACTGTTATCGGTAGAATAAGCGTGATGTAGGCTACAACCACTCCGATCAGCATTGCCGATATACGAATGCTCTCCGAATCCGCTTTACCTGCCGGAGCTCCACTGTTACTTGTCATAGCTTTCCTTCTATGTCTCTGTTTTAAAAGCGTGCATACGATCACAGGCGTGAGAGCGGCCATGATTATCATGGGAATCAGCGAATAGAATGAGGAACCAGCCAGAAGGAAATTGCGATACTTCTCCTTCGTTTCGGGATACGTCACATCCGGTTTACATGTTCCCGCTACCACTATTGACGAGAATGTCCAAACGGCGTTGTATGTACTAATAAAGAAATAGTCGAGGGCAATTAGGGCAAGGATACTCTTCTTTGTTATTATCGTCTTCACCTTAAACGGGAAAACGACGGCTATGAAGCGTTCGAAGCAGAGGATAACTATCAGCCATGATGACGTCATTTTGCCGGTCTTGAATATGTGGAAGAAAGCTTTACATCCGAAGTCAGAGAGGGCGCGGACATCATATCCGAACATCTTTCGGACAAATAACTTATTGAACGGCTGTGTTAATATCAGTATTGTGTCAGATATGGCCAGGGCGACCAGGATGTATCGTGACGTCATGTTTCTGAAGGATTGCGACGCCATTGTGACGATTGTAACGCCGTTGCCGAACAAACCAATAGCTAGAAGCAATGGCGTAATAACGTAGCCTGCCACGTAAAAGTTGCGCTGCAGCTGTATAAACCCGGGATCTACTGGTAACGGTCTGATGGTTGTTACATTCATAACATCACTCGAGTTCAGAATAGCTGACGTCATATTTACGTCTGCAGACGTCATGTTATCGAAAAATGACGACATTCTGTTGTTACGCAGAGCTTCTGAAAAACCGCATGATTTAGAATTACTCGATATATATTGACCTCGTTGTGTATTAACTGATTATAATTTAGTACATAGCTTACACGATTCAAATGTTCTGTCTGTCTGTCTGTCTGTTTGTGGCGAATGATAACGGAGAAACAATGTTATGTGGAGAATGGTAACGGAGAAACAGTGGTATCTGGAGAACGGTAACGGAGAAACAATGTTATCTGGAGAATGGTAACGGAGAAACAATGTTATGTGGAGAATGGTAACGGAGAAACAATGTTATCTGGAGAATGGTAACGGAGAAACAATGTTATCTGGAGAACGGTAACGGAGAAACAATGTTATCTGGAGAATGGCAACGGAGAAGCAATGTTATCTGGAGAATGGCAACGGAGAAACAATGTTATCTGGAGAATGGCAACGGAGAAACAATGTTATCTGGAGAATGGCAACGGAGAAACAATGTTATGTGGAGAATGGCAACGGAGAAACAATGTTATGTGGAGAATGGTAACGGAGAAGCAATGTTATCTGGAGAATGGTAACGGAGAAACAATGTTATCTGGAGAATGGTAACGGAGAAACAATGTTATCTGGAGAATGGTAACGGAGAAACAATGATATCTGGAGAATGGTAACGGGGAAACAATGCTATCTGGAGAATGGTAACGGAGAAACAATGTTATCTGGAGAATGGTAACGGAGAAACAATGTTATCTGGAGAATGGTAACGGAGAAACAATGTTATCTGGAGAATGGTAACGGAGAAACAATGTTATCTGGAGAATGGTAACGGAGAAACAATGTTATCTGGAGAATGGTAACGGAGAAACAATGTTATCTGGAGAATGGCAACGGAGAAACAATGTTATGTGGAGAATGGTAACGGAGAAACAATGTTATCTGGAGAATGGTAACGGAGAAACAATGTTATCTGGAGAATGGTAACGGAGAAACAATGTTATCTGGAGAATGGTAACGGAGAAACAATGTTATCTGGAGAATGGTAACGGAGAAACAATGTTATCTGGAGAATGGTAACGGAGAAACAATGTTATCTGGAGAATGGTAACGGAGAAAGACAGAAAAGAAACAATGTATCTGGAGAATGGTAACGGAGAAACAATGTTATCTGGAGAATGGTAACGGAGAAACAATGTTATCTGGAGAATGGTAACGGAGAAACAATGTTATCTGGAGAATGGTAACGGAGAAACAATGTTATCTGGAGAATGGTAACGGAGAAACAATGTTATCTGGAGAATGGCAACGGAGAAACAATGTTATGTGGAGAATGGTAACGGAGAAACAATGTTATCTGGAGAATGGTAACGGAGAAACAATGTTATCTGGAGAATGGCAACGGAGAAACAATGTTATCTGGAGAATGGTAACGGAGAAACAATGTTATCTGGAGAATGGTAACGGAGAAACAATGTTATCTGGAGAATGGTAACGGAGAAACAATGTTATCTGGAGAATGGCAACGGAGAAACAATGTTATGTGGAGAATGGTAACGGAGAAACAATGTTATCTGGAGAATAGTAACGGAGAAACAATGTTATCTGGAGAATGGTAACGGAGAAACAATGCTATCTGGAGAATGGTAACGGGGAAACAATGCTATCTGGAGAATGGTAACGGAGAAACAATGTTATCTGGATAATGGTAACGGAGAAACAATGTTATGTGGAGAATGGTAACGGAGAAACAATGTTATGTGGAGAATGGTAACGGGGAAACAATGCTATCTGGAGAATGGTAACGGGGAATAGTTTATTGAAGATACAGTGCTATCCGAGTTGCGGTAAAAACCTTGACAAAACCCTCTACTACCAACGCAGAGTAGCCTAAAGTGCCCCAATGAAAAAATATATACTTTTAATAACACTATCTATTATTCTAAATAAATACTATTAAATAAACACAACTTTGATGTTCAAATTACTATTATATGCAATACTTTGAACTCGTGCCTCTATGGCAACATCACTTGAGTAATATAAATTTGATCACCTTTAATAAAGTGTCCGTCCGTCCGTCTGTTTGTCTGTATACTGTGTTACAGCAATAAAGTGTCCGTCCGTCCGTCTGTTTGTCTGTATACTGTGTTACAGCAATAAAGTGTCCGTCCGTCCGTCCGTCTGTTTGTCTGTATACTGTGTTACAGCAATAAAGTGTAGATAAAAATTAAGGGAAGATATGTACCTACTCTTGACTACAACATATTCTACAATTATGACAATAGTTCGTGAAATGATGACTTCATCAAGTTGTCTGCAAGTATATATATATCGTACATACCTATTATCTTTGCCAAAAAAATGCCAACCAACGACAAGAAAATGGTTAGTACCAAATACCCCGACTACGAGCACCTCTTGGATATTTCAATCCAACTGGTACAGCATCGCCGTCAACGGTTTATATACAACTTCCAGCTCTGGGGGTGGTCGATGCGCGAAAGCAAAGTAATATCTCATTAACACCATACTGTTAAACACGTAGGAAGAAGCTCTATTGTGTAGTGTGTGTAATTAATTACATGTACTGGGTATGATAACTAGTATTCAACGTCAACTATCCATATTCATTTCGTTTTGTCAAGTTTGCCGACTACAACGCTAATTGAGTTCTGTTAACGGACGTCATTAGGTATGATGGAGAAGTACTTCCTCAAACAATTATACTTATACAGGAATATGGCTTTGGGTAAAGCTGGTTCAATCCCCCGTCTGATCCTAATATAATTAACAGTCTTTCAGATGCGACGTTAAACCGAGGTCTCGTGTCGGTGTTTTACATCGTGCCCGTACAAGAACCAGTGGAGACTCTGGAATGGGTCTCTGTCTGTATCATTGCACTATCCTCCATAATCTATAATGACTAATCTCTTCAGGAGGCGTCGCTCATATGGGCAACCGGTAGCGACGATAAATAAACGTACAACACACACAGGGGAAAGCTGAGGGCAGTGCGTAGCGAGTTCCGATGTCGTGAGGTGTGTCAAAAGTTGTTATTTTGAAAATAGAACTCGCTTACACAGTTAAAGTGTATATTAGTTCAGTAGCCAACGCGTTTAGCCTTCGACTTAATACATCTGTTCTTGTATATTAATGTTATAACATGATGTAAATATTGATGAATAAAATATGTTTAAATGTTTAAACTAGTAACTAAGCAACTATGTTTTGCCCTAGCTGAAGCATAGACGAAATATGTACAAATTGTGCATCCTTAAATGTGTTTCCCATAAGTTTAAACGCTATTTATTTTACAACGATTGTCAAGCAAGTTTTAACAACTTATATTAATCACTCTCGTTGGATGCGGATGAAAGCGTATATGTGGTCATTCGTGTGAGAGGAAACCGGAGTACCCGGAGAAAACCCACGTGTCGATCTGGCGACCACCGTACCATCTCACATTCTTTCCGGTCCCATTGTGACCACTATAATAACAGAAACTGAACGATGCCAGCTTTCCATCACTGATCGCGAGAGGTTTGGAATATTCAAGATGACGGACAATATGGCTGCCCAAGCTTGAGTTGTTTCTGTGTATGTACAACATATTCATTAATATTTACATATTAATTTTTATGCTATGGTTAATTGATTCTGCTATGTAAAACTTATTTATCACATAACTTTTGCTTGTATTCAATGTAATACAGTCATCTCATAAATTATTGTATGCCCACACGTTTAATAACACCTGGAAGGATTCTGATTGGTCGCTGCATGACACTGACAGCTTGCAATGTACATTACATGTTGTTAGTGTCCATGCTTTATTTGTTGAAAATCAACTGTTTAATCAATAAAATACTAAATGAACTAGAGAAATACAGTGATTAAAAATATTGTGTCTATTCATCCTTTAAGAATCCAAACTGGCCGATACGCAATAAATAGAATACCAATAGATCAAAGACACTGTAACTGCTGTAATACATTAGACATAGAAGACGAATATCATTTTATATGTATATGTTCATGCTTTAGCAATATACGTAAAAAGTACTTACATAAATATTACCATTCTAAACCATCGATGTATAAGTATTTAGAATTGATAAAGTCAACTGATAAACAATGTATATGTAACTTGTCCAAATATGTTAAAGAAGCAATATCCATAAGAAACACGTTGTTGAATAACCAAACTCTTATTTAGTGTACTATATGTTCACCCTCTTTACCGTAAATTGTAATCAGTAATATACTGATTAACTTTCTTATTAGAATGATAGAAATTATATTAATATTATTGTACTATTAACTATTGTTATACACCATCCTTACATCACATGACAATAACTATGCATAATATATTGTATACTTTTCGACGATGTACTATGTACAAGTCTTGAAAATAAAAATCTGTTCTGTTCTATTAATTGCATAAAGGTCTTTGCTTACCAGGGACTATTTTCTACGGCGTACGGATGTAACTTAGTGTAATAAGGCTCAACAATATACTGGCAAACTAAAAAGTATTTTTTCTTCTGATTTATCATTGTGGAAAATGTGATAAAAAGGATCTTACACTGATTTCATACCATATTTTATGAAACTCGGCTTGGAATAGCAAACTTCCATAACTCGCTAAAAGGCTCGCTTAATAGCAAACTTCCATAACTCGCTAAAAGCCTCGCTTAATAGCAAACTTCCATAACTCGCTAAAAGGCTCGCTTAATAGCAAACTTTCATAACTCGCTAAAAGGCTCGCTTAATAGCAAACTTCCATAACTCGCTAAAAGGCTCGCTTAATAGCAAACTTCCATAACTCGCTAAAAGCCTCGCTTAATAGCAAACTTCCATAATCGCCAACAGGCTCGCTTAATAGCAAACTTCCATAACTCGCTAAAAGCCTCGCTTAATAGCAAACTTCCATAACTCGCCAACAGGCTCGCTTAATAGCAACTTCCATAACTCGCTAAAAGCCTCGCTTAATAGCAAACTTCCATAACTCGCTAAAAGGCTCGCTTAATAGCAAACTTCCATAACCTCGCAACAGGCTCGCTTAATAGCAAACTTCCATAACTCGCTAAAAGGCTCGCTTAATAGCAAACTTCCATAACTCGCTAAAAGGCTCGCTTAATAGCAACTTCCATAACTCGCTAAAAGGCTCGCTTAATAGCAAACTTCCATACTCGCCAAAAGCTCGCTTAATAGCAAACTTCCATAACTCGCTAAAAGGCTCGCTTAATAGCAAACTTCCATAACTCGCCAAAAGGCTCGCTTAATAGCAAACTTCCATAACTCGCCAAAAGGCTCGCTTAATAGCAAACTTCCATAACTCGCCAAAAGGCTCGCTTAATAGCAAACTTCCATAACTCGCTAAAAGGCTCGCTTAATAGCAAACTTCCATAACTCGCCAACAGGCTCGCTTAATAGCAAACTTCCATAACTCGCCAAAAGGCTCGCTTAATAGCAAACTTCCCCTCATAGAAGCACCTTTTGACGTCATTTCCAATACGACATACATTGACAATGTAGTAGCCAAACCAATGTTCATAAACCCTTTCCTTCATAGAAGCACCTCAAACCAATGTTCATAATAAAGGCCAGAATCGCATGTAGTCCCAGTAATATCTATGCAGGTGGGATAGATATGGCGACTACTTATCCACTGCATGATAGCTAAATGGCTGTCGTTTATATGAAGATATAATAGTATATTAACCTAAATCTCTATGTAGTCCCAGTAATATCTATGAAGGTGGGATAGATATGGCGACTACTTATCCACTGCATGATAGCTAAATGACAGTCGTTTGTATGAAGATATAATAGTATATTAACCTAAATCTCTATGTAGTCCCAGTAATATATATGAAGGTGGGATAGATATGGCGACTACTTATCCGCTGCATGATAGCTAAATGGCTGTCGTTTGTATGAAGATATAATAGTATATTAACCTAAATCTCTATGTAGTCCCAGTAATATCTATGAAGGTGGGATAGATATGGCGACTACTTATCCACTGCATGATAGCTAAATGGCTGTCGTTTGTATGAAGATATAATAGTATATTAACCTAAATCTCTATGTAGTCCCAGTAATATCTATGAAGGTGGGATAGATATGGCGACTACTTATCCACTGCATGATAGCTAAATGGCTGTCGTTTGTATGGAGATATAACCTAAATCTCTATGAAGGAAAGGGTTAATATAATATAATAGATCTGCCATTTAAACAATGTGGGAAAATAATAGAAGCGAACATTTTTTAAATTTTTAGACTGAGATAAATTGAAATACAAACAGTTAATATATTTATATTTCAATAATTATAACATAATACAATATAATTATCCATAAGTTTGAAGACATGTATTTGTATATGGATTTCACCATTGATTATTTCTCTTTATCTCGTTATACACATTTAGTTTAGCTCGATTGGGAAACAAGTTCTTACATCTTATATTGATCACTCTCGAGACCTCATTCCTGATGGAATCCATCGCCACGGGGCAATGTGGAATTTAAATGCCTTGTCTAATGGCACAATCGTAACGGCTCCAATGGGGCTCGAACTCCGGGCCTTTCGCACCTGAAGCGAACGCGCTACCACCGCGATATCACGACTTCCACTGGTTGATTTGGGTGGGCCTACATCAGCTTGAAATTCTACCCATAAGGTACTAACAGTCTTATACCTATATCATAGAAGCGGGCCTCCGTGCCGTGGCAGAGTGGTTACGGTTGTCGACTTCAAATCACGTGCTACTCACCGCTATTCGAATCCCAATGGATGCCGTATTTGTTTATGTGAGGAAGTTATGCAGCTGGCTTGCGGAAGGTAGGTGGTTCTACCGTGGTGCCTGAACTACTGATCGCAGGGGCATCCATGCCGGGCCTTCCTCCACCAATACTGTCTGGAGAGTCGCTATTGTTTGTTTTACGTTTATTTATCGTCGCTACCGGTTGCCCATATGAGCGACGCCTCCTGAAGAGATTAGTCATTTTAGATTTTTGGAGGATAGTGCAATGATACAGACAGAAACCCATTCCAGAGTATCCTCTGGTTCTTTTACGTGACCGGTGTAGAGCACCGACACGAGACCTCGGTTTAATGTCCCATCTGATAGACTGTTAATTTTATTAAGGTCAAACGGGGGGTCGAGCATGCGATCCCTGGATTACCAGTCGCTATTTGACTGTTGGTGCGAATTTAAACCCCAAATCAAACAAACAAATATATCCTACCATCCTCTATTTCTTATATAGAATGGAGTTTCTTGGATATAGGTACACGGCTTTGCAGTGCATTATGGTCACAAGTTCAAGTTCCTGTAGTTGGAAAAACAACCGTAAGTACATGGTGGTAATATTAACGTATTAACCTGGCAGATTTGTACTAATGTGTGCGGGTTATTAACTATTTAATGATCTCCTACGAATGTGCGAGATGCAATTATGAAGGAAGTTAGCAAACCTTGTCCAGAGTTATATGTCACATATACCTCCCGTGCATTAATTCTATTGAACATTTGCAATCACACGGGTATTGTTCATTAAACAACAAGTATCACATGGTATCGTCAACTCACATAACGACCATATTATTATATATTAATAGTCATTACCCAATTACAGCTTTTTTCTTTTTTTATATTTAATATTATTATATACGTTTTATATATTTGGGGTATAAAATTACAGGGTCTTCTCTTTGTTTTGTACACAGACGGATATGTAGTCCAGTGGTAACACGCTGGACTGGTAATCCAGGGATCGCAGGTTCGATCCCCCCGTCTGACCCTAATACAATTAACAGTCTTTCAGATGGGACGTTAAACCGAGGTCTCGTGTCGGTGCTTTACACCGTGCACGTAAAAGAACCAGAGGAGACTCTGGAATGGGTCTCTGTCTGTATCATTGCACTATCCTCCAAAAATCTAAAATAACTAATCTCTTCAGGAGGCGTCGCTCATATGGGCAACCGGTAGCGACGATAAATAAACGTAAAAACACCAAATTTGTTTTGTACGATGATCTGTTTTATTATGTGTGTTGTGTAGATTGTCACTACAAAATGTAGTTTCACTGTTCGCTATCTCTATCATGCATTTGTTTTGACCTCATGGGCTTTTTAGCCTAATGGTTTTGAATAAAATGTCTGTCTGTCTATGTACCGTATAATACATAAAATAAACATATTTCAATCCGATTCAATATAATGACGTATTTGCTAGTTGCTTGACAAGTATGCAAATTAAACTTTGACACAGTTTCAGATTTTATTGCAACCTGTATGTATTAATATGGTGAAACTATGCTAATTATACTCATTGCATCTCATCTATGTTTTAATGTTTCAATGTATACTATGAAGTATGCGAGATGGTACGATGGTCGCCAGATCGGACAGGTGGGTTTTCTCCGGGTACTCCGTTTTCCTCCCACACGAATGACCACATTTACGCTTTCATCCAACGAGAGTGATTAATATAAGTTGTTAAAACTTGCCTCGCAATCGTTGTAAAATAAATAAAGTTAAACAAATGTATAGTTGAGGATATAGAAAACGCACACTTCGGATAAGTGTGTTTTTACATGAAAAACAATAACTATCATATAACAACGTTGCACCAACATCTTGGGTCATACTGCGACTATCCTGTTATTACTGATGGAGGAGACCACCAGGTCCACCAACACAATGAAGCAAATGTTGCTCCCATCTACGAGGGGACAAGTCAAACCCCGCCAACTATAGGCCTATCTCCATGCAAGGTACTCGTTTCCTCCTCAATAGTAAAACACTTCACTAACCACAGTATTCTGTACCATTTGCAGCATGGTTTTAGAGAAAAACGGCCATGCGTGACCAACTAGTAATGCTAGTCGATGACTTGGTTACCTCTGTCTACAATAAGCATCAGGTAGATCTCATCCTATTAGACTTAGAGTAAGGCTTTCGATAAGGTCAATCACGAGAAAGTACTACTAAAGATGCATGACTATGGAGTCATGGGTCAAACATTAAGCTGGATTAAGAGTTTTCTAGATAATAGACTCCAGTCAGTTGTCCTTAATGGTATTTATAGGATAGTGCATGATACAGACAGCGTCTCCTCTGGTTCTTTTACGTGCATGGTGTAAAGCACCGACACGAGACCTCGGTTTAACGTCCCATCTGAAAGACTGTCTAACTTTATTAGGGTCAGACGGGGGATCGAACCTGCGATCCCTGGATTACCAGTCCAGCGTTTTACCACTGGGCTACAGATCCGTATGTATTCAATCACAAATAAATGTTTGTTTATTATAGAGTATTTTTGTTTAATGATAATTACGTATCGTATTACAGATTATATTCCAGAACAATATTATTTCCAGAGGAATCAATATCAGTCACATGTAGAGAGGATTAGATGAGTATTTTTGTTTAATGATAATTACGTATTGTATTACATATTATATTCCAGAACAATATTATTTCCAGAGGAATCAATATCAGTCACATGTAGAGAGGATTAGATGAGTATTTTTGTTTAATGATAATTACGTATCGTATTACGTATTATATTCCAGAACAATATTATTTCCAGTGTATTCAGTTACAAATAAGAAAGACATTATGATTTGTCTGCTGCAATTATTTGAACTATTTATAGCCTTTATTTTACAGAGTTAAACAAAGAAATGTTCTTTTTAGTTTAGGTTGAAAATTGTTTTTATGTAAAGTAAAATGTTTGTTTATTATAGTGTCACCCCTATTGAAAGGGCCAGCCATTTCTGACTAATGAGACACCTTTTATATGGACATCAGTACTTCCCGAATCCTATCCCTGAAGGCCAGGCTGGCAGGCAATCAGTAACCATTATTTAACTAGCAGACGGCTCACAAATCGGCCATATCAGAATGAACCCCTGACGAAGTTCGAATCTTCGACCTTGCCCTCCGTAGGCCAATAGGGGCCTCACAAAAGGGAATGGAATGGCTATACAAATGTTTATTTCTATGGTTGTATCTCTACTAGTCATACAAAGTCAAACATTTTCAAACACAGAACAATACAAGCCGTATAAAGTCTCGTTTGTTTTCGTTTTGGGGGGTTAAAGTCCCACAAAACAGCTCGGGTCATATGTCGACTCGCCAGATATCATTAGTGGAGGAAGAACCCAGGTGCTCCTCAATAGTACTATATCAGGCACGGATGTGCACCTGGGTAGAACCACCGACCTTCTGCAAGCTAACACGAAGAATTCCAACACCACCAGTGCATTTGTGAGGGCCAAATCCTTCCTATAACTGTATCACTCATTATCCTTATTACGAGAATACACAATAAATGAAACAAATAAATAATACCACAGTGGATGCGTGTTCGCTTCTGGCACGAAAGGTCCGGAGTTCGAGCCCCGCTGGAGCCGTTACGATTGTGCCCTTAGGAAAGGCATTTAATTTCCACGTTGCCTCCTCTCTCCCTCGTGGCGATGGATTCCATCAGGAATGAGGTCTCGAGAGTGATTATTATAAGTTGTAAGAACTTGTTTCGCAATCGAGCTATAAATTTGTATGAACTAATACGACAGCCTGTGTAGTAGGCCTATTATAACCATATTCAAGATACAACCATACCAAGTTACAATCCAATCATTTCATTGTTTTTGGGGGATTAACCCTTTCAACACCACAGACCTCTGAATTGGCTTACAAAAAAGTGTAGATCCAGATGAGCCCATCAGGATCTGCACTTTTTTCAAGTAATATAACTACTTTTAGAGAAAAAAATTACCCATTTTGATAAATGAACTGATCCAAATGTAATTTTGTTATTAATTTATTGGTCTAAAAATATCATGGACCAGTCCATGTCAGTTACTTGGTGTTGAATGGGTTAAAGTCGCATTGTCATCTTAGGTCATACGACGGCTCTCCGGTTATTATTGATAAAGGTAGACCCCGAGTGTTCTTCCGAGCAGTACTAAAGTCATGAACTGGCCCAGGTAGAACCATCGACCTCATGCAAGCCAGCTGGATAGCTTCCTCACTCCTAACACGAAATAATATGACACCACCAGTGGGATTCGAACTTACAGTCAAACCAACCGTACGGAGCGGAGCCTATACGATGCAATGGACAAGGCGGTGTCCACACAGTAACCAAGGGGTTACGAGTTCAAACCCAGCCAGAAACAAAGTGGTTGTGTCCTTAGGCAAGGGAAATAACTCACCAATAATTACAATAACTGTGTATAAATACAGCATGCATAACCTGAACAGACGGGGGCATTAAAGTACTTGGCCGCACAGTAACGGAGCCCCAAGAAAGTCATACGACTCCTGGCACGCTTTCAAGTAACATCAACACGCTTTGTAAGACCAAAGCAAATCTCTTTAACACGGATTTCAAAATCCACTTGATTATCATAACAAATAATTTATCCAATCAAAAACAATATATCTTCAAAACGTACCCCACCCACTAATTAAAAAAGTGTTGTTTTATTTTGGCGGGGGGTTCAAATGTCCCAATTATCTAGGGCTAGAACTACATCTAACAAGTCAAATGACCATTCATTCTAATCATAAAACAAACTAATATGCAGCAATACATGATTGAGTATGGTAAGTCTGGTGGCGTTACGGCAAGCATTCAGATTTGCTCCCGGCTCCTTACAATTGCAAGCCGTCAAGTGAAGGGTTTGTCCCAAGAGAGTAGGATAATAGGAATTGTGAGGGTGAAAAAAAGGTACAAAATTGGAAAATATTGTCTAAAATATGAAAATATTGTCTAAAATAGGAATAAAATAGGAAAATATTGTTTAAAATAGGAAAATATTGTCTGAAATAGGAAAATATTAATATTGTCTGAAATAGGAAAATATTGTCTGAAATAGGTATAAAATAGGAAAATATTGTCTAAAATAGGACAATAATGTCTGAAATAGGTATAAAATATGAAAATATTGTCTAAAATATGAAAATATTGTCTGAAATAGGTATAAAATATGAAATAAAATATGAAAATATTGTCTAAAATAGGGAAATATTGTCTAAAATAGGAAAATATTGTCTAAAATAGGAAAATATTGTCTAAAATAAGAATAAAATAGTTATTTTAAGATGGCTTCCCAGGACATTTTATGGCCATCCTGACCGTTTATATTTATTATTGATAATTTCTGTTGTACTGCCGATGAAAGACTATAACATTTAATTCTTATTTCAAGTAATATTAATTGCTTCAAGATTCAAAAACATGATTTCGACACATTACCTGCTCTCTAATAATTTAAGTGATGTACACATATGTTGGCCTCCCCCCCATACCATCCCCTTTAACAGACGGATCGGTAGTCCAGTGGTTAAAACGTTGGACTTGTTATCCAGCGATCGCAGGTTCGATCCCCTGTGTAACCCTAATGAAATTAACAGTTTTTCAGATGGGACGTTAAAATGAGGTCTTGTGTCGATGCTTTACACCGTGCACGTAAAAGAACCAGAGGAGACTCTGGAATGGGTCTCTGTCTGTATCATTGCACTATCCTCCAAAACTCTAAAATGACTAATCTCTTCAGGATAGTGCAATGATACAGACAGAGACCGATTCCAAACGTGCAGCTAAGAAATGAGTTGAGGCTTGCATTTAAGCTCGAACTCTGTCGCGACCTCTTAATTATAAATACCAATCAAAACAGGAAATGTGTCCATGGGACATGAATGCCCCTCCCCCCACGTAGTGGCAGCCATTTCATAAAACAACTAAGTCAATGAAGTAGGTCACGGGGCGTATGTCGGTGTCTGGTAGGGGTGTACATGTATACCATGGACTGATGACGTTGTCCAAGTATGGTCACCGTATCTGTTATAGTGACTGAGAAAATGCTCCCGAAACGCACAAGATATACATAATGCGAGACTGACAAGACATAATGCCCCCCCCAATAAATTCCAGACTGATTTTTATAATGCAAAAGCGTTATTTGGAAAACTGTATGATTGTTTAAGAGCTAATAGAGTGAAGGGTGAATGTTGTAGAGATATAACGTACTTAAAAACATTAACTGGAGTTTTTACAAAAATCTTTAACGCCATCAAGTAATTTGACCTTGGGCATGGGGACTGTGGGTATCATGAAATGGAGGATGACAAACATGCACATCAATGTTCAAGTCAATAGGTAACGGGGTTACAGAGGCATAAAGCATGTAAACTCTTTCATGCAAATGAACGGACAGAAATTCGATAACTATATACCCTCGTAATACTTTTTATGACTTGGGTAGACAAAGCAGCGCTGGAGACAAGGAACGCTAATGCCTTAGCAATCTTCTGTATACAGGTCCGCAAAATAGTTCCAATACCTTTCAGTTTACAAAGTGCACGTACAAAATACTAATGTACAATTAAAGGACTAATGCAAATGTATGCACAACTTAAACCTTTCAACACTATATACCTCTAAATAAGCTTACAAAAAGTGTAGATCCAGATGAGCCGGCTCGTCAGGATCTGCACTTTTTGCAAGTAATATTACTATTTTTTAGACAAAATTACCCATATTGATCAATAAACAGGTTCAAAATGTAATTTTCTTATTAATTTATTGGTCTAAAAATAGCACGTCAGTTACTTAGTGCTGAATGGGTTATAAAACAATCTGCTTGAAAATAACATAAAAGATTGCCATAACTATCTAACAAATGCAAATTTAGGCATAACAATTGAATTTGAAAGACGACATGTCTGAAAATGTCACAGAAGATTGCCATAACCACACATGTAACACAGTTGAATAGCAGTGTTTATGTCATGTTTGTAGTTAAATTGGGCAAAAATGTGTACGACTTTTCAAAACGGCCAAAAAATAGGAATTGCTCAAAAAATACGGAAACAGGAATTGCTCCAAAAAAAAATAAGAAAAAATAGGAATTGCTCAAAAAATACGGAAACAGGAACAAATAGGAATTGCTCAAAAAATGGGAACTATAGGAGACTTGACAGCCTGCAATTGTACTATTGTAGTTGGAGAAGCGAGGGCCCTAGACATTTACAACACTGTGCACAGCAAAACAACAAATTGTCGTTACACTCAAAAGTTGGTACATGACTATGTATAGGATATAAGCCGAAAACAATCCAATATGTAAACATATTGGACTGTGTGAGGCGCGTACAACCAAAGACAGTACGAATATTTTACATATTGGATCCGCTTGGTTTGTATTTTACTTAAAACAAACACTTATACAACAATATCCTACTAATTAACCCATTCAACACCAAGTAACTCACATGGACTGGTCCATGATCAGTTTTTAGACCAATAAATTAATACGAAAATTACATTTGGACCAGTTAATTTATCAAAATGGATAATTTTGTCTAAAATAGTAATATTACTGGCAAAAAGTGCAGATCCTGATGAGACGGCTCGTCACGAGCCGGCTCATCTGGATCTACACTTTTTGTAAGCCTATTTAGAGGTCTGTGGTGTTGAAAGGGTTAAAATTGTTCATTTTGTACGTGTACGCGTAGGATTCAATATAACACTCTGGCGTTTTGACAGCAGTCCAATATTAATAGTAATGGACTGCAAGTACTAAGGTATGACGTCACGATAGTGTTTTAATTTTAAGTATTGATATATAAACTACAGTACACTTCGCTCTCAGTTATTTCAACATCTTTTCATGTTCAGTAGTATTTTCACAGTAAAGTTGATTTGTTGTATCGGATTGCATACGGTCATATTATATACTAGTTTGTCCAACCTATTGCAACACAAGGCCTCAAGTTTATAAAACTTTTCTCAAATCTCAAAATTGAATTCACGTAATTCGATTGATTGATTGATTCAGAGATTTACACTCAGCTGAACCAATCAGAAGCCTGAGTCGGAGTTTGAGATTAGAGAACAGTTTTATAACGTCCAGGCAATATTATTAAAGACCATACATGTACCGGTAATAGATTTTTTGGGGGTTTAATGTTGCACCAACAGCTTAGATCATATAGCGACTCTTCTGCTATTATTGGTGGACGAAGACCCCAGGTGTCAGTCCGAACGGTATTTCATGCTCCGGACGAAAACCCAGGTAAAACCATCAACCTTCTGCAACAGCAGGATAAATTCCTCACTTGAAAGAAATTGACACATCCAGTGTGATTCGAACCTTCAGCGGTGAGGGGCAAGTGCTTTATAAGTCAGTGACCGTAACTGCTCTGTCACGGAGGCCCATTTTTCACGATCTGTCCCCAAACAAACTGTTTTTTATTGGTGAAATTACTATCTGTAAATTACATAGCTTTGTGGATGTTTATTTACAAAATCATCGGCAACTTTATACATAGTGGCTTGCTAAGCTAACATTAGGACACATTTACAAATAAATCATTACATGTAGTTTCATATATTCATTTGAATAAAAGCATGCAAATAGGGACTTTAACACATACATGAATTAACCCTTTCAACACCACAGACCTCTAAATAGGCTTACAAAAAGTGTAGATCCAGATGAGCCGGCTCGTGATGAGCCGTCTCATCAGGATCTGCACTTTTTGCCAGTGATATGACTATTTTTAGACATAATTACCCATTTTGATAAATGAACTTGTCCAAATGTGATTTTCTGATTCATTTATTGGTTTATGAATATGATGGACCAGTCCATGTGAGTTACTTGGTGTTGAATGGGTTAAAGTCATATTCCTGTTCAAACAGAGCAACTTAGACTGTATCCATATTTAAACTCAGCAATTTTTATATTATGAGGATAATTTGTTTGTTTCAGTGTATCATCAAATTATATTTCACCGAATGAAAATCCGAAAAAGCATTATTAACACGAGTGGTGGAGTGGTGTTCGCCAGGCCCCGAGGTTATAAAACGTTTCTCAGATCTCGAACTCAAGAAATTTGAATGGTTGATTGTGAGATTCACACTGCTGAACCAATCAGAAGCTTGAGACTGAGTTTGAGATTGGAGAAGTTTTATAACCTCCAGTCCAGGAGTGATATTAATGGCTTTCTATGTTCACGAGTGAAATATCCTTCGATCCTTCACTTATACAAACAAATATTCTTTTTATTTTAGACTGAAAAAAAGTGTTTTTGTAACAGAAAACGATGTAACTTTGCGATAAATGGTGCTACAAAGTCGAGCATAGACGATGATAAATGACATCATAAAAGACGTCATACATGACCTCACTAACAGCTTGAGTACGAAATTGTTTGTGTTGACTACATGTAAACATTCAGCGGCTAGGTACAACACGTGCAAAGCAGTGAGAAATCAAATGTGTTATTTCACTGCGTTCAACAAGTGGAATAACACATTTTATTTCACAAGTGGAATAACACATTTTATTTCACAAGTGGAATAACACACAAGTGGAATAACACATTTTATTTCACAAGTGGAATAACACATTTTATTTCGCAAGTGGAATAACACATTTTATTTTGCAAGTGGAGTAACACATTTTATTTCACAAGTGGAATAACACATTTTATTTCGCAAGTGGAATAACACATTTTATTTCGCAAGTGGAGTAACACATTTTATTTCGCAAGTGGAATAACACATTTTATTTCGCAAGTGGAATAACACATTTTATTTCACAAGTGGAATAACACATTTTATTTCACAAGTGGAATAACACGTTTTATTTCACAAGTGGAATAACATATTTTATTTCACAAGTGGAGTAACACATTTTATTTCACAAGTGGAATAACATATTTTATTTCACAAGTGGAATAACACATTTTATTTCACAATGGAATAACACATTTTATTTCACAGATACACGTATATATAATCATTAGAAAGCATAAATAAAAAATAATCTACGCACATTCAATTCTGTTCTATTAGTTTATACAAATTTATTTCAGCTCGATTGCGAAACAAGTTCTTTCAACTTATATTAATCACTCTCGAGACCACATTCCTGACGCAATCCATCGCCATGAAGTCGAGAGAAGAGGCAACATGGAATTTAAATACCTTGCCTAAGGGCACAATCGTAACAGCTCCAGCGGGGCTCGAACTCCGGGCCTTTTGCACATGAAGCGAACGCGCTACCACTGCACTGTCACGATTTCTGTTCTATTGTGATTTGCTATAATGGGTTATTTAGAGCTCCTGTGAGAGCCAGAAGGAAACAACGACTAGTCAAAAGAAGATTGATTACCGGTATACATGTTTCGCATACCGTCCATACTTGCCTATAAGACGAGGTTTTTACCACCCAGATTATGGCCTCAAAGTGGCTTCCCATTTTATAAATGAGTACAAACATTTTTGTAAAAATATAAATATTTTTTTACTAAATGGTAATACAACATGTACATCCATAATTACGATTTAGAAAAGAAAGCACGTTGACATTGGACATTTGCACTTGCCAAACTGCTGTCCAATTTATCAACCCGTTTTATATGCGAATGCATGCCAAAACCCACAGATTTCATGGGGGGGGGGGGGTCGTCTTATAGTCGAGATCAACTGATAGGGGAGTATGGACGGTACATTAAAAATGTCAGAGGTTGGATTCCTCGACTGAGACACTCGGATACTACTTGTTTATAACAGGTACCATTACGATAACCATCATAGAAATGTATCGGGAAGGGCCGTAACTCACGGGAATGGCCGTAACTCACGGGAATGGCCGTAACTCACGGGAAGGGCCGTAACTCTCGGGAATGGCCGTAACTCACGGGAAGGGCCGTAACTCACGGGAATGGCCGTAACTCACGGGAAGGGCCGTAACTCACGGGAAGGCCGTAACTCTCGGGAAGGGCCGTAACTCTCGGGAATGGCCGTAACTCACGGGAAGGCCGTAACTCACGGGAAGGCCGTAACTCTCGGGAAGGGCCGTAACTCTCGGGAATGGCCGTAACTCACGGGAAGGGCCGTAACTCACGGGAATGGCCGTAACTCACGGGAAGGGCCGTAACTCACGGGAAGGGCCGTAACTCTCGGGAAGGGCCGTAACTCTCGGGAATGGCCGTAACTCACGGGAAGGGCCGTAACTCACGGGAATGGCCGTAACTCACGGGAAGGGCCGTAACTCTCGGGAAGGGCCGTAACTCTCGGGAAGGGCCGTAACTCTCGGGAAGGGCCATAACTCACGGGAAGGGCAGTAACTCTCGGGAAGGGCCGTAACTCACGGGAATGGCCGTAACTCACGGGAAGGGCCGTAACTCACGAGAAGGGCCGTAACTCACGGGAATGGCCGTAACTCACGGGAAGGGCCGTAACTCACGGGAAGGGCCGTAACTCACGGGAAGGGCTGTAACTAATGTTGCTAGAACTTGTTACTCCACCCATTTGATTTTCTTGAAATTGTCATGTATTGTATTATAGGTATGTAAAGTGAATCGAGCAATAAAATATGATTAAACTAAATTACAGAAATTGTGACCAAATCAATTTGAACAGAAATAGGACTCTAAGTTATATACAATATACAATGTGAGAAATTAAAAATAACTTCAAAATTTTGATATGGTTTACACTAAATATTTCATTACCGGTAAGCCGTAAATATCAAGCAATTTTATAATAGTAATTAATTATTATACATGTACATGTATAAACACAACTGTTTAATATTGATAATAAGCATATTACAAAACATAAATTAAAGATTGCAATAAACGAATATCGATGAAAGCTAAAAATTGTATGTACGGTGTAGACAGTAACTCGATTTGTATAAAAAATATTTTTAAAACCCATTTTAATATGTTCAACAGATTAAAAATACAATAATGTAAAATGCCAGCTGCCATTTCCAGTAACTATATTGTAAGCACATTATAATATAAATTGAACTAAAAATTCTACATATTTTATCGTTGCAATAAGTGAACAACTAAATCGCTCAACAGACTGTTGTACCCTGTGACCCCATATCAGCAAATTGCTTGAGGTTTTTTTTGATACATGCATGTTTACTTATCACCATCCCCGATTAATCAGAGCGACGCCTGTAGACGTATAGTAGTCTTCTTTTAGGGTTTGCAATGAGCTCTTGAGTTTTCTCAGTGAAAGAAAATTCCATCTTACACAGCTTTCAAACAGTGGAAGATGGCATTTTCTCTGTCACTGCCTGAGTTTCGTATTCCTCTGCGGTTAGATGTACTTTTGTATTTTAGATATTTTCTGACTTATCATGGACAGTTAATTATCAAGTAATATATTCTAATGAATTTGTTTTGTCTGTAGTTTTAAGTTTTGACAGCAAACAGAAAATAACTTGAAAATTATACCGGAACTATTTCCTATTACGGACGTTCACACTAACATAAGTGGTTGTGCGGTTGTGTATTGGAGTGCAATGAGGCTCCCGAAAGGATAGTTAAATGAATACAATTTGAAAACAATTATTATAGTAGCCAAAATATTTGGAAATCATAAAAGAAAAAGATTTGTGTTTATTAGTGCAAGATAGGATTTTATTTCATCTCGTGATCACTAAAATTTGCATTTCCATGATTGGTGTTAGCCACAATTGGTGTTATCCACGATTATATGTTAGCCATGATTGGTGTTATCCACGATTATATGTTAGCCATGATTGGTGTTATCCACGATTATATGTTAGCCATGATTGGTGTTAGCCACAATTTGTGTTAGCCATGATTGTTGTTATCCACGATTGTTGTTATCCACGAGTGGTGCTAGCCACAATTGGTGTTAGCCACGATTTGTGTTATCCACGATTGGTGTTATCCACGATTGTTGTTAGCAACGATTGGTGTTATCCACGAGTGGTGTTAGCCACGATTTGTGTTAGCCACAATTGTTGTTAGCCACGATTGTTGTTAGCCATGATTGGTGTTATCCACGATTTGTGTTAGCCACGATTGTTGCTAGCCACGAGTGGAAATACATATCTTGGTGATCACGATATTAATCACGATAATTTATTAATCACGATATTATTCAAATTTGGACAACATTCCTACTATTTCTGAGAAGATAGTCAAAGACTGAAAATGAACAGAACATTCTCCCCGCTGACAAACGCTTGCCAGATCTTTGTCTAGGTCTAGTAGGTGACCTAATAACAAGCCGGCCAGAATAAAGTAAATCCTAAGTTCTCATCCCCACATTCCCCCATTTTGAGCATTGATCAGTCGATATTATTGAATAAAAAAAGAAAATAACTTTTAAAATATGCTTAAAATGTTGCAACCTCCCGATTTTGAACAAGAATTAGAAGTTACTTTATAATGACCTACATAAAAAGATAAGTAAAAAATCGATAAAATGTTATTAACATGTGACAATAAACACACAATGAAATATGCAAATGAGCAGTTGAACACAAATAATGTTCTCACATACATGTACATCCATTTTTCAATAATAATTTATTGGGATTTCAAAATAATTTACCATTTGCCCACAGATCGATTTCCTATTTTCTGCGTTATACTGCCGAACAATCAGCGTTATACTGCCAAACAATCAGCGTTATACTGCCGAACAATCAGCGTTATACTGCCGAACAATCAGCGTTATACTGCCGAACAATCAGCGTTATACTGCCGAACAATCAGCGTTATACTGCCGAACAATCAGCGTTATACTGCCGAACAATCAGCGTTATACTGCCGAACAATCAGCGTTATACTGCCAAACAATCAGCGTTATACTGCCGAAAAATCAGCATTATACTGCAGAACAATCATCATTATACTGCAGAACAATCAGCGTTATACTGCCAAACAATCAGCGTTATACCACAGAACAATCAGCATTATACTGCCAAACAATCAGCATTATACTGCCAAACAATCAGCGCTATACTGCCGAACAATCAGCTTATACTGCCGAACAATCAGCGTTATACTGCCGAACAATCAGCATTATACTGCCGAACAATCAGCTTATACTGCCGAACAATCAGCATTATACTGCAGAACAATCAGCGTTATACTGCCGAACAATCAGCGTTATACTGCCGAACAATCAGCATTATACTGTCGAACAATCAGCATTATACTGCCGAACAATCAGCATTATACTGCCGAACAATCAGCGTTATACTGCTGAACAATCCGCATTATACTGCCAAACAAACAACGTTATACTGCCGAACAATCAGCGTTATACTGCCAAACAATCAGCGTTATACTGCCGAATAATCAGCGTTATACTGCCGAAAAATCAGCATTATACTGCAGAACAATCAGCATTATACTGCCAAACAATCAGCATTATACTGCCGAACAATCAGCGTTATACTGCCGAACAATCAGCGTTATACTGCCGAACAATCAGCATTATACTGCCGAACAATCAGAGTTATACTGCCGAACACGTTATACTGCCGAACAATCAGCGTTATACTGCCAAACAATCAGCGTTATACTGCAGAACAATCAGCGTTATACTGCAGAACAATCAGTTTCTGATTGACAGGTCCCTTTATTTTTTGGGACATACTCAACACTGTACGCCCAATAACAGAGAGAAGTACCGTAATATCGAATTAAGTGCTCTGCCTAATAGCACGCTGCACCTCTCACCTGAAACGAACGTGCTACAACTGCCTATCACAACTTTAACGGGCTACATTTGTGTGCCTACAGTTTTGTGCCGTTAACCAGTTGGATGGAGCTTTCACATAACCTCTCTCTAACCAGCTTGATGGAGCTTTCACATAACCTATCTCTAACCAGTTGGATGGAGCTTTCACATAACCTATCTCTAACCAGTTGGATGGGGCTTTCACATAACCTCTCTCTAACCAGTTGGATGGGGCTTTCACATAACCTCTCTCTAACCAGTTGGATGGAGCTTTCACATAACCTCTCTCTAACCAGTTGGATGGAGCTTTCACATAACCTCTCTCTAACCAGCTTGATGGGTTTCACATAACCTCTCTAAGCAGTCTGAGAACTCAGAGCTTCAATATATTCGCACGAAATGCGAGTTGTGAAGAATGAGCTCATGAAAGCTCAAAGCTCGAGAACCATTTTTGATAGAATGATGAATTGCAACGAAAAACCAAAGCCTACATAATGCAATAACATCAAGTCCGAAATATTAACACAATCATCAATTTGAGTAAACATTCGACATTATAATGTCAGTCGATTTATGGCAAAATTTGACACTATAATGTTCGAATTAAAAAAGTTTACAATAGACATACAATGTAAATGATAATATGCGAGCTTTGTACAAAAAATGAAGTCATGTACATTAATAATTAACCAATCAGGATCAAGAATGCTAATTAAGTTGACTTTAATTGGTTAAAATCGGACAACGTTACTGACCATGTTTTCAAATAGGTCAAGTTTTCCCGAAATCCGTAGCACCACCTGCCATGTCGGACAAAATGTTCTCCGGTCACAGTTGAAATTTTAAATGCATTTAAATTATTTGTCTGACCAGTGTCGGCCAATCTCGGGCAAAGTTTCGTGAATACTAGGACATTTCTGTGAAACAGGAAGCATTCAGCTTCATATGCACACAAGAGCCGTCCCAAATTAATTCCGAGAAGTGCAAACATTTTCTTAGGCACTTTATGCAATGTATTGTTTTTTGTCATTTCGAACTTTTCAGTGTTATAGAAGTATCCAACAATTTGATATTAAGTTATCTAGCATTAACAGTACATTACAAGCACATATTTCTCGAATTTAGAACGACATGTCACATGTTACAATCTTTAACTTTGTGAACAAAATATCCAATCCCAACCATTCACAATTTATGTAATTTGTAACATTGTTTGTGTTATACATGTAAATTTATTGGAATAAATACTGTTTAAACCAACAAAATATCGGCATCACTTTTGAGGCAACATGTACATATCATAGAAGATATTTCAGTGCTTTCGCTGAAACAGATTTCCAGGAATTATTTTTTAATCTTTTAAAAAAATTCCAGGATTGTTTTATAGAACAAGTAGACAAAGAACAAAATGTAAATATTCTAGGAATTTGTTTTGGTCAATTTAACCCTTTCAACACTACAGACCTCTAAATAAACGTACACAAAGTGTAGATCCAGATGAGCTGGCTGATCAGGATCTGCACTTTTTGCCAGTAATATTACTATTTTTAGACAAAATAACCCATTTTGATAAATGAACTGGTCCAAATGTAATGTTCTTATATTAATTTATTGGTGTAAAAATATCATGGACAAGTCCATGTCAGTTACATTCTAGGTCAGAATTTTTGGGAGAAGTGAGAAAGCGCGTGATCGCTTCCTTAAATGGTGTTCTTTAATATACTTCTGCAAAATAGGGTTAAAATGCACAGTACAACCATTAAATACAACATTTGAATAGAAGGAGTGCTTTATAATGGGCCAGTGTATCTTACTAGACACAATTTTGTTTGAAAATCGTAAAAACCAAAAATAAATTTATTTTTTATTTTTAGGGAGAAGTGGGGCCACCCAGAGGGCGAAGTCAGGGTCACTAGGGCGACTATTTCGCCCACATCGCCCTCTAGAATGATCCCTGATGGCTGGCTGCAGATTTGGCTGTACATGACCGTATCTTATATAGGCTTCGCATAGCATATCTGAATAAGAATTTAAATTAAAGACAACTTGAACAAAGCAAAAACGAATCAACATCCTCTTATTTGACTTGTTCCCGGCTGAGTCCATTTCGAAATATATAAATAAACAATTACAGCGACATATCGACCACTAGGACAAAATAACACAATGGAATGTAGGATCAAATGTACAATTCAATTCAAAAATATATCGAACAAACATTCTGCAATGAAAAAAATAATTTAAAGTTGAAAAAGTTGCTAAACACGATATTCACTGCTATAAAACATGTACCACTAATCTAAAACTAAAACATATTTATCCATTTCATTTTTTTCTTTTTGCTGGAAATTTATTTTAATGGTATTGAAGTCAGTCTTGTACATGCACTGTTTCCTGGAATTGTCGTAGGTCAGGAAATGTTGGGAGAAGCGAGAAAACATGAGAGTCTTTAAATGCCATTATTGAACAAAATAATGTTAACCTGTAACCTGCTGAATAACTTAAACATAATGTGCAAACAACATAGACCACGATCAACCGTGGCGTAACACCGCCTCTGATCAGGATCTATGTTGTTTGCTATTCAGAGAAGTGTTTTATCTCCACTATCCAAATAGCAAACAGCCTGATCAGATGGCTACCTTCTGTGCCATCTGATCTGGCTCTATGCTGTTTGCAAAAGCGACTATAGTCGTGATTAGCAGGTTATGGGCTAAAATGCACAGTATGACCATTAAATACAATATTTGAATAATACCAATGTCCAGTGTATCTTACTAAGCAAAATTTTGAATGAAAATTGTAAAAATATATATATTTTTAGGGAGAAGTCAGGGTCCCTACGGCAACTCTTTCGCCCATGTCATTCTCATTCAACGGAGATATACAAGGAAAATCTCTGTTTGCCGACTCGGGTACCAGTAAGTGTCCTCTACAATTGCATATTTTCCATAAAATTGTTTCTCGGTTGAACTCAAAATATAGAGAAGTAAGCCTGTTCAGGACGACTATCCCTTCCACATCCCCGTCTAACGCAAGTCCTGATATTTATTTAATTATAATACATCTATCGGTATGTACGACATGCTCAAATAGAGCCAGAACAAATATTATAAAGAAAAAATTAGCCAGATCTAGTACACTGTATTTGTATAAAAATGGCCTGAGGAACACAAATATATATATATGTCTAACTCTCTATTCTTTAGGATTTCATTTTAACAAGTGGAATGCTTTTTGTCTGCAGACAGTTGTCGCAGGCCCATTCGGCATACACCTCCTGCGTTAACATAACAAATGCAAGCTCAGACAGTCCAGTGCAACTACGATGGTACCAGAAATTACAGCCACTCTCGCATAATATTGCTTGGTCGTTATCGTGCAATTCCTTGTGACAGATTCCGCATGGGTAGATCGGTGGTGCGTTCGGGTTTGATGGATTGAACACCATTGAGGCCGATGTCGGGTAGATTTTGCCGTTGCTTTGCGGTCCCATGGAAGACATGTGTCCCGGTTGCGGCATGCGATGAGCCATCGGATGAACCGACACAGAGCCAGGAATTGGACCTGGTCCACCTGAGTAATGGTACGGACTCTGTGAGCCGGGCATCGGTCCTCCTCGACCTGGGCCAGGCACCATTCCGCCCATTGGATTTGAATAAGGGCCGTCCGGCATGGAGCCTGGCGAGAATGGCATGGAATTAGGCGGGTATCCACGCGGATCATCCATTGGGTTCCCCGTCATCATGGGACCATAGTTACCTCCCATTGGCGGTGGAATCATATCTGGAGTTCCTGGACTTGCCTGAAACATTTTAACAAATAATTTAATACATGTTTATTACTGTCAAGAATTCCAAAACAAAGGATACAATTTCCGAATATTTGACATTTATAATATGTGCACATTATTATTAATACAAAATAATTATATACTTCATATAGCTATAGTACTCAATTAGTGATTTGATACTACGTTGTCACACAATATTGTACATGCTTGATACTACGTTGTCACACAATATTGTACACGTTTGATACTACGTTGTCACACAATATTGTACAAGCTTGATACTACGTTGTCACACAATATTGTACACGTTTGATACTACGTTGTCACACAATATTGTACAAGTTGACACTACGTTGTCACACAATATTGTACAAGTTGATACTACGTTGTCACACAATATTGTACAAGTTGACACTACGTTGTCACACAATATTGTACAAGTTTGACACTACGTTGTCACACAATATTGTACACGTTTGATACTACGTTGTCACACAATATTGTACACGTTTGATACTACGTTGTCACACAATATTGTACAAGTTTGATACTACGTTGTCACACAATATTGTACAAGTTTGATACTACGTTGTCACACAATATTGTACAAGTTTGATACTACGTTGTCACACAATATTGTACAAGTTTGATACTACGTTGTCACACAATATTGTACAAGCCAGCACTGTTAAATACTAGTATCCTTTGTAATGTGGTCCTTGGTCACGGACAGTCAATTTTCATGTACTTGATTCTTAAAACGTCAATCAAAATACTCAGAAACTGCGCTACATGTGTACATGTTGATTTTATCAGAAGTAAATCGTGTACATGTATACAAATATTACACTATTTGGTTTGATTTCAGCAGACACACTCATTGTTATATATGTATAATATATGTTATATTTCGGCGTTTACGCCTGCATTGGCACCATTTTGTGCTATATCACCAGCGACAACACCTTTCCTGAGCAGGTTCCATGGGTTAACCAGTACTTTGGTGCACCAACCTATACCTCCATAAGAAACTGCCAACTTTTTCATATAAATAAGACACGGCCCGAGTGTGGCTCGAACCTGTGACCTCACATGCTCATCGTACATGTTTTGGATGACCATACAAATTGGCACTCACGAAGCCAAAATCAAGCGCTTGAATTATTTTATGGGGAAACGCTTGATAATGGCTAAGGCTAGATAAAATTGCTCCGGACAGGGAAGAGTAATTACAGAGCCTAGCATCGGTGCGGGGAAAGCTCCTCTTGTCACAAAACCCTCTGCCCTGGTATGTTAGTGTTACTGTGTCTAACATGGTACACCAGACTTTGGCATTACAGACTCATGCTAAGGAAAGTGTGGGGAATACTATTACAGATAGATAGACACTTTGCTTATTATATTGTCATATGTAAATATGTACAATGCAGGGATCATTCTAGAGGGTGATGTGGGCGAAATAGTCGCCTAGGGACCCTGACTTCACCCTATAGGGGCCCTAAAAAATTTTTTAAATAATAATTATTTTTTGGTTTTTACGATTTTCAAACAAAATGTTGTCTAGTAAGATACACTGGACCATTATAAAGCACTCCTTCTATTCAAATGTTGTATTTAATGGTTGTACAGTGCATTTTAACCCTATTTTGCAGAAGTATATTAAAGAACACCATTTAAGGAAGCGATCACGCGCTTTCACACTCACACTTCTCCCAAAAATTCTGACCTAGAACTTAGAAGGAACCCTGCAATGTACATTTACGTCATAGCATGAGAAGTCTGAAACATATCAATACCCGGCAGTAATCCACCTACATTTATAAGACACTTTATAACTTTAAACACATATTAAAACACAATTACAATTGTTTAAAAATGAAGTTATTACATGTACATGTATAGATCTATAAAGTATTTCTAGACCTTCAAGTCGAGAATCGAACATACAACATTTGGATTGGCAACTAGAGTAAGACTAGTTCATAGCATTAACAACAGTCACAAAGCCAAGTTGGACTAAAGATCCTGGTATCAAAGCCATCAATAAAAATTTACCCGTGACTTTTTCCTTCGTTTTGTGGGAGCACTCGGTTGACTGAATGCATCACCTTCAGCATCTGAAAAATACACATCACGTTAGATGATCAATGATTGAATGAATTTGGGTGCCAATTGTCACTTTACTAACTTGCTAGTAATTTAGTTTTTAAAGTCTCTAATGAATTTGGTCCAAGTACTGTCCATACATGTATGTCAATTTATCCATTTGTTAATATTAGCTAACAGGGATCATTCTAGAGGGCGATGTGGGCGAAATTGTCGCCCTAGGGACCCTGACTTCGCCCTCTGGGGGTCCCACTTCTTCCTAAAAAAAAAAAATATATTTTTTTTGGTTTTTACGATTTTCAAACAAAATTTTGTCTAGTAAGATACACTGGTCCATTATAAAGCACTCCTATTCAAATGTTGTATTTAATGGTTGTACTGTGCATTTTAACCCTATTTTGCAGAGGTATATTAACCCATTCAACCCCAAGTAACTGACATGGACTGGTCCATGATATTCTTAGACCAATAAATGAATAAGAAAATTACATTCGGACCAGTTCATTTATCAAGATGGGTAATTTTGTCTAAAATTAATAATTATTACTGGCAAAAAAGTGCAGATCCTGATGAGACGGCTCGTCACGAGCCGGCTCATCTGGATCTACACTTTTTCATAAGCCTATTTAGAGGCCTGTGGGGTTGAAAAGGTTAAAAAACACCATTTAAGGAAGCGATCACGCGCTTTCTCACTTCTCCCAAAATTTCTGACCTAGAATGAACCCTGAGCTAACGACCATTTACAAAGTCGTTGTTGGGGATTTTGTAAATAAGGGAGGTTATTATCAGGGCTTCTAAAATTGCCGGTCTCCCGGTCCAGGACTGAATTTTAAACTGGCGGACCTGTTGTAGCAACCAGTCATTAAAAATTGGTCCAGAAAATTGTTGAAAAAGCCAAGAAAATCGGTCAATTACATTTTCCTAACAAACCTAAGTTGGTAAATATAATCCTCGATAATCCTTTGTTCACACCGGTTTCCGGATAACACAATTAACCAATCACACTAGCTAATTTCCACCTGGGGTTGGTAATTTGCCCAATGTATCCATGACGATCAAACTTTCAATGCATGTCAATTAAATTAAATTAGCGAGGTAATCGTTTAATGTTTACAGCTAAGCTAACAACGGTTTTTAATTTCTTTGATGTGGAGCGAATGATTGACAGTCGATTGATTATATCTGAAACAAAAATTGTTTGCATTAACTTAAAGAAGTGGGTGAGGATTATATTTGCATTTAAATAACAATTAATATTTCAAACAGAAAGCCGAAAAGTTTGATTTGTAATGAATGATTGATAATGAAAAGACGAATTGAATGAATTTTCTGGAAACAAAACACGGAAATTCAGCATTTAATTTTAGACTCACACTTGTTATAATAAGCTTCATAGCAGTTACTTCCCATATAAAGGACGGTAGCTATACTTTCCCACATATCATTTTATCAATTGTCCCGATAGGGAACAAACTTACGGCTCTAATGATAGTGGTGTAAGGAGAGTTCTAACAACAGATTGCTAGACAGCTTGTAGGTCGGATCACAGGGATTCGGCATGTTTGGGGGTACTAGTATATATATTTAAGTACAGGGATTCTACTCTGTGGGATGTCAGATTTCGCATCGATCAGTAAAATGGCCCTGTGGGTCGGATTGGGAAAAAAAAATCACTTTTTGTTGAAAACAATTTTGGATGAGAATATAATTCAAATATATGTCATAATGGAGGTATATGAAGCATTCAGTAGTAGTATCTGACCTGAAACCAACACTGCAACAGCCAATTAAAAACATCATGTCGCGAAAACACATTGCATATCATTACATTTCACAATTCGTATACAAACATGAGAAACAGTATGATATTAACTTACTAAGTGCTTTTGCACGTCCTCTTGGCATTATAAGAACGTAGCTAAACAGTGCATAAAGGCATTTTTATGCATTTTTTAAAAACAACCTTTTTTGTTTTGGCCGGTGATGAACAAATAACACATCGTGAAAATTAAAAGAATCATTTTCCACGCATGAGAACTAATACATTATCACCGGATATAAAAAAAAAAAATCTCTTCCGCGTTGTTTAATTGCTGTTTTATAGTTGTTTTTGGTAGATTTATAGTTGTTCCGATTACTTACTGCTTTTTGACAATGTCTCGAGCTTCAAGACCGGTCAGACCTCCGCCACCTGTGCCAAAACCTGGTAAAAATTCTCTCAATTTAGTGGGACAATTATTTTTAGAAAATGAATCACTCTACATTTAAAAGTAACATTATAAATGTATACATAATACTTCTTCTTCTTCGTGTATACAGTACTCCTTCACTTATGGAGATTAGGTGCTTCCAACACTAACTACTGAGTATGACTGGGAGGCGCTTGTCAGAGACAGTGATTAAAACTATCATTAATTGAGACAGAGAGAGTGTGTTTTTACGTTTATTTATCGTCGCTACCGGTTACCCATATGAGCGACGCCTCGTCGCCTCCTGAAGAGATTAGTTATTTTAGATTTTGGAGGATAGTGCATGATACAGATAGAGACCCATTCCAGAATCTCCTCTGGTTCTTTTACGTGCACGGTGTAAAGCACCGACACTAGACCTCGGTTTAAAGTCCCATCGGAAATACTGTTAATTTTATTAGGGTCAGATGGGGGATCACACCTGCGATCCCTGGATTACCAATCCAGCGTGTTACCACTGGACTACAGATCTGTCTGTTAACACTAACTGTAAGCACTGGGAGATTTTATAGGTCCACACTACACAAATAATTGTGATTAATAATATTTTTATTTTATGTTTCAGGTCAAGTAAGAGTTGTGCGAGCGATGTACAAATACGATGCCCAACAGGTAACGCTATTCATACAGACGGATCTGTAGCCCAGTGGTAAAACGCTGGACTGGTAATCCAGGGATCGCAGGTTCGATCCCCCGTCTGACCCTAATAAAATTAACAGTTTTTCAGATGGAACGTTAAACCGAGGTCTCGTGTCGGTGCTTTACACCGTGCACGTAAAAGAACCAGAGGAGACTCTGTAATGGGTCTCTGTCTGCACTATCCTCCAAAATCTAAAATTATTAATCTCTTCAGGAGGCGTCGCTCATATGGGCAACCGGTAGTGACGATAAATAAACATAAAACACACAACGCTATTCATCAACATAAATCAGGGTTCTCGCTGTCGGTTACCAATAGTGACAAAAAACAAATACTGGTGCTATTATTAACTATGTAAATTATGATAAAACTGATAAAAAGCTAAGGCATTTTAGCATCAGAAATCCTCATCACAGTTTCTGCAGGACTTTGAAAGAAAGTCAAGAAATATTGAGAAGCTGCCTATGGGTACATGTGCATGGTTTACACATTGAAGACAGTCTTCAAGGGTTCCCTCTGTCTGAATGTTTGTCTGCGCCACTTCTGTCGCCAATTGAAAAAAAAAATGAAGCCAATTTAAAAAACTTGGAGCCAATTAAGAGCCATATAGTTCACAAATAAATATTTGAAAACGTGTGCCACAAAAAAAAAAGTTGCCCCAAATATTTTCGCCAATTCACAAAATTTAGCGCCAAGAAACCCAAGAAGTTATTTTAGCTCAATTGCGAAACAACCTTTTGCACCATTACAGTAAAACCAGAAAGTGGCTGCTTAGCACATGTGGCTGCTTAATAGAGATTAAATGTATGGTAAAACAGCATATATTGATACAATTGCCGATACCTGGGATCCATACCCCTTTGTGCGACCTATGTAAGCTCGTTCATCTTTGGGAACAGCCATTTTAGCCAATATTCAAAGCTTTACTTCACATAGTACCACCCATTTCTGTCAGTCTCGTAACTACTGCTTTTACCGTGTTGTATAGGCAACAGACCAAATGGGAATTTAACATTAGCAACTACTTTTAAACTTTATTTATTTTACAACGATTGCGAAGCAAGTTCTAACAACTTATAATAATCACTTTCATTGGCGCCGATGAAAGCGTATATGTGGTCATTCGTTTGGGAGGAAACCGGAGTACCCGGAGAAAACCCACCTGTCCGATCTGGCAACCACCATACCATCTCACATACCTCTCTGTCCGAGGATCAAACCCGGGTTACACTGGTGAGAAGCGAACACACTAACCACTGAGCTAATCGGACAGTGGTGTAAATATTTAGATGCTAAAACTGATTCCGAAAGCATTTACGGTGTCCCCCCGTGATGATATTTAAAACTGTAATACATGTAGCACGGAACGAAAAACGTAAAATTATTAATACCTGGCTTCCATTCTCCCGTTGTACACAATGTAAACTCATCTTTAGGAACAGCTTGTTTTAAACAATTTTCACAGCTTTACATATATTCAACATTGCTGGCTATTGTAGAATGATGAATTGACGTTTGATGAGGGAGAATTGTTATACATAATGGATCAGTCAAACAAGGACTGGTGGAAGGCGCGATGTGGCAACAAATCTGGTCTCATTCCAAGCAATTACGGTATAGTGAAATTTATCATTTAGTCTACTGGGCTCAAGCTAGACCCAAATATATGGGAGAAGTGAGAAAGTGCGTGATTTAATAAATGTCAACATAATGTGGTTAAAATACAAAATATGACCATTAAATACAATAGTTGAATAGAAGGAGTGCTTTATAATTGGGCAGTGTATCTTACTGGATTTTATTTTATTATTTATTTAGGGAGAAGTAGGTCCCTAAGAGGGCGAAGTCAGGGTTCCTAGGGCGACTACTTCGCCCATGTCACCCTCTAGAATGAACCCTGATCTATAGAAAAATATATTCGCTTCATTGCCAGAACAAAGTTCTTACAACATAGAATCTATCGCAATGATTTTTTATTTAAGTTTATTTAACGTCGCTACCGGTTGCCCAATTTGAACGGCGGGCAGTTTACCTAACAACACCTTTCCTGGGCAGGCTCCAGTGGTTAACCAGTTCTTGGTGCACCAACCTCCGTAAGAAACTGCCAACTTTTCATATAAATGAGACACGGCCTGAGCGGGGCTCGAACCCGTGACTATCAGTGATGATAGGTTACAGTGGTATACAAGTCAGCGACCTTCACCAATCGACCACGGAGGCGGTTAGTTATGAGGTGTACAAGGTATTCTAATAGTCCTGTGTGTATCAATCAATATTAACAACAGCTTTAACGTCTCCCTGTGGTCAGAGTCAAAGTTAGTATCACCCGGGTAGAACCACTGACCTTCTGCAAGTACTTTCCTCACTTGAAATAATTTGAAACCCTCGGTAGGATTCGAACCTACAGCAATGAGGTGGAAAGTGATTTGAAGTCGGCAACCATAACCATTCAGCCACTGAAGCTCCCCCCTCCGCACCCCCAGTACATATAAATTTATCTTTTATCTCATTGCAGTGGAAGAGAATACTGAGGCAATAGACTGTCCACTGCACGAGGCAGCAAAGAGGGGAAATATCTCATTTTTAGACGAATGTCTCCAAAATAATGTAAGTAATAAGATGTTATGTTATATTTCGGGTTTTACGCCTGCTTCAGCACCATTTCGGGCTATTTCGCCGGCTCGAACCCGTGACCATCAGTGATGATAGGTTACAGCGGTATACAAGTCAGCGACCTTAACCACTCGACCACGGAGGCAGAGTATGCCTTAAGAAGAAATATCTGTGCATTAAAGAAATCATATAGTTACCACTTTATCTGTCAATTCGTTCGTCCGCACTTCCTTGTCTGGATCATATCTCACAGGATAATGAAACGTGAAGCAGTGAGGCAGAGTGCCAGAATCATATATCTGAAATATTGTACTGAATTATCTCCCTTTTTAACTTTATTAAATACTTGTCCACAGCATCTTCTTACATGGTAACACGCTGGACTGGTAGTCCAGGGATCGCAGGTTCGATCCCCCATCTGACCCTAATAAAATTAACAGTCTTTCAGATGGGACGTTAAACCGAGATCTCGTATCGGTGCTGTACACCGTACACGTAAAAGAACCAGAGGGGACGGGACGTTAAACCGAGATCTCGTGTCGGTGCTTTGTGTCTCTGTCTGTATCATGCACTATCCTCCAAAATCTAAAATAACTAATCTCTTCAGGAGGCGTCGCTCATATGGGCAATCGGTAGCGACGATAAATAAACGTAAAAACACACTCTTTTTATTACATGTAAGTATTGAAAGGAATCATATGAAACTTGGACAATTAGGCGCAGTGCAGAGTACAAGATCCATAACCCTCTGTGTTGTACTTACTGAATTAATGCCCCATTTCAGATAACTCCATTTGACTGATTTCAGATAATTGTTGATAATTCTCCACAATCATATTGCAGGTGTCAGTTAACTCCCCTTGGTCATATGGCATATCTCGATTAACTCCCCTTGACCATATTGCATGTCTCGATTAACTCCCCTTGATCATATTGCAGGCGTCAGTTAACTCCCCTTGATCTAATTACAGGTATCTGTTAACTCCCTTGATAAAGCAGGAGCTACACCGCTACATTGGTCGGCACATGGTGGACATATTGGATGCATGGAAGCCCTACTAAATATCCCGAATTGTCAGGTAGCTGTACAGGTAAGTTATGTTATGAATATTTGACATTTATAATATGTACATTTATTTATTTATATTTCGGGTTTTACGCCTGCATCAGCACCATTTTGGGCTATACCGCCGGCGGGCAGTTTACCTAACAACACCTTTCCTGGGCAGTCTCCAGCGGTTAACCAGTACTTGGGTGCACCAACCTCCGTAAGAAACTGCCAACTTTTTCATATAAATGAGACACAGCCTGAGTATACAAGTCAGCGACCGTAACCACTCGACCACGGAGGCGGGCGGACTGTACAGGTAATTGTTTATTACTATTTATTCCATTCAATAGTACATACTCTAAATATTAGGTTGTTTTGGGGTTTTAAAGTCGCACCAACAGCTTGGGTTGTATGGTGACTTTCCAGCTATTACTGGTGGAGCAAGACCCTGCAGGTGCCCCTCCAAGCAGTATTTCAGGCACGGGCGGGCACCCAGGTAGAATCACCTTACTTCTGCAAGCCAGCTGGATAGCTTCCTCACACACAAGCCAGCTGGATAGCGTCCTCATTTGAAAGAATTGAACATCCCATTCGAACCTGCAGCTGTGAAGTGCACGTGATTTGAAGTCAACGCCCGTAATCACTCGACCAGTTCAAACCCAGTCAGGACCTGTCTATTTTTCCATAAGCAAGTGATCCAAGGAAGCGGACTCGAGAGTGATTAAACCAAGCTGTAGAACTTGTTTCGCAATCGCTCTGGTCCAAGAAGTACGAAGTGGACACAAAGTATAGGCATATGGCCTCCAAGTGTGACCCTGACCTGTCTGAAACCTGCGCTCTGCAATATGTCACAAAATAAAATGAATCTAGCAATTCAAGTTTATAAAGGCATGAAACAGACCGGAATATTATTGTTGGGTTGTGATAGCGCAGTGGATGCGCGGTCGCTTCAGATGCGAAAGGTCCGGAGTTTGTGCCCCGCTGGAGCCGTTACGATTGTGCCCTTAGGCAAGGCATTTAAAGTCCACGTTGCCTCTTCTCTCTCCCTCGTGGCGATGGATTCCATCAGGAATGAGGTCTTGAGAGTGATTAATAATTTGAAATAACTTGTTTCGCAATCGAGCTAAAATAAATTTGTATAAACTAATATTATTGTTTCAGAATAAGCTGGGCGACACACCTCTACACTCGGCATCATGGCGTGGACATGCTGAAGCTGTGAAACTTCTCTTAGATAAAGGTACATACAGTGTAACCTGTGCTAAACACCCATTCTGAATAAAGACCACCTCTGAATATAGTCCACCCTGTAAATCCCTGTTGCCAAAGACCACCTCCAAGTAAAGACCACCCTTTATAGAACCATACCTCTAAAGACCATCTACAAATGAAAATCTCCAAAGACCACCTTTGAACAAAGACCACCCTGTAAAATGTCTCTCTAGACCACCCCTGAATACAATCAAACCTATAAAACCCTGTCTCGAATGTCCACCTTCAAATAATGAGCAAAACTTGTCTCTTAATGATTTCTCCTGAATAAAGACCATATTTTGATATTCAAACAAGTTATTACCTACGATGGACCACGACCGTAATAAAGACACAGGGTTCCTTCCCTTTGTCTGAATTTTTGTCTGTACCACTTCTGTCGCCAATTGAAAAACATCTGGGGCCAACTTGATCGATTAGGAGCTAACTAAGAGCAATATAATTCACAGATAAATATTTGAAGACATGTATTTCACAAAACATGTTGCGCCCAAAAAAAAAGGTTGCTCCAAATATTTTCGCCAATTCACAAAATTTAGCGCCAGTATTAGGTTTTTGGCGCCATTGGCAACCGACAGCAGGAACCCGGAGATAATTTTGTTACCTTCATTTCCCCCATTTGTTCCACAGGGATTCGGCACGTTTGGGGGTACTAGTATATATATTTAAGTACAGGGATTCTACTCTATGGTATGTCAGATTTCGCATTGATCAGTAAAACTTATAAACTTCATAAAAAAAACAACATCTAGTTACATTCTAATAATCCAATCAGAACGCTCGTTTCAACGCGAACTGCGCCGCTTGAACAATTCTACGAAATCTCTTTTTGACGTACATTTTTGCCGAATAAACCTACACGTTAGTGGAAACACATTTTATTGATAATGTTATTCACTGTTAAAACTCTCCCGTCGAAGATTTTTTTTTGTTGCTGACAGAACCCGTGTCCTAGTATGGAAATGTGACCTGCTATGGCCAATGTCTATGGCAATTGTTTGCAAAGTATACATGCATGCAGCTTAAAGTTGTGTTTTATTTGAAGAACAATATAAAGACTCGGGATAGGCATTATATTTGGACAGATTTGTTCAAAATTGTTTCAGATTGGGTCATTTTACTGATCGATGCGAAATCTGACATCCCACAGAGTAGAATCCCTGTACTTAAATATATATACTAGTACCCCCAAACGTGCCGAAACCCTGTGGTTTGATCCTAGTCCTACAGACAGTTAACGTTGTGAGATGTATGAACAAGTTGGCAGGTTATTATTATTATTATTATATGCCAAACTTATATAGCGCTCTTTTCATTTAAAAATAAAACGTTCAAAAGCGCTTTACAGCCTAAAATATCACAAATATTGATAAAAACTTCCACATACAATGAGATAAAACAAGACAAAATTAGCAAACACAATTACAATGGATTCTAAATATGCTATAAAATATTAGGATCTAAAATTATAACAATTAAAATATAGGTAATAATTAAATAAAATGTGTTCATTTGCAGTCTTAATCCTGATTGAGCACAGACACAGTTCGATATTTATGTTCCATATGAACATTTAAAAAGGTGTGTCTTCAAAGCCTTTTTGAAAGAACACAATGTTGTTGCACTTCTAAGATTTGATGGAAGAGAATTCCAAAGTTTTGGGGCAGCAGTCATGAAACTTCTATCTCCGTATGTGACAGTCCGACTTCTTGGTAACACAAGAGTAGCTGCTTCATATTTAGACCGTAAGTCTCTCCTTGGTATATAAACCTCAAGCAAGTTTCTCATATAAATCGGTGCTTTTCCATTCAATGCTTTATATGTGTGAGTCAGTATTTTATACTTTATTCTTTCTTGAACTGGTAGCCAATGAAGTTCTTTTAGAATGGGCGATACATGACTGAAACGGGATGTTCTGGTTATGATGCGAGCTGCTGTGTTTTGAACAGTTTGTAATTTATTGGAAGTGTATTTTGGCACGCCGTACAACAGTGAATTACAGTAGTCGAGCCTGGATGTAATGAGTGAGTTTATGAGAGTTTTCGTGGCTTCTGTTGTTAAATACTGCCGAATGTGTCCAATCCGCCGGATCTGCGCATAACATGATTTTGTCACAGAATTTACATGTTTGTCCATATCCATTCTTGAGTCTAGGAAAGCTCCTAGATTTCTCACACATGTTGATGGTTCTGTATTTGAGTCTCCTACTTTCACATTTATGTTTTCAATGTGTTGCAAATTTCGCTGACTAGAAAACATAATCATTTCAGTTTTTTCAGTATTGAGTTTTAACATATTGGCATGCATCCAAGCAACAATGTCTTGTAGACAGTTTTCCACTCGAAGTAGTGTCTCTGCTTGTGAAGCTTGAACGGTTGGTTTGAATGAAAGGTAAAGCTGGGAATCGTCAGCATAAAAGTGATGGTTCAGTCCATGGTGTTTTACAAATTCTACAGGCTTGGTATACATAGTGTAAAATTTCGGGCCTAAAACAGACCCCTGTGGAACACTGAAATTCATGAGCACTTAGTTGGATAGTTTTCCATCGATACATACTGCTTGATAACGGTCGGTAAGATAAGATGATATCCATTGGAGAGGTTTTCCAGTAAGTCCAAAATGAAATTCGAGACGCTGTAAAAGTGTTCTATGGTCGATGGTATCAAATGCAGCAGATAGGTCCAAAAGCACAAGGATTGTAGCATTGTTCTGGTCCAGAGATTGGAGTATATCGTTTTGGACTTTCAGTAAGGCAGTTTCTGTGGAATGAAACTTCCTGTACGCAGACTGATGTACCTCGTGTAAGTTATTACTTGTCAAATGTTCATCAATTCGACTATTTACTACTTTTTCCAGAATCTTCGAGGTTGTTATGTCTAGATATCTTCTTTATAAGTAGAAATTAATTTAAATACTGTTTTTGCAGACGGATCTGTAGTCCAGTGGTTAACATGTTGGACTGGTAATCCAGGGATCGCAGGTTTGATCCCCCATCTGACCCTAATAAAATTAACAGTCGTTCAGATGGGACTTTAAACCAAGGTCTCTTGTCGGTGCTGTTCGCCTTGCACGTAAAAGAACCAGAGGAGACTCTGGAATGGGTCTCTGTCTGTATCATTGCACTATCCTCCAAAAATCTAAAATGTCTAATCTCTTCAGGATGCGTCGCTCATATGGGCAACCGGTAGCGACGATAAATAAACGTAAAACACCACAAATACTTTTTTTTTCTGAATTGAAATACAAAGTGTACTGTTTGTACAGATCTCGCAGGTAAGTAAATGATGTTATGTGATTAATAGTTGTAAGAACTTGTTTCGCAATTGAGCTAAAATAAATTTGTATCAACTATCCTCATCATTTATTTTTAGACATGAGAATGTCACTTATCTCCATGGCAGTTGATATAAGGTGATATAGGATAAATGTATGGGTGGATGGGTTACGGCACTTTTACTGCCCTTTATTGCACTTGTGGGGACCAGGAACCATTAGTTATTTTAGCTCGAGTGCGAAACAAGTTCTTACAACTTATATTAATCTCTCTCGAGACCTCATTCCTGATGGAATCCATAGCCACGCGGGAAAGAGAAGATACAATGTGGAATTGAAATACCTGGCCTAAATATCCCAGAGCGTGGAAGGAAAATTGTGTCCATAAACTTCCATAAAGGGAGGTAATTTACACATTTTGTGACTTCACAAAAATATTCGATTGCAGCAAATGTCGTGAAAAAGTGGTTTTACTCGGTGACTAGGATGATTGTTCTGATTGTTAATTTATACAAATTTATTTCAGCTCGATTGCGAAACAAGTCCTTACAGCTTATATATTAATCACTCTCGAGACCTCATTCCTGATGGAATCCATCGTCACGAGGGAGAGAAGAGGCATGTGGAATTTAAATGCCTTGCTGCCTAAGGGCACGATCATAACGGCTACAGCGCACACTCTGGGACTTTCGCACCTGAAGCGAACGCACTATCAACTCGCTTTCGCTATCACGACTTCCACTAACAATTAGATGGAGGAGGAGATTGTTTTAAACTTTATTTATTTACAACGATTACGAAGCAAGTTTTAACAATTTATATTAATCACTCTCGTTGGCACGGATGTGGTCATTCGTGAGGGAGGAAACCGGACTACCCGGAGAAAACCCACCTGTCCTATCTGGCGAGGAGATCGATTATCTGTTTATCTTGTCCATTTCAGGTGTTCCCGTTGATATAAAAAACAATGATGGAAAACTGCCGTATCAACTTGCTAAAGATCCCGAAACAGTGGCCTTGGTCAAACAGGCTGGTAGGTGTCTAAGGGCATTCTTGAGAAATGAAAGCAAACTATTTATTTCAGTCTTGTATCAAATTGTACTCTGGTAAAGATACAGATACTGTAACAAATTGATACATGTTTCATATATTATTTTATCACATAGCTTTGCTTGTATTAAGTGTAATACAGCCATTACATATTTTCTTATATGCACACACGTGTAATACTACCTGGAAGTTCTGATTGGTTGAGAGAATAATCCTTATAAATTGTATATTAAAAATATGCATATTTTTATTTACGAAGACAAATGACAATTTAAAAGTAATCTCGACGTAATTATACGCTGTTTAACCCTTTCCCTCATAGAAGCACCTCTTGATGCCATTACCAATACGACATACATTGACAATGTAGTAGCCAAACCAATGTACATAATAAAGGCCAGAATCTCATGTAGTCCCAGTAATATCTATGGAGGTGGAATAGATATGGCGACTACTTATCCACAGCATGATAGCTGAATGGCTGTCGTTTGTATGGAGATATAATAGTATATTAACCTAAATCTCTATGTAGTACCAGTAATATCTATGGAGGTAGGATAGATATGGTGACTACTTATACACTGCATGATAGCTAAATGGCTGTCGTTTGTATGGCGATATAATAGTATATTAACCTGAATCTCTATGTAGTCCCAGTAATATCTATGGAGGTGGAATAGATATGGCGACTACTTATCCACTGCATAATAGCTGAATGGCTGTCGTTTATATGGAGATATAATAGTATATTAACCTAAATCTCTATGAGGGAAAGGGTTAAGACATAAATATAATGCTGCTTTGCGTAGTGACATCATTACATTTTTGTGACGTCATGACAATTTGTACTGACGCTTGGCGATATATCACCCTCCAAATAAAAGTGCATACTAATCCGTATCATAGCAACAATATGGCAGACTAAGTCGTATCATAGCAACAATATGGCAGACTAAGCCGTATCATAGCAACAATATGGCAGACTAAGTCGTATCATAGCAACACTATGGCAGACTAAGCCGTATCATAGCAACAATATGGCAGACTAAGCCGTATCATAGCAACAATATGTCAGACTAAGCTGTATCATAGAAACAATATGGCAGACTAAGCCGTATCATAGCAACAATATGGCAGACTAAGTCATATCATAGCAACAATATGGCAGACTAAGCCGTATCATAGCAACAATATGGCAGACTAAGCCATATCATAGCAACAATATGGCAGACTAAGCCATATCATGGCAACAATATGGCAGACTAAGCCGTATCATGGCAACAATATGGCAGACTAAGTCGTATCATAGCAACAATATGGCAGACTAAGCCGTATCATAGCAACAATATGGCAGACTAAGCCGTATCATAGCAACAATATGGCAGGCTAAGTCGTATCATAGCAACAATATGGCAGACTAAGCCGTATCATAGCAACAATATGGCAGACTAAGCCGTATCATAGCAACAATATGGCAGACTAAGCCGTATCATAGCAACAATATTGCAGACTAAGCCGTATCATAGCAACAATATGGCAGACTAAGCCGTATCATAGCAACAATATGGCAGACTAAGTCGTATCATAGCAACAATATGGCAGGCTAAGCCGTATCATAGCAACAAAATGGCAGACTAAGTCGTATCATAGCAACAATATGGCAGACTAAGTCATATCATAGCAACAATATGGCAGACTAAGCCGTATCATAGCAACAATATGGCAGACTAAGCCGTATCATAGCAACAATATGGCAGACTAAGCCGTATCATAGCAACAATATGGCAGGCTAAGTCGTATCATAGCAACAATATGGCAGACTAAGTAGTATCATAGCAACAATATGGCAGACTAAGTCGTATCATAGCAACACTATGGCAGGCTAAGTCGTATCATAGCAACAATATGGCAGACTAAGCCGTATGATAGCAACAATATTGCAGACTAAGTCATATCATAGCAACAATATGGCAGACTAAGTCGTATCATAGCAACAATATGGCAGACTAAGTCGTATCATAGCAACAATATGGCAGACTAAGTCGTATCATAGCAACAATATGGCAGACTAAGTCGTATCATAGCAACAATATGGCAGACTAAGTTGTATCATAGCAACAATATGGCAGACTAAGTCATATCATAGCAACAATATGGCAGACTAAGTCATATCATAGCAACAATATGGCAGACTAAGTCATATGATAGCAACAATATGGCAGACTAAGTCATATCATAGCAACAATATGGCAGACTAAGTCATATCATAGCAACAATATGGCAGACTAAGCCGTATCATAGCAACAATATGGCAGACTAAGCCGTATCATAGCAACAATATGGCAGACTAAGCCGTATCATAGCAACAATATGGCAGGCTAAGTCGTATCATAGCAACAATATGGCAGACTAAGTAGTATCATAGCAACAATATGGCAGACTAAGTCGTATCATAGCAACACTATGGCAGGCTAAGTCGTATCATAGCAACAATATGGCAGACTAAGCCGTATGATAGCAACAATATGCAGACTAAGTCATATCATAGCAACAATATGGCAGACTAAGTCGTATCATAGCAACAATATGGCAGACTAAGTCGTATCATAGCAACAATATGGCAGACTAAGTCGTATCATAGCAACAATATGGCAGACTAAGTCGTATCATAGCAACAATATGGCAGACTAAGTTGTATCATAGCAACAATATGGCAGACTAAGTCATATCATAGCAACAATATGGCAGACTAAGTCATATCATAGCAACAATATGGCAGACTAAGTCATATGATAGCAACAATATGGCAGACTAAGTCATATCATAGCAACAATATGGCAGACTAAGTCATATCATAGCAACAATATGGCAGACTAAGTCGTATCATAGCAACAATATGGCAGACTAAGTCGTATCATAGCAACAATATGGCAGACTAAGTCATATCATAGCAACAATATGGCAGACTAAGTCATATCATAGCAACAATATGGCAGACTAAGTCGTATCATAGCAACAATATGGCAGACTAAGTCGTATCATAGCAACAATATGGCAGACTAAGTCATATCATAGCAACAATATGGCAGACTAAGTCGTATCATAGCAACAATATGGCAGACTAAGTCATATCATAGCAACAATATGGCAGACTAAGTCATATCATAGCAACAATATGGCAGACTAAGTCATATCATAGCAACAATATGGCAGACTAAGCCGTATCATAGCAACAATATGGCAGACTAAGCCGTATCATAGCAACAATATGGCAGACTAAGCCGTATCATAGCAACAATATTGCAGACTAAGCCGTATCATAGCAACAATATGGCAGACTAAGCCGTATCATAGCAACAATATGGCAGACTAAGTCGTATCATAGCAACAATATGGCAGGCTAAGCCGTATCATAGCAACAAAATGGCAGACTAAGTCGTATCATAGCAACAATATGGCAGACTAAGTCATATCATAGCAACAATATGGCAGACTAAGCCGTATCATAGCAACAATATGGCAGACTAAGCCGTATCATAGCAACAATATGGCAGACTAAGCCGTATCATAGCAACAATATTGCAGACTAAGCCGTATCATAGCAACAATATGGCAGACTAAGCCGTATCATAGCAACAATATGGCAGACTAAGTCGTATCATAGCAACAATATGGCAGGCTAAGCCGTATCATAGCAACAAAATGGCAGACTAAGTCGTATCATAGCAACAATATGGCAGACTAAGTCATATCATAGCAACAATATGGCAGACTAAGCCGTATCATAGCAACAATATGGCAGACTAAGCCGTATCATAGCAACAATATGGCAGACTAAGCCGTATCATAGCAACAATATGGCAGGCTAAGTCGTATCATAGCAACAATATGGCAGACTAAGTAGTATCATAGCAACAATATGGCAGACTAAGTCGTATCATAGCAACACTATGGCAGGCTAAGTCGTATCATAGCAACAATATGGCAGACTAAGCCGTATGATAGCAACAATATTGCAGACTAAGTCATATCATAGCAACAATATGGCAGACTAAGTCGTATCATAGCAACAATATGGCAGACTAAGTCGTATCATAGCAACAATATGGCAGACTAAGTCGTATCATAGCAACAATATGGCAGACTAAGTCGTATCATAGCAACAATATGGCAGACTAAGTTGTATCATAGCAACAATATGGCAGACTAAGTCATATCATAGCAACAATATGGCAGACTAAGTCGTATCATAGCAACAATATGGCAGACTAAGTCGTATCATAGCAACAATATGGCAGACTAAGTCATATCATAGCAACAATATGGCAGACTAAGTCGTATCATAGCAACAATATGGCAGACTAAGTCGTATCATAGCAACAATATGGCAGACTAAGTCGTATCATAGCAACAATATGGCAGACTAAGTCATATCATAGCAACAATATGGCAGACTAAGTCGTATCATAGCAACAATATGGCAGACTAAGTCGTATCATAGCAACAATATGGCAGACTAAGTCGTATCATAGCAACAATATGGCAGACTAAGTCATATCATAGCAACAATATGGCAGACTAAGTCGTATCATAGCAACAATATGGCAGACTAAGTCGTATCATAGCAACAATATGGCAGACTAAGTCGTATCATAGCAACAATATGGCAGACTAAGTCATATCATAGCAACAATATGGCAGACTAAGTCGTATCATAGCAACAATATGGCAGACTAAGTCGTATCATAGCAACAATATGGCAGACTAAGCTGTATCATAGCAACAATATGGCAGACTAAGTCATATCATAGCAACAATATGGCAGACTAAGTCATATAGCAACAATATGGCAGACTAAGTCGTATCATAGCAACAATATGGCAGACTAAGTCGTATCATAGCAACAATATGGCAGACTAAGTCGTATCATAGCAACAATATGGCAGACTAAGTCGTATCATAGCAACAATATGGCAGACTAAGTCGTATCATAGCAACAATATGGCAGACTAAGCTGTATCATAGCAACAATATGGCAGACTAAGTCGTATCATAGCAACAATATGGCAGACTAAGTCGTATCATAGCAACAATATGGCAGACTAAGTCGTATCATAGCAACAATATGGCAGACTAAGTCATATCATAGCAACAATATGGCAGACTAAGTCGTATCATAGCAACAATATGGCAGACTAAGCTGTATCATAGCAACAATATGGCAGACTAAGTCATATCATAGCAACAATATGGCAGACTAAGTCATATCATAGCAACAATATGGCAGACTAAGTCGTATCATAGCAACAATATGGCAGACTAAGTCGTATCATAGCAACAATATGGCAGACTAAGTCGTATCATAGCAACAATATGGCAGACTAAGCGTATCATAGCAACAATATGGCAGACTAAGCCGTATCATAGCAACAATATGGCAGACTAAGTCGTATCATAGCAACAATATGGCAGACTAAGCTTATCATAGCAACAATATGGCAGACTAAGTCATATCATAGCAACAATATGGCAGACTAAGTCATATCATAGCAACAATATGGCAGACTAAGTCGTATCATAGCAACAATATGGCAGACTAAGTCATATCATAGCAACAATATGGCAGACTAAGTCATATCATAGCAACAATATGGCAGACTAAGTCGTATCATAGCAACAATATGGCAGACTAAGTCGTATCATAGCAACAATATGGCAGACTAAGTCATATCATAGCAACAATATGGCAGACTAAGTCGTATCATAGCAACAATATGGCAGACTAAGTCGTATCATAGCAACAATATGGCAGACTAAGTCGTATCATAGCAACAATATGGCAGACTAAGTCGTATCATAGCAACAATATGGCAGACTAAGTCGTATCATAGCAACAATATGGCAGGCTAAGCCGTATCATAGCAACAATATGGCAGACTAAGTCGTATCATAGCAACAATATGGCAGACTAAGCTGTATCATAGCAACAATATGGCAGACTAAGCTGTATCATAGCAACAATATGGCAGGCTAAGTCATATCATAGCAACAATATGGCAGACTAAGCTTATCATAGCAACAATATGGCAGACTAAGTCATATCATAGCAACAATATGGCAGACTAATTCATATCATAGCAACAATATGGCAGACTAAGTCGTATCATAGCAACAATATGGCAGACTAAGTCATATCATAGCAACAATATGGCAGACTAAGTCATATCATAGCAACAATATGGCAGACTAAGTCGTATCATAGCAACAATATGGCAGACTAAGTCGTATCATAGCAACAATATGGCAGACTATTCTGATACTAGCTAAGAATGTTTATACTCATCCTATTGCCTATGATATAATCAGAAATGACTCGTTAACACCAGACAAAATCTAGGTAGCAGCTTAAATCAGGCCATAAAACCTTTCCCCAATCTCAAACTCAGTCTCAAGCTTCCGATTGGTTCAGCTGGATGTCAGTCTCAGAATTAACCAATCGTCATTTGAGCTTGGATTTGAGAAAGGTTTTGTAACCTCCAGGCCAAGCCATGAAGTTATAAAACTGCTAAATCTCAAAACTCGGTATCAGGCTTTCTTATTGGTCTAGCTAATTTCAAATTCATCCAATCACATTTTAAATAAACTGAATAAATTTATAAATTTATTTTTTAAATTTCAGCTGGTTTGTCACGAGCATTGTCCGGAGATTATGGAGATGAAGAAGACTCGGACTAAATCTGATTAGTCAATTCTGTGTACTCAAGTGCATTCCTGTATGCTGATTGGTTGGTAAATGTCTCACTGGTAAATGACTCACTGGATGGACCAATCATAATTGTGATAGTACTGTTTGTACAGCCTCAGTTTGGACAGGTGTTTTATGTGATTTAACAAATCTATCTATAATTGTGCATGCATGACAGATAACAAATACAGTTGTGTGTGATATAGCGTATATTCTCCAAACACATGCAGGGGCTGTAAACCATACAACAGACTGCTTCCATGAGAATATATAATTAGAGTTTATGACACAGCATATAATTAGAGTTTATGACACAGCAACTAAACAGACCTAAAAATCCGTGACAATTGGGAGGGTGACATTTTTTTATAGATATGGAAACGGGTAATTATTTTATGATTGATGCCTCCTTACAAATACAGTAAAACCTGTGTTAAGCTGCCAGCCAAGGGAATCACAGGAAGTGGCTGCTTAGCACAGGTGGCTGCTTAATAGAGGTGAAATGTATAATAAAACAACCTATTGGGAATCTGGAAACTGGCTGCTTAGTACAGGTTGGCTGCTTAATAGAGGTGTCCACTAACACAGGTTGGACTGTACTTAATAGAGGTGTCCACTAACACAGGTTGGACTATACTTAATAGGTGTCCATTAACACAGGTTGGACTGTTCTCTAGTCAGGCCAAAACTGCGGAGGTCATGAAAACGCAGTGTTAGCACATTCGCATCAGGTGCGAAAGGCCCGGAGTTCGAAACCCCCACTGGAGCCGTTACGATTGTGCCCCTAGGCAAGGCATTTGAATTCCACATTACCTCTTCTCTCTCTCCCGTGGCGATGGATTCCATCAGGAATGAGGTCTCAAGAGTGATTAATATAAGTTGTAAGAACTTGTTTCGCAATCGAGCAATTAGGATTTGTAACATTTACCACAGATAGAGTTAATGTTCTAAAATAAATTTGTATAAACTGACTGAGGTCCACTTGTAAGATGGTACAAACTTTAGGAGTTCGTATTTAGGCCAACCTCTCATTGCAAACTTATAGCAAATGTATTTATCACTTATAAGTGCTATTGGGACAAGGCGGGTAAGTGGAACGGAATACATGTACATTCAATATTGAACTTACATGTCAGTGTGTTTGTGTGTGCCTTTTATCGTTTTAAAACATACCCAACATCCTACGAATTCACCCTCAGCAACGTCGTACAACAAATGTTTTCTGTGATAAGTTAGTACAACAGTAGAGGAAAACTAATTGAATTGGCAGAAACCAAGTTGTAGTTGTTTCAATTGATGTTCATTGTACATTGTAGTTTATTAACCCCATCGCTCATAGAAGCGTCCCTCGACGACAATACCGATCCTGCATAAATTAACTGATGACAATACCGATCCCGCATAGATTAACTGATGACAATACCGATCCCAATTAACTGATGACAATACCGATCCTGCATAAATTAACTGATGACAATACCGATCCTGCATAAATTAACTGATGACAATACCGATCCTGCATAAATTAACTGATGACAATACCGATCCTGCATAAATTAACTGATGACAATACCGATCCTGCATAAATTAACTGATGACAATACCGATCCTGCATAAATTAACTGATGACAATACCGATCCTGCATAAATTAACTGATGACAATACCGATCCTGCATAAATTAACTGATGACAATACCGATCCTGCATAAATAAACAATCTATAATATAGATCAGAACAACATACTGGATCCAAGCTGTAATGATTCTCAGTTACCCCTATGGAGTGCTTAATAGAGGTCAAATGTATAATAAAACAGCATATTGGGAATCTGAAAACCTGCTGCTTAATACAGGTTGGCTGCTTAATAGAGGTGACGACTGTAAATGAAAAAAAATCACATTCCTATGATTTTCGGAAAAGACCCGAAGCATATGGCTAGATTTTGATGGATTAATAATCCCCAATCATTCAAAATATGCAGACGGGTACCGGTATATCGTTTTGGCCCGTTCGTCCGTCCTAAACACATTTACATTTTTGGGTATGTTATCTCTGCAAACAAATCACATTAACTTGAAAGTTCATATACTTATATCATATATATATTCATTCTATTGCGCACCCACTTCATGCCCATCTAAAAGGGTAAATGTCAAAAGTATTTGCATTAAAGTTTTTATATACCTCATATCTCCGCAATTGCTTCCGTCATTTCACTGTTTATCTGTTTATCATCTGTTTATTTACCACCCTTCATGTTTTCAATTTCCTTTTCATTACATTGATTAGCGAGTTGTACTTCAATACCCTGTTATGCTCGTTGTGTGTATATAGAATATTATATGCATTGTAGTGCAGTGAGTGGAAGTCGTGATAGCGCCGTGGATGCGCGTTCGCTTCAGGTGCGAAAGGTCCAGAGTTCGAGCCCGGCTGGAGCCGTTACGATTGTGCCCTTAGACAAGGCATTTAAATTCCACGTTGCCTATTCTCGCTCCATCGTGGCGATGGATTCCATCAGGAATGAGGTCTCGAGAGTGATTAATATAAGTTGTAAGAACTTGTTTTGCAATCGAGCTAAAATAAATTTGTATAAACTAAACTATATGCATTGTACTGGAAGCATATTGTACATTAATCTATTACATTCTCTTAATGTCACAATTCAGTCATAAGTATATTGTGCATATCAAACCTTTATTTCCCCTCAATGTCAGACCCTGTGCTTCTTTATGTTGAGGTACAATGTAGGTCGGTAATTAAAGGTGAGGTCGTCCATATCAGGGGCGTGTCTGGACTTATGCTCGTGCGTATGCTGGGTTTAGAAAAATCGAAAAATTAAAAAATGCGGATTAATATTGGATTTCCATCACAATCAACTTAAATGTTCGATATTATTTTCATTTTGGGATTTTCCAAATGCCTCATGACCACGGGCATGTAGTCCAGTGGTTAGTACGTTGGACTGGTAATCCAGGGATTGCAGGTTCGATCCCCCAGGGCTCTGATCCTAATAAAATTAACAGTCTTTCAGATGGGACGTTAAGCCGAGCTCTCGTGTTGGTGCTGTACACCGTTCACGTAAAAGAACCAAAGGAGACTCTGGAATGGGTCTCTGTCTGTATCATTGCAATATCTTCCAAATATCTAAGATTACTAATCTCTTCAGGAGGCGTCGCTCATATGGGCAACCGGTAGCGACGATAAATAAGCGTAAAACACCACCACGGGCATGTGATGCGAGAAGGCTACAACAGTGTCCACATTCAGCTAATTGTGCCAGCAATTGGTGTGTACACTGAAAAAGGGCACAGACACGCCCCTGCATCTTCCATGAAACACATTTTCTAGCTATTCCCTGGCCCATGCATACTGTCTATATACCAAATGTTGATGTTTGAACATTGCAGTGAGATGTTGCTGATCCAGGCATAGCTCAATACTCTCGTTATTGAATCTTCAAGTAGTATTTACTATTATAATTATGATCTGGAATTCTTAGGGGGCACACTGGGTGAGCTCCACCCACCCCCGTATCTGCTAGTGTAATCTATATTGGGCATTTAACAGTCAACTCTTTGTATAGTATACCTGAAAGTCTAGCTTGAAATATTGTTAACTACCGTATATGTGCATTGATTGAATACTGTACAAAACATTTACTGGTATATTTTATTATTGAAAATACTTTCACATTTTGTTGAGGGAATTTATCTCTGTAAAATTGTATTAAAGTTTATATAATAAATAGAGAATTTGTGAAAAGGTTTCATTTTATGTTAAGCCAAACATTGGTAAATCATCTTTTATTTATCACTCCAACCGTAGAGAGGACACAGTAATGTCACGGTTGAGACATGGACATACCTGTTACACACACTCATTTTTATTGAAAAGAGAGGATCCACCATGGTGTATACCATGCCATTCCTCTATAAATGTTGAACACATCTTAATTCACTGTGTAGATTTAGCACTTATTCGTCAACAATATTATACAGTTGTGACAATGAAGGAGCTTTTCAACACTGTCTATTTTAAATACATTATTGCTTTTTTAAAAGAATCACATCTTTTCCATAACAATTGTAAGTTTTACAACTAACGTTTGTTATCATATTTACAGCTTGATAAATTTTGTTGCAATTGACCTTTCGTCATTACAATTTTAATACATACAGTATGTTATCTACATAATATTTTTAATTGTAGATATCTTGTATACAATATACTTAACCCGACGCGATATAGCCTGAACTGTGCTGATCCGCCGTTAAACCAATACTCACTCACATATTAAGAAGATATTTGTTTGTTTCGGTGTTTAGTTGAATTACATTTCACCAATTGAACACTGAAAGAATTAGTATGTATAATAATAGCTTTCTATGTTCATTCGGTGAAATATTATTGAAGCATGCACTTACGGTAATCAAATAAATATTCTTTTTATTTTAGGCTAAAAAGTGTTTTATGGGAGAAATAATAAAAATGTGTTAGAACGCCGTTTATACGACCATAAATAACGTCACTGACAGCTGATGTCCGAATACGTTCGATTTGACAACATTTCAATATCCAGTGGCTAGGTACCGCGCATTCAAAGTAGTCAAACCTGTCTTAAGCAGCCAGCCAAGGGAATCACAAAAAGTGGTTGCTTAATACAGGTGGCTGCTTAATAGAGGTCAAATGTATAATAAAACAACATATTGGGAATAAGGAAACTGGCTGCTTAATGCAGATTGGCTGCTTAATAGAGGTGACCAGTAACACAGGTTGCTGGAGCCGTTACGAGTGTGCCCTTAGACAATGCATTTAAATTCCAAGTTGCCTCTTCTCTCTCCCTCGTGGCGATGGATTCCACCAGGAATGAGGTCTCGAGAGTGATTAATATAAGTTGAAAGAACTTACATGATGGTTATAATGAATGCCTACACTATTACACTTTAATCGAGTTACAATAATTATTATACAAATGCTCTGTACAATCTGAGAAGGTCCAGTAACAGCAATTATTGCATACGTTACTATAACATTAATAGTAACAAATGTAATAGTAGAAAAGCAAAATATCTGGTCGACGCGGGCAATATATTTAGATTTTCGGCTCTGCTGAGTACGAATCACGAGCACATGTCACAGGTAGCAACGACATAGTAACTATATTGTGTAAACATGGCCGCCGAAGCAACACTAAAGTCGTTGTCTGACAGATTGTTGTCTCTTGACGGTAAAATGGCTGAGCGAAATAAGCAAATAACAGCAGAAGAAACATACGGCTATGTATGCAATAAAGAAGTTATTAAACGGCTGCGGTGGGCCATTTGTGGATATTGGCGCACCTATCCGATATTGGCCCTCGGGCCAATATCTCCATATGGTTTAATAACCTCTAAATATTTTCATCCGATTAATTGCCTAAGAGGCATCTTGCTTGCAGATTCTGTGGCCTAGTGATAAAAGGCGTCAATTTTCAGAGCGGGAGGTTGAAGGTTTGAACATTGTCATGGGAGACATTTGTTGGGGCAATATATAGTTATACATTCCAATTGATTTAACGTTTATTCATTCACGACATTGTACATTCAAAACAGACTATTCCGTGAAACTATTCAAGCATTATAACACAATTATAACTATTTCAATAGCATCAATTTAGGAAAATCAGCGTCATCTTTCCCAGTGTTTAATTTATATACAGTTTAATATCGCTATCACCTTCTCTCGTTCTCTCATGTTGGCTACATTTACATCACTTAAGAGAAACAGGTCCAGAGCCTCCCTACAGTTCCACTATTTTAACAGTACAGGAATCGTACAAAATAAATTATCACGGGGGGGGGGGGCAACCCGGAGTGTAGGGTTAACCTCCATCAGTCATCTCAACAAATCCCACTCCCGACATTCTCATGGGTGGTCTATACAAGACCTGACCAACTGAAGAGAGATAGATGCATTCGGACTGGATGTCACACTAGTTTTTTAAAGAATACCTGGCTGGATTATATTTGTATTGTTTGTTTTGGGGGTTTATAGTCGCACCAACAGCTTAGGTCAGACGGATCTGTAGCCCAGTGGTAACACGCTGGACTGGTAATCCAGGGATCGCAGGTTTGATCCCCCGTCTGACCCTAATAAAATTAACAGTCTTTCAGAATGGACGTTAAACAGAGGTCTCGTGTCGGTGCTTTACATCGTGCACGTAAAAGAACCAGAGGAGACTCTGGAATGGGTCTCTGTGTCTGTATCATTGCACTATCCTTCAACATCTAAGATGACTAATTTCTTCAGGAGGCGTCGCTCATATGGGCAACCGGTAGCGACGATAAATAAACGTAAAACACACAGGTCAGATGGCAACATTTCAATTCATATTGGAATACCATAGGTGCCACTCCTAGCAGTACTTGGGTAGAACCACAAACCTTCTCAAAGTCACCTGGATAGCTACCTCACACGAAAGAATTTGACACTCTATGTCATACAGGTTAATTAAGAATTATGTTATGTTATATTTTTATATTTCGGGTTTTACGCCTGCATCAGCACCATTTTGGGCTATATCGCCGGCGGGCAGTTTACCTAACAACACCTTTCCTGGGCAGGCTCCAGCGGTTAACCAGTACTTGGGTGCACCAACCTCCGTAAGAAACTGCCAACTTTTTCATATAAATGAAACACGATTTGAGCGGGGCTCGAACCAGTGATGATAGGTTACAGTGGTATACAAGTCAGCGACCTTAACCACTCGACCACGGAGGCGGACCTAAGCATTATGTTTGATTAGCGGGCTTCAGGTCAAAACATTGTTTATATCGAGGAAAGGTGTTTCATCAATAGAAACAAATACCTAGTATATATGTATGTATGTATGTATGTATGTATATTATATTTAACAAAATGCTACAGATCTATGCAAATGATTTGAACTCGATCTTTCAGTAGGGATCAATCAGACCGGGGACAATTTGAACTGCATTTCTACTGGTTATGAAACGACGCACCAAACGTCCGTTTGTAAACATTAAGAAAGTAGATTTATTTTCATATCCGATTTATTTTCATATTATCCGGTTGTAGCCAAACGTTAGTTATAAATTAATAGGAATATGGAATATGTATATAATTATGGCTAGAACATTAAAATATTAAACAAATAAATTTAACATAAATTCTCGTTTTTTATAAATAATTTAACAACGGAAGTTGAAATACCGCGCAGCGAGATTTCATGCGGGACATTTCTTCGACGTTGACGTCGTAACATAGTGACGTTTCATTGACAGTCGTTGTAATAATATCGAACAGAGAAGCTTCATTGCAGCAGAACAACGAAATATATTCATGAGGCAATGCAGATCATGCTGATAGTTCTTCTTCTACTTCTTCCAGTACTGTTACTGACAGGCCTACTGCTACGTAAACAGCAGCACTCAAATATGACCCAGCAACATCGTACTAGGAATAACAAACCATTCAAAAAGAACAGGAAAACGATGAAGAAGGTAAATAATATTCCAAATACTAATCCAGACACGGAAGACTGCGGAAAGAAGGAAAATCATCCCTCAGTCCCACCACAAATTTAAAAAAAGAAACCACAAATAATGGAGCCAGATCGTCAGAGTAATGACAATTCAGTCAGAGAGAAGAAAAAGAATAACAAAAAGATAGCAAATGCTAACCATGTCAAAGAAACGGAAGACTTCGGGAAGGAGAAACATCATCCTTCAGTCAGGTCACAAAATAAAAAAACGAACCAAGCAACAGTGGAGACAGATAGTCAGTGGACTCGTAAAACGTCCAGGAAAACGAACAAGAAAAAGACAAAAAATGCTAACCAAGTCATAGTTCCAGCTACGAAGGTTGTGAGGGAGGAGGCCAAGCATCCGTCATCAAAGAAACAGGGTAATGCAGCGAAACCACACGTTGATTTACGTCAGCGGATTGCTAACCATGCCTTGGTTCCAGCTACGGAGGTTGTGAGGGAGGAAGCCAAGCATCCGTCATCAAGGAAACAGGGTAATACAGCGAAACCACACATTGATTTACGTCAGCGGATTGCTAACCATGCCCTAGTTCCAGCTACGGAGGACTGGGGGAACGAGGCCAAGCATGCGTCCTTCTCTCTACACGTGACTACATCAACTGATGCACAGAAGAAAAGATGGCACAGTTGGTGTCCCTCGTGCATGGGAAGATGTGGCAACCGCCATTAAGTATGTATTATTTAAGCATACGTTTTACATATATTTTATATGCATAATCAATGTATTAAAATGTCAATTTATCTCCAATTAGTTTCTTTATTAGTTATCACATTTGTTACATTAAATGCTACCCCTTGCCGAAACGGGTTGTGTGTAGAGTGCATTCCAGTCATGGATGTCTGTCCTTTAACGGGAAGAAGAAGAGAGTCAACGACACTTGGTGAATTGTTCATTAGCAATGTTGCCATTTAGTTTTTTGGAATGCTTAAAGCGACATTACATCGCAAAAAGCAAAATAATGTATTTTTCACGTATAAATGCATTGCTACTACAAATTATTCCGAATACATTCGAACACTAACATTGAAACACTAAACAGTGTTTTAGTGGTCTACACATTTTCAAAATTGAAAGTAGGATTTCATATAACGGTCGTCCATGCTCCTGAATTGACGTGCGTTTGTCATTGGATGCAATACGTAACGCGTGGTACTGTCGTTTAGACATAATTTAGCTGCTAAGAATGGCCTACAAATAAATATACATTTGCACACATGTGACATATAACAGGAAATATGTAACATAAATCGTGTTATTCAAGATACGCGCGCTGTATTACGCATGAATGTCGACCCTATTACTATTATTTTGTTATGTCAACAAATCGCGTATACGACGCTTGTTTATTAATTGAAATACTCAGATTATGTGGCAAATATTTAGAAAGAATTATACAATATAATAGGAAATTACATTCTGTAGAAAATTGCGTTTTCACTGATGTAGTGTCGCTTTAAAAACTTTACTTTAAGGAATTCCACCAGCAAAGAACAACCTTAGAGTGAAATAAGTGCGTGCATTGAATTACAATGTTGTTTTGTTTGTGCCACATATAACTGGCTCCGTTTATATCGAATTCCGTTATGTCAAATTTCGGTTATGTCGAAGTATTGTGTTCGGTCCGACGGAATTCGACATATATATCATCTATTTGTTGTATTATTAAATTGTTGTAAATATTATACTTTGTGTTACGGTATTCTTGCATAGTGAGTGGTCGCCACTAGTTTAGTTTATACAAATTTATTTTAGCTCGATTGCGAAACAAGTTCATATAACTTATATTAATCACTCTCGAGACCTCATTCCTGATGGAATCCATCGCCACGAGGGAGAGACAAGAGGCAACATGGAATTTAAATGCCTTGCCTAAGGGCACAATCGCAACGGCTCCAGCGGGGCTCGAACTCCAGACCTTTCGCATCTGAAGCGAACGCGCATCCACTGCGCTATCACGACTTCCACTAGGGTCATCTTGCGTCAGACATCAGCATCTCGTTCCTTCCTTTTACAGCAAATCCATTATATTTACTAAGTGATACTAAACTATTTGTATTACTAGTATTTATTTGTATTACTAGTATTTATTTGTATTACTAGTATTTATTTGTATTACTAGTATTTATTTGTATTACTAGTATTTATTTGTATTACTAGTATTTATTTGTATTACTAGTATTTATTTGTATTACTAGTATTTATTTGTATTACTAGTATTGAGCATTTTAACCAATCTGAACATACATGTACTAACTCGATATAACGTTTAATATATGTCTGCCGTAAATCAGAAGATATACACTATCTGCATATATTTTCATATTATCCGGTGGTAAGAAAATGTCAGTTATAATATAATAGGAATATGGAATACGAGAGGAATATGTATATATGGCTAGAACATTTAAATATTAAACAAATAAAGTTAACAAAAATTCTCGTTTTTTTATAAATAATTTAACAACGGAAGTTGAAATACCGCGCAGCGAGATTTCATGCGGGACATTTCCTCGACGTTGACGTCGTAACCTAGCGACGTTTCATTGACAGTCGTTGACATAATATCGAACAGAGAAGCTTCATTGCGGCAGAACAACGAAATATATTCATGAGGCAATGCAGATCATGCTGATAATTCTTCTTCTACTTCTTCCTGTTACTGACAGGCCTACTGCTACGTAAACAGCAGCACTCAAATATGGCCCAGCAACATCGTACCAGGAATAACAAACCATTCAAAAAGAACAGGAAAACGATGAAGAAGGTAAATAATATTCCAAATACTAATCCAGACACGGAAGACTGCGGAAAGAAGGAAAATCATCCCTCAGTCCCACCACAAATTAAAAAAAAGAAACCACAAATAATGGAGCCAGATCGTCAGAGTAATGACAATTCAGTCAGAGAGAAGAAAAAGAATAACAAAAAGATAGCAAATGCTAACCATGTCAAAGAAACGGAAGACTTCGGGAAGGAGAAACATCACCCTTCAGTCACGCCACAAAATAAAAAAACGAACCAAGCAACAATGGAGACAGATAGTCAGCGGACTCGTAAAACGTCCAGGAAAACGAACAAGAAAAAGACAAAAAATGCTAACCAAGTCATGGTTCCAGCTACGAAGGTTGTGAGGGAGGAGGCCAAGCATCCGTCATCAAAGAAACAGGGTAATGCAGCGATACCACACATTGATTTACGTCAGCGGATTGCTAACCATGCCTTGGTTCCAGCTACGAAGGTTATGGGGGAGGAGGCCAAGCATCCGTCATCAAAGAAACAGGGCAATACAGCCAAATCACAAATTGATTTACGTCAGCGGATTGCTAACCATGCCTTAGTTCCAGCTACGGAGGACTGGGGGAACGAGGCCAAGCATGCGTCCTTCTCTCTACACGTGACTACATCAACTGATGCACAGAAGAAAAGATGGCACAGTTGGTGTCCCTCGTGCATGGGAAGATGTGGCAACCGCCATTAAGTATGTATTATTTAAGCATACGTTTTACATATATTTTATATGCATAATCAATGTATTAAAATGTCAATTTATCTTCAATTAGTATCTTTATTAGTTATCACATTTGTTACATTAAATGTTACCCCTTGCCGAAACGAGTTGTGTGCAGAGTGCATTCCAGTCATGGATGTCTGTCCTTTAACGGGAAGAAGAAGAGAGTCAACGACACTTGGTGAATTGTCCATTAGCAAGTTTGCCATTTAGCTTTTAGGAATGCTTAAAGATTGTAGCATGTTCGATCGATATCAAATACAATACAACTGTATTTACTGTCTGTATCCTCATTCAAGTTGTAAACACAGTACAGCACTTTATATGCAACATTACTACCCAATCCATAATTTAACAGTCAGTGTATATATGACCTGGATAGTAGGGGGGGGGGGGGGTAATGTTTGTATATAAAGGGCTGCTGTGTTTACAACATGAATGTGGATGCATGTCTAAGAATTTACAAAATGTAACCATTCCCAAATGCTAAATGGTAAGCATGTTAATGGACAGAGTACGATATATAGGGATGCTCGAACGTGTACATGCATGGTTAAAGCGACACTACATCAGTGAAAACACAAATTAAAAACTTTATTTTAAAGCGACAGAACATTGCAAAACGCTAATAAAATGCATTTTTGCACGTACAATGTCACATCTTCTCAAAATACTCGCCCTTGTACCGCAAACATTTCTCCCATCTATGCACCCATGTTAGAAATGATCTTCTGAAGCTATCTTTCGGGATGCTTTTAATAACGGAACAGACAGTGTTTTGAATTTCCTCTATCGAGCCCATTCGTCTGCCACGAAGTTCAGCTTTCAAAGTAGGGAATAGATAAAAGTCATTTGGTGCCAAATCGGGTGAGTAGAGCGGTGATCCAAAGTTTTCATATTCAACTTATCCATCATCGCCTGTGTGTATGCAGACTTGTGACTGGGAGCATTGTCTTGATGCAGAAGGTAGTCATTTAAGAGCCCATGTCGCTTCTTTCTCATCGCTGCTATGAAATTTCTGCTCAACACCTGAAAGGCAATTGCAAAAACATGACAACCCGCCCATTTGTGAGGCAATAAAGGAGAAAATAATGTATAAATCATATAGATTGTACTGTACATACCTTTGATTAGTACTTGGAGGTAATTGTAGTCCCCACAGGTACGGCATGAGTTAGGACCACACCTCGCACGTCGTAGAATACGATAAACATCTGCTTCTTCGCTGAGCGGACGACACGTGCCTTCTGTGGTGATGGGGATGCCGGTGTTTTCCAAACTGACGACATTTGCTTGGTTTCAGGATCGAACGTTGATACCCATGTTTCATCAACTGTCACTATTTTATTTAAATATCTCATGCCTTTTTTACGAAAGTTCTGTAGAAATTGTATAGCCGCCGCCATTCTTTTCTCTTTGTGTTCACTTGAAAGTAACCGAGGTACCCATCTAGCTGCAACACGACGCATATTCAACTTATCCGTAACTATAGAATACGCACTTCCCGTTGAAATATCCAATTTATTAGCTAAATCCCTGACACGTATACGTCTATCCGAACCCAGAATGGATTTGGCCCTACAGATGATTTTATCGTTTTTCGACGTTGGAGGACGTCCGTCTCGTTTTATGTCCTTTTTTTTTTGGACTATGGTGGTTAATACGCTGGACTGGTAATCCAGGGATCTGTAGTCCAGTGGTAACACGCTGGACTGGTAATCAGGGATCTGTAGTCCAGTGGTAACACGCTGGACCGGTAGTCCAGGGATCGCAGGTTCCACCCCCCGTCTGACCCTAATACAATTAACAGTCTTTCAGACGGGACGTTAAGCTGAGGTCTCGTGTCGGTGCTTTACACCGTGCACGTAAAAGAACCAGAGGAGAATCTGGAATGGATCTCTCTCTCTGTATCATTGCACTATCCTCCAACAATCAAAAATGACTAATCTCTTCAGGAGGCGTCGCTCATATTGGCAACCGGTAGCGACGATAAATAAACGTAAAACACACACAATGAGAAATCTCAGAGGTGCAAAAACTGGTACAGCCCTGAGAATGGGAACATTTGCCGACGTTGTATTAGTCATATGCTGACACCAAAAAGAAACTGTGCACTTGCATTAATTAGAGGTCAAATTCTTTATATCCTAGACAAAAAATATAGACAAAGTTGGATATTCCGTAAAAAAAGAATACGAGTAATTAACGTTGCTGTTTTGGGAATGATTTAACAGAATACGAAATGTGCCTATACGTTTTTTTTCTAAAAGGACATAACGAATTTTACCTCTAAGTCAAGTGCAGTTTCTTTTTGATTTCAGTATATTATACACTTTGTAACATTCATACCATTTCTCATGAGAGTCGTTTGAAAGATGTGTACATGTACATGTATCGTAAGTCACTAGAATGCAATGTTGGTGGTCGTCTAAAATGTTAAAATAGTACTGCAACAATATATGCATGCTTGGCGTAATCCCAGATATACATGCATAGCAAGCATTTTTGTCTAAGTGGTAGTGTGTCGGCACTGAGTTCGCATTCGGCTCCCTCACCCTCAAGATGGATTCCATCAGGAATGAAGTCTAATTAGCGATTAATATTGCAAAACTTGTTTCGCAATCGAGCTAAATTAATGTGAACATTTTTAAAGCAAAGAATTAACAGTCTTTCAGACGGGACGTTAAACCGAGGTCTCGTGTCGGTGCTTTACACCGTGAACGTAAAAGAACCAGAGGAGACTCTGGAATGGGTCTCTGTCTGTATCATTGCACTATCCTCCAAAATCTAAAATGACTAATCTCTTCAGGAGGCGTCGCTCATATGGGTAATCGGTAGCGACGATAAATAAACGTAAAACACACATAGTGCTAAAATACATGTATCGTAAGCCACTATATAGAATGCAATATTGGTGGTCGTCTAAAATGGTATATTACTGCAACAATATGGTCTAATACATGCTTGGCGTAATCCCGGATATATACATAGCAAGCATCTGTGTCTAAGTGGTAGTGTGTCGGCTTCATGTGTCCTTAGTTCCCACCCTCCCATTTTCTCTCTCTCTCTCTCTCTCTCTCCTCTCCTCTCCTCTTCTCCTCTCCTCTCCTCTCCTCTCTCTCTCTCTCTCCTCTCCTCTCTCTCTCTCTCTCTCTCTCTCAAGGCTATGGATTCCATCAGTAATGAAGTCTAAGTAACGATTAATATCGTGTTATAAAAACCTGAACTAAGCATGTTTGGGTAATTTTAAAGCAATGAATAATTGATTGTTATATCCAAAAATGGTACAAATATATTGAAAATAATAATGTTGTTAATATTTTATATAAACATATAAAACAATGTTTTGCATTGAAGATTATCTGACAATATTCTGTCAAAACAATTTTACCGTAATATAGCAAACATTTATAGAAACCGGAAGTACGTCATAGACAGGAACTTGGTAGACATATCGGAACGTACGGCATAGACAGGAACTTGGTAGACACATCGGAACGTACGGCATAGACAGGAACTTCGTAGACACATCGGAACGTACGGCATAGACAGGAACTTGGTAGACACATCGGAACGTACTGCATAGACAGGAATTTGGTAGACACATCGGAACGTACTGCATAGACAGGAATTTGGTAGACACATCGGAACGTACTGCATAGACAGGAATTTGGTAGACACATCGGAACGTACGGCATAGACAGGAACTTGATAGACACATCGGAACGTACGGCATAGACAGGAACTTGATAGACACATCGGAACGTACGTCATAGACAGGAATTTGGTAGACACATCGGAACGTACGGCATAGACAGGAACTTGGTAGACACATCGGAACGTACGGCATAGACAGGAACTTGGTAGACACATCGGTACGTACGGCATAGACAGGAACTTGATATACACATCGGAATGTACGGCATAGACAGGAACTTGATAGACACATCGGAACGTACGGCATATACAGGAACTTGATAGACACATCGGAACGTACGGCATAGACAGGAACTTGATATACACATCGGAACGTACGGCATAGACAGGAACTTGGTAGACACATCGGAACGTACGGCATAGACAGGCACTTGATAGACACATCGGAACGTACGTCCTAGACAGGAACTTGGTAGACACATCGGAACGTACGTCATAGACAGGAACTTGGTAGACACATCGGAACGTACGGCATAGACAGGAACTTGGTAGACACATCGGAACGTACGGCATAGACAGGAACTTGGTGACACATCGGAACGTACGGCATAGACAGGAACTTGGTAGACACATCGGAACGTACGTCATAGACAGGAACTTGATAGACACATCGGAACATGTACACTTTGCGAACCGGGAGATACATAGGATGAATTTCATTCTACAGTCTACATCCGCTATGTCAAAGTCGGTTATGTCGAGTTCTCTGGTTATCTCGAAGTCGGATCAAAGTCCCGTTTCAGACACTATGACTTTACATATAACTGTTTATATTGAATTTCGTTAAGTCAAACTTCGGTTATGTCGAAGTATTTTGTTCGGTCCGACGGAATTCGACATAACGGGTGTATACTGCATTTTCAAATGCTATATATCTGCTGATTTACGGCATACATACGAGGGATGTTCAAAAAGTTCGCGGAAAGTGCTTATAAAATCTTTATTTGTCTTGAAATTTAACATAGTGAACCCTTTTTATATTCCTAATTGATTTACCGAAAAACAGCACTGTATTCATAATAATGATATTTGTATCGTTACTACAGTAACGTCCACCGACCGTCACCGGATCAATTTTCGTATTTTAACCAATTTTGTGGAAAATTGTTACCACTTTACATATTCATTACTTTTGTACGCGCTAATTGATTTTCTCAAAAATTACATCACGTCCACATACGGTTCCCGTACATTCATACTGTGACGTCAGTAGACTATTACGACGTCATTTGTGACGTCAACACATGTTCAACGTGCGCACCGCACCGTCTATTAGCAGACCGAATTCACATCACGATGTCGTTAGAACAGCGCTACGCAATAAAAGTTTGTGTTTTGCACACACAAACTAAATCAGAAACTGTGACTAATATTACGAAATCATGTTGAAAAGGCTTTGAAGAAAACTGCAATATATAAGTGGTACAACAGATTCAGCGACGGCGTCGATTTACCCACAGGCACCAGACACAAAAATTTTTTTTTTTTTTTTTTTTTGGCCTAAGGTCATATAGTAAGTAATATATAATAAAGGCAACCAACGAAATTGAAACATGCATGCAGAAACATCGACGAGAAACTAGGTAAAAACGACCAGATCACTGATTTGCCCTCGTGGTACCGACCGGAAGACCTTTTTCTGTCAACAAATACGTTTTATTTCATCGAGATCGATCAAATAACACCTGAACGGCGCATTGTTTCATCGGGAACAGCAGGAAACGAAAAGTTGTCGTTTTGGCTGGGTGATCGGTTTTTGACCAACATACGATGTGAATGAATGCTGTTGCCTCATTGGTTAAAAATGAAAACAGGTAAAATATAATAGTTCTATTTGTTTTAATTTATTTTCATTGTTAACATATATATTATTGGAATTAACGTGATTTGCGACTTGTCCTTCACATAAATTTGATTAATAAAAATAGTTCGATCGCAACCAAGAATACGCATTGCGTCGCTATGGAAATGCGCTAATACGTTCTATTTCATAAATGTCAAAATTTATATTCCAAAATAATAAATCTTCACCAACAATGGGCATGGCTTTAGTTACCTGGTAAATATATATATATAAATATCACCCGAGCACTTCTCAATAATTTCTCTCACAAGAACAGCTGTACTATGTGACTGTCACAGCAGTTGATGGAGGTTGTGTGCGGTAAGGCTAGAACCTAAACTCATTATCCCAAATTAGCCGATCTGAATATAGTATCAACCACGCATAGAGCGTCTTCATCACTTGCTCCGGACATGGTTAGGTTCAAAAAGCGTGATTTTAGTCATTATTCATTTTGGTTGTTGAGAAAAAAGGCTTACCGTTATAGAGTTATAAGAAGATTGTTGGTCGTATCATCAACATACCTGTTATCGGCCCTCACCTGTTTTCGGCCTGTTTTTTTTAACGATTGTCTTGGTCACTTCTGGTACGTGAGTAACGTCATTGTTCTACAAACATATGCTTTGGTACTTATGGAGTTCCTATATTAATTATCAAAGATTAAACTGCGCATCAGATAAATATTCACATTTTATCTGAAAGTATGCAAATGTTCAATAATCTCATTTATGTGAAGTATAAATAGAGGACAATATTAAGAATTATGTGTATTCAACAAAATAATATTGTCCAAGATATGTACTATATAAGTTTAGTCAGTTTCATCCATTGTTTGTATCAATTTCATTCTGGCGTCTATATTAACCAAGTGCACTGACAAATGCATAGCAGTCTGTTAGAGACATGGGCGAGGCTGACACCTCGGTAAGCAATAAAACATATTTTGTTATTCAGGGGGCAGGGGGATGTCACTTTCAAAATTTAGTCCATAAAATCGGCAGACGGACTTAGAATATTCTGAAAGTTAAAATGAAACAATAGTCCCTGTTAATTTGTTAGATATATTTTATTTTCATATATTTTTACATACGATAACACAATGGTGTAATAATTGGTGTAATAATTGTTTAAACTTTAATACTACCACGTCACCAAATAATGTTTATTTTTGGAGAAAAACATTAATATGAATGAAATAACTTTATTTGGCTAACGTATAAAACCTATTTAAAACAACATACTATTGTGTATTGTATAAGAGCCGTAACATGTAATATAAATATATAATTAATAATTATCCAAATCAGTAACGGCAATCATAAGCTCTTTGATTTTTACTCCAAGATTAAACATTATTTGATGGTTATGCATTATCGACAGTAGGTAACACAACATCAATTGCGAAGACACAATAATATATGTGCCGATTAGCGCAGTGGTTATCGCGCTCGATTCTCACCAATGCAACCTGGGTTTCGATCCTCGGACAGGGAAGTATGTGAGATGTTACGATGGTCGCCATATCGGACAGGTGGGATTTCTCCGGGTACTACGAATAAAGTATAAGAAACATGTATGTTCCCAATGGTCTTGTACTACAGTATCACCAGTGTGTAACACAACACCACACGACATAATGGAACTCAACACAACAGAACACTAAAACAAAACACAACACAACAATCAGAGCACAAAGATAAAAACAACACAAAATAACAAAACACAATGCATCATGTCACAAAAAAAGAACACAAAACAACACACACAAAACTGAAATCAACATCACAAAAATAACACCACAACACAAAATAAAACGAGCACAATGCAACATGACACAAAAAAACAGAACACAACACACACAAAACTTAACTCTACACAACAAAAATAAAAACACAACACAACAACAGACTATAACAAAACATAACACTCAACATTATTAATACAACACAACATAACAAAAAAAATAAAACAATAAGTTGGAGAGCCTGTGCTTGCTCTTCATTCATTTTTAATTGAACGGTCTAAAACCTTTGCACATACAAATATAACAAGTTATGAATAATTATGCGAACACTAACATTCAGATATTTGCCACACGATGAAAACATATAAACAAGCGTTCTATGTTAGAACTGTGATACTGATAGATTGGAACAAACTCAGTGAATATGACATCCGGCACGACACGATCGAACTATTCAAGTCGTAGGTTACGTCGAGAAGATAAATACTCGTGCACTCTATCCGTTGAGTTAAAGTCTGGAGTGGTTACTTAACACTACATATTCATATACAGTTTGACAGCTCGTTGTATACACTTTTTTTTGGCGTCAGACGACATCAACTGTAACGATAATACCTGAGGAAATCCGAAGGTAAACTAAAGCCAATGAAATTCCGCTGTATATTCACCGCGTATCTTATCCAAAATGGAACAATTATTGGATTTCACTTATGTTTTGTATTTGTTACCTGTATTGCTCTGTTGGATCTGCAGGCCGCGGCTGCAATCAGCATGGTTCGCGAGAGAAATAATGCATTGAATGAAGTAGGTGTGATTTAAAGATGTTATGCGTAGTAAAATGGGTAAAAAGACGAGAAAACATACCGCCAAATCAAAAACCGATCACCCAGCCAAAACGACAACTTTTCGTTTCCTGCTGTTCCCGATGAAACAATGCGCCGTTCAGGTGTTATTTGATCGATCTCGATGAAATAAAACGTATTTGTTGACAGAAAAAGGTCTTCCGGTCGGTACCACGAGGGCAAATCAGTGATCTGGTCGTTTTTACCTAGTTTCTCGTCGATGTTTCTGCATGCATGTTTCAATTTCGTTGGTTGCCTTTATTATATATTACTTACTATATGACCTTAGGCCAAAAAAAAAAAAAAAAAAATTTTTTGTGTCTGGTGCCTGTGGGTAAATCGACGCCGTCGCTGAATCTGTTGTACCACTTATATATTGCAGTTTTCTTCAAAGCCTTTTCAACATGATTTCGTAATATTAGTCACAGTTTCTGATTTAGTTTGTGTGTGCAAAACACAAACTTTTATTGCGTAGCGCTGTTCTAACGACATCGTGATGTGAATTCGGTCTGCTAATAGACGGTGCGGTGCGCACGTTGAACATGTGTTGACGTCACAAATGACGTCGTAATAGTCTACTGACGTCACAGTATGAATGTACGGGAACCGTATGTGGACGTGATGTAATTTTTGAGAAAATCAATTAGCGCGTACAAAAGTAATGAATATGTAAAGTGGTAACAATTTTCCACAAAATTGGTTAAAATACGAAAATTGATCCGGTGACGGTCGGTGGACGTTACTGTAGTAACGATACAAATATCATTATTATGAATACAGTGCTGTTTTTCGGTAAATCAATTAGGAATATAAAAAGGGTTCACTATGTTAAATTTCAAGACAAATAAAGATTTTATAAGCACTTTCCGCGAACTTTTTGAACATCCCTCGTATGTATGCCGTAAATCAGCAGATATATAGCATTTGAAAATGCAGTATACACCCGTTATGTCGAATTCCGTCGGACCGAACAAAATACTTCGACATAACCGAAGTTTGACTTAACGAAATTCAATATAAACAGTTATATGTAAAGTCATAGTGTCTGAAACGGGACTTTGATCCGACTTCGAGATAACCAGAGAACTCGACATAACCGACTTTGACATAGCGGATGTAGACTGTAGAATGAAATTCATCCTATGTATCTCCCGGTTCGCAAAGTGTACATGTTCCGATGTGTCTATCAAGTTCCTGTCTATGACGTACGTTCCGATGTGTCTACCAAGTTCCTGTCTATGCCGTACGTTCCGATGTGTCACCAAGTTCCTGTCTATGCCGTACGTTCCGATGTGTCTACCAAGTTCCTGTCTATGCCGTACGTTCCGATGTGTCTACCAAGTTCCTGTCTATGACGTACGTTCCGATGTGTCTACCAAGTTCCTGTCTAGGACGTACGTTCCGATGTGTCTATCAAGTGCCTGTCTATGCCGTACGTTCCGATGTGTCTACCAAGTTCCTGTCTATGCCGTACGTTCCGATGTGTATATCAAGTTCCTGTCTATGCCGTACGTTCCGATGTGTCTATCAAGTTCCTGTATATGCCGTACGTTCCGATGTGTCTATCAAGTTCCTGTCTATGCCGTACATTCCGATGTGTATATCAAGTTCCTGTCTATGCCGTACGTACCGATGTGTCTACCAAGTTCCTGTCTATGCCGTACGTTCCGATGTGTCTACCAAGTTCCTGTCTATGCCGTACGTTCCGATGTGTCTACCAAATTCCTGTCTATGACGTACGTTCCGATGTGTCTATCAAGTTCCTGTCTATGCCGTACGTTCCGATGTGTCTATCAAGTTCCTGTCTATGCCGTACGTTCCGATGTGTCTACCAAATTCCTGTCTATGCAGTACGTTCCGATGTGTCTACCAAATTCCTGTCTATGCAGTACGTTCCGATGTGTCTACCAAATTCCTGTCTATGCAGTACGTTCCGATGTGTCTACCAAGTTCCTGTCTATGCCGTACGTTCCGATGTGTCTACGAAGTTCCTGTCTATGCCGTACGTTCCGATGTGTCTACCAAGTTCCTGTCTATGCCGTACGTTCCGATATGTCTACCAAGTTCCTGTCTATGACGTACTTCCGGTTTCTATAAATGTTTGCTATATTACGGTAAAATTGTTTTGACAGAATATTGTCAGATAATCTTCAATGCAAAACATTGTTTTATATGTTTATATAAAATATTAACAACATTATTATTTTCAATATATTTGTACCATTTTTGGATATAACAATCAATTATTCATTGCTTTAAAATTACCCAAACATGCTTAGTTCAGGTTTTTATAACACGATATTAATCGTTACTTAGACTTCATTACTGATGGAATCCATAGCCTTGAGAGAGAGAGAGAGAGAGAGAGAGGAGAGGAGAGAGAGAGAGAGAGGAGAGGAGAGGAGAGGAGAAGAGGAGAGGAGAGGAGAGAGAGAGAGAGAGAGAGAGAAAATGGGAGGGTGGGAACTAAGGACACATGAAGCCGACACACTACCACTTAGACACAGATGCTTGCTATGTATATATCCGGGATTACGCCAAGCATGTATTAGACCATATTGTTGCAGTAATATACCATTTTAGACGACCACCAATATTGCATTCTATATAGTGGCTTACGATACATGTATTTTAGCACTATGTGTGTTTTACGTTTATTTATCGTCGCTACCGATTACCCATATGAGCGACGCCTCCTGAAGAGATTAGTCATTTTAGATTTTGGAGGATAGTGCAATGATACAGACAGAGACCCATTCCAGAGTCTCCTCTGGTTCTTTTACGTTCACGGTGTAAAGCACCGACACGAGACCTCGGTTTAACGTCCCGTCTGAAAGACTGTTAATTCTTTGCTTTAAAAATGTTCACATTAATTTAGCTCGATTGCGAAACAAGTTTTGCAATATTAATCGCTAATTAGACTTCATTCCTGATGGAATCCATCTTGAGGGTGAGGGAGCCGAATGCGAACTCAGTGCCGACACACTACCACTTAGACAAAAATGCTTGCTATGCATGTATATCTGGGATTACGCCAAGCATGCATATATTGTTGCAGTACTATTTTAACATTTTAGACGACCACCAACATTGCATTCTAGTGACTTACGATACATGTACATGTACACATCTTTCAAACGACTCTCATGAGAAATGGTATGAATGTTACAAAGTGTATAATATACTGAAATCAAAAAGAAACTGCACTTGACTTAGAGGTAAAATTCGTTATGTCCTTTTAGAAAAAAAACGTATAGGCACATTTCGTATTCTGTTAAATCATTCCCAAAACAGCAACGTTAATTACTCGTATTCTTTTTTTACGGAATATCCAACTTTGTCTATATTTTTTGTCTAGGATATAAAGAATTTGACCTCTAATTAATGCAAGTGCACAGTTTCTTTTTGGTGTCAGCATATGACTAATACAACGTCGGCAAATGTTCCCATTCTCAGGGCTGTACCAGTTTTTGCACCTCTGAGATTTCTCATTGTGTGTGTTTTACGTTTATTTATCGTCGCTACCGGTTGCCAATATGAGCGACGCCTCCTGAAGAGATTAGTCATTTTTGATTGTTGGAGGATAGTGCAATGATACAGAGAGAGAGATCCATTCCAGATTCTCCTCTGGTTCTTTTACGTGCACGGTGTAAAGCACCGACACGAGACCTCAGCTTAACGTCCCGTCTGAAAGACTGTTAATTGTATTAGGGTCAGACGGGGGGTGGAACCTGAGATCCCTGGACTACCGGTCCAGCGTGTTACCACTGGACTACAGATCCCTTGATTACCAGTCCAGCGTGTTACCACTGGACTACAGATCCCTGGATTACCAGTCCAGCGTATTAACCACTGGACTACAGATCCCTGGATTACCAGTCCAGCGTGCTACCACTGGACTACAGATCCCTGTATTACCAGTCCAGCGTGTTACCACTGGACTACAGATCCCTGGATTACCAGTCCAGCGTGTTACCACTGGACTACAGATCCCTGGATTGCCAGTCCACCGTGTTACCACTGGACTACAGATCCCTGGATTACCAGTCCAGCGTGTTACCACTGGACTACAGATCCCTGGATTACCAGTCCAGCGTGTTACCACTGGATTACAGATCCCTGGATTACCAGTCCAGCGTGTTACCACTGGACTACAGATCCCTTGGATTACCAGTCCAGCGTGTTAACCACTGGACTTCAGATCCCTGGATTGCCAGTCCACCGTGTTACAACTGGACTACAGATCCCTGGATTACCAGTCCAGCGTGTTAACCACTGGACTACAGATCTCTGGATTACCAGTCCAGCGTGTTACCTTGACTACAGATCCCTGGATTACCAGTCCAGCGTGTTACCACTGGACTACAGATCTCTGGATTACCAGTCCAGCGTGTTACCACTGGAATACAGATCCCTGGATTACCAGTCCAGCGTGCTACCACTGGATTACAGATCCCTGGATTACCAGTCCAGCGTGTTACCACTGGACTACAGATCCCTTGGATTACCAGTCCAGCGTGTTAACCACTGGACTTCAGATCCCTGGATTGCCAGTCCACCGTGTTACAACTGGACTACAGATCCCTGGATTACCAGTCCAGCGTGTTAACCACTGGACTACAGATCTCTGGATTACCAGTCCAGCGTGTTACCTTGACTACAGATCCCTGGATTACCAGTCCAGCGTGTGACCACTGGACTACAGATCCCTGGATTACCAGTCCAGCGTGTTACCACTGGACTACAGATCCCTGGATTACCAGTCCAGCGTGTTACCACTGGACTACAGATCCCTGGATTACCAGTCCAGCGTGTTACCTTGACTACAGATCCCTGGATTACCAGTCCAGCGTGTTACCACTGGACTACAGATATCTGGATTACAAGTCCAGCGTGTTACCACTGGACTACAGATCCCTGGATTACCAATCCAGCGTGTTAACCACTGGACTACAGATCCCTTGGATTACCAGTCCAACGTGTTAACCACTGGACTTCAGATTCCTGGATTACCAGTCCAGCGTGTTACAACTGGACTACAGATCCCTGGATTACCAGTCCAGCGTGTTAACCTCTGGACTACAGATCCCTGGATTACCAGTCCAGCGTGTTACCACTGTACTACAGATCCCTGTATTACCAGTCCAGCGTGTTACCACTGGACTACAGATCCCTGTATTACCAGTCCAGCGTGTTACCACTGGACTACAGATCCCTGGATTACCAGTCCAGGGTGTTAACCACTGGACTACAGATCCCTTGGATTACCAGTCCAGCGTGTTAACCACTGGACTTCAGATCCCTGGATTACCAGTCCAGCGTGTTAACCACTGGACTACAGATCCCTTGGATTACCAGTCCAGCGTGTTAACCACTGGACTACAGATCCCTTGGATTACCAGTCCAGCGTGTTAACCACTGGACTACAGATCCCTGGATTACCAGTCCAGCGTGTTACAACTGGACTACAGATTCCTGGATTACCAGTCCAGCGTGTTACCACTGGACTACAGATCCCTGGATTACCAGTCCAGCGTGTTACCACTGGACTACAGATCACTGGCTGGATTACCAGTCCAGCGTCTATGAAATAATATAACATGTCAAGTCACCATCGCTTGCATGTGAATTCTTTTTAAACTTTATTTATTTTACACCGATAGTGAAGCAAGGTTTACGACTTATATTAATCACTCTCGCTGGCACGGGCGAGAGCGTATTTGTGATCATTCGTGTGGGAGGAAACCGGAGTAAACCCACCTGTCCGAGCTGGCGACCACCGTACAATCTCACATACTTCCCGGTCTGAGGATCGAACCAGGGTTGCATTGGTGAGAAGCGAGCTTGCTAACCACTGCGCTAATCGGACAGCCATGTGAATTCAAGAAAGGACCTGTGTGCGAGCCACCAATAAAATTGCATGTAATAGAAATGTGTTTTCCGGCATTTTCACTGGCATGTGTCCGTTAATTAATACAAATTTATTTCAGCTAAATTGCGAAACAAGTTATTTCAACTTATATAAATCACTCTCGAGACCTCATTCCTGATGGAATCCATCGCCACGAGGGAGAGAAGAGACAACGTGGAATTTAAATGCCTTGCCTAAGGGCACACTCGTAACGGCTCGTGGTGCTCGAACTCCGGACCTTTCGCACCTGAAGCGAACGCGCTACCACTGCGCTATCACGACTGTGTTCGTTCACAGCTAATCATTACAGTTCACACGTTAAAAAAACAAACAATTATTTCTTTAATAACACATCTGTTGATTTTCAGTGCAAGTTTTACATTTATTTATCGTCGCTACCGGTTGCCCATATGAGCGACGCCTCCTGAAGAGATTAGTCATTTTAGATTTTGGAGGATAGTGTATGATACAGAAAGAGACCCATTCCAGAATCTTCTCTGGTTCTTTTACGTGCACAGTGTAAAGCACCGACACAAGACCTCGGTTTAACGTCCCATCTGAAAGACTGTTAATTTTATTAGGGTCAGACGAGGTATCGAACCTGCGATCCCTGGATTACCAGTCCAGCTTGTTACCACTAGACTACAGATCCGTCTGTGGATGTCGTCATAGCACATAGGTACCATGTTCACTTCAGGTGCGAAAGACCCAGAGTTCAAGCCCCGCTGGAACAGTTACAGAAATGACGTCTCGAGAGTGATTAACATAAGTTGTAAGAACTTGTTTCGCAATCAAGCTAAAATAAATTTGTATAACTAACAGTTATACATTTTCGAAATATGATGTGAATAATCATGTTTTTGGTTCAATTTTCTGTTTGGCAGTTCTAGCGTGTACCATGTAAACAAAGCACCTGTTACTGACCGATGACATGATTTGCAAACAAATTCGAAAACAGGTGGGGTATGCAAACAGGTTGACAATACAACGGTTCATGAGTATACGTTGCTTAAAAATTAAGTTGGTGATCAGGTATTTGACTCCCATTCTAATAATCTTTTTTAGCAGAACTTGTTACAAGGATACCGCAGACCAAATTTGGAAACATTCACACCTCTTTGACCCAGCCACAGGTGATCAACATGTACAGGTGTGATAATTGACACACGTACCCAGAATGGAATCGACACATAGGAAATTCGGGTTAATAATTGCGGACAAGGCTCACATTACGTATATAAACGTTATAAAAGCTGATTATATTGTTACGTCATCATGTTTTGTTAATATTTTTATTATTTTTAGAGTATACTTTTCATTTTAATTATACTGTGGCGAATCGTATTTTAGCTGTGGCGAATCGTATTTTAGCTGTGGCGAATCGTGTTTTAGTTGTGGCGAATCGTGTTTTAGTTGTGGCGAATCGTGTTTTAGTTGTGGCGAATCGCTGTGGCGAATTGTGTTTTAGCTGTGGCGAATCGTGTTTTAGCTGTGGCGAATCGTGTTTTAGTTGTGGCGAATCGTGTTTTAGCTGTGGTGAATCATGTTTACTCTGTGGCGAATCGAGATGTGGCGAATCGTGATTGTGGCGAATCGAGATAATACCATTTGAATGCATGTTGACAGACAACAGTTTCCGTATGCTCCCATCTCATAAAAAGCTCATCCGCAACTTTGGGCTGGAGAGCAAAACAAAAACAAGAATAATAATTTCATTATTTTCTATTGAGAATTCATTTGATAAGCTCATAAATTGTGTAGATATGCCACAATATTCAGTCAGTTTTCATTATTATCCAACATGTATTTTCGCGAGTACTGATTTATAATCAAGAGTGACCAATGGTGTATAGATATTTAATCATCAAATTTAACCGATTTGGATGACTTTGTATCAATATAAAACTTTTTTCCAGCATCCGGAGCCTTTTCAAAACCAAGACCTATGCCTCTATTTAGATTCATCGACATTGCTCTTTCATATTCATTTTCTAAAGACTTTGTGTAAACATCTTCTTGTTTCTTGTCCATTGCGAAACCTCCTCCCGATTTCATTCCGCTATTACTATTCAAGCCAAAGCCTGCTTTTTTGCCCAAACTGAATCTATTCTGAATCTGAGAGGTGTCGCTCCCTTTCTTAAAACCACCTAGAAGTTTGAAAAATTTATTTTGTCTGTTTGAATCGCCTAAATTAACACCGGACCATTGTCCAGTTGTCACATCCACAGTGGCATTAGTAGTTTCATCCATATTTGACTTGCCAATTATAGTTTTATTGGCAGTCAGTACATTACACACATTTTCTACATTTTCACAAACTTGTTTTTCCGGACCATCTTCTACTTCTTCATTGCATGTCTCTGTTAGCTCTGACGTTTCATTCCTTTCTCTCTTGTTCTTTTTCTTGTGTTTCTTTACAACTGTACTCGATTTAGTACCAAGTATGTTTTCTACTCTAGCTTCCTTTTCAGATACAACTTCTTCAAGTTTCTCGGACAGTTTCTTTTTTCTCTTCTTTTCTTTCTTCTGTTGCTTAGTTAACTTCTCCCCATCTGTATTTTCTTGAAGTGTATCGTTCTTTCCATCAATGGATTTAATTGCATCTATGCTTCCCATCACATCTGTAGCGTGATTTTCTAAATCTGTATCACACTTTGTCCTTTTCTTTTTGTGCTTTTTTTTCTTCTTGGTTTTTTTAATACCAGAACTATGCTCTTCTAATTCCAAGGATTTCCCCATATTTTCAGAAGATATCTTGCTTTCATTAAGTTGATTGGAACTTTCTCCATCCAGACTTTCCTTTAAAGTTTTAGATTTCTTCTTCTTTTTAACTTGAACTTCTTCATTGCCATTTTCAACTTCTGAAAATTTTCTCTTATTTCCAAATGTGTTATTTTCCAATGTATCCAGTCCAATTAAACTTGTGTCTTCCAATGTTTCAATGTCTCTATGTGCATCTTTCTTCTTCTTTTTCTTCAGTAGCTTTTCTGCATTCTCAATTGGTTTATTACCTCTTTCTACATCATCTCCGTTAGTACTATGCTTGTGCTTCTTATGTTTTTTCGTCTTGGACTTCACCGCCTCCATTGTAGTTTAGAATGGCTGGACGTTTCCTAAAAGAGAAACGAAAACAAGTTTGAATATTTGTTCATCGAAATTCACCAAGACGCTTAGGAGAAATAAAAAAGGTAGATTTTCAAGATCAATTTTGAATTAAGGATCAGAGCATTTAGCAAATTTTGATACACACATGTACTATATGGCTCATTCTAGAGGGCGATGTGGGCTAAATAGTCGCCATAGGGACCGTGACATCGTCCCTTGGGGGCCTCACTTCTCCCCCCCCCCCCAAAAAAAGAGTAAAAACGTTTGTTTACAATTTTCAACCAAAATGTTGTCAAGTAAGAAACTGGACCATTATAAAGCACTCCTATTCAAATGTTGTATTTAATGGTGATACTGTTCATTTTAACCAGATTTTGTTGAAATTTATTAAATAACGGCATTTAACCCTTTCAACCCCACAGGCCTCTAAATAGGCTTATGAAAAAGTGTAGATCCAGATGAGCCGGCTCGTAACATCGCTACGAGCCGTCTCATCAGGGTCTGCACTTTTTTGCCAGTAATAATTATTAATTTTAGACAAAATTATTAATTTTAGACAAAATTACCCATCTTGATAAATGAACTGGTCCGAATGTAATTTTCTTATTCATTTATTGGTCTAAGAATATCATGGACCAGTCCATGTCAGTTACTTGGGGTTGAATGGGTTAAGGATGCCATCGTGCACTTCTCACAAATATTCTGACCTAGAATAAGTCCTGATGCTCCACACCAACAGGATCTATTTCATTGACAAATCCCTATCTATCTATGTTACTGACACCAACTAACTGCTGGCACATTGATCAAGCTGTGAAACTGTATGTTCCCATTTCCTAGTGCACAGGACATGTGCTAGACACAAAAATATGTTTGTGCTGTCTATTAGTCGGCTGTTATAAGAGCCGACAGTTGATGAGAGATGGCTGTTATGAGCCGACAGTTGGTGAGAGATGGCTGTTATAAGAGCTGACAGTTGGTGAGATGGCTGTTATAAGAGCTGACAGTTGCTGAGAGTCGGCTGTTATAAGAGCCGACAGTTGATGAGAGTCGGCTGTTACAAGAGCCGACAGTTGGTGAGAGTCGGCTGTTACAAGAGCCGACAGTTGATGAGTCGACATTTGATGAGATGGCTGTTATAAGAGCCGACAGTTGATGAGATGGCTGTTATGAGTCGACAGTTGATGAGATGGCTGTTATAAAAGTCGACAGTTGATGAGATGGCTGTTACAAGAGCCGACAGTTGATGAGTCAGCTGTTACAAGAGCCGACAGTTGATGAGTCAGCTGTTACAAGAGCCGACAGTTGATGAGTCAGCTGTTACAAGAGCCGACAGTTGATGAGTCAGCTGTTACAAGAGCCGACAGTTGGTGAGAGATGGCTGTTACAAGAGCCGACAGTTGATGAGTCAGCTGTTACAAGAGCAGACAGTTGATGAGTCAGCTGTTACAAGAGCAGACAGTTGATGAGTCAGCTGTTACAAGAGCAGACAGTTGATGAGTCAGCTGTTACAAGAGCCGACAGTTGATGAGTCAGCTGTTACAAGAGCAGACAGTTGATGAGTCAGCTGTTACAAGAGCCGACAGTTGATGAGAGTCGGTTGTTATATTGTACTTGTATAGGGAGCTGTTTGTCAGAGATGCTATAGGGAGGGGACTCTTGGTGAAAGTCTGAAGTTAGTCGAGGATGATTGCTGGCGAGCACTGAACACAACTGGACTATTGGTGAGATATCAGTCACAGATGTCCACACTAAATAAGATTGTGTCCCAATTATAGAATAGCTTATGGCCAAAACCACCCAGACAAAATGGTCCATGCTATGACAAAATTTTCCTATTTCCTAAACTCTAAATTTAATTTTTATCAATCATATTACATACAGAAGCGAGTCAAAACGGCCCAAGTACATAACGGCCCTGAATTGGTCAAAACGGCCCTAGTACAAAACGGCCCTGAATTGGTCAAAACGGCCCTGAATTGGTCAAAACGGCCCTAGTACATAACGGCCCGGAATTGGTCATAACGGTCCAGATACGGTCCAACTATATTTAATATGGTTTAATCTATTTCTTTCATGTATGTATGTTGCTTGATTGGTTTTGTGGATCTTAAAGATACAGTCTCATCTGTGGGGGTGGGGTGGGGGTAATCCAAGGACAACACAAAGATACACAATAATAAATAATCACTTTATAGAACATATATACACAATAATCAATCGCAACAGTAAACATTATATACACTATATAAACACATTCTCAATCACTATTTGTCCATTTGACGGTCTATGCCTCGTAGGCCGGCTTGTAGAAGGTACCGACTAGTCAGTCTTCAGCAGGCCGGTGGCTGTCAGCTACTGACTTTGTATATCTATGAAACAAAAAATATACATTGAAATGCAAAATGTGCAACATATATTTATATTTCGGGTTTTACGCCTGCATCAGTACCATTCGGGCTATATTGCCAGCGGGCAGTTTACCTAACAACACCTTACCTGGGCAGGCTCCAGTGGTTAACCAGTACTTGGGTGCACCAACCTCCGTAAGAAACTACCAACTTTTTCATATAAATGAGACACGGCCTGAGCGGGGCTAGAACCCGTGACCATCAGTGATGATAGGTTACAGTGGTATACAAGTCAGCGACCGTAACCACTCGACCATGGAGGCGGCCCTCTTAAAAACATATATATATAAATAGTTTTTGAATAGAAGAGCAATAGCATCATGCTAATTTAGTAATATGAATATTTGGAAGTCGTGATAGCGCAGTGGTAGTGCGTTCGCTTCGGTTGCGAAAGGCCCGGAGTTTGAGCCCCGATGGAGCCGTTATGATTGTGCCCTTAGGCAAGGCATTTAAATTGCATGTTGCCTCTTCTCTCTCTCTCTCATGGCGATAGATTCCATCATAAATGAGGTTGCAAAAGCGATTAATATAAAAGTTGTAAGAACTTGTTTCGCAATCTAGCTAAAATAAAATAAATGTGAATATTTGTTCTATATAATTGTTTGTTACGTGGCCTTAAGCTCATGGAGTTACATTTCGGCAAAATATCTACTGTATTATTATGATTAAATTTTGCCAAGAGTAAATATGCTTACTTGTCTCAGTCGGCAAACATCTTGGACTGTATGGTCCTATAACCGTTGGTGATGCCAGAGTGGTAGCTTGTTGACCAGCCACACCTGTTCTTCTGCTGCTCTGGCCTATTCATATACAGCCTGACCGACACATAGAAAGGCGGACATACACAAGCCCTGGTGTTTCAGGCGTCGGTGCCATCCTGTAAATATATGTACCAGGTAGTAAAGTTATAATTAATAATATCACAGCGGAATATTTTTCAGAGGTTCCATTTATTTTACTTGTTTGAAACGCGTCAACGCTATAATAGAGATAATAATTTACTGGGCGCAGTGACAATATATCAATTTAAACGTATTTACATTCAACATCATTCGTTCATATGGACTGTCCAAAGATGCCGGCCATATTGCATTTGATACCCATGTGGACTCGATATTTTCCAGCAGCGGCTCGATGTGGTCTGCGCTGTAATATCCTGGAGCGCCTCCTATGTCTCTGCTATGTGTTCGTGGGGAACGAATGGCAAGCACATCAATTTTCTTCGGGCTGAGCAGACTCTCGCACTTGGTTTACTCTCCGGGCAACGTTGCCGATGTGTCGAGGGCAATGTTGCCGATGTGTAGTGACTCGATCGACTGCCTGGAGTCGACTTCACCACCAGCAGCTTCACAAACCAGGGACATTGCTGACGTGAATACAGCTTTGATACCTGCTTGAAGACATGCAAAATGAATTATTTCAAATACAATAATATTAATTTGAAAAATGAAATTAATAGTACAATGTACATGCACTTTCTGTACCTAAAATATAGACTGTCTCATCAGGATCTACACTTTTTGCCAGTAATAATTATAACTTTTTTAGATAAAATTACCCATTTTGATCAATGAACTGGTCCATATGTAATTTTCTTATTAATTTATTGGTTTAAAAATATCATGTACCAGTCCATGTCAGTTACTTAGGGTTGAATGGGTTAACAGTTTGATAGTTTATTTTAAATTGCAGTAGGCTTTCAAGCCCATGAGGACATGTGTATACATACATATTATATACAGTTAGCGAACAGTGCAAACATAATGCATACATTTTATACAAATAAGCTCCTACAATCATAGCCATTTATATTTATTTCTATGTATGAATACATGTAATATTTATCTGATATGTGTCTTATAATTAAAGCAAACAAGTTCTTTATTTCTAACACGGAGAAGGTCAAAAGACGCAACAAAACACGAAACCGAACATACAAAATTGAAGTTGTTGCAAAGTTACATACAGGTCCATATCAATAATAATTGTATGAAAAAACATTACAGACGTATCTGTATTCCAGTGGTAACACGCTGGACTGGTAATCCAGGGATCGCAGGTTCGATCCCCCGTCTGACCCTAATAAAATTAACAGTCTTTCAGATGGGACGTTAAACCGAGGTCTCGTGTCGGTGCTTTACACCGTGCACGTAAAAGAACTAGAGGAGACTCTGGAATGGGTCTCTGTCTGTATCATTGCACTATCCTCCAAAAATCTAAAATGACTAATCTCTTCAGGAGGCGTCGCTCATATGGGCAACCGGTAGCGACGATAAATAAACGTAAAACATCAACTTTCTGTCTTTCACATATTTATGACACCAGATACACTTAGTGTTGTCAAAAATGCATCAGCGCACTTTGGGAATTTTGTGAGAAATCGGTTTTATTACCGTACTAAAGTTCTGGTGACATGTATGGTGTCTGTGTGTTTTACGTTTATTCATCGTCACTACCGGTTGCCCATATGAGCGACGCCTCCTGAAGAGATTAGTCATTTTAGATTTTTTGACATGTATCAATATGTACCTACATTATATATTGGTTATATTTGCACAGACATTATATTAACCCATTCAACACCAAGTAACTGACATGGACTGGTGCCGGATATTTTTAGACCAGTAGATTAATAAGAAAATTACTGTCATTTTGTCTAAAAATAGTAAAATTACTGGCAAAAAGTGCAGATCATGATGAGACAGCTCGTGACGAAAAGTGCAGATCCTGATGAGACGGCTCGTCACGAGCCGGCTCATCAGGATCTACACTTTTTATATGCCTATTTAGAGGTCTGTGGTGTTGAAAGGGTTAATGTGTATATAATTCTTTTATCTCTTTTTCTTAAAATGGTTGTCCTGGTTATAAGTTAACAACATGACAGCAACTTGGTAGTTAAAGCAACAGTTTATCATTACCTTTGATCTATTAACATCACCATCCAGATGTCTGCAACTTCTGTATGATCAGTATGACATGTGTAGACAGATGACACATTCAGGGATCATTCTAGAGGGCGATGTGGGCAAAATAGTCGCCCTAGGCACCCTAACTTCGCCCTCTGGAGACACCACTTCGCCCCTAAAAAACAAATTGTTTTTAAATTATTTTTTTTAAATTATAGCCAGTAAGATACACTGGCCCATTATAAAGCACTCTTTCTATTCAAATGTTGTATTTAATTGCCATACTGTGCATTTTAACAATATTTTATTGAAAATTATTAAATAACACCATTTAAAAACGTGAATATGCGCTTTATCACTTCTCCCAAACATTCTGACCTACATGTAGAATGAACCCGGACATTGGGCTCATCATGATAAAACACACTAATAAAAACAGTTTCTAGAACAAACACTTACCGGTATCACATGTGCTGTGCTGCCCCCTTGCTACACGCATCACACAAAACAACCACATGTTCTGTGCTGTCCCTTGCTACACGCATCACACGAAACAACCACATGTTCTGTGCTGCCCCTTGCTACATGCATCACACGAAACAACTGTGCTGCCTCTTGCTACACGCATCACACGAAACAACCACATGTTCTGTGCTGTCCCTTGCTACATGCATCACACGAAACAACATGCTGGCATGCTTGCACTTCACACTTTAATACAAGCAAATTCCAACAATCTGATTAAAAAAGACTCAAGATTTGTTAAAACTCTCAATTTAATGATAAATTTAGGATTTTATAATCCAATTTTCCAAAATTTAATTCGAAAGTAATTCTCCAAGAATACAGTAACATAGAGTAGCACACGATAGTAAATAATTTACAAGGTATAATTGTCAACTGTTTTTGTTTTTTATATCTATTTAACGTCGCTACCGGTTTCCCATTTGAGGAACAGGCAGTTTACCTAACAACACTTTTCCTGGGCAGGCTCCAGCGATTAACCAGTACTTGGTGCACCAACGACCGTAAGAAACTGCCAACTGATTCATATAAAGAGATACGGTCTGAGCAGTGCTCGAACTAAATTATTTATTGTGTATAAATGAATAATAATTTTAATAATAAATTTCAATGGTTTGAAGAATTGCCATAAAAAATATACGGAATTCATTGAAATGTTAGCAGGGCTCGAACCTGTGACCATCAGTAATGATAGGTTACAGTGGTATACAAGTCAGCGACTGCAACCACTCGACCACGAAGGTGGACTTAATTGTCAACGTGCGTGTTTTACGTTTATTTATCGTTATTATGATAGCGGTGAAGGGTGCTGGTCAAAACGTACCCAATCCAAAACGTACCCATCATTTCAAGTCAAAACATACCCATCTAAAAGTCAAAACGTACCCATTCTGCGGTCAAAACGTACCCATTCTGCAGTCAAAACGTACCCATCCACAAGTCAAAACGTACCCATTCTGCAGTCAAAACGTACCCATTCTGCAGTCAAAACATACCCATCCACAAGTCAAAACGTACCCATCCACAAGTCAAAACGTACCCATTCTGCGGTCAAAACGTACCCATCCACAAGTCAAAACGTACCCATTCTGCAGTCAAAACGTACCCATTCTGCAGTCAAAACGTACCCATCCACAAGTCAAGACGTACCCATTCTGCAGTCAAAACGTACCCATCCACAAGTCAAAATGTACCCATCCACAAGTCAAAACGTACCCATTCTGCAGTCAAAACGTACCCATCCACAAGTCAAAACGTACCCATTCTGCAGTCAAAACGTACCCATTCTGCAGTCAAAACGTACCCATCCACAAGTCAAAACGTACCCATCCACAAGTCAAAACGTACCCATTCTGCGGTCAAAACGTACTCGTTCGTAGGTCAAAACGTATCCGTTGAATATATTTTTATATGTTTCAAGTTCATTGGTATAATCAGCAAGTTATCTATGGCCATTAACCCATTTCATTCTGGATATATTTAAAGGCTTTTGCAAACAACATAGATCCAGATCAGCTGCAGCGTGACGATGTGTGCTGATCAGGATCTATGTTGTTTGTTACATAGCCAAGTGTCTTAGCAAGATCATCTGAATAGCAAACAGCATAGAGCCTGATCAGACGGAACGTTCCATGGCAGCTGATCTGGCTCTATGTTCTTTGCAAATACTGTTTGAACGGTATCCAGAATGAAATGGGTTAACAAATACAATATGAAGACAACAAATATAATTACAATTTTGAATCAAACTCCAAGATCTAGGCAGTGGTTGGCGCGTAGACGGATTACAGCCTCTTTAGGAGTCAAGAGGTTGAGCATGTACGACAATGTAGTCATCCCAGGCATTGAAAATGTTCGCGCTCATGGACCTGGTAGCTTTCCTCTGCAGCTACTTGAGCCTCCTCTCATTCATATGTTCAATTTCTAAGCCTGGCTAATTAGTGCCACATGTGCGTGCCTTTAAATGTGTTCATTGATTACAGGGCGCTCATTAGCACCCATTGTTAAAATTCCTGAAGACAAACAAAACATTTTGAATTACTGGAAAAAATAAAATGTTTGTAACATTTTATTTTGTATAACATTTAAAGTTTTGACTAATTAATAATCTAATTTTCATATTGGTAAGTTTTAGTATCTTTTGTTATATGTTTCTATGTGTACGTTTTGACTTCTACCTGTGGGTACTTCTTCTTTGTTTAAGCAGCACTCCTTCACTTATGAAGATTAGGTGCTGGTGCCGTAATAAAAAGTGTTAGTTAAGTGCTTGATCAGAAAGTGCTCATTAGAAAGGATACAGTTTTGACTTATATGGGTACGTTTTAGTTGAATCACCTATTTACTATAATTTGTTTCTATGGCCTTGTTTTTTAGTTTAATCATATTTTATTGAATTTATCATACATGTACAGTAGCAGCAATACGTAATACAACATTAAGTAATAACAAGTACAAAGCATGATAAAACAAAAGGGTTGGACCGCAAGTTTTTCCAACATTAGTTAAACGGCCCGTCCCTAACGTCAGAATAATGTTTGATTAAACTAAATGACGGTTTTTTATTGAAAATAATTACAAGATAATGATTTTTAAAAAATCCTGATTTGAAAAAAAAAAACTGTAATCCGCGGTGAAAGGCGAGTTCTAATGACGGTGCATTGGAACGTAGACCACTCGGACATGGAGCTGGTCCGTTCTGTTCTATCGTAAAGCCCGTCGCGGGAAATAGACATGGTGTTAACCACATGTACCGACCGAATAATACACCAATCTACTAGCCATAGCAAATGTCGGATACTATTGCATATAACGACGCCCGTAATTAAACAAACCTGATTGATTGAAACACGTTTTACTGTTACAAACGGCGAGGATTAGACAAAGGGAGGTAACTACTGAAACGATTATTATGTAATACCCAGTATTCGGTATCCGTAACACGTATACAATAGCTCTCCTATAGTGGTGGAGGATAATAAAGAATCTATCTATCTATCTACATTGTATATCTTTTTCTTTTAAGACTACAACATGTTGAATATGATCAGCTGAATATGTTATCCAACAATGAGAAATTACATGTATTATAGAATTTATAGTACTGTATTTTATAACTACTGCACACATCCATCGCATGATCTTACGTTACATAGTCCTCCTGGATGTCTATTGAATACAGCTAATTACTGTACACGTCCATCGCATGATCTTACGTCACATAGTCCTCCTGGATGTCTATTGAATACAGCTCACTACTGTACATACACGTCCATCGCATGATCTTACGTCACATAGTCCTCCTGGACGTCTATTGAATACAGCTAACTACTGCACACGTCCATCGCATGATCTTACGTCACATAGTCCTCCTGGATGTCTATTGAATACAGCTAACTACTGCACACGTCCATCGCATGATCTTACGTCACATAGTCCTCCTCGACGTCTATTGAATACAGCTAACTACTGCACACGTCCATCGCATGATCTTACGTCACATAATCCTCCTGGATGTCTATTGAATACAGCTAACTACTGCACACGTCCATCGCATGATCGTACGTCACATAGTCCTCCTGGACGTCTATTGAATACAGCTAACTACTGTACACGTCCATCGCATGATCTTACGTCACATAGTCCTCCTGGATGTCTATTGAATACAGCTCACTACTGTACATACACGTCCATCGCATGATCTTACGTCACATAGTCCTCCTGGACGTCTATTGAATACAGCTAAGTACTGCACACGTCCATCGCATGATCTTACGTCACATAGTCCTCCTGAAAGTCTATTGAATACAGCTAACTACTGCACACGTCCATCGCATGATCTTACGTCACATAGTCCTCCTGAAAGTATATTGAATACAGCTAACTACTGCACACGTCCATCGCATGATCTTACGCCACATAGTCCTACTGGATGTCTATTGAATACAGCTAACTACTGCACACGTCCATCGCATGATCTTACGTCACATAGTCCTCCTGGATGTCTATTGAATACAGCTCACTACTGTACATACACGTCCATCGCATGATCTTACGTCACATAGTCCTCCTGAAAGTATATTGAATACAGCTAACTACTGCACACGTCCATCGCATGATCTTACGCCACATAGTCCTCCTGAAAGTATATTGAATACAGCTAACTACTGCACACGTCCAACGTATGATCTGACGTCACATAGTCCTACTGGATGTCTATTGAATACAGCTAACTACTGCACACGTCCATCGCATGACCTTACATCACATAGTCCTCCTGAAAGTCTATTGAATACAGCTAACTACTGCACACGTCCATCGCATGACCTTACATCACATAGTCCTCCTGGATGTCTATTGAATACAGCTATGTACTGCACACGTCCATCGCATGACCTTACGTCACATAGTCCTCCTGGATGTCTATTGAATACAGCTAACTACTGTACACGTCCATCGCATGACCTTACATCACATAGTCCTCCTGGATGTCTATTGAATACAGCTAACTACTGTACATACATGTCCATCGTATGATCTCACGTCACATAGTCATCCTGGATGTCTATTGAATACAGCTATGTACTGCACATGTCCATCGCATGACCTTACATCACATAGTCCTCCTGAAAGTCTATTGAATACAGCTATGTACTGCACACGTCCATCGCATGACCTTACGTCACATAGTCCTCCTGGATGTCTATTGAATACAGCTAACTACTGTACACGTCCATCGCATGACCTTACGTCACATAGTCCTCCTGGATGTCTATTGAATACAGCTAACTACTGTACACGTCCATCGCATGACCTTACGCCACATAGTCCTCCTGGACGTCTATTGAATTCAGCTAACTACTGCACACGTCCATCGCATGACCTTACATCACATAGTCCTCTTGAAAGTCTATTGAATACAGCTAACTATTGCACACGTCCATCGCATGATCTTACGTCACATAGTCCTCCTGGATGTCTATTGAATACAGCTAACTACTGTGTATACACGTCCATCGCATGATGTTACGTCACATAGTCCTCCTGGATGTCTATTGAATACAGCTATGTACTGCACACGTCCATCGCATGACTTTACGTCACATAGTCCTCCTGGATGTCTATTGAATACAGCTAACTACTGTACACGTCCATCGCATGACCTTACGTCACATAGTCCTCCTGGATGTCTATTGAATACAGCTAACTACTGTACACGTCCATCGCATGACCTTACGCCACATAGTCCTCTTGAAAGTCTATTGAATACAGCTAACTATTGCACACGTCCATCGCATGATCTTACGTCACATAGTCCTCCTGGATGTCTATTGAATACAGCTAACTACTGTGTATACACGTCCATCGCATGATGTTACGTCACATAGTCCTCCTGGACGTCTATTGAATACAACTCACTACTGCACACGTACATCGCATGATCTTACGTCACATAGTCCTCCTGGACGTCTATTGAATACAGCTCACTACTGCACACATCCATCGCATGATCTTACGTCACATAGTCCTCCTGGACGTCTATTGAATACAGCTCACTACTGCACACGTCCATCGCATGATCTTACGTCACATAGTCCTCCTGGATGTCTATTGAATACAGCTAACTACTGCACACGTCCATCGCATGATCTTACGTCACATAGTCCTCCTGGATGTCTATTAAATATAGCTAACTACTGCACACGTCCATCGCATGATCTTACGTCACATAGTCCTCCTGGATGTCTATTGAATACAGCTAACTACTGTACACGTCCATCGCATGACCTTACATCACATAGTCCTCCTGGATGTCTATTGAATACAGCTATGTACTGCACACGTCCATCGCATGACCTTACGTCACATAGTCCTCCTGGATGTCTATTGAATACAGCTATGTACTGCACACGTCCATCGCATGATCTTACGTCACATAGTCCTCCTGGATGTCTATTAAATATAGCTAACTACTGCACACGTCCATCGCATGATCTTACGTCACATAGTCCTCCTGGATGTCTATTGAATACAGCTAACTACTGTACACGTCCATCGCATGACCTTACATCACATAGTCCTCCTGGATGTCTATTGAATACAGCTATGTACTGCACACGTCCATCGCATGACCTTACGTCACATAGTCCTCCTGGATGTCTATTGAATACAGCTATGTACTGCACACGTCCATCGCATGATCTTACGTCACATAGTCCTCCTGGATGTCTATTAAATATAGCTAACTACTTTGATATATTAGTCAGTGTTTTGGAATACCGTTTTCCGTACTTTGATATATTAGTCAGTGTCTTGGAATACCGTTTTCCTTACTTTGATATATTAGTCAGTGTTTTGGAATACCGTGTTCCTTACTTTGATATATTAGTCAGTGTTTTGGAATACCGTTTTCCTTAATTTGATATATTAGTCAGTGTTTTGGAATACCATGTTCCTTACTTTGATATATTAGTCAGTGTCTTGGAATACCGTTTTCCTTACTTTGATATATTAGTCAGTGTTTTGGAATACCGTTTTCCGTACTTTGATATATTAGTCAGTGTCTTGGAATACCGTTTTCCTTACTTTGATATATTAGTCAGTGTTTTGGAATACCGTGTTCCTTACTTTGATATATTAGTCAGTGTTTTGGAATACCGTTTTCCTTACTTTGATATATTAGTCAGTGTTTTGGAATACTGTTTTCCTTACTTTGATATATTAATCAGTGTTTTGGAATACCGTTTTCCTTACTTTGATATATTAGTCAGTGTTTTGGAATACCGTTTTCCTTACTTTGATATATTAGTCAGTGTTTTGGAATACCGTTTTCCTTACTTTGATATATTAGTCAGAGTTTTGGAATACCGTTTTCCTTACTTTGATATATTAGTCAGTGTTTTGGAATACCGTTTTCCTTACTTTGATATATTAGTCAGTGTTTGGAATACCGTGTTCCTTACTTTGATATTTTAGTCAGTGTCTTGGAATACCGTGTTCCTTACTTTGATATTTTAGTCAGTGTCTTGGAATACCGTGTTCCTTACTTTGATATTTTAGTCAGTGTTTTGGAATACCGTGTTCCTTACTTTGATATATTAGTCAGTGTTTTGGAATACCGTGTTCCTTACTTTGATATATTAGTCAGTGTCTTGGAATACCGTGTTCCTTACTTTGATATTTTAGTCAGTGTCTTGGAATACCGTGTTCCTTACTTTGATATTTTAGTCAGTGTTTTGGAATACCGTGTTCCTTACTTTGATATTTTAGTCAGTGTCTTGGAATACCGTGTTCCTTACTTACGGTGCACATGGGAGCATCTGATAATACTCGACTTGACAAATGACTTTCTTCAAAAGAGTTCCCAGGTACTGTGGGGTACACTCCGTTTAGAGGTGTCCGAGTATATAATACAGCGGTGTGCAATGGGTATGCCTGGATCAGAGACTGCTCTCGGGGGACTAATATGTTGAATACTGCAAGGTGTAGTGTGTAAGGTGTAAGCTTGCAGATGAGTTGTACTGTGGTGGCAATACACCAAAGCAACTACTCCACAATTGGTAGCATGTCTTAAATGCACTTGTATGTATGTATGTATGTTCCTGTAATGTCAAACCCCTAGCGGGGACTTAGACATGTTTTCCTGGGCAGGCTTAGCCGACCTAAGCGATTAACCAGTACTAAGCAATGTGTGTGAGGTGCCTTGCTCAATGACACTACATACGTGGCCTGACCGAGTATCGAACCCGGGACCGTTCGATTCCACATGACTGGTGTCATATAAAACTTGCACCTTCCAAAACTGTGATGTGTCCAGTCCTGTCTGGTCAACAAGTATCCTTGCATGTGAGTATTTACAGAGGGGACTATTTCGGCCAAGCGGTGTCTTGACATACATGAGGTAATTTACATAAGTCAGTCTTCTTCAGAAATTGGGTAAGCGGCTCGTGCATATCTTTAGTATTCACCTCACCTTAGCCCAAGGTACGAGATCCCGCTTCAGGGCCTTTAATTTTACAGAATAATACAATTCAGGCCCGTAGCCACACTGAGGCAGCCTCTTCGGTTAAAATGTCCAAAGCAAACAAAAAATAAATTAATAAAATCAAAAAATATCCCTTTGCTGTATAAATTGTTGACTGCTAGAGAGCTGTAAGGTCAGTACATGTATATACATACGTATATGTCCAATATAATTAAATCAGAAAACGCAGCAAATCGCTTCTATACCCCAATAATTTCATGGGGAACATGCACCCGGAACCCCCTAGATTGCCTCGGTTGAAATTTGCTTCTGGCTACGGTACTGCAACTTATATATAGAGCATATATATAGTGCACTCCTGTTATGTGTTTTATTCAAAATTGTGAAGCATATCCATCCGTCTCGCATGTCAAGCTCAAGGCGGTGTCAACCTCGCTTAGGTGGGTGCGGGTTTTTTAACATATAAAATGTCACCATCCGGATGCAGCTAACCTCGCAGCGTCGGGCTTAATTAATGAATGAATCTAGGGTTAATAGTTTCCATCGGGGTATGAACTACATTGGGCGTGGTTAAATTGTGTGGAGGCCGAACCATTAGTGTCAACGTGTATCACTACATGTGTTTTACGTTTATTTATCGTCGCTACCGGTTACCCATATGAGCGACGCCTCCTGATGAGATTAGTCATTTTAGATGTTGGAGGATAGTGCAATGATACAGACAGAGACCCATTCCAGAATCTCCTCTGGTTCTTTTACGTGCACGGTGTAAAGCACCGACACGAGATCTCGGTTTCACGTCCCATCTGAAAGACTGTTAATTTTATTAGGATCAGACGGGGGATCGAACCTGCGACCCCTGGATTACCAGTCCAGCGTGTTAACCACTACATCACTACACGTTTCCCGGGGCGATATATAAATGTAAAAAAGTTAAAACTCACAATTTCTAAATGAAATGTTATCATGTATTGGATATAAAACCAGTATAACCAGTGTTCCATAAAGCAATCCCACTCAGAGCAGTTTAATGTACATTTTTTTGAAAATCTAGATCTACTCTTTATTTTGTACAATGATTCGGCTCTCATCGTAACTAACATACAATAATAACACTTGTGGAAGTCGTGATAGCGCAGTGGATGCGCGTTCGCTTCAGGTGCGAAAGGTCCGGAGTTCGAGCCCCACTGGAGCCGTTACGATTGTGCCCTTAGGCAAGGCATTTAAATTCCACATTGCCTCTTCTCTCTCCCTCGTGGCGATGGATTCCATCAGGAATGAGGTCTCGAGAGTGATTTATTTAAGTTGAAATAACTTGTTTCGCAATCGAGCTAAACATAAATGTGTATAAATAAACATACAATAACAGTGAAAGTTATGTGCATCAATCACCTTTAACACATTCTATTAAAGGTTCTATATGCCTTTCAGGCCTGTCGATGGGCATACGCAAATACGCACGTGCCATTGGTCTCAGAAAATGAAAAAAATGAAAACTCCAAAAATGCATTAAAACCCCCCAGGGGTGGGTAGTAGGGATACATAGGCGCAGTGGTGTGTGGAGTGGTGAAATAATTGAGCCCATTGCAAATATGGTGCATCTCGAAATTAGTTTGTGCTATTTTACGTGCTTGTTTAATTGGTAAGAGCGATAGATCATGTATATTATACATCTAGCCTTAATTTATACCTTTATACGGATTGTCGTAAGAACTTTAGTCCTGCAATTGTATGTTACAAAATGCAGGAAATGTCTTCCTCATTTCAACAAATCTCCGGGGGGCATTCCCCCGGACCCCCTAGCGTACTCGCTCGTTATGCTCACTTGACAAACAAGCCTATTTGGCCGTGCGTATCAACTAAATAGCTCCAGCGACGGCCCTGCCTTTGCTTCCGTTTACCTGCTGAAATATATGGAGACGACTGTGTTTGTGCTGTCCAATTAGCACAGTGGTTAGCGCTCTCGCTTCTCACCAATGCAACCCGGATTCGATCCTCGGACCGGGAAGTATGGAGATGGTCATTAGTGTGGGAGGAAACCGAAGCACCCGAAGAAAACCTACCTGTCCGATCTGGCGACCACAGTACCATCTCACATACTTCCCGGTACGAGGGTCGAACCCGGGTTACATTGGCGAGAAGCGAGAGCGCTAACCACTGCGTTTCGTTCTAAACACTTTCAATCTCTTGCGGTTAATTTATATGTATGTAATGTTTAATTTAAGTGAATACATGACAATATTACTGGAACTAGTAATGTCTAAACGAAGTTCGAACTTTAGGAAACCATATAACTTAGACCTTTTGTGAAAATGATGTAACGTCCTGGCTTGGAGGTTACAACGCTATTCTCAAATTTCAATTTCATAGTCAAGAAATTTGATTGATTGAGTCCGAAATTTAAAGAAATCAGATAACTTGAGATTGATTTCGAAGAATAGTTTTATAACTTCAGGCCCTGTACTGTAGTCTATTCCTAAATATATCATACACCTTGAAATATTCTTTACCAACATTCACACTAGTCATCGAATGAAACAAATTGGAATATGATGACAATATTTTATAATGATATTTTTAAAAATTTATTTAAGTGTATTTATCGTCGCTACCGGTTGCAGATTTAAGCGACGGGCAGCTTACCTAACGCCATCTTTCCTGGACAGGCTCCAGCGGTTAACCAGTACTTGTTGCACCAACCTCCGTAAGAAACTGCCAACTGTTTCATATAAATGAAACACGATCTGAGCGGGGCTCGAACCCGTGACAATCAGTCTCAATGAGTTGCTGTCTTATTAATGTTCGTATGGCTCATTAAAACGTCAGGTCAATCTGCATTGACTATATATCCGATATCATCATGATAATAATAATTTATTATATTGATTTTATTATTTTATTAATTGTATTATTCATAATTTTATCTACATGTATTGTTTTTATTTTTGAGAAGTACTATTATGCAAGAACCAAAATGGAGTTGGTAATATTTCAGATAGCAAATTGTTGCTAGATAAAAACTATACATCTACAGAATAATTGGATAAAAAGCATTTCGTTTCCCAGGATTACAATTGTTTGTTGTTGCAATCGGCATTCGTATTTCATTGTATTATCATTTTTGTATTGCATTAACCCATTAATAAATTGCCAGCTGCTACAATCTATAAATAGTTTTAATCAGCATGCAAACCGTTAGCACGGTTATGTTATGTGTCAGTGTATTTCAGATGTTTGCCAAACATTGCTATGTATTAACCCATTCAGCACCAAGTAACTGACATGGACTGGTGCATGATATTAACCCATTCAACACCAACTAACTGACATGGACTGGTGCATGATATTAACCCATTCAACACCAAGTAACTGACATGGACTGGTGCATGATATTAACCCATTCAACACCAAGTAACTGACATAGACTGGTGCATGATATTAACCCATTCAACACCAAGTAACTGACATGGACTGGTGCATGATATTAACCCATTCAACACCAAGTAACTGACATGGACTGGTGCATGATATTAACCCATTCAACACCAAGTAACTGGCATGGACTGGTGCATGATATTAACCCATTCAGCACCAAGTAACTGACATGGACTGGTGCATGATATTAACCCATTCAGCACCAAGTAACTGACATGGACTGGTGCATGATATTAACCCATTCAACACCAAGTAACTGACATGGACTGGTGCATGATATTAACCCATTCAACACCAAGTAACTGACATGGACTGGTGCATGATATTAACCCATTCAGCACCAAGTAACTGACATGGACTGGTGCATGATATTAACCCATTCAACACCAAGTAACTGACATGGACTGGTGCATGATATTAACCCATTCAACACCAAGTAACTGACATGGACTGGTGCATGATATTAACCCATTCAACACCAAGTAACTGGCATGGACTGGTGCATGATATTAACCCATTCAACACCAAGTAACTGACATGGACTGGTGCATGATATTAACCCATTCAACACCAAGTAACTGGCATAGACTGGTGCATGATATTAACCCATTCAACACCAAGTAACTGGCATGGACTGGTGCATGATATTAACCCATTCAACACCAAGTAACTGGCATAGACTGGTGCATGATATTAACCCATTCAACACCAAGTAACTGGCATGGACTGGTGCATGATATTAACCCATTCAACACCAAGTAACTGGCATAGACTGGTGCATGATATTAACCCATTCAACACCAAGTAACTGGCATGGACTGGTGCATGATATTAACCCATTCAACACCAAGTAACTGGCATAGACTGGTGCATGATATTAACCCATTCAACACCAAGTAACTGGCATAGACTGGTGCATGATATTAACCCATTCAACACCAAGTAACTGACATGGACTGGTGCATGATATTAACCCAGTCAACACCAAGTAACTGGCATAGACTGGTGCATGATATTAACCCATTCAACACCAAGTAACTGACATGGACTGGTGCATATTTTTAAACCAATAAATTAATAAGAAAATTACATTTGGACCGGTTCATTTATCAAAATGAGTAATTTTGTCTATAAATAGTAATATTACTGGCAAAAAGTGTAGATCCTGATGAGACGACTCATCACGAGCCGGATCATCTTGATCTACACTTTGTGTACGCCTATTTAGAGGTGTGTAGTGTTGAAAGGCAATATCTTTTATCGGTTTTTGTGCAGCATACGTTTTAATTTCCGTTGACCGAATTTCATCATACAGGCTTATTATATACATTACCTGTGTGTATTACTGACATGTGTTCATGCGCCGGGTTAAATAAAGGTTACAAGGTTAGTAGGCAAGCTACTAACATTTCATGATAAATCTGTTTATGTAAACATCCGGAGATGTTCACTATTCGTCGAGTTTCGAGTTGCACAATTCGAATTTGGAGTATACAGTTGGAAAATTCGACATGATAATTTCAATTTGATTAATTCGAGTTTCAAGGTTCCAGAAGCGACAAGTGGATATGTTGGAAAGGTGATGAGGCATTAGTATTGACCCGATGTCCGTCAGTCCGTCCGTCCGTCCGCCCGTCCGCCCGTCCGCCCGCCCGCCCATGCGCACACACTAATGGGTACTTCTGTGGCTAGGAAACAGTAGCTGTATTGTCTACTGTAGTGGTATATGCCCGATGTCCGTCCGTCCGTCCGTCCGTCCATGCGCACACACTAATGGGTACTTCTGTGGCTAGGAAACAATAGCTGTATTGTCTACTGTAGTGGTCTATGATTAGTTGCTATGTGGCTATACATTCTTTTACGTGACTAATAGAACAAATGAGATAATCTCCCCCCCCCCCCACCCCTTATTTAACGTCGCTACCGATTGCCCATATGAGTGACTGGCAGTTTACCTAACACTATCTTTCCTGCGCAGGCTCAAGTGGTTAACCAGTACTTGGTGCACCAACCTCCGTAAGAAACTGCCAACTTTTTCTTTTCATATAAAGAGACACGGTATGAGCAGGGCTCGAACCCGTGGCCATCAGTGATGATAGGTTACAGTGGTATACAAGTCAGCGACCTTAACCACTCGACCACAGAGGCGGGCACAAATGAGAGAACAATGGGGTAGCCACTTGTGTATCATGCGTGAGTACGCCCGTGCCCTTGTCCGTCCGTCCATCCGTCCACCATTTCTTCATGCAACATTTCATGATCCAGTGTTCAAAGGCCCGGGCATGCTGATTATGTGGTCGTGGCTTGGTCTGATCACATTGCCTGCGAAGTCGATGCCTCATGTCACAATCAAAGACATGCAGGTGCGTGATCAACGACTGACTAAATGTGCGCAATAAACCTAGTCAATCAAACGGGGGGGAAATAGTCAAATCTTGTGTCGCTATCCAAGTAGCTTACGGAAGGTCAGTGGTTCTACCTGGGTGCCTGTGTGTGCCTGGTATGTTGCTCGGAGGGGCATCCAATAACAACTTGAGAGTCGTCATATGACCTAAGCTGTTGGTGCGACAGATACATCAGCTATCTTCCATGTTGTGTTCGAAACACCTAGTAGAAACCCAGTCTTTCATGCATTAACGTGACTGTTTATTACATGATTCCCAGTTCTTCGTGCATGGGCGTGACTGTTGGTTACATGATTCCCAGTTCTTCGTGCATTGGCGTGACTGTTGGTTACATGATTCCCAGTTCTTCGTGCATTGGCGTGACTGTTGGCTACATGATTCCCAGTTCTTCGTGCATTGGCGTGACTGTTGGTTACATGATTCCCAGTTCTTCGTGCATTGGCGTGACTGTTGGCTACATGATTCCCAGTCCTTCGTGCATTGACGTGACTGTTTATTACATGATTCCCAGTTCTTCGTGCATTGGCGTGACTGTTGACTACATGATTCCCAGTTATTCATGCAGTGACGTGACTGTTTATTACATGATTCCCAGTTCTTCATGCATTAACGTGACTATTTATTACACGATTCCCAGTTCTTCATGCATTAGCGTGACTGTTTATAACACGATTCCCAGTTCTTCGTGCATTAGCGTGACTGTTTATAACACGATTCCCAGTTCTTCGTGCATTAACGTGACTGTTTATTACACGATTCCCAGTTCTTCGTGCATTAACGTGACTGTTTATTACACGATTCCCAGTTATTCGTGCATTAACGTGACTGTTGGCTACTTGATTCCCAGTTCTTCTTGCATTAACGTGGCTGTTTATTACACGATTCCCAGTTCTTCATGCATTAACGTGACTGTTTATTACATGATTCCCAGTTCTTCATTGCATTGACGTGACTGTTTATTACATGATTCCCAGTTCTTCGTGCAATGACGTGACTGTTGACTACACGATTCCCAGTTATTCGTGCATTGGCGTGACTGTTGACTACATGATTCTCAGTTCTTCGTGCATTGGCGTGACTGTTGACTACATGATTCCCAGTTCTTCATGCATTAACGTGACAGTTGGCTACATGATTCCCAGTTCTTCGTGCATTGACGTGACTGTTTATTACATGATTCCCAGTTCTTCATGCATTAACGTGACTGTTTATTACACGATTCCCAGTTCTTCGTGCATTGGCGTGACTGTTGGCTACATGATTCCCAGTTCTTCGTGCATTGACGTGACTGTTTATTACATGATTCCGAGTTCTTCATGCATTAACGTGACTGTTTATTACATGATTCCCAGGTCTTCATGCATTAACGTGACTGTTTATTACATTATTCCCAGTTCTTCATGCATTGACGTGACTGTTTATTACACGATTCACAGTTCTTCATGCATTGACGTGACTGTTTATTACATGATTCCGAGTTCTTCATGCATTAACGTGACTGTTTATTACATGATTCCCAGGTCTTCATGCATTAACGTGACTGTTTATTACATTATTCCCAGTTCTTCATGCATTGACGTGACTGTTTATTACACGATTCACAGTTCTTCATGCATTGACGTGACTGTTTATTACATGATTCACAGGTCTTCGTGCATTAACGTGACTGTTTATTACACGATTCCCAGTTCTTCGTGCATTAACGTGACTGTTTATTATATGATTCCCAGTTCTTCGTTCATTGGCATGACTGTTGACTACATGATTCCCAGTTCTTCGTGCATTGGCATGACTGTTGACTACATGATTCCCAGTTCTTCGTTCATTGGCATGACTGTTGACTACATGATTCCCAGTTCTTCGTTCATTGGCATGACTGTTGACTACATGATTCCCAGTTCTTCGTTCATTGGCATGACTGTTGACTACATGATTCCCAGTTCTTCGTGCATTGGCATGACTGTTGACTACATGATTCCCAGTTCTTCGTGCATTGGCATGACTGTTGACTACATGATTCCCAGTTCTTCGTGCATTGGCATGACTGTTGACTACATGATTCCCAGTTCTTCGTGCATTGGCATGACTGTTGACTACATGATTCCCAGTTCTTCGTTCATTGGCATGACTGTTGACTACATGATTCCCAGTTCTTCGTCCATTGGCATGACTGTTGACTACATGATTCCCAGTTCTTCGTGCATTGGCATGACTGTTGACTACATGATTCCCAGTTCTTCGTGCATTGGCATGACTGTTGACTACATGATTCCCAGTTCTTCGTGCATTGGCATGACTGTTGACTACATGATTCCCAGTTCTTCGTGCATTGGCATGACTGTTGACTACATGATTCCCAGTTCTTCGTGCATTGGCATGACTGTTGACTACATGATTCCCAGTTCTTCGTGCATTGGCGTGACTGTTGACTACATGATTCCCAGTTCTTCGTGCATTGGCATGACTGTTGACTACACGATTCCCAGTTCTTCGTTCATTGGCATGACTGTTGACTACATGATTCCCAGTTCTTCGTGCATTGGCGTGACTGTTGACTACATGATTCCCAGTTCTTCGTGCATTGGCATGACTGTTGACTACACGATTCCCAGTTCTTCGTTCATTGGCGTGACTGTTTACTACATCGTTCATTGGCGTGACTGTTTACTACATGATTCCCAGTTCTTCGTGCATTGGCATGACTGTTGACTACATGATTCCCAGTTCTTCGTGCATTGGCATGACTGTTGACTACATGATTCCCAGTTCTTCGTTCATTGACGTGACTGTTGACTACACGATTCCCAGTTCTTCGTTCATTGGCTTGACTGTTTACTACACGATTCCCAGTTCTTCGTGCATTGGCGTGACTGTTGACTACATGATTCCCAGTTCTTCGTGCATTGGCGTGACTGTTGACTACACGATTCCCAGTTCTTCGTTCATTGGCTTGACTGTTTACTACATGATTCCCAGTTCTTCGTGCATTGGCGTGACTGTTGACTACACGATTCCAAGTTATTCGTGCATTGGCATGACTGTTGACTACATGATTCCCAGTTCTTCATGCATTGGCGTGACTGTTTATTACACGATTCCCAGTTCTTCATGCATTGGCGTGACTGTTTATTACATGATTCCCCGTTCTTCGTGCATTGGCGTGACTGTTTATTACACGATTACCAGTTCTTCATGCATTGGCGTGACTGTTTATTACACGATTACCAGTTCTTCATGCATTGGCGTGACTGTTTATTACATTATTCCCAGTTCTTCGTGCATTGACGTGACTGTTTACTACATGATTCCCAGTTCTTCGTGCATTGGCGTGACTGTTGACTGCACGATTCCAAGTTATTCGTGCATTGGCATAACTGTTGACTACATGATTCCCAGTTCTTCATGCATTGGCGTGACTGTTTATTACCTGATTCCCAGTTATTCATGCAATGACGTGACTGTTGACTACATGGTTCCCAGTCCTCCGTGCATTGGCGTGACTGTTTATTACACGATTCCCAGTTCTTCATGCATTGGCGTGACTGTTTATTACATGATTCCCAGTTCTTCGTGCATTGGCGTGACTGTTTATTACACGATTACCAGTTCTTCATGCATTGGCGTGACTGTTTATTACACGATTACCAGTTCTTCATGCATTGGCGTGACTGTTTATTACATGATTCCCAGTTCTTCGTGCATTGACGTGACTGTTGACTACATGGTTCCCAGTCCTTCGTGCATTGACGTGACTGTTGACTACATGGTTCCCAGTTCTTCGTGCATTGACGTGACTGTTGACTACATGGTTCCCAGTTCTTCGTGCATTGACGTGACTGTTGACTACATGGTTCCCAGTCCTTCGTGCATTAACGTGACTGTTTATTACATGATTCCCAGTTCTTCGTGCATGGGCGTGACTGTTGGTTACATGATTCCCAGTTCTTCGTTCATTGGCGTGACTGTTTACTACATGATTCCCAGTTCTTCGTGCATTGGCATGACTGTTGACTACATGATTCCCAGTTCTTCGTGCATTGGTGTGACTGTTGACTACACGATTCCCAGTTCTTCGTTCATTGGCTTGACTGTTTACTACATGATTCCCAGTTCTTCGTGCATTGGCGTGACTGTTGACTGCACGATTCCAAATTATTCGTGCATTGGCATAACTGTTGACTACATGATTCCCAGTTCTTCAAGCATTGGCGTGACTGTTTATTACCTGATTCCCAGTTATTCATGCAATGACGTGACTGTTGACTACATGGTTCCCAGTCCTCCGTGCATTGGCGTGACTGTTTATTACACGATTCCCAGTTCTTCATGCATTGGCGTGACTGTTTATTACATGATTCCCAGTTCTTCGTGCATTGGCGTGACTGTTTATTACACGATTACCAGTTCTTCATGCATTGGCGTGACTGTTTATTACACGATTACCAGTTCTTCATGCAATGGCGTGACTGTTTATTACATGATTCCCAGTTCTTCGTTCATTGGCGTGACTGTTTACTACATGATTCCCAGTTCTTCGTGCATTGGCATGACTGTTGACTACATGATTCCCAGTTCTTCGTGCATTGGCGTGACTGTTGACTACACGATTCCCAGTTCTTCGTTCATTGGTTTGACTGTTTACTACATGATTCCCAGTTCTTCGTGCATTGGCGTGACTGTTGACTGCACGATTCCAAGTTATTCGTGCATTGGCATAACTGTTGACTACATGATTCCCAGTTCTTCATGCATTGGCGTGACTGTTTATTACACGATTCCCAGTTCTTCATGCATTGGCGTGACTGTTTATTACATGATTCCCCGTTCTTCGTGCATTGGCGTGACTGTTTATTACACGATTACTAGTTCTTCATGCATTGGCGTGACTGTTTATTACACGATTACAAGTTCTTCATGCAATGGCGTGACTGTTTATTACATGATTCCCAGTTCTTCGTGCATTGACGTGACTGTTGACTACATGGTTCCCAGTCCTTCGTGCATTGACGTGATTGTTGACTACATGGTTCCCAGTTCTTCGTGCATTGACGTGACTGTTGACTACATGATTCCCAGTTCTTCGTGCATTGACGTGACTGTTGACTACATGGTTCCCAGTTCTTCGTGCATTGACGTGACTGTTGACTACATGGTTCCCAGTCCTTCGTGCATTAACGTGACTGTTTATTTCATGATTCCCAGTTCTTCGTGCATTAACGTGACTGTTTATTACATGATTCCCAGTTCTTCGTGCATTAAAGTGACTGTTGACTACATGGTTCCCAGTTCTTCGTGCATTGTCGTAACTGTTTATTACACGATTACCAGTTCTTCATGCATTGGCGTGACTGTTTATTACACGATTACCAGTTCTTCATGCATTGACGTGACTGTTCATTACATGATGCTCAGTTCTTCGTGCATTGGCGTGACTGTTTATTACACGATTACCAGTTCTTCACGCATTGGCGTGACTGTTTATTACATGATTCCCATCACAGTCAGAAATGTTAGCCAACAGTGCACTCCCATTGAAATTCGATACTTATATCTCGAACTCGAGATGTGTAACTCGAAACTCGATATTTGTAACTCGAAACTCGGTTTTCATTTTCACCTCGAAACTCAAGATTTGCCAATCCTGTTTGTCAGATTTGTTCTTATGTACTACATGTATCACATTTCTGTGGAAATCGTGATAGCGCAGTGGTAGCGCGTTCGCTTCAGGTGCGAAAGATCCAGAGTTCGAGCCCCGCTGGAGCTGTTACGATTGTGTCCTTAGGCAAGACATTTAAATTCCACATTGCCTCTTCTCTCTCCTTCATTGTGATGGATTCCATCAGGAATGAGGTCTCGAGAGTGATTAATATAAGTTGAATGCACTTATTTCGCAATCGAGCTCAAATAAATTTGTATAAACTAGAAACTATCACATTTCTATGTAATATTAGCCGTAGATAATATTACTTAGTTATTCAAATTTAAGGCTGCGTTCCAATGTCTAGACAATAATATCCGGTATGCTCGAATGCATACATATATCCGTAGACCCTAGTAAACACGGTGTACATATACGTACTCCGTAGACCCTAGTAAAGCCCCACTGGAGCCGTTACGATTGTGCCCTTAGGCAAGGCATTTAAATTCCACGTTGCCTCTTCTCTCTCCCTCGTGGCGATGGATTCCATCAGGAATGAGGTCTCGAGAGTGATTTATATAAGTTGAAATAACTTGTTTCGCAATCGAGCTAAATAAATTTGTATAAACTAAACTAAAGCACCGACACGAGACTTCGGTTTAAAGTCCCATCTGAAAGACTGTTAATTTTATTAGGGTCAGGCGGGGGATCGAACATACGATCCCTTGATTATCAGTCCAGCGTGTTACCACTGAACAACAGATCCGTCGAGAAAGTTGCTTTAAAATGGTAGGTGAGACCACAGGGATTTGGCACGTTTGGGGGTACTAGTATATATATTTAAGTTTAATCATATGTTATTGCTTGTTTATATACAATACAATTACAAATATAAACATGGTAAATATATAAGCAAACTGATACAACCGCAATGCTATGCTTATACTTGCACACTGCACGAATACAATCTAGTTTATATATTTCAACTGTCACTTCATTGCTGCAATTAAATGGAAATGTTATTTCTGTCATTCAATAGTGTTCATCTGATAAAATGTTTCATTATTGTAGCTTTAAATTCGCTTTTTTTCCTTTGAAAATCATACAGGGCATTTAAATCGTACAATTATTTTGTTTTGGTGGCCATTTTTACCGCTATTTTGAATTTAGGCCGCCATCTTGAATTTTGGCCGCCATCTTGAACTTTGGAAGTGGATCTCGATCTTAAAATAATCTTCTGGTATTTACCTATTACCATGGTAAGTTTGTTGCTTCTATCCAGAAGTGAACAATTGTTATGTATATCACTCTAACTACAAGCAAGGACTTCTAGTTCATTTCGTTTTAAAACGATGACATTATTACCAGAATGTGACGCTTCCTTTTAGTTTATACACATTAATTTTAGTTCGATTGAGAAACAATGCAGCTTCGGCATGCACTATCCCCTAAAGTATAAACGTACGATAAATAAACGTATACAACGTATCCAATATCATTTCGAGATACGGACAGACGAATCTGTAGTCCAGTGGTAACACGCTGGACTGGTAATCCAGGGATCGCAGGTTCGATCCCTCGTCTGACCCTAATAAAATTAACAGTCTTTCAGACGAGACGTTAAACCGAGGTCTCGTGTCGGTGCTTTACACCGTGCACGTAAAAGAACCAGAGGAGAATCTGGAATGGGTCTCTGTCTGTATCATTGCACTATCCTCCAAAATCTAAAATAACTAATCTCTTCAGGAGGCGTCGCTCATATGGGCAACCGGTAGCGACGATAAATAAACGTAAAAACATTCGAGATACGGACCCCCCCCCCCTTTAGGGTTAGTGCTTGGGTTATGCTTAGAGTCCTATCTTGAATCTGAAAATGGGATAGTTTTTAAAAAATATTTTTTTAGATCTTGCCCAATTGTGCGACGGGCAGTTTACCTAACAATACCATTCCTGGACATGGTTCATCGGTTAACCAACCTCCGTAAGAGTGTGTGTGTGTTTTACGTTTATTTATCGTCGCTACCGGTTGCCCATATGAGCGACGCCTCCTGAAGAGATTAGTAATTTTAGAGTGTGGAGGATAGTGCAATGATACAGACAGAGACCCATTCCAGAGTATCCTCTGGTTCGTTTTTTACACGGTGTAAAGCACCGACACGAGATATCGGTTTAACGTTCCATCTAAAAGATTGTTAATTTTATTAGGGTCAGACGGGGGATCGAACCTGCGATCCCTGGATTACCAGTCCAGCGTTTTACCACTGGGCTACAGATCCTTGTTAATTCGTCTGGATTATAGCTTCTACTCTAGGGATAATTTTGTCCAGAAAGTCAAATCAATTCTAAGTAATTATGCGCGTACATTTTATGAACTGTTGATTAGAATATAAAAATTTATTTTAGCTCGATTGCGAAACAAGTTCTTAAAACTTATATTAATCACTCTCGTCTCGAGACTTCATTCCTGATGGAATCCATCGCCACGAGGGAGAGAGAAGAGGCATGTGTAAGTTAAATGCCTTGCCTAAGGGCACACTCGTATTGGCTCCAGCGGGGCTTGAACTCCGGACCTTTCGCACCGGAAGCGAACTGTCCATGAGACCACTATTCGGCCTGTCTAAACAGCTAATTGTTTTAATCAAAACTAAATACTTCAGGTTCGATCCCTCGTCTAACCCTAATACAACAGTCTTTTAGTAGGGACTTTAAACTGAGGTCTCGTGTCGGTGCTCTACACCGTGCACGTAAACGAACCAGAGGAGACTCTGGAATGGGTCTCTGTCTGTATCATTGCACTATCCTCCAACAATCTAAAATTACTAATCTCTTCGGGAGGCGTCGCAACCAGTAACAGTGGCGGTTCACTGGGAGGGCTGACTGGGCTGAAGCCAGGGCCCCCCGATATTTAGGGGTCTCCAAATTAGTATTTTAAATCGGTAATGAACTGAATAAAATTTAACGAACATTTTTAAAATGACTACATAAATAGATAGAACTTAGAAGATATCCTGACATTTCCAACGATGTATGACTTTAATAATAGTTTGTGTTTAGTCGAGCGCAGCAATAACGTATAGTGCACTGTTCCCCGAGTCTAATAGTCCCGCAATACACGTCGACAGGTGAAATCCCTTCTTGTGGCGTCCGTTGTCCAGTGGTAGAGCGTCGGATTTGGAATCGAACGGTCCCGGGTTCGATGCTCAGTCAGGCCACGTATGTAGTATCATTGAGCAAGGCACCTCACACACATTGCTTAGTACTGGTTAATCGCTTAGGTCGGCTAAGCCTGCCCAGGAAAACATGTCTAAGTCTCCGCTAGGGGTTTGACATTAAAGGAACATACATACAAACATCAAACCAACGCGATAGCGGAAAACCGTGATTTCGGTGAATTTCGGCCAAACGGGGGTAATGTGAGAAAGGTGTATTCAATAGAATGTTCTTGTTTGCTTAGACTAGTAAGCCTATTTATCTTGATGAAAGGGTCCCTGTTTGAGCTACAGCCAGGGCCCCCGTGCAACCTTAACCCGCCCCTGACCGGTAGAGACGATAAATAAACGTAAAACACGCTCTGGTATTAGTATCTAGTTGGTGCAGATGCTTGTTATCGGGTATATACATACGCTTATAAATAGTGTAATTTATTGTTAACAAATTTAGGAGTATGTACATGTATTATATACCTGGAACTTTGTGACAAGATGTATTTACGTGAACTGTTTCTGATACTAGTTTATGCAAACTTATTTTAGCTCGATTGCGAAACAAGTTCTTACAACATATTTACAACTTTTATTAATCGCTCTCGAGACCTCATTCCTGATGGAATCCAGCGCCACGAGGGAGAGAGAAGAGGCATGTGGAATTTTAAATGCCTTGCTTAAGGGCACAATCGTAACGGCTCACGGGCAGCTCGAACTCCGGGCCGTTCTCACCTGAAGCGAACGCACTATCACTACGCTATCACGACTTCTAATATTTCTGATATTAAACTACATCTATGCTTGATTAATATTGATATTTAAGCCCCCCACCCCCTACATTCAGATTCAACGTTTGACACTTGACATGGGGTTTTTGTTCCCTTGTGATAAAAACACGGGGGATTATCTCCCGGTGGGGATTATGTCCGTATACAATATACCGTATTTTGTTATAACGTTTTAAAACACACATGTTCACTATAACTACAATAAATATGTTTATAGTGACACAGAAAGCCATTAATTAGAAATAGAGTGGCCTTTCTGAGTCATAACAACTCTCTAGTTGTTGGAGCCAACCATAGCCTATTAACTTTAACAACGATCTTTGAAGATAAGAACAAAAGCAAACCTGCGCAGCTCAAGGACGAAAACCACAACTCTACGTAATGTTACGAAGTTAGATAAACAAGTTTCGCGCAAGTGGATCTCTCGTTGGCTTAACATGTGAAGTAGATATGTTCGGATTGATTCTTCTAGCATTTACAGATTGTAAAATATTATGTTAGTAGGTCAAATGAATAGCAGGTATTAACGCATGCTCTTAGCGGGCCAGTTGAAAATATTATATATATGAATTTGAAACCAGCCCGGTGACCGCGTTATATCTGAACTGTTTTAACTTTACACTGAATGACAGTTGAATGTATATTGATAAACTAGTTGGATTTGATGTATAGCGTACTTTATACGTAGACAGGTATGTTGCTTTGTTTTTTTGTACTTTCATCTGCCTTGTTATTTGTGTTAAGGCTGTTTGTGTATCGGTGTTTATACAGTTTTTTAACACTTTTGTGTGTGTTAATTCAAAACTTCAGATATTAATTAATGATTAAGTGACGAAAATCGTTCGTGCCGTTAGGTAAGGTACTTAAAATTCCACATTGCCCGCTTTTCTCTCTCACTCATTGCGATGGATTCTATCAGGAATGACGTATCGAGAGCGATTAATCTAACTTTTAAACTTTTAGTAAAAGCTTGTTTCGCAATCGAGCTACACTATATTGGTATAAACTACTTGATTTTAACTCGTGTACCGGTTTCTACATGTATGTACACTTATTTAGCCTGCGCATGCATGTCGCAATGCACGTCAAATCACCGGAAAATTACCTGTACACCATTGACAACCCGGGTTGTATACAATCGTATAATGGACGTGCACACTGAAAGCCACTGCGATTTACGTAGAGGATAGAAACCGAAAACGATCCAATATGTAAACTGTTGGACTGTGTGAGGCGCGTACGTAGCACAGAATACACTACCAATATTTTACATATTAGATCGGTTTGAGGCGTATATCTTACTTAAGACACACTTATATAACGAGATCCTACTAAATAAAATTGTTAATTTCGTACATTTACGCGTAGGATTTAACATAATACTAAATACAGTCAAACCTGTCTTAAGCAGCCAGTCAAGGGAGTCAGAGAAGTGGCTGCTTAGCACAGGTGGCTGCTTAATAGATGTCAAATATATAATAAAACAACTGATTGGGGATCTGGAAACTGGCTGCTTAATACAGGTTGGCTGCTTAATGGAGGTGACCACTAACACAGGTTTGACTGTAATAATTGACTGCAAGTACAAAGGTATTGACGTCACGACAGTGTGTTACATTTAGTTACAACACGTGCTGTTCGTGTGTCGATCTATATTATGCCTCGATGTCTCTGTTTGATTTATTTGGGGTTTAATGTCGCGCGATCACCCGGGTAGAACCACCGACCTTCCATAAGCCAGCTGGATAGCTACCTCACATGAAATCATTCGAAACGAGACTCGAACCTACAGAGGTGAGTGGAACGTGATTTGAAGCCAACGACCTCAACCACTCTGCCACGGATGCTTGACCCATTAAGTCTCAGTGAAAACGATTGCAACATGTTGCACATTGTTTACAGTATATTAACACCTATTTCAGGTAGTTAGTCGTTATTAATTGTCAAAGAATGAATCAATATACGTGACATGTTTATTTAGCGAAATTAATTTTCGTAAACAGGTCAATGCCATTGTTTTTCCGTTTAAAACGATGTTGCGTGCAGATGCACTTATGTTATCAAACTCGGTTAATATTAATAGAAGTTTTTAAAACGACACTACATCAGTGAACACACACATTTCTACATGATGTGTTTTCCTATTATATGATATTTGTTTCCAAATATTTGCCTCAATTATTGAGTATTTCAACTAACAAACAAACGTCGTATACGCGGTTTGTTGACATAACAAAATAATGTAAACATCCATGCGTAATACAACTAGTGTATCCTGAATAACACGATTTATGGTACAGATTTACCGTTATATCTCATGTTGTGCCTATTTATTTGTACATGTAGTTATATTCTTAGTTAAATTATCTCTAAACGACATTATCTCGCGTTTAGTATTGACTCCGATGACAAACAAACGTTCAGGTGCATGGGCGACCGTTATATGAAATCATACTTTCAATCCACAAAAACACTGGTTATTGATTCAATGTTAGTGTTCGAATATATTCGGAATCATTTGTAGTAGCAATGCATTTATATGTGAAAAATGCATTATATTTGCTTTTTGCGATGTAATGTCGCTTTAAGAGCTGTGTTTGTGTTTTCAGAATTAAACTGTTATAGGAAACACTCATCTGTATCTGTTGATGAATACTAAACTGATACACAGGGATGTTATTATTGCGAAACAAACTTCAACAACTTATATTAATCACTCTCGTTGGTGTGTGTTTTACGTTTTATTTATCGTCGCTACTTGTTGCCGATATGAGAATATTGTCATTTTATATATAGTTAGGATAGTGCAATGATACAGACATATATACAACACCGACACGAGACCTAGGTTTAAAGTCCCATTTGAAAGACTGTTAATATTATTAGGGTCAGACGGGGGATCGAACCTGCGATCCAACGAGTTAACCACTGGACTACTGACTTGTCTCGTTGGTGTGTGTGCGCGCGCGCGTGCGTGTGTGCGCGTGTGTGTGCGTGCGTCTTACATGTATGTATCACCGCTACCGGTTGCCGATATGAGCGATGTCTCCTAAAGAGTCATTTTAGATTTTCGGATGATAGTCACACATAGACCCATACCAGAGTCTCCTCTGGTTCTTTTACGTGTACGGTGTAGAGCATCGACAAGAGACATCGGTCTGAAGTCCCAGTTGAAAGACTGTTAATAGTATTAGGGTCAGGCGGGGGATCGAACCTGCCGCGAGGTCCTGGATGCACAGTCCCACACGTTAGCCAATGGATTACTGATCCATCTCGATGGCGCTGTTGTAAACCATATATATATATATGTGTGGTCATTCGTGACACGATACATCAACATGATATAAAGTCGTGATAGCGCAGTGGATGCGCGTTCGCTTCAGGTGCGAAAGGTCCGGAGTTCGAGCCCCACTGGAGCCGTTACGATTGTGCCCTTAGGCAAGGCATTTAAATTCCACGTTGCCTCTTCTCTCTCCCTCGTGGCGATGGATTCCATCAGGAATGAGGTCTCGATAGTGATTTATATAAGTTGAAATAACTTGTTTCGCAATCGAGCTAAAATAAATTTGTATAAACTAACATGATATATATTAGTTAACACTCGCGAAGCACAACATGTAAACATTCCTAGGTCTTTTGAAATGTTGAAGAAAACGAAACTGAAACAAACACCATGTCTTCATTTATATCTGAATAATTGTTCTTCCACAGATCTGCTCCGTGATGAATACTAGTATACGTGCAAGAAAGCTGCGGAATGAGGAGAAGACGGAGTCTTTGAGCCGCTCATTTCCAACGAGCGTCAAACCGAATTGCTTTCAGAAATGTTTGAACACGAGCACAGACAGCATAGTATCTGACGTGTGCCGATCACCAAAATTTGGACAATATCAAAAACTGCCGACACGTTCCGAATGCGATGTGTGTCAGGTGCTTACCAAGGACACAACAAACCTGAAATGCCTACATACTTTCTGTTCTAAATGTCTCGAAATACATAAGATATTCAAAAATGGGTGTCCCGTATGTGCTAGATTCAGTGAAAACAACCAAGATGAACATGTACTAATGGATGAGAAGTCTGGAGTTCCAAATGACGACTTAATATTCTCTAATTTTGACAGTGAACAAATTGAAGAAGAATCATTGGAAGGACTAGTTGATACGCTTCAATTTGAAGTGCTACCAAATGTTGAAGCCAGACACAAAGCAATTCAAGATGAAATAGAGAGACTTAGCATTGATGTGGATAAAGAGATTGCAAGGATTCATGACTATGTGCACAACCTGAAGACTATGATAGACAAGCGAGCTGAAAATATGGTTAGAAACGCAAACGAAAGTAGAGCTAGGCATTGCTCGGAGTTGTCAAGACAAATGAAAACTATGGAAACGTTTACAAACAGAATCAAAGAGTGTGTCGAAAGACACCGTAACCATATGAACTGGCTGCAAAGCGGAGACAGCAATGCAAAGAAACACGCAACAAACTCGTTGTCAAACTTGGTCAAATTGTCAGAACTTGTGACGGAGGAGAATGTTCATATAAAATGCACATGTAAACCATTAACTGAAGCGTCTGTGGATTTCATGGGGAAAGTCGGTGTGAGGGTATTCCTCGCGAAACCTCTTATCGCTAGTCTTTGCAAGACTTTCCAGTTTCCGGGTGCTGTTCACAGTATATGTCCAGTGAATAGTGACCAAGCGTGGATTGGTTACCAACATTTTATTCAGCTATGCTCAAAAACTGGCAATCGCTACCCGCCAATTGATGTAAATGATGATGTCCACGACATTGCATCTGACAAAAAAGGAAACATTCTTATTGCCTGCCACTCGGATATTAAATTGTTAGATACTTCCAATGAACTCAAGACTCTATTTCACTGCAATAAGACCCCGCAAGGAATTGCAGTCCTTGATGATGGCAATATTGTTGCATGCGTCGGGAAGGAAGTGGTGGTGTATAGTCCAGAAGGTGAGACGATATCGGTGTTTGGTGATGCTAACACTGGTGACATGAAAATGCCATATAAAGTGGTAGTAAACGCAACTGGAGACATATGTGTTACAGACTATCAGTCTAGCGCGGGAGAAGTTGCAGTTTTCGACAGTGGCGGAAGACCTAAGGCAAAGGTACGAACTGAAGGCATGGCTCCTCGCGGCGTTGCCTGTAACGTGCAAGGAATTATTTATGTCGCTGACTTTAGAGCAGATCGAGTTAATTTGTATTCACCGCAGGGTCACTTTCTGCACACATTAGTGAACTCCAACAGTGATGGTCTCTCTGGACCTTTGGGTATTGCCGTGGATGACGGTGGAGATTTGTGGATTGGCGATTGGAAGAGGAAGGTTCGAGTATATGGTCAATCTGTGGCTAAAGTTAATGACTACACGGACTAACTGCTCGGATAATAACCAGGCTCGAGTCAATAGTCAGTCAAATACTAAAGTTAATGTCTACACGGACTAACTGCACCGATAATAGTCAGGCTCGAGTCAATAGTCAGTCAAAGACTAAAGTTAATGTCTACACGGACTAGCTGCCTCGATAATAGTCAGGCTCGAGTCAATAGTCAGTCAAAGACTAAAGTTAATGTCTACACGGACTAGCTGCCTCGATAATAGTCAGGCTCGAGTCAATAGTCAGTCAAAGACTAACGTTAATGTCTACACGGACTAACTGCACCGATAATAGTCAGGCTCGAGTCAATAGTCAGTCAACGATTAAAGTTAATGTCTACACGGACTAGCTGCCTCGATAATAACCAGGCTCGAGTCAATAGTCAGTCAACAATTAAAGTTAATGTCTACACGGACTAGCTGCCTCGATAATAACCAGGCTCGAGTCAATAGTCAGTCAACGATTAAAGTTAATGTCTACACGGACTAGCTGCCTCGATAATAGTCAGGCTCGAGTCAATAGTCAGTCAAAGGCTAAAGTTAATGTCTACACGGACTAGCTGCCTCGATAATAACCAGGCTCGAGTCAATAGTCAGTCAACGATTAAAGTTAATGTCTACACGGACTAGCTGCCTCGATAATAGTCAGGCTCGAGTCAATAGTCAGTCAAAGGCTAAAGTTAATGTCTACACGGACTAGCTGCCTCGATAATAACCAGGCTCGAGTCAATAGTCAGTCAACGATTAAAGTTAATGTCTACACGGACTAGCTGCCTCGATAATAGTCAGGCTCGAGTCAATAGTCAGTCAAAGACTAAAGTTAATGTCTACACGGACTAGCTGCCTCGATAATAACCAGGCTCGAGTCAATAGTCAGTCAACGATTAAAGTTAATGTCTACACGGACTAGCTGCCTCGATAATAGTCAGGCTCGAGTCAATAGTCAGTCAAAGACTAAAGTTAATAACTACACGGACTAACTGAACCGATAATAGCCAGACTCGAGTCAATAGTCAGTCAACGATTAAAGTTAATGTCTACACGGACTAGCTGCCTCGATAATAGTCAGGCTCGAGTCAATAGTCAGTCAAAGACTAAAGTTAATGTCTACACGGACTAACTGCACCGATAATAGTCAGGCTCGAGTCAATAGTCAGTCAACGATTAAAGTTAATGTCTACACGGACTAGCTGCCTCGATAATAACCAGGCTCGAGTCAATAGTCAGTCAACGATTAAAGTTAATGTCTACACGGACTAGCTGCCTCGATAATAACCAGGCTCGAGTCAATAGTCAGTCAACGATTAAAGTTAATGTCTACACGGACTAGCTGCCTCGATAATAACCAGGCTCGAGTCAATAGTCAGTCAACGATTAAAGTTAATGTCTACACGGACTAGCTGCCTCGATAATAACCAGGCTCGAGTCAATAGTCAGTCAACGATTAAAGTTAATGTCTACACGGACTAGCTGCCTCGATAATAGTCAGGCTCGAGTCAATAGTCAGTCAAAGACTAAAGTTAATAACTACACGGACTAGCTGCCTCGATAATAGTCAGGCTCGAGTCAATAGTCAGTCAAAGACTAAAGTTAATAACTACACGGACTAACTGCACCGATAATAGCCAGACTCGAGTCAATAGTCAGTCAACGATTAAAGTTAATGTCTACACGGACTAACTGCAACACGGACAACAGGTTCGATTTTATTGCAAGTCTAAAGTTAACTTTTTTTATTTTTTTTATAAATTTTATTAGAAGAAATTGTGTGTCAATCATTTTACATGAACATTTCATGTTTGCATACATGTATATCTCTGAACATTAATGCTTAATTTTAGAGTTTCATGTGTAGTAGTTTTAGTTTATACACATTTATTTTAGCTCGATTGCGAAACAAGTTCTTACAACTTATATTAATCACTCTCGAGACCTCATTCCTGATGGAATCCATCGCCACGAGGGAGAGAGAAGAGGCAACGTGGAAATTAAATGCCTTGCCTAAGGGCACGGCACACTCGTAACAGCTTAATGACAATTGAAGCGATAAGTATTAATGATTAATTAATTAATTAAGATTTCCACTGTTACACGTGTAGCCTTACAGCCAACGGAAATGCGAATAGGTCCGTTTACACCTCGGAGAAGAACGACGAACCAATATACATTTGCACTTACCTAGCAGGTTCGATCCCCCGTCTGACCCTAATAAAATTAACAGAATTTCAGATGGGACTTTAAACCGAGGTCTCTTGTCGGTGCTGCACACCGTGCACGTAAGGGAACCAGAGGAGACTCTGTAATGTGTCTCTGTCTGTATCATTGCACTATCCTCCAACCATCTAAAATGACTAATCTCTTCAGGAGGCGTCGCTCATATGGACAACTGGTAGCGACGATAAATAAACGTAAAACACACAGAGCATTCGTGATGCCACAATTCCTTAAAGTCATGTTTCAAAATAACGGTCACATTTTCTAATAATATTGCCAGAGGCGTATCCACGAAACAATGAGAGACATCTGTAATTTTCTATTACCTCCCTTGGCAGATAAAGTCTGATTTATTCCAAAATGTGAATAGGTCCTTTTAGTTAGAATCCTTTGTTTTTACTGTTGTGCCCTAACCAGATGTTGCGGTATGATAGATGTGATTTGATCAAAAACGTGTGAATTAAGTGATAACATTATTTCACAAATAAGTACCCATTGTACCATACTGTCGAAGATCTGTCTAGATATAGTAATTTAATAATCATAAGAAGCGATAGTGTATTAAATTGCTAGCATGGTGTGCAAAGGAAACAACGATAAAAACAGAGGAAAACACTTAAATAGGACCTATCTACTTTTAGGAAGTATTCAGGGGCAGTAACTGTATGGTATCTCCTATTAAGGGCGTGCTAAGTTAATATCACAAACCCTGGGCAGCGAAACTGACCCTTTCTATGGGATTGCGGGTATGTTTCCCCCGAATTTGTTTTGAAAAACTGAAAACTAAATGATGCAATTTCCTGGTACCTGTGGCTTAAACGATTTTATAGGAAATTAATGAGATGGAAACTCTGGAAATTAAGGGGGTGTTCGATTCCTCTGAGCACCGCCATGGATACGCCTCTGGTTGCTATCATATCCATATAATTGTATATGTTACAAAACCAATATTACCAAACTGAATGTTTTTCAATAAAGAAACCGACCATGTATAGCATCTTTAATGGACTAGTTTAAACTTTATTTAATTTACAACGATTGATAAGAACGTTTTAACAACTTATATTACTCACTTTCGTTGGCGCGGATGAAAGCGTATATGTGGTAATTCGTGTGAGAAGAAACCGGAGTACCCGGAGAAAATCCACCTGTACGATCTGGCGACCACCGTACTATCCCACAGTCTCCCCGGTCCGAGGATCGAACCCGGGTTGCATTGGTGAGAAGCGATGGACTTAATTGAACATCGTTAACAAATATATAATCTGAGTTTTACTTTGGATGTTAATTGTCTCTTTCTTTTCGTTTGTTCTCTTCGTATCTGCGTTTCTAGGCAACAAATCATTTTAATTAATGTAATTAAACCACTTTTATCATATTTTATTAAAGTTCCTCTCTATTAAAAATCGGAACAGTCAAGTGAAAGCGGAACAGTCACGTACAGTGCAATTTCGTTGGTTTTTTAAAACGGTTATATGACTTTAAGGTGATATTTCATCTAATAAACAAACGTCGTATACGAAATAACAATAAATAATGTAAATAGCGTCAATATCCATGCATAATGCAACGCGTGTATCGTGAAAAAATAACATGTATGGTAGATTTACCGATTTGTCTCGCTTATACGTGCCTATGCATATTTTTTTTTTAGACGAATCGTATTTAAATTATCTGTAAAGGACAGTTTCACGCGTTTAGTAACGATACCAATTCAGGAGCGTGGCTGACCGATACATCAAATCCTTCTTTCACTTGTGAGAGTTCATAGACCACAAACATACTGTGTATTGATTCGAATTGTCACTGTACGTTTAGGATAACTTGACAGTGACGTACAAGGGCTATACCTATCAGTACAGGTAATTCAGGTAAATTTACAGTTATCGATATTACTATATATATAATCGGAGAAAATAGCTGATTTAGCTGTCTTGTGTTGTGGACATTGCCAACGGGAGTAAACATTGAGTGACGTCACTGTCAATTTATCCTAAACGTACTGTAACAATGCATTTATATGTAAAAAATATGGTTGTTTTTGCATTTTACAATTATCGTGGCTTTAATATAGATATACAGTCAACCCTGTCTATAAAGGCCACCCTCGGGAAAGTCAAAAAGTGGCCTTTGTTGGAAGGTGGCCTCTCAATAGAGGGTTAAAATGCATTGAAAATGGCTCGACGGGAGTGAAAAATGGTGGTCTTTAGAGACAAGTTTTTCATATGTGGCCTTTATTCGGTGGTGGCCTTTAGCACAGGTTTGACTGTATTGTGTTACAATATGATTAATGCATATTATGTAGATTTGTCTGCCCACCTGAGGTATTCCAAGTTGCTGATGATTATAAATCGTAATTACTGCCTTGCATTTTCCATTTTTTCAATAATAAATTATTCAGATTTTATGCAAGTTTATGTCCTTGTTTTGTGAATTTACTCATTGTAAATTACCTGGTGTGGCGTCCGTGCTCCAGTGGTAGAGCGTCGAATTTGGAATCGAACGGGTTCGATACTAGGTCAGGCCACAAATGTACTGAGTGTCCTTGAGCTAGGATCCTCACACACAGTGCTTAATTAGTACCTGTTAAGCGTTAATCCTGCCCAGGAAAACATGTCTAGGTCCCGTAAATGGAACATACTTGTATATACATACCCGTATGCCCTTATGTACATTAATTGACAAACTCGCTAATGACTTTATGAATGTACTTTAAAGTTATTTGATATACGTTTATACATCGTCGCCCCATGTATAATCCGGGCGACACCTCCATACGTGTATACATCGTCGTCCCCTGTATATTCCGGGCGACACCTACATACGTTTATACATCGTCGTCCCCTGTATATTCCGGGCGACACCTCCATACGTGTATACATCATCGTCCCCTGTATATTCCGGGCGACACCTCCATACGTTTATACATCGTCGTCCCCTGTATAATCCGGGCGACACCTCCATACGTTTATACATCGTCGTCCCCTGTATAATCCGGGCGACACCTCCATACGTTTATACATCGTCGTCCCCTGTATAATCCGGGCGACACCTCCATACGTTTATACATCGTCGTCCCCTGTATATTCCGGGCGACACCTCCATACGTTTATACATCGTCGTCCCCTGTATAATCCGGGCGACACCTCCATACGTTTATACATCGTCGTCCCCTGTATAATCCGGGCGACACCTCCATACGTTTATACATCGTCGTCCCCTGTATAATCCGGGCGACACCTCCATACGTTTATACATCGTCGTCCCCTGTATAATCCGGGCGACACCTCATACGTTTATACATCGTCGTCCCCTGTATAATCCGGGCGACACCTCCATACGTTTATACATCGTCGCCACCTGTATAATCCGGGCGACACCTCCATAATTTTATACATCGTCGTCCCCTGCATAATTCTGGCGACACCTTCATACGTTTATACATCGTCGTCCCCTGTACAATCCGGGCGACACCTCCATAGGTTTATACATAGTCGTCCCCAGTATAATCCGGGCGACACCTCCATACGTTTATACATCGTCGCCCCCTGTATAATCCGGGCGACACCTTCATACGTTTATACATTGTCGTCCTCTGTATTATCGGGGTGACGCCTCCATACGTTTATGCATCGTCGTCCACTGTATAATCCGGGCGACACCTCCATACGTTTATACATCGTCGTCCCCTGTATAATCCGGGCTACACCTCCATACGTTTATACATCGTCGTCCCCTGTATATTCCGGGCAACACCTCCATAAGTTTATACATCGTCGTCCTCTGTATTATTCGGGGTGACGCCTCCATACGTTTATGCATCGTCGTCCCCTGTATAATCCGGGCGACACCTCCATACGTTTATACATCGTCGTCCCCTGAATAATCCGGGCGACACCTACATACGTTTATACATCGTCGTCCCCTGTATAATCCGGGCGACACCGTCATATGTTTATGCATCGTCATCCCCTGTATAATCCGGGCGACACCTCCATACGTTTATACATCGTCGTCCCCTGTATAACCCGGGCTACACCTCCATACGTTTATACATCGTCGTCCTCTGTATATTCCGGGCGACACCGCCATACGTGTATACATCGTCGTCCCCTGTATAATCCGGGCGACACCTCCATACGTTTATACATCGTCGCCCCCTGTATAATCCGGGCGACACCTACATACATTTATACATCGTCGTCCCCTGTATATTCGGGGTGACTTCTCCATACGTTTATACATCGTCGTCCCCTGTATATTCCGGGCGACATCTCCATAGGTTTATACATCATCACCCCCTGTATAATCCGGGCGACACCTACATACGTTTATACATCGTCACCCCCTGTATAATCCGGGCGACACCTACATACGTTTATACATCATCACCCCTGTATAATCCGGGCGACACCTACATACGTTTATACATCGTCACCTCCTGTATAATCCGGCGACACCTACATACGTTTATACATCATCACCCCCTGTATAATCCGGGCGACACCTACATACGTTTATACATCGTCGTCCCCTGTATAATCCGGGCTACACCTCCATACGTTTATACATCGTCGTCCCCTGTATAATCCGGGCTACACCTCCATACGTTTATACATCGTCGTCCCCTGTATATTCCGGGCGACACCTCCATACGTGTATACATCGTCGTCCCCTGTATAATCCGGGCGACACCTCCATACGTTTATACATCGTCGCCCCCTGTATAATCCGGGCGACACCTCCATACGTTTATACATCGTCGTCCCCTGTATATTCGGGGTGACTTCTCCATACGTTTATACATCGTCGTCCCCTGTATATTCCGGGCGACATCTCCATACGTTTATACATCGTCGTCCCCTGCATAATTCTGGCGACATCTTCATACGTTTATACATCGTTGTCCCCTGTACAATCCGGGCGACACCTCCATACGTTTATACATAGTCGTCCCCTGTATAATCCGGGCGACACCTCCATACGTTTATACATCGTCGCCCCCTGTATAATCCGGGCGACACCTTCATACGTTTATACATTGTCGTCCCCTGTACAAACCGGGCGACACCTCCATACGTTTATACATCGTCGTCCCCTGTATAATCCGGGCGACCCCCCCATACGTTTATACATCGTCGTCCCCTGTATAATCCGGGCGACCCCCCCATACGTTTATACATCGTCGTCCCCTGTATAATCCGGGCGACACCTTCATACATTTATACATCTTCGTCCCCTGTATAATCCGGGCGACACCTCCATACGTTTATACATCGTCGTCCCCTGTATAATCCGGGATACACCTCCATACGTTTATACATCGTCGTCCCCTGTATATTCCGGGCAACACCTCCATACGTTTATACATCGTCGTCCTCTGTATATTCGGGGTGACGCCTCCAAACGTTTATGCATCGTCGTCCCCTGTATAATCCGGGCGACACCTCCATACGTTTATACATCGTCGTCCCCTGTATAATCCGGGCGACACCGTCATATGTTTATACATCGTCATCCCCTGTATAATCCGGGCGACACCTCCATACGTTTATACATCGTCGTCCCCTGTATAACCCGGGCTACACCTCCATACGTTTATACATCGTCGTCCCCTGTATATTCCGGGCGACACCGCCATACGTGTATACATCGTCGTCCCCTGTATAATCCGGGCGACACCTCCATACGTTTATACATCGTCGCCCCCTGTATAATCCGGGCGACACCTACATACATTTATACATCGTCGTCCCCTGTATATTCGGGGTGACTTCTCCATACGTTTATACATCGTCGTCCCCTGTATATTCCGGGCGACATCTCCATAGGTTTATACATCATCACCCCCTGTTAATCCGGGCGACACCTACATACGTTTATACATCGTCCCCCTGTATAATCCGGGCGACACCTACATACGTTTATACATCATCACCCCTGTATAATCCGGGCGACACCTACATACGTTTATACATCGTCACCCCCTGTATAATCCGGCGACACCTACATACGTTTATACATCATCACCCCTGTATAATCCGGGCGACACCTACATACGTTTATACATCGTCGTCCCCTGTATAATCCGGGCTACACCTCCATACGTTTATACATCGTCGTCCCCTGTATAATCCGGGCTACACCTCCATACGTTTATACATCGTCGTCCCCTGTATATTCCGGGCGACACCTCCATACGTGTATACATCGTCGTCCCCTGTATAATCCGGGCGACACCTCCATACGTTTATACATCGTCGCCCCCTGTATAATCCGGGCGACACCTCCATACGTTTATACATCGTCGTCCCCTGTATATTCGGGGTGACTTCTCCATACGTTTATACATCGTCGTCCCCTGTATATTCCGGGCGACATCTCCATACGTTTATACATCGTCGTCCCCTGCATAATTCTGGCGACATCTTCATACGTTTATACATCGTTGTCCCCTGTACAATCCGGGCGACACCTCCATACGTTTATACATAGTCGTCCCCTGTATAATCCGGGCGACACCTCCATACGTTTATACATCGTCGCCCCCTGTATAATCCGGGCGACACCTTCATACGTTTATACATTGTCGTCCCCTGTACAAACCGGGCGACACCTCCATACGTTTATACATCGTCGTCCCCTGTATATTCCGGGCGACCCCCCCATACGTTTATACATCGTCGTCCCCTGTATAATCCGGGCGACACCTTCATACATTTATACATCTTCGTCCCCTGTATAATCCGGGCGACACCTCCATACGTTTATACATCGTCGTCCCCTGTATAATCCGGGATACACCTCCATACGTTTATACATCGTCGTCCCCTGTATATTCCGGGCAACACCTCCATACGTTTATACATCGTCGTCCTCTGTATTATTCGGGGTGACGCCTCCAAACGTTTATGCATCGTCGTCCCCTGTATAATCCGGGCGACACCTCCATACGTTTATACATCGTCGTCCCCTGTATAATCCGGGCGACACCTCCATACGTTTATACATCGTCGTCCCCTGTATAATCCGGGCTACACCTCCATACGTTTATACATCGTCGTCCCCTGTATATTCCGGGCGACACCTCCATACGTTTATACATCGTCGTCCCCTGTATAATCCGGGCGACAACTCCATACGTTTATACATCGTCGCCCCCTGTATAATCCGGGCGACACCTCCATACGTTTATACATCGTCGCCCAAACCCAACCCATACGTTTATACATCGTCCCCCCTGTATAATCCGGGCGACACCTACTACTTTATACATCTCCCCCTGTATAATCCGGGCGACACCTCCATACGTTTATACATCGTCGTCCCCTGTATAATCCGGGCGACACCTCCATACGTTTATACATCGTCGCCCCCTGTATAATCCGGGCGACACCTCCATACGTTTATACATCGTCGCCCCCTGTATAATCCGGGCGACACCTCCATACGTTTATACATCGTCGTCCCCTGTATATTCGGGGTGACATCTCCATACGTTTATACATCGTCGTCCCCTGTATATTCCGGGCGACATCTCCATACGTTTATACATCGTCGCCCCCTGTATAATCCGGGCGACACCTCCATACGTTTATACATCATCACCCCCTGTATAATCCGGGCGACACCTACATACGTTTATACATCGTCACCCCCTGTATAATCCGGGCGACACCTCCATACGTTTATACATCGTCGTCCCCTGTATAATCCGGGCGACACCTACATACGTTTATACATCATCTCCCCTGTATAATCCGGGCGACACCTACATACGTTTATACATCGTCACCCCCTGTATAATCCGGGCGACACCTCCATACGTTTATACATCGTCGTCCCCTGTATAATCCGGGCTACACCTCCATACGTTTATACATCGTCGTCCCCTGTATAATCCGGGCGACACCTACATACGTTTATACATCGTCGTCCCCTGTATAATCCGGGCGACACCCCATACGTTTATACATCGTCGCCCCCTGTATATCCGGGCGACACCTACATACGTTTATACATCGTCGTCCCCTGTATAATCCGGGCGACATTTCATATGTTTATACATCGTCGCCCCCAGTATAATCCGGGCGACACCTCCATACGTTTATGCATCTTCGTCCCCTGTATAATCCGGGCGACACCTCCATACGTTTATACATCGTCGTCCCCTGTATAATCCGGGCTACACCTACATACGTTTATACATTGTCGTCCCCTGTATATTCCGGGCAACACCTCCATACGTTTATACATCGTCGTCCTCTGTATTATTCGGGGTGACGCCTCCATACGTTTATGCATCGTCGTCCCCTGTATAATCCGGGCGACACCTCCATACGTTTATACATCGTCGTCCCCTGTATAATCTGGGCGACACCTCTATACGTTTATACATCGTCGTCCCCTGTATAATCCGGGATACACCTCCATACGTTTATACATCGTCGTCCCCTGTATATTCCGGGAGACACCGCCATACGTGTATATATCGTCGTCCCCTGTATAAACCGGGCGACAACTCCATACGTTTATACATCGTCGCCCCCTGTATAATCCGGGCGACACCTACATACGTTTATACATCGTCACCCCCTGTATAATCCGGGCGACACCTACATACGTTTATACATCATCACCCCCTGTATAATATCGGGCTACACCTCTATACGTTTATACATCGTCGTCCCCTGTATAGTCCGGGCCACACCTCCATACGTGTATACATCCTCGTCCCCTGTATAATCCGGGCGGCACCTCCATACGTTTATACATCGTCGCCCCCTGTATAATCCGGGCGACACCTCCATACGTTTATACATCGTCGTCCCCTGTATATTCGGGGTGACTTCTCCATACGTGTATACATCGTCGTCCCCTGTATAATCCGGGCGACACCTACACACGTGTATACATCGTCGTCCCCTGTATAATCCGGGCGACACCCCATACGTTTATACATCGTCGCCCCCTGTATAATCCGGGCGACACCTCCATACGTTTATACATCGTCGCCCCCTGTATAATCCGGGCGACACCTCCATACGTTTATACATCGTCGTCCCCTGTATATTCGGGGTGACTTCTCCATACGTGTATACATCGTCGTCCCCTGTATATTCCGGGCGACATCTCCATACATTTATACATCATCACCCCCTGTATAATCCGGGTGACACCTACATACGTTTATACATCGTCACCCCCTGTATAATCCGGGCGACACCTACATACGTTTATACATCGTCGTCCCCTGTATAATCCGGGCGACACCTACATACGTTTATACATCGTCGTCCCCTGTATAATCCGGGCGACACCTACATACGTTTATACATCATCACCCCCTGTATAATCCGGGCGACACCTCCATACGTTTATACATCGTCGTCCCCTGTATAATCCGGGCGACACCTCCATACGTTTATACATCGTCGTCCCCTGTATAATCCGGGCGACACCTCCATACGTTTATACATCGTCGTCCCCTGTATAATCCGGGCGACACCTACATACGTTTATACATCGTCGTCCCCTGTATAATCCGGGCGACACCTACATACGTTTATACATCATCACCCCCTGTATATTCCGGGCGACACCTCCATACGTTTATACATCGTCGTCCCCTGTATATTCCGGGCGACACCTCCATACGTTTATACATCGTCTCCCCTGTATATTCCGGGCGACACCTCCATACGTTTATACATCGTCGTCCCCTGTATAATCCGGGCGACACCTCCATACGTTTATACATCGTCGTCCCCTGTATATTCCGGGCGACACCTCCATACGTGTATACATCGTCGTCCCCTGTATAATCCGGGCGACACCTCCATACGTTTATACATCGTCGCCCCCTGTATAATCCGGGCGACACCTCCATACGTTTATACATCGTCGTCCCCTGTATAATCCGGGCGACACCTCCATACGTTTATGCATCGTCGTCCCCTGCATAATTCTGGCGACACCTCCATACGTTTATACATCATCGTCCCCTGCATAATTCTGGCGACACCTCCATACGTTTATACATCATCACCCCCTGTATAATCCGGGCGACACCTACATACGTTTATACATCGTCGTCCCCTGCATACTCCGGGCGACACCTCCATACGTTTATACATCATCGTCCCCTGTATAATCCGGGCGACACCTCCATACGTTTATACATCGTCTCGTCGTCCCCTGTACAATCCGGGCGTATGATAATTAATGATTATATGTTTAGAGGATACAGAGATACAGAAGGCGCCCCCAATTCCTGAAGCATCCCTGGTTCTTTTACTTGCCCGGTGTATAGCACTGATACATGAGACCTCGGTTAATGGGCCCATCTGAAAGAATGTTAATATTATTGTGGTCAGACTGGATTCGCAGTCCAACGTGTTAACCACTGGACCACTGACTCGGTAGTCTTTCAGATACAACCTGGAAAAACATTATGTTGGTATCAGTGCACTATCCTCGAAAACCTACAACGACTACAGCCACACCTGTATTAAGCAGCACGCCAAGGAAATTACAGAAAGTGGCTGCTTAACACAGATGGCTGTTTAATAGAGGTCAATATAGTGGAAGTCGTGATAGCGCAGTGGATGCACGTTCGCTTCAGGTGGGAAATGTCCGGAGTTCGAATCCAGCTGGAGCCGTTACGATTGTGCCCTTAGGCAAGGCATTTAAATTCCACATTGCCTCTTCTCTCTCCTTTATGGCGATGGATTCCACCAGGAAGCAGGTCTCGAGATTGATTAATATAAGTTGAAAGAACTTGCTTCGCTATCGAGCTAAACTAAATTTGTATAAACTAATAGAGGTCAAATGTATAATATTCAATTCAACAATTTATAGCAAATATTACCGTCTCCGTGACCTAGTGGTTAAGGCGTCCGTCTACGGAGCGGGAGGTCGAAGGTTCGAATCTTGTCAGGGGTATCGTTCTGATATGGCGAGTTGGTGAGCCGCCATCTAGTTAAATAATGGTTACCGATTGCCTACCAGCCTGTCGCCTGGCATACAAGGATATGATTCGGGAAGTACTGATGTTCATAACAAAGAGGTGTCTCATAAGTCAGAAATGGCTGGCTCTTTAAATAGGGCGATAATACTTTACTTTTATTACATAAACAAAGTACAATGGAAAGGCATGGCTACATGTTCAGACGAGACTATTCATGGTTGTAGTTTCTTAAAGGATGTTAATGTCATGCTACATTTGCATAATATACAGACACCATACAAACTGTGCACTTTTATATTGTGCGTTACTTTTACGTTAAAATATTTAGAATTATGGATTTTACTATCATGAGTGATGAAAATAATCCTTCACACATTGCACTAATTTACCAAATATTTCGCAGATTTTGATACCAAATGTGCCTATATTTATTTCTAAAAGGATATGAATTTTACCTCAAAAGCAAGTGCACAGTTTCTTTTTGGTGGGAAACGGACAATATCCCCCCTGACAATTCCCACCCCCCCCCATATATTTTGACACAGGCGGGCAATATCCCCCCATCAAAAAGAAATGGCGGACAATATCCCCCGTGGAAAATCATAGGGCGGACAATATCCCCATTGGAATTCACGTGTAGGACAATATCCCCCGGACAATATCCCCCCGGACATTACCCCCCCCCCCATATGTTTTGAATAACTAACAAAGTAAAGCATGTGTTAATAACCTTCATTTATTTATACAAGCACATAAGTAATAATGTAGCACATTGAAAAATGTAACATTGTGTGATAATGTGTGTGATATACAAAAGTAACAATTGAGACTTGCTATTGTGTTACAGACGGATCTGTAGTCCAGTGGTAACACGCTGGACTGGTGTATCCAGGGATCGCAGGTTCGATCCCCCGTCTGACACTAATAATATTAACAGTCTTTCAGATGGGACATTAAACCGAGGTCTCGTGTCGGTGCTGCACACCGTGCACGTAAAAGAACCAGAGGAGACTCTGGAATGGGTCTCTGTCTGTATCATTGCACTATCCTCCAAAATCTAAAATGACTAATCTCTTCAGGAGGCGTCGCTCATATGGGCAACCGGTAGCGACGATAAATAAACGCAAAGCACACATGCCATTGTGCATTAACATTTCACATGAGAAAACTATTCAGACACATTTGGTAAAATTATCCGAGGGGGGGTGGTATTGTCCTACACCCTTTTTGGGGTGTCCTTATATATACATTTGCACAATGATTGAACACTTGTCGTATTAGTTTCTGTAGGTAAGGTACTAAACCTTTGATTTGTAGGCCAAGTGTAATAGTAGTTTTTTCTTTAGTAAAGTTTTCTTTCGTTCTAATCCCTTTCAGTCTACTGCTGTTAAATTATATGTAAAATGTTCATTTCTTGATTGCATGTACAAATAATAATATATAATGTTTAAACTAATAGTAGCATTTCATATATGTTTGTCTTATATATCTACATTTATAATAATAAAGTCTGTATTTAACGAGAGAACTCATTTGAACAATTAAGTCAATCTACCATGAGGCCCTCAACAAATTAAAACAGGAACCAGCACAATAAAACATATAAACAGGAACCAGCACAATAAAACATATAAACAATGATCAGTAAGACTTTCATAGGAAATAAGATAGTTTTAGTGGAAGTCGTGATAGCGCAGTGGATGCGTGTTCGCTTCAGGTGCGAAAGGTCTGGAGTTCGAGCCCCGCTGGAGCCGTTACGATTGTGCCCTTAGGCAAGGCATTTAAATTCCACGTTGCCTCTTCTCTCTCCCTCGTAGCGATGGATTCCATCAGGAATGAGGTCTCGAGAGTCATTAATATAAGTTGTAATAACTTGTTTCGAGCTAAATTAAATTTGTATAAATTAAGATAGTTTTAAACTTTATTTATTTTACAACGATTGCAAAGCAAGTTTTAACAACTTATATTAATCACTCTCGTTGGGCGCGGATGAAAGCGTATAATGTGATCATTTGTGTGGGAGGGAACCAGGATAAGATATAACCTGCACGAACTAATACTTATATACATGTATCAGTTTAGGAGAAGGAGAGTCGTTTATTAAGACACAAACTTATACAGTTTATGGTCTACAAACAAATAGATATAATAATAATACATACTAATCAATCAATATTGTATTACATATACGCTTCTCTGTCATACATTGTCCCTATTACATATACGCTTCTCTGTAATACATTGTCCCTATTACATATACGCTTCTCTGTCATACATTGTCCCTATTACATATACGCTTCTCTGTCATACATTGTCCCTATTACATATACGCTTCTCTGTCATACATTGTCCCTATTACATATACGCTTCTCTGTCATTCACTGTCCCTATTACATATACGCTTCTCTGTCATACACTGTCCCTATTACATATACGCTTCTCTGTAATACATTGTCCCTATTACATATACGCTTCTCTGTCATACACTGTCCCTATTACATATACGCTTCTCTGTCATACATTGTCCCTATTACATATACGCTTCTCTGTCATACATTGTCCCTATTACATATACGCTTCTCTGTCATACATTGTCCCTATTACATATACGCTTCTGTGTCATACATTGTCCCTATTACATATACGCTTCTGTGTCATACATTGTCCCTATTACATATACGCTTCTCTGTCATACATTGTCCCTATAAGGTATTGTTAAAGTGTGCTTACTAATTGAAATTTTTAAATGTTTACTACTGTCAAACCTGTGTTAGTGGTCACCTCTATTAAGCAGCCAATCTGTATTAAGCAGCCAGTTTCCAGATTCCCAATATGCTATTTTATTATACAATTGACCTATATTAAGCAGTCACCTGTGCTAAGCAGCCACTTTCTGTGATTCCCTTGGCTGGTTGCTTAAGACATGTTTGACTGTATATTAATCATTTTGGAGGATAATCTCAAAATATCCTAAAGCTATGTTTCGAGGGATGGGTGCAAAACTACTGTAAGCCTTTCACTAGATCTGTATTACACCAGTTGTGCACTGAGCGCTCGATTTGACTAATTTAAAGTGGATACTATTAAACATTAGGTTAACGGTATGTTCTTTGCTCCACCTGATATATAAAGCTTTGAAATGTCTAACAGAATGTGATGTATTTAGGCCAAATAAGAAGAGCATGATACTCATCTTCGATAATTCTGTAATTACAATATATACATATTCGTTAATTCCGTCGTATACGATTATAATAATAAAAAACAACATATTGGGAAACTGGCTTCTTACTACAGGTTGGTTGCTTTAATGGAGGTGACCACTAACACACGTTTCGCTGTATAGCTCTTCAACAAGCTCCAATCATGTGATAAATCGGTAGCGACGATAAATAAATGCAATAAACACACTTTGCTTTGGTATTGCATTTTGATCGTTTTCGAGACCTACATTGTCTAGATTTCTAGATAAATGTTATAAAGATATCGTCACAAATACAAAGTGTGTTATAGTCAATAAATATAGGTATTGAATGAGGCGTCAAGCTGGTGTATAAACCATAATAATGTCCTTTTCATATTTCATAGTCAATAAAAATCTCAAAATATGAGTGCAATATTGCATCATGATGCACAGCGTAGATGCACTGCGTAGATGCACAACGTAGATACACAACGTAGATGCACAACGGAGACACGGAGATGCACATCGTAGATGCACAACGTAGATGCGCACAACGTAGATGCGCACACCGTAGATGCATAACGTAGCCGTACAACGTTGATGCACGACGTAGATGTACAACGTTGATGCACGACGTAGATGTACAACGTAGATGCACAACGTACTTGTACAGTATGTAATACATCACAGGCGTTTGGGGTCTGAACAAATGGTTTCCGGTTCAAAACCCAAATTTTCGTTTTTTAAGAACATTATGATGCACTATTGGCTTGACATCTGGTCGTGTCGGGGTGCCATTTTTATGCTCGCTTGGATGTGGCGTAAGCAATGTGTATGCATAGTGTCAAGTTAATCGCTGCTTAATACAGTGTGACTCCTTAATGCAGGGAATAGTTAACACATGTTGACTGGATTGCACATGTACCATCTGTTTGGTGTAGAACATCTCTAGATGGTGGTGCTGATGGTTGTGATGGTGGTGGTAGTGGTAGTGGTGGTGGTGGTTGTTGTGGTGGTTGTGGTGGTGGTGGTGGTGGTTGTGGTGGTTGTTGTGGTGGTTGTGGTGGTTGTTGTGGTGGTAGTGGTAGTGGTGGTGGTGGTTGTGGTGGTTGCGGTGGTAGTTGTGGTGGTGGTTGTGGTGGTGGTTGTGGTGGTTGTTGTGGTGGTTGTGGTGGTTGTGGTGGTTGTTGTGGTGGTAGTGGTAGTGGTGGTTGTGGTGGTTGCGGTGGTGGTTGTTGGTGGTGGTGGTGGTTGTTGTTGTTGTGTGTGGTGGTTGTTGTGGTGGTGGTTGTTGTTGGTGTGGTGGTGGTGTGGTGGTGGTTGTTGGTTTGTGGTGGTGGTTGTTGGTTTGTGGTGGTGGTTTTTGTTTGGTGGTTGTTGTTGGTGGTGGTGGTTGTTGTGTGGTGGTGGTGGTTGTTGTGTGGTGGTGGTGGTTGTTGTGGTGGTGGTTGTTGTGGTGGTGGTGGTTGTTGTTGTGTGTGGTGGTGGTGGGTTGTTGGTGGTGGTGGTTGGTGTGGTTGTTGTTGTTGTTTGGTGGTGGTTGTTGTGTTGTGGTGGTTGTTGTGTGGTGGTGGTTGTTGTTGTTGGGGTTGTTGTTGTGTGGTGGTGGTTGGTGGGGTTGTTGTTTGTGGTGGTTGTTGTTGGGGTTGTTGTTGTGTGGTGGTGGTGGTGTGGTTGGATGGGATGATGATGATGATGATGATGTGATGATGATGATGATGAGATGATGATGATGATGATGATGATGGTGGTGATGATGATGATGATGATGATGATGATGATGATGATGATGATGATGATGATGATGATGATGATGATGATGATCATGATGATGATGATGATGATGATGATGATGATGATGATGATGATGCTATGGATGATCATAAACACGTGTATCATATCAAATCGTTTCCGTCTGTAGTCTAATGTCTCAAGTGGAAGTCGGGATAGCGCAGTGGATGCGCGTTCGCTTCGGGTGCGAAATGTCCGGAGTTCGAGCCCCGCTGTAGCCGTTACGATTGTACCCTTAGGCAAGGCATTTAATTTCCACGTGGCCTCTTCTCTCTCCCTCGTGGCGATGGATTCCATCAGGAATGAGGTCTCGAGGGTGATTAAGAACTTGTTCGCAATCGAGCTAAATTAAATTTGTATAAACTAATGTCTCATCGATAAATAACCCCAAGCATGTTTCGTACATTGTTTTAATTATTTCTTTTATTTTTTGATGAAAACAAATTCTAAAGAGTATTGATCAAAACCCCTTTTTCTGGACGAATTGTAATTCATTGCTACGTATTCGTATTATAGGTATTAAAATTGTCCAATTGTTTTCAGGGAACTATTTTCAAGCTTTCACTGGTGTGCGCATAGAAATACAGATTTGAGCTGGAATCCAGAAATGGCCAGGTCAATCTATTAAGGTAGTTGGAATTCTGCAACAATATTTGGTTCCCATATGATTCGCGGATGTTCCAGCAGGGATGTGATATATACTATTATGTTGGGTGCGTTTTCATGTTATTGTCAACATATTTGCATTTAATTACTGTAGTATGCACTTTTTAATCTATATATACTATCTGAGTGTTTCTGTCTGTATCATTGCACTAGCCTCCAACAATCTAAAATGACTAATCTCTTCAGGAGGCGTAGCTGATATGGGCAACCAGTAGCGACGATAAATAAACGTAAAACATACACATTTATTAGTTGAAATACTCAGTTTTTGAGGCAAATATTTGGAACAAAATTATACCGTATAATAGGAAATTACATTCCGCAGACATTTTCACCGATGTAGTTTTCGCTCTAATTAATGTACGCATTGTTAACAAATATATAAAAAATGTATTTTAGTCTTTTTATCCATTAGACTCTCTCAACAAAATGGAAGTGTTTGTGTTTTACGTTTATTTATCGTCGCTACCGGCTACCCATATGAGCGACGCCTCCTGAAGAGATTAGTGAACAAAATGGAACACCCGTATACACTATTTAAACATGTTGTTCGTTATACAAGCAGTATCACTCAATCAATGTCTTCAGAAAAGAAATGCAACATTTTTGACATTGTTAATGTACATGAATAATAAATAATCTTATTTTGACTTGGATCGTTTTTTATCATCATAACAAGGACATTTATGTTCGTAAATTATTCATAACATATTTTAATTTAATTGCTTGCATAAGAGAAGGGACACGCATACAGTGCGTCTAGATTTCGGCTTTCTAGACAGGAATATGACGTTAATAACACACCACCACCTCATACATTAAAGCGACACTATATCGTATGAAATAAAATATAATAAACGTAACTTTAAAGCGGTACTATATTGTATGAAATAAAAAATATAATAAACTGTAAAGCGACACTATATTGTATGAAATAAAAAATATAATAAAATTTGAAATTTGACAAATATCGATGCACTAATCTATATTATAATTTTAATAATTATTTTGAGTTCTAGATGTGTAGCTGTGTCTATAACGCATCTAGACCACATCTAGAACACATCTAGAACACATCTAGAACACGTCTAGACTACATCTAGACTACATATAGACTACATATAGAACGCATCTAGACATATCTAGATACATCTAGACCACATCTAGAACACATCTAAGAACGCATCTAGACCACATCTAGACATATCTAGACACATCTAGACCACATCTATAACGCATCTAGAACACGTCTAGACACATCTAGACATATCTAGATACATCTAGACCACATCTAGACATATATAAGAACGCATCTAGACCACATCTAGACCACATCTAGACACATCTAGACCACATCTAGACATATCTAGATACATCTAGACCACATCTAGACATATCTAAGAACGCATCTAGACATATCTAATAACGCATCTAGACCACATCTAGACCACATCTAGACCACATCTAGACACATCTAGACCACATCTAGACATATCTAGATACATCTAGACCACATCTAGACATATCTAAGAACGCATCTAGACATATCTAGATACATCTAGATCACATCTAGACCACATATAGACACATCTAGAACGCCTCTAGACATACCTAGACACATCTAGACCACATCTAGACACATCTAGACCACATCTAGACATATCTAAGAACGCATCTAGAACACGTCTAGACACATCTAGACATATCTAGATACATCTAGACCACATCTAGACATATATAAGAACGCATCTAGACCACATCTAGACCACATCTAGACACATCTAGACCACATCTAGACATATCTAGATACATCTAGACCACATCTAGACATATCTAAGAACGCATCTAGACATATCTAATAACGCATCTAGACCACATCTAGACCACATCTAGACCACATCTAGACACATCTAGACCACATCTAGACATATCTAGATACATCTAGACCACATCTAGACATATCTAAGAACGCATCTAGACATATCTAGATACATCTAGATCACATCTAGACCACATATAGACACATCTAGAACGCCTCTAGACATACCTAGACACATCTAGACCACATCTAGACACATCTAGACCACATCTAGACATATCTAAGAACGCATCTAGACCACATCTAGACACATCTAGACCACATCTAGACCACATCTAGACACATCTAGACATATATAGATACATCTAGACCACATCTAGACCACATCTATACACATCTAGATCACATCTATACCACATATAGACACATCTAGAACGCCTCTAGACATATCAGACACATCTAGACCACATCTAGACACATCTAGACCACATCTAGACATATCTAGACATATCTAGACCACATCTAGACATATCTAGACATATCTAGACACATATAGACCACATATAGACATATCTAGAGACATCTAGACCACATCTAGAACACAGAACAAACATCTAAGGCAGCTGTTTCAGCATACGCTGCTCCGTCACGCGTACGCATTAAGCATTGTTTACACACGTTTGTTGATGACAAATTCTCGTATACGACGGTGTTATATTTATTTGATTTTTACCTTATCTGAGCGAATATTTTGATTTATTAAACACAGTCAGTGGACATATATTCTTCAAATATCTGATACTTTTCACCAGAAAGCATCCCTTTATTCCCATATAGTGTCGCTTTAAACTACACATATATGCCGGGGATCATGGTGGTATTTCGGCGAAATAGGAATAGCTGATATTCGTAGAGGGTGTAGCTCCAAGTCAAGAGTAAATTGACAACACATAGCTGGATAACAGCGATCCTGCCTCCTGTGGATATGTATCGATCCTGCCTCCTGTGGATATGTATCCGCATACTGACGTATTTATAAACAATGCTGGATAACTGCGATCCTGTCTCCTGTGGACATGTATCCGCATACTGACGTATTAATAAACAATGCTGGATAACTGCGATCCTGCCTCCTGTGGATATGTATCCGCATACTGACGTATTTATAAACAATGCTGGATAACTGCGATCCTGCCTCCTGTGGACATGTATCCGCATACTGACGTATTTATAAACAATGCTGGATAACTGCGATCCTGCCTCCTGTGGGCATGTCCGCATACTGACGTATTTATAAACAATGCTGGATAACTGCGATCCTGCCTCCTGTGGACATGTTCGCATACTGACGTATTTATAAACAATGCTGGATAACTGCGATCCTGCCTCCTGTGGGTATGTCCGCATACTGACGTATTTATAAACAATGCTGGATAACTGCGATTCTGCCTCCTATGGATATGTCCGCATACTGACGTATTTATAAACAATGCAGGATAACTGCGATCCTGCCTCCTGTGGACATGTATCCGCATACTGACGTATTTATAAACAATGCTGGATAACTGCGATCCTGCCTCCTGTGGACATGTATCCGCATACTGACGTATTTATAAACAATGCTGGATAACTGCGATCCTGCCTCCTGTGACATATATCCGCATACTGACGTATTTATAAACAATGCTGGATAACTGCGATCCTGCCTCCTTTGGACATGTGTCCGCATACTGACGTATTTATAATCAATGCTGGATAACTGCGATCCTGCCTCCTGTGGGTATGTCCGCATACTGACGTATTTATAAACAATGCTGGATAACTGCGATCCTGCCTCCTATGGATATGTCCGCATACTGACGTATTTATAAACAATGCTGGATAACTGCGATCCTGCCTCCTGTGGATATGTATCCGCATACTGACGTATTTATAAACAATGCTGGATAACTGCGATCCTGCATCCTATGGATATGTCCGCATACTGACGTATTTATAAACAATGCTGGATAACTGCGATTCTGCCTCCTATGGATATGTCCGCATACTGACGTATTTATAAACAATGCAGGATAACTGCGATCCTGCCTCCTGTGGACATGTATCCGCATACTGACGTATTTATAAACAATGCTGGATAACTGCGATCCTGCCTCCTGTGGATATGTCCGCATACTGACGTATTTATAAACAATGCTGGATAACTGCGATACTGCCTCCTGTGGACATGTGTCCGCATACTGACGTATTTATAAACAATGCTGGATAACTGCGATCCTGCATCATGTGGGTATGTCCGCATACTGACGTATTTATAAACAATGCTGGATAACTGCGATCCTGCCTCCTATGGATATGTCCGCATACTGACGTATTTATAAACAATGCTTGATAACTGTGATCCTGCCTCCTGTGGATATGTATCCGCATACTGACGTATTTATAAACAATGCTGGATAACTGCGATCCTGCCTCCTATGGATATGTCCGCATACTGACGTATTTATAAACACTGCTGGATAACTGCGATCCTGCCTCCTGTGGACATGTGTCCGCATACTGAGGTATTTATAAACAATGCTGGATAACTGCGATCCTGCCTCCTGTGGACATGTGTCCGCATACTGACGTATTTATAAACAATGCTGGATAACTGCGATACTGCCTCTTGTGGACATGTGTCCGCATACTGACGTATTTATAAACAATGCTGGATAACTGCGATCCTGCCTCCTGTGGATATGTCAGCATACTGACGTATTTATAAACAATGCAGAATAACTGCGATACTGCCTCCTGTGGACATGTATCCGCATACTGACGTATTTATAAACAATATTGGATAACTGCGATCCTGCCTCCTGTGGGTATGTCCGCATACTGACGTATTTATAAACAATGCTGGATAACTGCGATCCTGCATCCTGTGGACATGTGTCCGCATACTGACGTATTTATAAACAATGCTGGATAACTGCGATACTGCCTCCTGTGGACATGTGTCCGCATACTGACGTATTTATAAACAATGCTGGATAACTGCAATCCTGCCTCCTGTGGACATGTATCCGCATACTGACGTATTTATAAACAATGCTGGATAACTGCGATCCTGCCTCCTGTGGACAAGTGTCCGCATACTGACGTATTTATAAACAATGCTGGATAACTGCAATCCTGCCTCCTGTGGATATGTCCACATACTGACGTATTTATAAACAATGCTGGATAACTGCGATACTGCCTCCTGTGGACATGTGTCCGCATACTGACGTATTTATAAACAATGCTGGATAACTGCGATCCTGCCTCCTGTGGATATGTATCCGCATACTGACGTATTTATAAACAATGCTGGATAACTGCGATCTTGCCTCCTGTGGATATGTCCGCATACTGACGTATTTATAAACAATGCTGGATAACTAGGATCCTGCCTCCTGTGGACATGTATCCGCATACTGACGTATTTATAAACAATGCTGGATAACTGCGATCCTGCCTCCTGTGGATATGTGTCCGCATACTAACGTATTTATAAACAATGCTGGATAACTGCGATCCTGCCTCCTGTGGACATGTGTCCGCATACTGACGTATTTATAAACAATGCTGGATAATTGCTATCCTGCCTCCTGTGGATATGTATCCGCATACTGACGTATTTATAAACAATGCTGGATAACTGCGATCCTGCCTCCTGTGGGTATGTCCGCATACTGACGTATTTATAAACAATGCTGGATAACTGCGATCCTGCCTCCTGTGGATGTGTGTCCGCATACTGACGTATTTATAAACAATGCTGGATAACTGCGATCCTGCCTCTTGTGGGTATGTCCGCATACTGACGTATTTATAAACAATGCCGGATAACTGCGATCCTGCCTCCTATGGACATGTGTCCGCATACTGACGTATTTATAAACAATGCTGGATAACTGTGATCCTGCCTCATGTGGATATCTCCGCATACTGACGTATTTATAAACAATGCTGGATAACTGCGATCCTGCCTCCTGTGGATATGTATCCGCATACTGACGTATTTATAAACAATGCTGGATAACTGCGATCCTGCCTCCTGTGGACATGTATCCGCATACTGACGTATTTATAAACAATGCTGGATAACTGCGATCCTGCCTCCTGTGGACATATATCCGCATACTGACGTATTTATAAACAATTCTGGATAAGTGCGATCCTGCCTCCTATGGACATGTGTCCGCATACTGACGTATTTATAAACAATGCTGGATAACTGCGATCCTGCCTCCTGTGGACATGTATCCGCATACTGACGTATTTATAAACATTGCTGGATAACTGCGATCCTGCCTCCTGTGGACATGTGTCCGCATACTGACGTATTTATAAACAATGCTGGATGACTGCGATCCTGCCTCCTGTGGACATGTGTCCGCATACTGACATATTTATAAACAATGCTGGATAACTGCGATCCTGCCTCCTGTGGACATGTGTCCGCATCCTGACGTATTTATAAACAATGCTGGATAACTGCGATCCTGCCTCCTGTGGACATGTGTCCGCATACTGACATATTTATAAACAATGCTGGATAACTGCGATCCTGCCTCCTGTGGACATATGTCCGCATACTGACGTATTTATAAACAATGCTGGATAACTGCGATCCTGCCTCCTGTGGGTATTATCCGCATACTGACGTATTTATAAACAATGCTGGATAACTGCGATCCTGCCTCCTGTGGGCATGTGTCCGCATACTGACGTATTTATAAACAATGCTGGATAACTGCGATTCTGCCTCCTATGGATATGTCCGCATACTGACGTATTTATAAACAATGCAGGATAACTGCGATCCTGCCTCCTGTGGATATGTATCCGCATACTGACGTATTTATAAACAATGCTGGATAACTGCGATCCTGCCTCCTGTGGACATGTATCCGCATACTGACGTATTTATAAACAATGCTGGATAACTGCGATCCTGCCTCTTGTGGGTATGTCCGCATACTGACGTATTTATAAACAATGCTGGATAACTGCCATCCTGCCTCCTATGGAAATGTGTCCGCATACTGACGTATTTATAAACAATGCTGGATAACTGTGATCCTGCCTCATGTGGATATCTCCGCATACTGACGTATTTATAAACAATGCTGGATAACTGCGATCCTGCCTCCTGTGGATATGTATCCGCATACTGACGTATTTATAAACAATGCTGGATAACTGCGATCCTGCCTCCTGTGGACATGTGTCCGCATACTGACGTATTTATAAACAATGCTGGATAACTGCGATCCTGCCTCCTGTGGGTATGTCCGCATACTGACGTATTTATAAACAATGCTGGATAACTGCGATCCTGCCTCCTGTGGATATGTCCGCATACTGACGTATTTATAAACAATGCTGGATAACTGTGATCCTGCCTCATGTGGATATCTCCGCATACTGACGTATTTATAAACAATGCTGGATAACTGCGATCCTGCCTCCTGTGGACATATATCCGCATACTGACGTATTTATATCAATGCTGGATAACTGCGATCCTGCCTCCTGTGGGTAGGTCCGCATACTGACGTATTTATAAACAATGCTGGATAACTGCGATCCTGCCTCCTGTGGATATGTCCGCATACTGACGTATTTATAAACAATGCTGGATAACTGCGATCCTGCCTCCTATGGATATGTCCCGCATACTGACGTATTTAAAACAATGCTGGATAACTGCGATCCTGCCTCCTGTGGCATGTCCGCATACTGACGTATTTATAAACATGCTGGATAACTGCGATCCTGCCTCCTGTGGACATGTGTCCGCATACTGACGTATTTATAAACAATGCAGAATAACTGCAATCCTGCCTCCTGTGGGTATGTCCGCATACTTACGTATTTATAAACAATGCAGGATAACTGCGATCCTGCCTCCTGTGGATATGTCCGCATACTGACGTATTTATAAACAATGCTGGATAACTGCGATCCTGCCTCCTGTGGATATCTCCGCATACTGACGTATTTATAAACAATGCTGGATAACTGCGATCCTGCCTCCTATGGACATGTATCCGCATACTGACGTATTTATAAACAATGCTGGATAACTGCGATCCTGCCTCCTGTGGACATATATCCGCATACTGACGTATTTATAATCAATGCTGGATAACTGCGATCCTGCCTCCTGTGGGTATGTCCGCATACTGACGTATTTATAAACAATGCTGGATAACTGCGATACTGCCTCCTGTGGGTATGTCCGCATACTGACGTATTTATAAACAAAGCTGGATAACTGCGATCCTGCCTCCTATGGATATGTCCCCATACTGACGTATTTATAAACAATGCTGGATAACTGCGATCCTGCCTCCTATGGATATGTCCGCATACTGACGTATTTATAAACAATGCTTGATAACTGCGATCCTGCCTCCTGTGGACATGTATCCGCATACTGACGTATTTATAAACAATGCTGGATAACTGCGATCCTGCCTCCTGTGGGCATGTATCCGCATACTGACGTATTTATAAACAATGCTGGATAACTGCGATCCTGCCTCCTGTGGGCATGTCCGCATACTGACGTATTTATAAACAATGCTGGATAACTGCGACCCTGCCTCCTGTGGACATGTAATCGCATACTGACTTATTTATAAACAGTGTTGGATAACTGCGATCCTGCCTCCTGTGGATATGTCCGCATACTGACGTATTTATAAACAATGCTGGATAACTGCAATCCTGCCTCCTGTGGACATGTATCCGCATACTGACGTATTTATAAACAATGTTGGATAACTGCGATCCTGCCTCCTGTGGACATGTGTCCGTATACTGACGTATTTATAAAACAATGCTGGATAACTGCGATCCTGCCTCCGTGGATATGTCCGCATACTGACGTATTTATAAACAATGCGGATAACTGCGATCCTGCTCCTGTGGATATGTCCGCATACTGACGTATTTATAAACAATGCTGATAACTGCGATCCTGCCTCCTATGGATATGTTCCGCATACTGACGTATTTATAAACAATGCTGGATACTGCGATCCTGCCTCCTGTGGAACATGTCCCGCATACTGACGTATTTATAACCAATGCTGGATAACTGCGATCCTGCCTCCTGTGGACCTGTGTCCGCATACTGACGTATTTATAAACAAGCTGGATAACTGCGATCCTGCCTCCTGTGGATATGTCCGCATACTGACGTATTTATAAAACAATGCTGGATAACTAACTGCGATCCTGCCTCCTGTGGACATGTGTCCGCATACTGCCGTATTTATAAACAATGCTGGATAACTGCTATCCTGCCTCCTGTGGATATGTATCCGCATACTGACGTATTTATAAACAATGCTGGATAACTGCGATCCTG
>CM026399.1:31309290-31344247 GCA_014843695.1 Archivesica marissinica
CCGCATACTGACGTATTTATAAATAATGTTGGGTAACTTCACGAATTAACGATCCCAACTTCCCGAATCCACGATCCCAACTTCCCGAATCCACGATCTTAATTTCACGAATTGACTTGTAAGGACTCTTGTCACATTTCAAAAATAAATTTGTATAACTATCCTCGCCCTCCACCCCCCCCCCCACCATTAGTGTTTTACATTTATTTATCGTCGCTACCGGTTGCCCGCTACCGGTTGCCCATATGAGCGACGCCTCCTGAAGATATTAGTCATTTTAGATTTTGGAGGATAGTGCAGTGATACAGACAGAGACCCATTCCAGAGTCTCCTCTGGTTCTTTTACGTTCACGGTGTATAGCACCGACACGAGACCTCGGTTTAACGTCCCATCTGAAAGACTGTTAATTTTTATTAGGGTCAGACGGGGGATCGAACCTGCGATCCCTGGATTAGCAGTTCAGCGTGTTACCACTGGAATACAGATCCGTCTACACTGTTCATATAGACTGTGTGTACTGTGTTTAAGTGCACGAGGGTGATGCGCAGTACGTTCTTACTAAGCCGTGGTGATATTTTAATATGATATTCCACTCGCCTCTGGCAATTTAACATATTATAAAATATCATCTAGCAAGACCGCACATTTTTAATATGTTTTATAATTACCACATATTACTCGACTATTCGGTGAATTAATAAGGCTGTTATACCGTCTCCGTGGCCCAGTGGTTAAGGCGTCCACCTACGGAGCGGGAGGTCGAAGGGTCGAATCTCGTCAGTGGTTCGTTCTGATATGGCCGGTTGGTGAGCCGCCAGCTAGTTAAATAATGGTTACCGATTGCCTACCAGCCTGGCGTCTGGCATACAAGCATAGGATTCGGGAAGTACTGATGTTCATAAAAAGAGGTGTCTCATAAGTCAGAAATGGCTGGCCCTTTCAATAGGGGTGCACCATAATAAACAAACACTTTATACACGCCCGACGGATAACAGTGTGTTAAAAGAATTACGACAAAGGTGCATTAGGGAGGGGGCTCCCGGGGAGCTCTGTGTCACAACAGAACCATCCTTGTCTCATTCAGCACCCCCTGTTGTCAATTACTGAAACATGTGTTTCAATGATTTGCTGAATTAATTAGTATCATAGCCCTACCGGGTTTCAGACGTCTAATGTTGGCTGCTGTGTGTTTTACGTTTATTTATCGTCGCTACCGGTTGCCCATGTGAGCGACGCCTCCTGAAGAGATTAGTTATTTTAGATTTTTGGAGGATAGTGCAATGATACAGACAGAGACACATTCCAGAATCGCCTCTTGTTCTTTTACATACACGGTGTACAGCACGGCATGAGACCTCGGTTTAAAGTCCCATTTGAAAGACTCTTGATTTTATTAGGGTCATTCGGGGGTCTAACCTGAAACATATTAAACTACTGACTATGTGTATGCTTCCCAACAGGAGAGTTGCCACGTCTGTTCGTCTGTTTGTTCGTCCCCGGCACGTTTTGTCACGAGCATACGTCGGAAAGTATGGAAGGAAATTGCGTCTCATAAATATCGTCTGGTGGAAGGGTGTTAAATCTACAGACGGATACGTAGTCCAGTGGTTAACACGATGGACTGGGAATCCAGGGATCGAAGGTTCGATCCACCGTCTGACCGTAATAAAATTAATAAGTATTTCAGATGGAGACTTAAAACCGAGGTCTCGTGTCGGTGCTTTACACCGTGCAAGTAAAAGAACAAGAGGAGACTCTGGAAACTTTGCACTATTCTCCAAAAATCTAATATGACTAATCTCCTCAGGAGACGTCGCTCATATGGGAAACCGGTAGCGACGATAAATAAACGTAAAAACACACGGTCTTAAATATACATAAAACACATAGTATTTTAAAATGATTTATTCAAACAGGTGCAAAAACATTAATAAATTATCAATATAATTATATATATATTTCCTAAAATCAACAACAACATATAAGTTTTTTGTTTATAATATATATAAAAACAATTACAGTCTACATCCGTTATATCAAAGTCAGTTATGTCGAATTATCCGGTTATCTCAAAGTCGGATCAAAGTCCCGTTTCAGACACTATCATTTTACATATACCTGGATCTGTTTATATCGAAATTTCGCTTAAGTCGAAGTATTTTGTTCGGTCCGACGGAATTCGACATAACGGATGTAGACTGTATTATATTTCAGAACATCAACAGGAACATATAAGTATGTTGCTTATAATCTTTATAAAAAACAAAATTAATGCATACGGATGAACGGGTGTGCTTATATGGTGGCCTATAGTATTTGTTTGTTCGTTCGTCCGTCCGTCCGTCCGTCCGTCCGTTCGTTTGTGGGGCCTTAGAGTCACACCAACATGTTAGGTTATATGGTGACTCTCTTGCTATCATTGGTGGAAGAAGACTCCGGGTGTCCATCTGAGCCGTAATTTAGACACGGACGGACGGGGGCACACAGGTAGAATCACCGATAGTTCTCGAGCTAGCCGATTAGATTACTCACATGACGGGATTTGACACACCAAGTTAGTGGCCATGATTCGAACATACAGCAATGAGAGGAAATGGATTTGAAATCAAAGACTTTTATCACTCAGTGAAGGAGGCTCCCCCAGTTGCATTGGTACAAATTATAATAAAATAATAACGTAAATATATAATACACTGTCTCTTTATAAAATAATAAAATAATACTGTTGCTGGCAGATGCATACTTATAAGATAATGTATTTTACACATCGGTTAAAGGTCGACATTCATTGGTGTTTTCCTCGGGGGAAAGTACAGAGGCACGTTATATAAACTGTAAATGCGTGTCGTGATGAAACCAGTATAATATTATATAGCGTTATAATAGTGTTACCCCTATTGAACTGGTCAGTCATTTCGGAGAATCTCTTATGAGAATCAGTACTTCCAGAATCATATCCTCGCAGGCAATCAGTAACCATTGTTTTATTTAACTAGCTTGCAGTTCACTAACCGACTAACCAGACGTAAGCCCTTAAAGAGGGCCCTCCCTCCAGCTCCGTAGGTGGACACCTTAGCCACTAGGCCACGCAGACGTTATATATTCCCGACATTTTATTTGGATTTGGTCACATTTCAACAACAAAAAAATGAACTTTATTTGGACGCAACAGGCCATCATACCCTGCTACATGATCGTATGTAGTTGCATGGTTACATACATCGTTACATACTAGTTACCTCTATATCGAGTTCCATGTTCACAGAATAAAGATCACATGATAACCCATTCAACTGACATGGACTGGTTGTGCATGATATTTTTAAGACCAATATATTAATAAAAATATTAAATTTGGACCAGTTCATTTATCAAAATGGGTAAATGTTGTCTAAAAAATAGTAATATTACTGGCAAAAAGTGCAGATCGTGATGAGACTGCTCGTCACGAGCCGGCTCATCTGGATCTACACGTTTTGTAAGCCTATTTAGAGTCATGTGGTGTTGAAAGGGTTAAAGTAAAAGTTTGTGTATATATATTTTTTTTATAACCGCCCCATAACAAAACTGACATATTGTGCTGACAAACACACACAATTCAAGAACTTCTCATGATTTCCAAGTGTTTGCAACCTTTCTAGGTCTCATGATTTGCACAGACAATTGAACATAAACAGTCAATATTGTCTAGAACAGGATAAATAAAGGCAGCGTTTCAAACTTTACAGTTTGTGTAATAAATAGTTAATTATTTATATCAAGGAATATAGGGTTAATATTTGTGGCCTGATATAACTGTCAGTTTATTCTAGCAATGTTACTCTATAAATTATACACCATGCATAATTTAAAGGCATAGCTATACAGTCAACCCTGCTGATAAAGGTCACACAGAGATATGGTGGAAATTGGTCTGTGTTGTAATGTCAAATTATACTGGAAATTACTTAGCGGGGACTAAAATAGTGGTCTTTAAGAATGGAATGCCACCTTTATTGGAAAGTGTCTTTATTGGGAGGTGGTCATCGTTGGAATGTGGTCTTTATTGGAATGTGGTCTTTATTGGAAAGTGTCTTTATTGGAATGTGGTCTTTATTGGAAAATGTCTTTATTGGAATGTGGTCTTTATTGGAATGTGGTCTTTATTGGAAGGTGGTCTTTATTGGAATGCGTTCTTCTTTATTGGAAGGTGTTCTTTATTGGAATGTGTTCTTTATTATTGGAATGTGTTCTTTATTGGAATGTGTTCTTTATTATTGGAATGTGTTCTTTATTGGAATGTGTTCTTTATTGGAATGTGTTCTTTATTGGAAGGTGTTCTTTATTGGAAGGTGGTTTTTAGCAGAGGTTTGACTGTATATATACTTTCAATGCTTGGTTGTGAGTCTGACAAGCCGACCACCCAGATGGCGAGATCGTGTGGAACATGAATACACTAATCGTATGCCCTACATCCGGCTCGAGTTTGTTAGTTGGAGCATGGATTTAGATCTTCTGAGACCGCCTCGCTCTGACACCCAATCCGGGTGTATGATAAAATGTCCAGAACATTGGGGTGTCGTCGTCTGAAACGAGGAAATTAAATCACCATTTACAACCATATAACAATATTGCCTTACAACGAACTAGAAGATGCAATTCCGGATACAACAAATCGTCTGCACTGGAGGCGGCCATCTTGGATTAACCAAGTCACATGACGTTTTAGAAAAAGATCATATTATGCTAATTTGTCAACATAAATATTTCATTTCTATTAAACGTTGCCTGTGTACATTGTAGCTACATATTTTTTATTTAACAAGCTCACTTATTTCTGTCTCAGTTGCAGATATTTTCATTATTTCATAAAAGAGGAAGTAAATGTTTTATGTAGATATTATGCCATGACTACAAACAACTTAGCTTGGGTGCCAGTCTGTCGATTTTTCACTTTTTAACTTCTGGCAAAATGGTTGATATGATCAGAAACTCAATACGGCCCAATTAATAGTCTCGGAGTTAAAATATATTTATTTGACAGACAAGGCACAATATATCGAGGCCTGTTCCCAGGCTACAAACAACTATTCAAAACGGCAGCCATTTTGACGATATATTCATGTTTTACACCCACATTTTGACGATATATTCATGTTTTACACCCACATTTTGACGATATATTCATGTTTTACACCCACATTTTGACGATATATTCATGATTTACACCCACATTTTGACGATATATTCATGTTTTACACCCACATTTTGACGATATATTCATGTTTTACACCACATTTTGACGATATATTCATGTTTTACACCCACATTTTGACGATATATTCATGTTTTACACCCACATTTTGACGATATATTCATGTTTTACACCCACATTTTGACGATATATTCATGTTTTACACCCACATTTTGACGATATATTCATGTTTTACACCCACATTTTGACGATATATTCATGTTTTACACCCACATTTTGACGATATATTCATGTTTTACACCCACATTTTGACGATATATTCATGTTTTACACCCACATTTTGACGATATATTCATGATTTACACCCACATTTTGACGATATATTCATGTTTTACACCCACATTTTGACGATACATTCATGTTTTACACCCACATTTTGACGATATATTCATGTTTTACACCCACATTTTGACGATACATTCATGTTTTACACCCACAATTTGACGATATATTCATGTTTTACACCCACATTTTGACGATATATTCATGTTTTACACCCACATTTTGACGATATATTCATATTTTACACCCACATTTTGACGATATATTTATGTTTTACACCCACATTTTGACGATATATTCATGTTTTACACCCACATTTTGACGATATATTCATGATTTACACCCACATTTTGACGATATATTCATGATTTACACCCACATTTTGACGATATATTCATGTTTTACACCCACATTTTGACGATATATTCATGATTTACACCCACATTTTGACGATATATTCATGTTTTACACCCACATTTTGACGATATATTCATGTTTTACACCCACATTTTGACGATATATTCATGTTTTACACCCACATTTTGACGATATATTCATGATTTACACCCACATTTTGACGATATATTCATGTTTTACACCCACATTTTGACGATATATTCATGTTTTACACCACATTTTGACGATATATTCATGTTTTACACCCACATTTTGACAATATATTCATGTTTTACACCCACATTTTGACGATATATTCATGTTTTACACCCACATTTTGACGATACATTCATGTTTTACACCCACATTTTGACGATATATTCATGTTTTACACCCACATTTACAATTAGATGATGCTTAAATGTGCAAACAGTCTACCGAAGTGTTTCCTTCAAAAATTAAAAACATAAAACTTAATAAAAATTATACCATAAACATGCTCCTTTCATGTATGTAGTCGTCGGTCTTGGCAGCCCTGGGGTTGTTTCTGCGCATGTGCAATGGATATTTGTTGAAACTATAGTTGTAATTGTAGGCGGCCGGTTGTTTTCTGAACACAAAAAATAGCGTATTAAATAAACAAAAATCATATTCAATATTCTGTCTGATATTACTATCTTTATCTAACAGCACGAGTGACCTGAAATAGTGGTGGTGACAGGCTGATTGAAAGTCGTGATAGCGTAGTGGTAGCGCGTTCGCTTCAGGTGCGAAAGGCCCGGAGTTTCGCGCCCCGCTGGAGCCGTTACGATTGTGCCCTTGGGCAAGGCATTTAAATACAACATTGCCTCTTCACTCTACCTCGTGGCGATCTATTCCATCAGGAATGAGGTCTCGAGAGTGATTAATATAAAGAACTTGTTTCGCAATCGAGTTAAAATAAAATTAGTATAAACGAACTATTCGTATAACCCTAAAATATGACAGGTCAATTTGCACTAACTATGCAATGTTTTGATTTAACCAAATAGACAAGGGACTATGTTATCATAATATACAAATGTATAATAATGTCACTTGTGGTTTATTGAATATGCAGTTCACATCGAAAATAAATTTTAAAGAAAGAGCTTAAAGCGACACTACATCGGTTAAAACGCAAATGTCTGCAGAATGTAATTTGCTATTATATGGTATAATTTATTTCCAAATATTTGCCTCAAAAACTGAGTATTTCAACAAATAAACAAACGTCGTATACGCGGTTTGTTGACATAACAAAATAATGTAAAAATAGGGTCGACATACATGCGTAATACATCGCGTTTATCCTGTTATGTTACATATTTACCGTGATATCTCACATGAGTGCTAGTGCATATGTATTTGTAGACTAATCTTAATTACATTATCTCTAAACGAAAGTATCGCATGTTTAATATTAACTTCAATGACAACAAACGTCAATTCAGGAGCCTGGATGACCGTTATATGAAATCCTACTTTCACGTTTGAAAGTTTGTATACCACAAAAACACTGTTAAGCTGATTCAATGTTAGTGTTCCATGTATTCAGAAGAATTTGTAGTAGCTATACATTTATACGTGAAAAAATGCATTTTATTTGCTTTTTACGATGTAATGTCGCTTTAACTTAAACGCGATTGACGACCTGGCTCCGAGGTTATACATCTTTTTTTCAATCTTAAGCTCAGTCTAAATTGTGTCATTTGTTCAGCGGAGAAGAAATATCAGAATCAACCAATCAAATTACTGGATTTCCAGCGGAGAACAAATATCAGAATCAAACAATCAAATTACTGGATTTCCAGCGGAGAAGAAATATCAGAATCAACCAATCAAATCACTGGATTTCCAGCAGAGAACAAATATCAGAATCAACCAATCAAATCACTGGATTTCCAGTGGAGTACAAATATCAGAATCAACCAATCAAATCACTGGATTTCCAGTGGAGTACAAATATCAGAATCAACCAATCAAATCACTGGATTTCCAGCGGAGAACAAATATCAGAATCAACCAATCAAATCACTGGATTTCCAGCAGAGAACAAATATCAGAAACAACCAATCAATTCACTGGATTTCCAGTGGAGAACAAATATCAGAAACAACCAATCAAATCACTGGATTTCCAGCGGAGAACAAATATCAGAAACAACCAATCAAATCACTGGATATCCAGCGGAGAACAAATATCAGAAACAACCAATCAAATCACTGGATTTCCAGCGGAGAACAAATATCAGAATCAACCAATCAAATCACTGGATTTCCAGCGGAGAACAAATATCAGAATCAACCAATCAAATCACTGGATTTCCAGCGGAGAACAAATATCAGAATCAACCAATCAAATCACTGGAGTCCCAGCAGAGAACACATATCAGAATCAACCAATCAAATCACTGGATTTCCAGCAGAGAACAAATATCAGTATCAACCAATCAAATCACTGGATTTCCAGCAGAGAACACATATCAGAAACTAACAAACACTGGAGCTAGAGTTTGAGATGTGAGAACGTTTTATAACCTCCGACCCTGGTCGTCTATGCCGAATCCCTGTGTGCTAAATGTTTGCATCGGCCTCCACATTGATTTTAAACAGCATACATTTAATACGCTGCAGACTAGAATGTACTCAATATGACGAGCATAATAACACGGTAAATATTTATTTTTCACATCAATTGTATGTCAACCATCTATTTCTTTTACTAGCAGCAGTAACACCATCTAAACATTAATTCATAGAACCAATGGTATTTTACCCATTCATTTCCTTTACTAGCTGGTGTAACGCCATCTAAACATTAATTTATAGAACCAATGGTATTTTACCCATTCATTTCCTTTACTAGCTGGTGTAACGCCATCTAAACATTAATTTATAGAACCAATGGTATTTTACCCATTCATTTCCTTTACTAGCTGGTGTAACGCCATCTAAACATTAATTATAGAACCAATGGTATTTTACCCATTCATTTCCTTTACTAGCTGGTGTAACGCCATCTAAACATTAATTTATAGAACCAATGGTATTTTACCCATTCATTTCCTTTACTAGCTGGTGTAACGCCATCTAAACATTAATTTATAGAACCAATGGTATTTTACCCATTCATTTCCTTTACTAGCTGGTGTAACGCCATCTAAACATTAATTTATAGAACCAATGGTATTTTACCCATTCATTTCCTTTACTAGCTGGTGTAACGCCATCTAAACATTAATTTATAGAACCAATGGTATTTTACCCATTCATTTCCTTTACTAGCTGGTGTAACGCCATCTAAACATTAATTTATAGAACCAATGGTATTTTACCCATTCATTTCCTTTACTAGCTGGTGTAACGCCATCTAAACATTAATTTATAGAACCAATGGTATTTTACCCATTCATTTCCTTTACTAGCTGGTGTAACGCCATCTAAACATTAATTTATAGAACCAATGGTATTTTACCCATTCATTTCCTTTACTAGCTGCAGTAACGCCATCTAAATATTTATTTATAGAACCAATGAAAGTTTACCCATTCATTTCCTTTACTAGCTGGTGTAACGTCATCTAAATATTAATTTATAGAACCAATGGTATTTTACCCTTTCATTTCCTTTACTAGCTGCAGTAACGCCATCTAAATATTAATTTATAGAACCAATGGTATTTTACCCTTTCATTTCCTTTACTAGCTGCAGTAACGCCATCTAAATATTAATTTATAGAACCAATGGTATTTTACCCTTTCATTTCCTTTACTAGCTGCAGTAACGCCATCTAAATATTAATTTATAGAACCAATGGTATTTTACCCTTTCATTTCCTTTACTAGCTGCAATAACGCCATCTAAATATTAATTTATAGAACCAATGGTATTTTACCCTTTCATTTCCTTTACTAGCTGCAGTAACGCCATCTAAATATTTATTTATAGAACCAATGCAATTTTACCCATCCATTTCTTTAACTAGCTGCTGTAAAGCCATCAAATCTCTGGGCCCGGTACCATGTTCCTGAAAATACGGGGGAAAGTTTTGCTGATACAGGCTTTTAGGGTCCACGACCTGTCCGCCATATCTGGTGTATGTGTCCTTCGGGGGTGGTTCGTTAATTGATATTGACGTCAAGGGCCGCTGCGACCGTTCGTAAAATGACTGACTGCGTTTCATTGAAAACATGGCGTCCACTGCTATGCGTTCTGAAATAAATCAAACAAGTACACACGCATTTAATAGATTTACTTCTGTATACGATGCAAAGGAACTGCTATACTAATATACCACATAATTTTCTCTCCAGATGTTATCATATAGTGTGTGTTTTACGTTTATTTATCGTCGCTACCGGTTGCCCATATGAGCGACGCCGCCTGAAGAGATTAGTCATTTTAGATTTTTGGAGGATAGTACAATGATACAGATAGAGACCCATTGCAGAGTCTCCTCTCGTTCCTTTACGTGTATGGTGTACAGCCCCGACACGAGACATCGGTCTAACGTACCATCTAAAAGACTGTTAATTGTATTAGGGTCAGACGGAGGGATCGAACCTGCGATACCTGTGTTAACCACTGGACTACAAATCCGTCGCTCATATGGGTAATCGGTAGCAACGATAAATAAACGTAAAACATACGATCATTAATTGTTCCGTATTGAGTCATTTTGCCAGAAGTAAATTGATGAAAAATCGACAGGCTATGCTAATACGTGCGTATACTGTATGTATGGAAGTGTGAGAGTGCTTGGCGTGAGAACGTGGGAAAGAGCGAGAGAATATGAGAGCTAATCACAATTCTATATAAAATTCTTATTAAAAATCAATTGTTTACATTATGTACATGTAAATGCATAAGATAGACTGTGAATACCTGATACTAAGAAGAAAAGTATTATGGGATTTACTTTACTCACCGTTTTCAGCAGACACGTTTGTCCAGCTCTTTATTTTTGGTTCGTATATCACCGGTTGTCCTACGTTCAGATTCTGCGAGAAAACAAGTGTAAACAGACTCCATAAAGCAACGAATACGGAAAAACAGACTCCATAAAGCAACGAATACGGAAAAACAGACTCCATAAAGCAACGAATACGGAAAAACAGACTCCATAAAGCAACGAATACGGAAAAGAATTATCCATGGGTCAAACATTATTATTTCTGTCCAATCTCCAAAAAGGCTACTTTGAAGTATTTGTGCTCGTCAATATTACGGACTGCTTAAATGCAATGATCTAAAAATAAATGAACTAGAAGCAACGGGGGAAATGAAAGAAAGTTATTATGATATTATGATGTCAAAAAAATGAAAAACTGCCCTGGAGATAGTGATCTTATGTCATTAATTCATTGTAAATTAGTAAGAATAAATGAAACACTTAAACATATCTGAGGTTTATATATTAGGTGGGACAGACTTTAGTAATATAATGTAGCTAGATCTATATATTAGGTGGGACAGACTTTAGTAATATAATGTAGCTAGATCTATATATTAGGTGGGACAGACTTTAGTAATATAATGTAGCTAGATCTATATATTAGGTGGGACAGACTTTAGTAATATAATGTAGCTAGATCTATATATTATGTGGGACAGACTTTAGTAATATAATGTAGCTAGATCTATATATTAGGTGGGACAGACTTTAGTAATATAATGTAGCTAGATCTATATATTAGGTGGGACAGACTTTAGTAATATAATGTAGCTAGATCTATATATTAGGTGGGACAGACTTTAGTAATATAATGTAGCTAGATCTATATATTAGGTGGGACAGACTTTAGTAATATAATGTAGCTAGATCTATATATTAGGTGGGACAGACTTTAGTAATATAATGTAGCTAGATCTATATATTATGTGGGACAGACTTTAGTAATATAATGTAGCTAGATCTATATATTAGGTGGGACAGACTTTAGTAATATAATGTAGCTAGATCTATATATTAGGTGGGACAGACTTTAGTAATATAATGTAGCTAGATCTATATATTAGGTGGGACAGACTTTAGTAATATAATGTAGCTAGATCTATATATTAGGTGGGACAGACTTTAGTAATATAATGTAGCTAGATCTATATATTATGTGGGACAGACTTTAGTAATATAATGTAGCTAGATCTATATATTATGTGGGACAGACTTTAGTAATATAATGTAGCTAGATCTATATATTATGTGGGACAGACTTTAGTAATATAATGTAGCTAGATCTATATATTATGTGGGACAGACTTTAGTAATATAATGTAGCTAGATCTATATATTAGGTGGGACAGACTTTAGTAATATAATGTAGCTAGATCTATATATTATGTGGGACAGACTTTAGTAATATAATGTAGCTAGATCTATATATTATGTGGGACAGACTTTAGTAATATAATGTAGCTAGATCTATATATTATGTGGGACAGACTTTAGTAATATAATGTAGCTAGATCTATATATTAGGTGGGACAGACTTTAGTAATATAATGTAGCTAGATCTATATATTATGTGGGACAGACTTTAGTAATATAATGTAGCTAGATCTATATATTATGTGGGACAGACTTTAGTAATATAATGTAGCTAGATCTATATATTATGAACGTGGAAGATATCCATTAATTATATGGGAAGGGCTGTAAATAATGTTGTCACAAATTGTAGCCAAACCCATTTACTTTTTCCCCCCAGATTAAATAGTATACAGCAATGTAATGTAGGAGGGAAAATGCAATAAAATATTATTTAAAATATATATATATGTAGCTATGTAATGGCTGTAAAAAATTGGTTAAAATTTACAATGTTAGTTTAAATATTTTTATTTTAGCTCGATTGCGAAACAAATTCTTTCAACTTATATTAATCACTCTCGAGACCTAATTCCTGATGGAATCCATCGCCATGAAGGAGAGAAGGGGCAATGTGGAATTTAAATGCATTTCCTATGGGCACAATCGTAACGACTCTAGCGGGGTTCGAACTCCGGACCTTTCGCATCTGAAGCGGACGCGCATCCACTGCGCTATCACGACTTCCATAAAATGGTATTAGTATGCATAATGTAAGACTGGTGTGCTTTAAATTAGTTTTGACGTGTTGGTAATAAATGAAGCATGCTAATCGTATTGATTTCTACATACGTATGTTCTGTGGTAAACAAATTACGTACCCGAAATATTACGCTGAAATATTGGTGTAAGGGAGACAACCAATGTATATGGTTCTTGGTGTAAGGGAGAACCCTAATGTATATGTTTCTTGGTGTAAGGGAGACAACCAATGTATATGTTTCTTGGTGTAATGGAGACAACCAATGTATATGTTTCTTGGTGTAAGGGAGACAACCAATGTATATGTTTCTTGGTGTAAGAGACACAATCAATGTATATGTTTGTTAGTGTAAGGGACACAACCAATGTATATATGTCTTGGTGTAAGGGAGACAATCAATGCATGTGTTTCTTGGTGTAATGGAGACAACCAATGTACATGTTTCTTGGTGTAAGGGAGACAACCAATGTATGTGTTTCATGGTGTAAGGGAGACAGCCAATGTATATGTTTCTTGGTGTAAGGGAGACAACCAATGTATATATTTCTTGGTGTAAGGGAGACAGTCAATGATTATGTTTCTTGGTGTAAGGGAGACAACCAATGTATATGTTTCTTGGTGTAAGGGAGACAACCAATGTATATGTTTCTTGGTGTAAGGGAGACAACCAATGTATATGTTTCTTGGTGCAAGGGAGACAACCAATGTATATGTTTCTTGGTGTAAGGGAGACAACCAATGTATATGTTTCTTGGTGTAAGGGAGACAACCAATGTATATGTTTCTTGGTGTAAGGGAGACAACCAATGTATATGTTTCTTGGTGTAAGGGAGACAACCAATGTATATGTTTCTTGGTGTAAGGGAGACAACCAATGTATATGTTTCTTGGTGTAAGGGAGACAACCAATGTATATGTTTCTTGGTGTAAGGGAGACAACCAATGTATATGTTTCATGGTGTAAGGGAGACAACCAATGTATATGTTTCTTGGTGTAAGGGAGACAACCAATGTATATGTTTCTTGGTGTAAGGGAGACAACCAATGTATATGTTTCTTGGTGTAAGGGAGACAACCAATGTATATGTTTCTTGGTGCAAGGGAGACAACCAATGTATATGTTTCTTGGTGTAAGGGAGACAACCAATGTATATGTTTCTTGGTGCAAGGGAGACAACCAATGTATATGTTTCATGGTGTAATGGAGACAGCCAATGTATATGTTTCTTGGTGTAAGGGAGACAACCAATGTATATGTTTCTTGGTGCAAGGGAGACAACCATTTCTTGGTGTAAGGGAGACAACCAATGTATTTATTTCTTGGTGTAAGGGAGACAACCAATGTATATGTTTCTTGGTGCAAGGGAGACAACCAATGTATATGTTTCTTGGTGTAAGGGAGACAACCAATGTATATGTTTCTTGGTGCAAGGGAGACAACCAATGTATATGTTTCATGGTGTAAGGGAGACAACCAATGTATATGTTTCTTGGTGTAAGGGAGACAACCAATGTATATGTTTCTTGGTGTAAGGGAGACAACCAATGTATATGTTTCTTGGTGTAAGGGAGACAACCAATGTATATGTTTCTTGGTGCAAGGGAGACAACCAATGTATATGTTTCTTGGTGTAAGGGAGACAACCAATGATATTTCTTGGTGTAAGGGAGACAACCAATGTATATGTTTCTTGGTGTAAGGGAGACAACCAATGTATATATGTCTTGGTGTAAGGGAGACAACCAATGAATATGTTTCTTGGTGTAAGGGAGACAACCATTTCTTGGTGTAAGGGAGACAACCAATGTATATATGTCTTGGTGTAAGGGAGACAACCAATGAATATGTTTCTTGGTGCAAGGGAGACAACCAATGTATATGTTTCTTGGTGTAAGGGAGACAACCAATGTATATGTTTCTTGGTGCAAGGGAGACAACCAATGTATATGTTTCATGGTGTAAGGGAGACAACCAATGTATATGTTTCATGGTGTAAGGGAGACAACCAATGTATATGTTTCTTGGTGTAAGGGAGACAACCAATGTATATGTTTCTTGTTGTAAGGGAGACAACCAATGTATATGTTTCTTGGTGCAAGGGAGACAACCAATGTATATGTTTCATGGTGTAAGGGAGACAACCATTTCTTGGTGTAAGGGAGACAACCAATGTATATGTTTCTTGGTGTAAGGGAGACAACCAATGTATATATGTCTTGGTGTAAGGGAGACAACCAATGAATATGTTTCTTGGTGTAAGGGAGACAACCAATGTATATGTTTCTTGGTGTAAGGGAGACAACCAATGTATATATGTCTTGGTGTAAGGGAGACAACCAATGAATATGTTTCTTGGTGTAAGGGAGACAACCAATGTATATATGTCTTGGTGTAAGGGAGACAACCAATGAATATGTTTCTTGGTGTAAGGGAGACAACCAATGTATATGTTTCTTGGTGTAAGGGAGACAACCAATGTATATATGTCTTGGTGTAAGGGAGACAACCAATGAATATGTTTCTTGGTGTAAGGGAGACAACCAATGTATATATTTCTTGGTGTAAGGGAGACAACCAATGTATATATTTCTTGGTGTAAGGGAGACAACCATGTATATATTTCTTCGTATACATATATGATCATGTTGGATGCCGTTCTCGGATTCGGATTTCAATAAGCGTAGTAAAGAATAACCTACAGTTTTCTGTGCAGTTTCCTATCCCGCTTACTTGCGGAAGGTCGATGACCGAGTTCCCGTCCGTGCCTGAAACATTGCTGCCATGGGCAACCTTGGTCTTCCTCCACAAAGTATAGCTTGAGAGCCGCCATATGACCTAAGCCGTTGGCACGAATTTCAATCCCCAAAACAAACACAAGCAATTACTTCTATTAAAGTTTAAAGTTTATTTATTTTACAATGATTGCGAAGCTTTAACAACTTATATTAATCACTCTCGTTGGCGCGGATGAGAGCGTAACTGTGGTCATTCGTGTGTGAGGAAACCGGAGTACCGGAGTTCCCGGAGAAAACCCACGTGTCCGCTCTGGCGACCGCCGTACCATCTCACATACTTCCCGGTCCGAGGATCGAACCCGGGTTGCATTACTTCTATTACATAGTACAAATAGTACCTGATCACCCCTCGGGGACTGATTGACCGCGTAGTTTGATCGATCCGTATGAAACCCCTGTGACGTATGTCTTCTTGCACCTTTTGTTTTCTTCTCCGGCCAACAGATCCAGTGCAGCTCTGGGGACTCGCAGCGAAGAGGAACGGGTTCGGGTATACTGGTAATCGGATCCACGTCTATGAAAACATACTACACGTGTCACCATTGGTAATTAGAACAGCCGTTTGTAAATTCAACCGATATGGGGGGGGGGGGGAATGTACAGCCTGACTCTTTATAAAATAAATCGTTTTGTAAAATGCTTGAAGAGATCGATGAATAATTAGTAATAAAAAGTGGTCCAATCCCACGTCTGACCCTAATAAAATTAACATTGTGTGTGTTACGTTTATTTATCGCCGCTACCATATGTGCGACGCCCCCTGCAGAGATTAGTAATTTTAGATTTTTGGACAATTAATTTCAGATGGGACTTTAAACCAATGTCTAGTGTCGGTGCTTTACACCGTGCACGTAAAAGAACCAGAGGAGACTCTGGAATGGGTCTCTGTCTGTATCATTGCACTATCCTCCAAACATCTAAAAATCTCTTCAGGAGGCGTCGCTCATATGGGCAACCGGTAGCGACGATAAATAAACGTAAAACACACAGCAGCCAACGTTAGCGGTCTGCAACCCAGTACGGCTATGATACTAATTAATTTAGCAAATCATTGAATACTTAGTCTCCTGTAACTATGAATTGAGTGGCAATGTTTATTTTAAAATGTTAACCATATTTTGTGTTTGTTATATGCTGTACATTGATGAGACTGAAATAAAGAATAAAATAAAAAAATAAAAATTACAGTTATATTAAATTAATTGTGGAACCTCCGTGATGTAATCGCTACGACCAAGAGGTCGGGAGTTCGAGCCCCGTCAGAACCACGGTCGTGGAGTCCTTAGGCAAGACAATTAAATCCACATTGCCGCTTATATGGATTCCATCAGGAATAAGGTATCGAGAGCGATTAATTTAATGTTGTAACAACATGTTTCGCAATCGAACTAAAATAAGTTGCATATATTAAAAATTAAAACTTACGGTTAATTCTCTCAAGCTGATTATTGTAAGTTCAACTTTTAAATCGTCCGCGGGTTATTTCAAATATTGAGCGATTCCAACGGGGGTATCAAATAACTGTCAGATTCTGTTTCGTTAATTGAAATGTTCTCCGATATCGCTCCCCAACACAGATCGATCGTCTAGCTTTATATATAATGCATTATGGTCGATAGTCTTATATCCTATGTATATTAATTCATAAATATAATCCTATTATCCCGTCTGTCATTTGGTTGTATCGGATTTCAATGAAATTTGGCACAGTAAGCAAACTTGTCAGACACATACATGTATTTCAACAAATAAAAATGTACCACTTCTATTGATTGCTGTTAGACTATGCCAATTCATTAAGTCCCCGAATGCCCGTAATTGTTCCATTAAACAGACGTGTTAATGTCTAATAGTTTGGGAGGTTTGTGTCCAGCTGGAGCGTATCATCTCAACTGTGTTGGTTTTTGTGCGCGTCCGATTTCATCTTGCGCAACTCCATTGATTTCAACGTTCTTCTATCTATCTTCCATTTACATTTTGTATATCAAACCCCTTACAGGGACCTACACATATTTAGCTTCGCCGATCCAAGCGGTTGGCCAGTACTAAGCAATGTGTGCGAGATTCCTTGATCAAGCACAGACGGATATGTAGTCCAGTGGTAACACGCTGGACTGGTAATCCAGGGGTCGCAGGTTCGATCCCCCGTCTGACCCTAATAAAATCAACAGTCTTTCAGATGGGACGTTAAACCGAGGTCTCGTGTCGGTGCTTTACACCGTGCACGTAAAAGAACCAGAGGAGATTCTGGAATGGGTCTCTGTCTGTATCATGCAGTATCCTCCAAAATCTAAAATAACTAATATCTTCAGGAGGCGTCGCTTATATGGGCAACCGGTAGCGACGATAAATAAACGTAAAACACACAATACCTACACATATTTAGCTTCGCCGATCCAAGCGGTTGGCCAGTATTAAACATTGTGTGCGAGAATCCTTGATCAAGCCTCGGACACCACATACGTACCGTGACCGAGTATCGAACACGGAATCGTCGATTTCAAATCCGACACTCGACAACTGGACCACGGACGCCATATATTGGAATGGTGTGGAAGACAAGACATTGGAATGGTGTGGAAGACTAGACATCTTATAATTCATAATATTGAAATGACTGGCTAATAAGTTTCTTTATAGTCGCCACCGCATAAATGCATTTGGGCGACTGCATATTGAAATGGATATACGCTGCGTGATACAATGTTTGTTTGTTTGTTTGTTTGTTTGTTTGTTTGTTTGTTTGTTTGTTTGTTTTGAGCTCAAGAGTCGCACATACAGCTTAGGTTATAAGGCGACTCCACAGCTGTTATTGGTGGAGGAAGGCCCCTGCCATGTTGGCATTCAGAGCGGTATTTCAGGCACGGACGGGAAACCGGGTAGAACCACGGACCATATACGTACCAGCTGGATAGCTGCCTCTCATGAAAGACTGTCGACATCCATAGTGGATTCGAACCACATTGATATCTACACTATCTTAGGGTAAATCAAATTTGTATTGCATAGTGTATAGAATTAACAACTGTTTCTTGGTAACATACTGTTTTTATGTTTGTGGAGAATATTTCAAGATTAGAAGATGCTCCAATTCCAGTGTGTTTTACGTTTATTTATCGTCGCTACATGTTGCCCATATGAGCGACGCCTCCTGAAGATATTAGTCATTTTAGATTTCGGACGATAGTGCAACGATACAGACAGAGACCCATTCCAAAGTCACCTCTGGTTCTTTTACGTGTACGGTGTAAAGCACCGACACGAGACATCGGTTTAACGTCCTATCTGAAAGACTGTTAATTTTATTAGAGTCAGACGAGCGATCGAACCTGCGATCCCTGGATTACCAGTCCAGCGTGTTACCACTGGACTTCAGATCCGTCTGTAAACAATTCCAGAAGCATCCCTGGTTCTTTTATATGCCAGATGCATAGCATATCACAATGTATACATGCGACATCGGTTTACAGTCCCCTCTGAAAAACGTCTGGATTCGCAGCCCTACGTGTCAACCACTGGACTGTTGACCTGTCTCACGATGAGCTGTAGGTGTGGTAAACAAAGATGTTTAAGTTTGGAAATTCGAATTTATGATGGTTTATCCACCGGCGACACAATTGGGAGTAAATATGGAGCCAATGCGATTTAGACTTCATCTCGACGTGTATCCGGTATGATTTTCGTATCGGCGTTCCTGCGTCCACGTTGTTCCTGCGTCCACGTTGTTCCTGCGTCCACGTTGTTCCTACGTCCACGTTGTTCCTGCGTCCACGTTGTTCCTGCGTCCACGTTATTCCTGCGTCCACGTTGTTCCTGCGTCCACGTTGTTCCTGCGTCCACGTTGTTCCTGCGTCCACGTTGTTCCTGCGTCCACGTTGTTCCTGCGTCCACGTTGTTCCTGCGTGTTCCGGTGTCCACGTTGTTCCTGCGTCCACGTTGTTCTTGCGTCCACGTTGTTCCTGCGTCCACTTTGTTCCTGCGTCCACGTTGTTCCTGCGTCCACGTTGTTCCTGCGTCCACGTTGTTCCTGCATCCACGTTCCGGCGTCCACGTTGTTCCTGCGTCCACGTTCCGGCGTCCACGTTGTTCCTGCGTCCACGTTCCGGCGTCCACGTTAACTGTCTACTCTGACCGAAACTACGGCGTAGATTTCATCTGCAACCTTCTGCGCATGACTGATGTCTCTCGTATTTACACTGATAGACAGACTATAGTACGATCCGTGTGGCATTTGGAGAGGGAAAATGTGCGATCCGGTCGGGATTCGAAGCTCGGATCTTGGAATTTCCGTTTGACGCTCTACCACTTTAGCATCTGGGGCGACTACACTCGATAACTTCTACATATGCAAGCTTAATACCGTGTTCTTCGTGCTGACAGCTAAGACAAGTTTTAGCTGCTAGTATCTGCGCCGACTCCATGTTTTTTGAGTTCCACACCATCGATGGTGGTCTCCGAGGAGATGCGTAGAGTCGAGAAGTGGACACTTAATTTCATCAACGACGTGCATTGGCTCAGATGCTTTTGCGAAGTCGGTAGAAATGCATGCAGAACAAATCGGTATAACATTATATATATCAAATAATGGACCGCCAACAATCGCATGCGTTGTGTCAAAATATATCTATTTAGAAAATCTGCTACAAAAAGACATGCATAAAATTTGTACCATTCAAATGATCAAAGGATTCTAATTTAAGCAAATATTCATAAACGGATAACGTGTGATATAAAACAGACAATGCCCTATGTACATGTACTGTTAGACATTAAGCCAGTCTATTGATTTATTATAATTATATATAAAGAAATGCAAGATGTACTTACGAAGCACCGCCCTTGTAGGGAAATACGTGTCTATCCCTCGCTTTTTTAGAATAGATTTACGATGCGATTTCTCCGGAATATACACTGTGATAGTTCGCATTGTTTAAAAGCCATATCAACCGCAGTATTAGTGCAAGTTTGGGTTTAAATGTTTCATTTGATTCTACAGTGGTGTTCAGAAAACATCTTCCGCGATTTGAAATTTGATTAACTTTTCTTTAAACTTTATTTTACAACGATTGCGAAACAAGCTTTAACAACTTAGTATGCACATTTATTTTAGCTCGATTGCGAAACAAGTTCTTTCAACTTATATTAATCACTCTCGAGACCTCATTCCTGATGGAATCCATCGCCATGAAGGAGGGAGAAGAGGCAATGTAGACTATAAATGCCTTGCCTAAGGGCACAATCGTAACGGCTCCAGCGAGGCTCGAACTCCAGATCTGAAGCGAACGCGCACCTACTGCGCTATCACGACTTCCACAACTTAACAACGTATATTAACCACTCTCGTTGACGCGGATGAAATCGTAAACGTGGCCATTCGTGTGTGAGGAAATCGGAGCACTCGAAAAAACACACCTGTCCGATCTGGCGACCACAGTACCATCTCACATACGTCCCTGTCCGAGGCTCGAACTAACTACTGACATTGGCCGCATTGGAAGCGAGCGCACTAACGACTGCGCTAATCGGACAGGCAATCCTACACCAGGAATGGTGTCTCGAGAGTGATTAATATACTAGAGGACATAGAAAAACGCACACCTACATTATATACTAGAGGACATAGAAAAACGCACACCTAAATTATATACTAGAGGACATAGAAAACGCACACCTACATTATATACTAGAGAACATAGAAAACGCACGCCTACATTATATACTAGAGGACATAGAAAACGCACGCCTACATTATATACTAGAGGACATAGAAAACGCACACCTACATTATATACTAGAGGACATAGAAAACGCACACCTACATTATATACTAGAGGACATAGAAAACGCACACCTACATTATATACTAGAGGACATAGAAAACGCACACCTACATTATATACTAGAGGACATAGAAAACGCACACCTACATTATATACTAGAGGACATAGAAAACGCACACCTACATTATATACTAGAGGACATAGAAAACGCACACCTACATTATATACTAGAGGACATAGAAAACGCACACCTACATTATATACTAGAGGACATAGAAAACGCACACCTACATTATATACTAGAGGACATAGAAAACGCACACCTACATTATATACTAGAGGACATAGAAAACGCACACCTACATTATATACTAGAGGACATAGAAAACGCACATCTACATTATATACTAGAGGACATAGATAAACGCACACCTACATTATATGAGTATTATTACATGAACACGAAATACGAAGGATTCCATCAAAGATATATCACATCTTTATTACAAAACACAAACTGAACAACTAAAAATATTCCAAACTGTTTAAAACTATGTATTTATATAGTTATTGTTTTTCATGTAAAAACATACTTATCCATCATTTTTCTGTCAATGGAGGTAATAAAACTACCCGTAATGTCTCGCATTCCAATAGGGAACTTTAAAGACAACACATGAGCAACGAAAGGAAAATGCCCTGATATGAATGTGGCTTGATGTGTGTGTATGTTCGTACTTAAAATAATAACAAATTCGTAATAAAATACGTTCATTACAAAGAACATGGTCAGCCCGGTGCCCCTCCACACCCCTCGCCGTGAACCCCCATCTCCATGGCCCCCGCCCCCACGAAAAGTGCCAGTGCACATATATGCCACCTATCTAAATACAATTAAAACACACTAATTTTTCAAGTTTTGAATCTACCTGTATCTACGTTTTTTAAATGTTCATATACAACAAACGCTACGCATGTAGTCATTGTAACCGGGCGTTAAGCAGCCATGTTAGTAGGAGATTATCTCAGATTAACGGAATTGTGTCTGCTCGCCCCTGTCGCGTTGATAAGGGGCGATTAAAGAATAATCGATCGCTGTTTTTGTTTAAATGTATTTAAAAAGGCAAACATGCAATCAAACAAAATGCTACGCCATGTCTAGAGGAGTTAACAGCAAGATCAATGCACCACTGACTTGCAATTGAAATAATATAGTTTATACACATGTATCGACTACGAAACAAGGTCCTACTGCATCAGATTAATCGCTCTCGAGACCTCATTCAATTTGAAACAATATCGGTACGCACACGTGATTTAGCTCGACTGCGAAACAAGTTCCTACTGCGTCAGATTAATCGCTCTCGAGACCTTGAAACTTGAAACAATATCGTTTACACAAATTTCTATCAATGTAGGTCAGCGAGTGGTTACGGTCATTGATTTCAAATCACATACCTCTCACTGCTGTAGGTTCGAATCCAACATAATGGAGTATATTTCTTTAATGTAACAAAGCTATCGGGCTGGGATGGCTTGTGGAAGGTCGGTGGTTATACCCGGATGCCCGTCCGTTCCTGAATTACTGTTCAGAGGGACACCCGGTGTCTCCCACTATCAGGAACGTCACCATATATATAGCTATGGGTGAGACGTCAAGCCACGAATACAACATATATATAGCTATGGGTGAGACGTCAAGCCACGAATACAACATATATATTAAGAGCACCGTATTTTGTCTGTACACGATCCAATACAGTGCTATGTACAGTCGGGTGTGGTATAACGCGTGGCACGTGCTCCACAATGTCGTCTAACTTCTCCAATCTCGGACTAGCAGCAACACGTGTAAGTTGTGGCGATACCAGGTCAGTAGCACGAGGAACGTTTGGTCGTGCTACTTTCCTGTGATGGTGAATCTGGAAAAGCAAATGAAAACGTCATTAGTGGGGAACACTATCACACAAATCTAAACATGCGAAATACCGATGCTCAGTAACATTCGCTATATTATCAATTTATCATTTCTACATCACGAATTCATGGTTTCAACTTCACGAATTCGTGATTTCAACTTTCTCATTCACGATATCAACTTTATCATTCACAATTTCAACATCATCAAGTTCACGATTTCAACTTCACGAATTCACAATTTCAACTTCATCAATTTAACTATTTCAACTTCACGAATTCGTGATTTCAACATTCTCATCATGCATTTCACCATTTCAACTTCATCAATTTCACGATTTCAACTTCACGAATTGAATTCACGATTTCAACTTCATCAATTTAACTATTACAACTTCACGAATTCGTAATTTCAACTTAGCTACACATTTGGAATCGCAATCTCCCTAATATGATATGCGGTCCATGTTATGTGTCTACATGCAAATATTCCTAGTATATTCTGGTATTGCAGCTAACCAGCTTTGTCTGTTTTATGTAACAGCTAGTACGATGTTCAATTTGTGGTTATAATTGCTTCATGTTGCTGCATTTATTATAAATAGCTTACTGGTTCTGTGTTAACCCAATTCATTCTGGATACATTTAAAGGCTTTTGCAATCAACATACATCCAGACCAGCTGCAGCGTGACGCTGCATGCTGATCAGGATCTATGTTGTTTGCTATATAGCCATGTGTCTTAGCAAAATCATCTCTGAATAGCAAACAGCATAGAGCCTAATCAGACGGAACGTTCCATGGCAGCTGATCTGGCTCTATGTTCTGTTTGAACGGTATCCAGAATCAAATGGGTTAATACAACATCACATCCAGCATGCTCATTAATATTTTTTTCTAAATATTTTCGAAACCTAATCAAGACAAGGGTGGATTGGGTTGTCTGACGGGTGTGTGGTGTGATTGGGTTGTCTGAAGGGTGTGTGGTGTGATTGGGTTGTCTGAAGGGTGTGTGGTGTGAGTGGGTTGTCTGAAGGGTGTGTGGTGTGATTGGGTTGTCTGAAGGGTGTGTGGTGTGAGTGGGTTGTCTGAAGGTGGTGGTGTGAGTGGGTTGTCTGAAGGGTGTGTGGTGTGAGTGGGTTGTCTGAAGGGTGTGTGGTGTGAGTGGGTTGTCTGAAGGGTGTGTGGTGTGATTGGGTTGTCTGAAGGGTGTGTGGTGTGAGTGGGTTGTCTGAAGGGTGTGTGGTGTGAGTGGGTTGTCTGAAGGGTGTGTAGTGTGATTGGGCTGTCTGAAGGGTGTGTGGTGTGAGTGGGTTGTCTGAAGGGTGTGTGGTGTGATTGGGTTGTCTGAAGGTGTGTGGTGAGTGGGTGTCTGAATGGTGTGTGGTGTGATTGGGTTGTCTGAAGGGTGTGTGGGTGATTGGGTTGTCTGCAGTGTGTGGTGTGATTGGTTGTCTGAAGGTGTGTGTGTGATTGGTTGTCTGAAGGGTGGGTGTGTGATGGGTGTGTGAAGGTGTGTGTGTGATTGGGTTGTCTGCGGTGTGTGGTGTGGTGTGGTGTGGTGTTGGTGTGGTGTGGTGTGGTGTGGTGGGTGTGGTGTGTGGGTGTGGTGTGGTGTTGGTTGGTGTGGTGTGTGTTGTTGTGTGGTGTTGTGTGTTGTGGTGTTGGTGTGGTGTGGTTTGGTGTGGTGTGTTGTGTGTGGTGTGTGGTGTTGGTGTGGTGTGGTGTTGGTGTTGGTGTGTGTGGTGTGGTGGTGTGGTGGTGTGGTGTGGTGTGGTGTGGTGTGGTGTTGGTGTGGTGTGGTGTGGTTGTGGTGTGGTGTGGTGTGGTGTGTGTGGGTGGTGTGGTGTGGTGTGGGTGTGGTGGTGTGGGTGGGGTGGTGTGTGTGGTGTGTGTGTGTGTGTGGTGTGGTGTGGTGTGGTGGGGTGTGGTGTGGTGTGGTGTGGTGTGGTGTCTGGGTGTGTGTGTTGTGGGTGGGTGGGCGGGCGGTGCGGTGCGGTGCGGTGCGGTGCGGTGCGGTGCGGTGCGGTGCGGTGCGGTGCGGTGCGGTGCGGTGCGGTGCGGTGCGGTGCGGTGCGGTGCGGTGCGGCGCGGCGCGGCGTGGCGTGGCGTGGCGTGGCGTGGCGTGGTGTGGTGTGGTGCGGTGCGGTGCGATGCGAGCGGAGCGGAGGTGCGCTGCTGTGCTGTGCTGTGCTGTGCTGTGCTGTGCGGTGCGGTCGCGGCGCGTGCGTGCCTGCGTTATATCCCTATAGGAACGTCTACAGCGTAAAGGATTATGTACATTATTAACATATTGACCAATCAAACTGGTTTTGTAATTTGTAAAATTTTAGTTGTAATTACATGTATAACAATTGTCTGCGTTTCATCTCGGTATGAAATGTCAGTTTATTGTGTGATTTACGTTTATTTATCGTCGCTACCGGTTGCCCATATGAGCGACTCCTCCTGAAGTGATTAGTCATTTTAGATTTTTGGAGGATAATGCAATGATACAGACAGAGAGACCCATTCCAGAATCTCCTCTGGTCTTTTACGTGCACAGTGTAAAGCACCGACACCAGACCTCGGTTTAATGTCCCATCTGAAAGACTGTTAATTTTATTAGGATCAGACAGGGGATCAAACCTGCGATCCCTGGATTATCAGTCAACGTTTTAACCACTGGACTACATATCCGTCTGTTGAAGGGGGTGGTATGGGGGTAGCCAATATATTTACATCACCTTTATCATTCACGAATTTCACAATTTCAACTTCATCAATTTAACGATTTCAATTTCACGAATTCACGATTTCAACTTCATGAAATTAACAATTGCAATGAATATAAGAATTCTACTCTACTACACGAATTCACATAAATGAAATGATGAATTTTACCGTGGTGAAATGGATACCGTGTCGGACTTGTGACAAAGATTGTGAGTTCGAAACTCGTCAGAAGCTGGGTACTGGTGCCCTACTCTTAAATCCACATTGTATCATCTCTCCCCATCATGCTGATGAATTCCACCAGAAATGCGGTCTCGAAAGATTAAACTAAAATTTAAATTAAAAAAAAATTGGACGCGCGATTTCTCACTTCTCCACGTTTATTTATCGTCGCTACCGGTTGCCCATATGAGCGACGCCTCCTGAAGAGATTAGTAATTTTAGATGTTGGAGGATAGTGCAATGATACAGACAGAGACCCATTCCAGAGTCTCCTCTGGTTCTTTTACGTGCACGGTGTAAAGCACCGACACGAGACCTCGGTTTAACGTCCCATCTGAAAGACTGTTAATTTTATTAGGGTCAGACGGGGGATCGAACCTGCGATCCCTAGATTACCAGTCCAGTGTGTTACCACTGGACTACAGATCACTTCTCCAAACTATTTTACAGTAGTATTTAAATGGGAAAACAACCGTCTGCATTGTCCAATTCCACTCATCAAGTAATGACATCGTCCCAAGTAATTTCTTCTTCATCAACAACAGAATGATTTCAAACAACACTTATTACGATTACAATGTTTTCTACTATAATAATTCCAAGGAACTGATATAACAGTTGTAGATCTAGTTCTTTTATTGTTTCCGTTGTGGATTTAGAGCCGCGACGACGACTTTGGTCATATGGCGATTGCCCGGCTGTTATTGGGTGCCCCCCCAGGCCACCCGTATTTCAGGTTAGGACGGACACCAGGGTAAAATGATCGTCACTCCACAAGCCAAATGGATGGCTTCCTCACGTCAAACAATCCGACATCCCCAGTGGGATTCGAGTCTGTCGCGATACTAGTCAAGTTATTTGTAGCCAACGACTTTACCCTCTCGACCACCGACTCCCCGCGCAATAAAATCTGATATCAAATTATCGTTCCTACAAAACAGACAGGTTAATATTGCAGCAGTTATCACGTTGGACTGCGAATCCAGGGGCCGCATGTTCGATCCCCGGACCTATCCTAATGCTATTAATAGTTGTTCAGCAAATCTCTAATTCGTTTACAACAAGTAACCCGTGAAACGCTGTAACGGTAACGGTAAAGTGTTTGTTTATTATGCTGTTCCCCACCCACCACTATTGGCTAGACTTTCTGACGTATGAGACACCTCTTATGACAGACTTGTCTGGTAATCCATGTATCACTGGTTCGATCTGACCCTAATAAAATTAACATTCTTTAAGATGGGACATTAAACAGATGTTTCGTGTAGGTGCTGTACACCGTGCACGTAAAAGAACCAGAGGATACTCTGGAATTGGTCGTTGTATGTAGGCTACCATTCCACTATCCTCCAGAGACTAATATCTTTATGAGGCGTCGCTCAAATGGGCAACCGGTAGCGACAATAGATAAACGCAAAAACACACACACGTTACAAGAGGACACTGTGTACACACTCATCATACCATATACTGACACGAAAAAGAAAGTGTGCACTTGGTTAGAGGGAAACTTATATACTTATATTCACACGTAAAACAATGTTCTGAAAATTATCAAATTTCAGTTAAAAGTAAAACATCGTGTAGCCAATACATTTATGCACATTTTGATACCAAATTTGCCTATTTATTGCTTCAATATATAGTATAAAATTGTCCATCTAACCAAGTTACAGACGGATCTGTAGTCCAGTGGTAACACGTTGGACTGGTAATCCAGGGATCGCAGGTTCAATCCCCCGTCTGACCCTAATAAAATTAACAGTCTTTCAGATGGGACGTTAAACCGAGGTCTCATGTCGATGCTTTACACAGTGCACGTAAAAGAACCAGAGGAGTCTCTAGAATGGGTCTCTGTCTGTATCATTGCACTATCCTCCAAAATCTAAAATAACTAATCTCTTCAGGAGGCGTCGCTCATATGGGCAACCGGTAGCGACCATAAATAAACGTAAAACACACACTCTAACCAAGTGCCCACTTTCTTTTTCGTGTCAGTATATGCATCGAAAGAACAAAATGTGGATTTCAATTGTTTACCAAGTCCAATGAACTAAAACGTAAATAAAGATAATTACTCATATAACGGGGATGTTCGATCGTGTTCTTTGTCGACTGCTGCTAGAAACATACAGAGCGCATTCTACGCAATTCGTTTCAATACTAACTCATTGTTTATCTATAGGAACTCTACAGTAATCGAATTTAAAAAAATATTTCCAATTATGTTGTCAGATAAAACATGATTATCTAAATTGCAAAACGTATTATTTCTTATCTCTAAATGTTATCAATTATATAATATAGCACATTCCCATCCCATATATATACGACTGGAGTGGAAGTCGTGATAGCGCAGTGGATGCACGTTCGCTTCAGGTGCGAAATGTCTGGAGTTCGAACCCAGCTGGAGCCGTTACGATTGTGCCCTTAGGCAAGGCATTTAAATTCCACATTGCCTCTTCTCTCTCCTTTATGGCGATGGATTCCATCAGGAAGCAGGTCTCGAGATTGATTAATATAAGTTGAAAGAACTTGTTTCGCTATCGAGCTAAAAAAATAAATGTGTATAAACTAATAGAGGTCAAATGTATAATATTCAATTCAACAATTTATAGCAAATATTACCGTCTCCGTGGCCTAGTGGTTAAGGTGTCCGTCTACGGAGCGGGAGGTCGAAGGTTCAGATCTTATGCAAGACATTTAAATTCCACGTTGCCTCTTCTCTCTCCCTCGTGGCGATGGATTCCACCAGAAATGAGGTATCGAGAGTGATTACTATAAGTTGTAAAATAAATTTGTAAAAACTACTAGACTACTCCCCCCCCCCAGCTTGTTTCGCTGTTGTGTGACGTCAGAGGCAGTAACGATGTTGACAGGATGCTTGCCTGCCTGTATACAAATACGGATCTGTAGTGCAGTGGTTAACACGTTGGACTGGTAATCCAGGGATCGCAGGTTCGATCCCCCGCCTGACCCTAATATAATTAACAGTTTTTCAGATGGGACGTTAAGCCGACCGTGGTCTCGTGTCGGTGATTTACACCGTGCACGTAAAAGAACCAGAAGAGACTCTGGAATGGGTCTCTGTCTGTATCATGCACTATCCTCCAAATATATAAACTAACTAATCTCTTCAGGAGACGTCGCTCATATGGACAACCGGTAGCGACGATAAATAAACGTAAAACAAAAACAAAAAAGTATAGCCCACTGATAATTTACAAACAATAGACGGATCAGGGGCGACTGATTGAATGTGTGCATGTAAGTGCGAGTGTTTGGGTTAGAGAGCGAGAGCATGAGAGTTAAACAAAAATGCTATATTCATTTCTTATTGAAAATTAAATGTTTTATGTACATGCATCTAGAATGGGGAAAAATAAAAATAATAAAAAATAAAAAAAAGACCAGGGGCGACGCCTCAATATGTATATTAGTCGTATTATTGTATGGAGGATAGTGCTCGCCCATATGGTTCGCCGGAGGCGAGGGTAAATAAGCTCAATCATTATCGGAGGCTAGTGCAGGATACAGAAGACATTTCAATTGCAGAAGGCACCCCTGATTCTTTTACATGCCCGATGTATAGCACAGATACATGAGATCTCTGTTTATAGTCCCATCTGAAAGAATTGTGGAAGTCGTGATAGCGCAGTGGATGCGCGTTCGTTTCAGGTGTGAAAGGTCCGGAGTTCGAGCCCAGCTGGAGCCGTTACGATTGCGCCCTTAGGCAAGGCATTTAAATTCCATGTTGCCTCTTCTCTCTCCCTCCTGGCGATGGATTCCACCAGGAATGAGGTATCGAGAGTGATTAATATAAGTTGTAAGAACTTGTTTCGCAATCGAGCTAAAATATGTATTGTATGAACATCTGAAAGACTGCTAATATTATCAGGGTCAGACGTGGGCTCGAACTTGCGCCCATTCGACACGCTGTCCAACTTGTTAATCAACAGACCACTGACCCCAGGTATGCAATGATATGTATTCCTGAAACCAGAACGATACAATTATTAAAGTGTATTGTTTGACACCTTTCGTCAGTCCCCACCCCTAGTCCAAATATTTAGACTTGACAATGTGACAAATTGTTTACTATCAAGGCACATAACAGAAAAGAAACAACTATGTATATAGAGGTCTTATATAAAGCTTAAACTTTATTTATTTTACAACGATTGCGAAGCAAGTTTTAACAACTTATATTAATCACTCTCGTTGGATCTGATGAAAGCGTAACTGTGGTCATTCGTGTGGTAGGAAACCGGAGTACCCGGAGAAAACCCACCTGTCCGATCTGGCGACCACCGTATCATCTCACATACTTCCTGGTCCGAGGATCGAACCCGGGTTGCATTGGTGAGAAGCGAGCGCGCTAACCACTGCGCTAATTGTCTCATATATAGGACTATATCTCCACCCCCTTACACACCCCGGGGTTAGTAGCAAGAGACAAATGTCATCACGAACCTTTCCACTAATCTGTTGTTTCAATTTCCATGACAACGTCTTTCTCGTGTTATAATCCTCTCCGTACTGCGTTGACCACGCCCTCTGAAATCCCGTCGGCATGTCGCCGTCGGAATATAATCCTGGATTTTTAAACTAGTAAATTTTAAGAAAACATTTTAGGGCATGTATTCCATATTCCAACAACACACATCTAATGCTACTTTTATGTATACATAAGTGTTAAGTGCGCATATCTCCAACTTTATTATCTCTACAATCCGTTAGCAGCGTCAATTTGAATTCATTGAAATGAATGATCGCTTTCACAACAATGAATGGATAAAATGCGCATAGATAAAGTAGTTGTGACCTCCGTTTTCTTGCCGTACAAAATGGTTATACAAATATAGATAAAACATTTAAAGAATACCATTAATACGAAACAACAGATCGTCGTATTTAATAAAAACTAATACGTTTAGATTTTAACACCGTGATACAAATGGGGGGAAACACTGTCGTTTTAAAATTAATATTTAATATGCTGTCAATTATTATCTGTTAACATAGTCGCCCAAATGCATTTATGCGGTGGCGACTTTAAATAAATTTATATAGTTAGTTAGTATCTGTTAACATACGGATCTGTAGCCCAGTGGTAACACGCTGGACTAGTAATCCAGCGATCGCAGGTTCGATCCCCCGTCTGACCCTAATAAAATTAACAGTCTTTCAGATGGGACGTTAAACCGAGGTCTCGTGTCGGTGCACGTAAAAGAACCAGAGGTGGCTCCGGAATGGATCTCTGTCTGTATAATTGCGCTATCATCCAACAATCTAAAATGACTAATCTCTCCAGGAGCGTCGCTCATATGGGCAACCGGTAGCGACGATAAATAAAAGTAAAACACACACTGTTAATAAGAGGCATTTGATCAAAACTTATAATCATGTTATAGCCGACACTGTGCATAATTATAAGTAAAATCCCCTTTATTACACACAGATCCCCCTCCGTGGTCGATAGGTTACGGTCACCGACTCGTATACCACTATAACCTATCATCACTGATGGTCACGGGTTCGAGTCCCGCTCAGAACGTTTCTCTTTATATAAAAAACATTGGTCGTTTCTTACGGAGGTTTGTGCACCAACCGCTGGAGCCTGCCCAGGAAAGGTGTTATTAGGTAAACTGTCCGTCACTCAAATGGGCAACCGGTAGCGCCGTTAAATAAACTTTAAAAACATGTGCACACAAACGGAGATCGTTGGGCGCCATTGAGCGATCTATTTTAAAATTGTCCCGACCTCTGGACGATCTCTCAAAAATGTCTTTCTGTGTAAATACTTGGGAGAACCTTGTGCGCTCGTTGTGCGATTGACATGCAAAATATAACTGTCATTGCGATATATATTGAACGACCACTGAGAGATCAATGGATAGATACAAAGCATCATGTAGCGACTACTGGGGTTTTGCTGAGGGCTAGTTTTGCGACAAAGAGATATATGGAGATCGTTGAGAGATCAGGTGCGACCAAGAGAGATCACTCAAAGACCAGAAAGATCGCCGATAGATCGATCACTGGACGCTCCTTGAGGGATCGTTGAGAGATTAGGTGCGACCAAGAGAGATCACTCAAAGACCAGAAAGATCGCCGATAGATCGATCACTGGACGCTCCTTGAGGGATCGTTGAGAGATCAGGTGCGACCAAGAGAGATGACTCAAAGACCAGAAAGATCGCCGATAGATCGATCACTGGACGCTCCTTGAGGGATCGTTGAGAGATCAGGTGCGACCAAGAGAGATCACTCAAAGACCAGAAAGATCGCCGATAGATCGATCACTGGACGCTCCTTGAGGGATCGTTGAGAGATCAGGTGCGACCAAGAGAGATCACTCAAAGACCAGAAAGATCGTCGAAAGATCGATCACTGGACGCTCCTTAAGGGATCGTTGAGAGATCAGGTGCGACCAAGAGAGATCACTCAAAGACCAGAAAGATCGTCGAAAGATCGATCACTGGACGCTCCTTGAGGGATCGATGAGAGATCAGGTGCGACCAAGAGAGATCACTCAAAGACCAGAAAGATCGTCGAAAGATCGATCACTGGACGCTCCTTGAGGGATCGTTGAGAGATCAGGTGCGACCAAGAGAGATCACTCAAAGACCAGAAAGATCGTCGAAAGATCGATCACTGGACGCTCCTTGAGGGATCGTTGAGAGATCAAGTGCGACCAAGAGAGATCACTCAAAGACCAGAAAGATCGTCGAAAGATCGATCACTGGACGCTCCTTGAGGGATCGTTGAGAGATCAGGTGCGACCAAGAGAGATCACTCAAAGACCAGAAAGATCGCCGATAGATCGATCACTGGACGCTCCTTGAGGGATCGTTGAGAGATCAGGTGCGACCAAGAGAGATCACTCAAAGACCAGAAAGATCGTCGAAAGATCGATCACTGGACGCTCCTTAAGGGATCGTTGAGAGATCAGGTGCGACCAAGAGAGATCACTCAAAGACCAGAAAGATCGTCGAAAGATCGATCACTGGACGCTCCTTGAGGGATCGATGAGAGATCAGGTGCGACCAAGAGAGATCACTCAAAGACCAGAAAGATCGTCGAAAGATCGATCACTGGACGCTCCTTGAGGGATCGTTGAGAGATCAGGTGCGACCAAGAGAGATCACTCAAAGACCAGAAAGATCGTCGAAAGATCGATCACTGGACGCTCCTTGAGGGATCGTTGAGAGATCAGGTGCGACCAAGAGAGATCACTCAAAGACCAGAAAGATCGTCGAAAGATCGATCACTGGACGCTCCTTGAGGGATCGTTGAGAGATCAGGTGCGACCAAGAGAGATCACTCAAAGACCAGAAAGATCGTCGAAAGATCGATCACTGGACGCTCCTGGAGGGATCGTTGAGAGATCAGGTGCGACCAAGAGAGATCACTCAAAGACCAGAAAGATCGTCGAAAGATCGATCACTGGACGCTCCTTGAGGGATCGTTGAGATATCAGGTGCGACCAAGAGAGATCACTCAGAGACCAGAAAGATCGTCGAAAGATCGATCACTGGACGCTCCTTGAGAGATCGTTGAGAGATCAGGTGCGACCAAGAGAGATCACTCAAAGACCAGAAAGATCGTCGAAAGATCGATCACGGACGCTCCTTGAGGGATGGTTGAGAGATCAGGTGCGACCAAGAGAGAACACTCAAAGACCAGAAAGATCGTCGAAAGATCGATCACTGGACGCTCCTGAGGGATCGTTGAGAGATCAGGTGCGACCAAGAGAGATCACTCAAAGACCAGAAAGATCGTCGAAAGATCGATCACTGGACGCTCCTTGAGGGATCGTTGAGAGATCAGGTGCGACCAAGAGAGATCACTCAAAGACCAGAAAGATCGTCGAAAGATCGATCACTGGACGCTCCTTGAGGGATCGTTGAGAGATCAGGTGCGACCAAGAGAGATCACTCAAAGACCAGAAAGATCGTCGAAAGATCGATCACTGGACGCTCCTTGAGGGATGGTTGAGAGATCAGGTGCGACCAAGAGAGAACACTCAAAGACCAGAAAGATCGTCGAAAGATCGATCACTGGACGCTCCTTGAGGGATCGTTGAGAGATCAGGTGCGACCAAGAGAGATCACTCAAAGACCAGAAAGATCGTCGAAAGATCGATCACTGGACGCTCTTGAGGGATCGTTGAGAGATCAGGTGCGACCAAGAGAGATCACTCAAAGACCAGAAAGATCGTCAAAAGATCGATCACTGGACGCTCCTTGAGGGATCGTTGAGAGATCAGGTGCGACCAAGAGAGATCACTCAAAGACCAGAAAGATCGTCGAAAGATCGATCACTGGACGCTCCTTGAGGGATGGTTGAGAGATCAGGTGCGACCAAGAGAGATCACTCAAAGACCAGAAAGATCGTCGAAAGATCGATCACTGGACGCTCCTTGAGGGATCGTTGAGAGATCAGGTGCGACCAAGAGAGATCACTCAAAGACCAGAAAGATCGTCGAAAGATCGATCACTG
>CM026399.1:31345247-31361018 GCA_014843695.1 Archivesica marissinica
GGGATCGTTGAGAGATCAGGTGCGACCAAGAGAGATCACTCAAAGACCAGAAAGATCGTCGAAAGATCGATCACTGGACGCTCCTTGAGGGATCGTTGAGAGATCAGGTGCGACCAAGAGAGATCACTCAAAGACCAGAAAGATCGTCGAAAGATCGATCACTGGACGCTCCTTGAGGGATCGTTGAGAGATCAGGTGCGACCAAGAGAGATCACTCAAAGACCAGAAAGATCGTCGAAAGATCGATCACTGGACGCTCCTTGAGGGATGGTTGAGAGATCAGGTGCGACCAAGAGAGAACACTCAAAGACCAGAAAGATCGTCGAAAGATCGATCACTGGACGCTCCTTGAGGGATCGTTGAGAGATCAGGTGCGACCAAGAGAGATCACTCAAAGACCAGAAAGATCGTCGAAAGATCGATCACTGGACGCTCCTTGAGGGATCGTTGAGAGATCAGGTGCGACCAAGAGAGATCACTCAAAGACCAGAAAGATCGTCGAAAGATCGATCACTGGACGCTCCTTGAGGGATCGTTGAGAGATCAGGTGCGACCAAGAGAGATCACTCAAAGACCAGAAAGATCGTCGAAAGATCGATCACTGGACGCTCCTTGAGGGATGGTTGAGAGATCAGGTGCGACCAAGAGAGATCACTCAAAGACCAGAAAGATCGTCGAAAGATCGATCACTGGACGCTCCTTGAGGGATCGTTGAGAGATCAGGTGCGACCAAGAGAGATCACTCAAAGACCAGAAAGATCGTCGAAAGATCGATCACTGGACGCTCCTTGAGGGATCGTTGAGAGATCAGGTGCGACCAAGAGAGATCACTCAAAGACCAGAAAGATCGTCAAAAGATCGATCACTGGACGCTCCTTGAGGGATCGTTGAGAGATCAGGTGCGACCAAGAGAGATCACTCAAAGACCAGAAAGATCGTCGAAAGATCGATCACTGGACGCTCCTGGAGGGATCGTTGAGAGATCAGGTGCGACCAAGAGAGATCACTCAAAGACCAGAAAGATCGTCGAAAGATCGATCACTGGACGCTCCTTGAGGGATCGTTGAGAGATCAGGTGCGACCAAGAGAGATCACTCAAAGACCAGAAAGATCGTCGAAAGATCGATCACTGGACGCTCCTTGAGGGATCGTTGAGAGATCAGGTGCGACCAAGAGAGATCACTCAAAGACCAGAAAGATCGTCAAAAGATCGATCACTGGACGCTCCTTGAGGGATCGTTGAGAGATCAGGTGCGACCAAGAGAGATCACTCAAAGACCAGAAAGATCGTCGAAAGATCGATCACTGGACGCTCCTTGAGGGATGGTTGAGAGATCAGGTGCGACCAAGAGAGATCACTCAAAGACCAGAAAGATCGTCGAAAGATCGATCACTGGACGCTCCTTGAGGGATCGTTGAGAGATCAGGTGCGACCAAGAGAGATCACTCAAAGACCAGAAAGATCGTCGAAAGATCGATCACTGGACGCTCCTTGAGGGATCGTTGAGAGATCAGGTGCGACCAAGAGAGATCACTCAAAGACCAGAAAGATCGTCGAAAGATCGATCACTGGACGCTCCTTGAGGGATGGTTGAGAGATCAGGTGCGACCAAGAGAGATCACTCAAAGACCAGAAAGATCGTCAAAAGATCGATCACTGGACGCTCCTTGAGGGATCGTTGAGAGATCAGGTGGACAAAGAGAGATCACTCAAAGACCAGAAAGATCGCCGATATATCGATCACTGGACACTCCTTGAGGGATCGTTGAGAGATCGATCACTGGGCGCTCCTTGAGGGATCGATCACTGGGCGCTCCTTGAGGGATCGATCACTGGGCGCTCCTTGAGGGATCGTTGATAGAAACAAAATAGTCAGGTGAGCGATACAGGGCCATCATGCCCTCTTGTTAGGGTTTTTGTTAGGGTTTTTGTTAGAATTAGTGTTATTGTTAGTCTTAGGGCTGAGCATCACGTACACGTACCTGTAATTACTTGCAATTAATTGCACAAATTAAGAACATGTCCGAATTGCCCTGTATGAGATACACATGAATTGAAAGAGATTGGGCCGTCATCCTTGATAAAACTTGACCATTCAGCCTCTTTCCACGAACAATGTTTACATTACACGCACACAGGCAATCATATTTAACGGAAATTGCCCTGTATGAGATAAGTTTAAACTTTATTTATTTATTATATATTTTACAAATTATTGCGAAACAACTTAAATTAATCACTCTTGTTGGCGCAGATGAAAGCGTAAATGTGGTCATTCGTGAGGGAGGGAACGGGAGTACCCAGAGCAAACCCACCTGTCCGATCTGGCGACCACCGTACCATCTCACATACTTCCCGGTCTGAGGATCGAACACGGATTGTATTGGTGCACTAACCACTGTGCTATCCGGACAGCCTGTATGGGATACAAATGTATCAACAGAGATTGGGCCAGTGTATCGAAGTAAAGTGACCACCATAGAATCATGACCACTTGTCTATAAAATAGTGACTCCCGTTAAAACAGTAATGATCCCCTTGATGATATCTATAAAATATTGACCTCGACCTAATCGATCATTAACTGACTATTAACTGCACGTGTTATTCTTGCTAATACGTGTTGTTGTGGCTGCCGTTGCTGCTTCAGTAAGTAAGTAAATGATTTATAATTGTGACATGCGCATACAGTCAAACCTGTCTTAACTAGCCAGCCAAGGGAATCACAGAAAGTGGCTGCTTAGCACAGGTGGCTGCTAAATAGAAGTCAACTTAATAATAATAAAAACAACATATTGGAAATCTGGAAACTGGCTGCTTAATAGAGATGATTACTAAGGTTTGACTAGCCAGCCAAAGGAATCACAGAAATTGGCTGCTTAATAGAGGTCAAATGATTAATAAAAACAACATATTGGGAATCTGGAAACTGGCTGCTTAATACAGGTTGGCTGCTTAATAGAGGTGACCACTACGATTTGACTAGCCAGCCAACGGAATCACATACATTGGCTACTTATGAGGTTAGGATTAAGAGGCTAGAATTATTAGGCCAGGAGTATGAGGATAGGATTATGAGGTTATGATTATGAGGCTAGGATTATGAGGTTAGGATTATGAGGCTAGGATTATGGATTATGAGGTTAGGATTATGAGGCTAGGATTATGGATTATAAGGTTAGGATTATGAGGCTAGGATTATGGATTATAAGGTTAGGATTATGAGGCTAGGATGTTGAGGCTAGGATTATGGATTATGAGGTTAGGATTATGAGGTTAGGATTATGAGGTTAGGATGTTGAGGTTAGGATGTTGAGGTTAGGATTATGAGGTTAGGAATATGAGGCTAGGAGTATGAGGTTAGGATTATGAGGTTAGGATTATGAGGTTAGGATTATGAGGCTAGGATTATGAGGTTAGGATTATGAGGCTAGGATTATGAGGCTAGGATTATGAGGCTAGGATTATGAGGTTAGGATTATGAGGCTAGGATTATGGATTATGAGGTTAGGATTATGAGGCTAGGATTATGGATTATAAGGTTAGGATTATGAGGCTAGGATTATGAGGCTAGGATTATGGATTATAAGGTTAGGATTATGAGGCTAGGATGTTGAGGCTAGGATTATGGATTATGAGGTTAGGATTATGAGGTTAGGATTATGAGGTTAGGATGTTGAGGTTAGGATTATGAGGTTAGGATGTTGAGGTTAGGATTATGAGGTTAGGAATATGAGGCTAGGAGTATGAGGTTAGGATTATGAGGTTAGGATTATGAGGTTAGGATTATGAGGTTAGGATGTTGAGGTTAGGATTATGAGGTTAGGATTATGAGGTTAGGATTATGAGGTTAGGATTATGAGGCTAGGATTATGAGGTTAGGATTATGAGGTTAGGATGTTGAGGTTAGGATTATGAGGTTAGGATGTTGAGGTTAGGATTATGAGGTTAGGATTATGAGGTTAGGAATATGAGGCTAGGAATATGAGGCTAGGATTATGAGGTTAGGATTATGAGGCCGACTCGCAACAAACACTAATTATTATTTATAAACTTTTAATTTTGCATCAAATAAATATAGACATTCAATAAAATGTAACATTGATAAATGATGTACATGCAATTAAAACTAATATAGCATCACATAAAGGTACATATTTACATATAAAAGAAAATATCAAACCTTCAATTGGCCCAAAATGTATCACAAAAATAATAATAACATGTTCCCAGTATGGTAGGATATGGCATATTCAAGTGAGGGACTTCTATGAAACAGTATAACAATGTACAGCAATATAACACGGTTTCTGTAATATACAATGATGCACATAAAAGTATAATTGTGAAGAATCAAGCTTTAGGGAGTGGGGGCTGGTGTGGGGGCTGGTGTGGGGGCTGACCCTTGAGAGGAACCAACTCTCTCTGAAATGAGTTATATAATCAGCAAACAACAAAAAAGTGCACTTTATTTCAAACTTATTTTATTTTTTCAATTTTTTACAGTAATGACATTAATACAAAATTATAACGAATTCTTCTGTTTAAAAGTCCACGTTGAGATCTGGCTTTTCCTTCTATGTTCTCTATAAATGAAAATATAAATATGTGTAACCATTTGGAATGCGAGGGAGGTCCCGTACATGGGCTCTAGAAACAGGTCACATATAGGTAAAAGTTTGATCAAATCTCACTGCATATGTTTGTTTTACGTTTATTTATCATCGCTACCGGTTGTCCATGAGCGACGCCTCCTGAAGAGATTAGTCATTTTAGATGTTTGGAGGCTAGTGCAATGATACAGACAGAGACCCATTCTAGAGTCTCCTCTGGTTCTTTTACGTGCACGGTGTAAAACACCGACATAAAACCTCGGTTTAAAGTCCCATCTGAAAGACTGTTAATTTTATTAGGGACAGACGGGGGATAAAACCTGCGATCCCTGGATTACCAGTCCACCACTGGACTACAAATCCATCTGACCATATATTATTGTATGTTGCTTAAAAGTATTTTTTTAACACTTTCAACCCTCTGTAACTTATTAGATTAGTCCATGCTACTGATTGGAACTATTACATTGGTCCATTCCTATTATAAGACTAGTCCATTTCTGGAGAAAGCATATTTTTCCATTCGAAAACTATTGACAGATGAGCGAGAAAGTTCATTAAGGGAGGGCTCTGCACTTACAAATGGGTCGATTGTCCAGTGGTGAACATGTTATTGTCCAGTGGTGAACATGTTGGACTGCGAATCTAGGGATCACAGGTTCGAGTCACATCTGACCGTAATAATATTAACAGTTTTTCAGATGGGACTTTAAACCGAGGTCTCGTGTCGGTGCTTTACACTGTGTACGTAAAAGAACAAGAGGAGACTCTGGAATGGGTCTCTGTCTGTATCATTGCACTATCCTCTAAAATATAAAATGACTAATCTCTTCAGGAGGCGTCGCTCATATGAGCAACTGGTAGCGACGATAAATAAACTTAACAACATACATTTAAGCCCCTTTTCACATTTTCAACATTCCAAGCAAGATCACAGAATTATTAACCCTTTGTCTGCTGAGTAAATAAAATCACATTTACAAACAACATAGATCCAGATCAGCCGCAACGTAACACCACGTTTGATCAGGATCTTTGTTGTTTGCTATTCAGCCAAATGTTTTAGCAACACTATCCTAATAGCAAACAGCATAGAGCCTGATCAGACGGCACGTTCTGAGCCGTCTGATCTGGCTCTATGCTGTTTGCAGAAGTGATTTTAACTGCCGCTAGCTTCAAATGGTTAATGTAGGTACATTCAATGTCCCATATAGAGTTAGACACTTCTAAGGCATGCGTAGAATAGAGATATATAAAACACAGAAATTTGTCCGTGGTCGAGTGGTTAAGGTCGCTGACTTGTATACCACTGTAACCTATCATCACTGATGGTCATGGGTTCAAGCCCCGCTCAGGCAGTGTCTCATTCATATGAAAAAGTTGGCAGTTTCTTACAGAGGTTGGTGCACCGCTGGAGCTTGCCCAGGAAAGGTGTTGTTAGGTAAACTGCCCATCGCTCAAATGGGCAACCGGTAACGAAATTCTATAAACTTAAATTAAAAAAATGTGTACACAAACGGAGTTCATTGGGCGGGCGCCCATTGAGCGATACAAAATTGCCCCAATCCCGAAAATTAAAAAAACAATTACCGTACCTCGGATAATCTTGTGACTGTTTGTAAAAATATGGCAAAATATGGTTTCGAAATATCTTGCTTTGTAGCCACCATAACAAGAGGATATTTGCTTGTTTCAGATCAAATTGCATTTCAATAATGAATAATTACAACATCTTGCAATGTTGCGATTCTGATTGGTTGATTCAACCCATGTGATCGACATTCAGTTCACAATGGGAGCAAAAATATTCTATCTCATTAATATTCACAGGCTTAGGCAGACTACTTTTTCAACTTCTTCAAGACGACTGGGTTGATAAACATTTCAATGGTATAGACCTACTTACAAGCGATTCTGATTGGCTGATTCATCCCATGTGATCGACATTCATTTCACAATGGGAGCAAAAATACTCTATCTCATTAATATTCATAGGCTTAGGCGGACTACTTTTTTCAACTTCTTCAAGACGACTGGGTTGATAAACATTTCAATGATGTAGGCCTACTAACAAGTCTCAATAACAATTAATATTAGTGTAGGTCATTTTTGGTGTAAATTAGGCGTAAAATACCGCTATGAAACGCAGAAAAAGAACATCCAATAGTTAAATGAACATTGAGTGAGAATGTTAGCTTTCTATGTTAAAAAGTGAAATATTTGATCTTAAAAAACAAATTTTATTTTAAGCTGATAAAAATGTATTTATGATAGAAAACGATTCTACCATGCACTAAATGGCGCATTTAAGATGACATCACTGATGGCTTGAACCCGAAAACATTCACAATGCAATGGCTGGGAAACATAAGCATAAAACAGTCAGAAATAACATGTGTTATTCAACTGCTTTTAACCGGTGGAATAACACATTTTATTTCATCTAAAAAATTCTATTTTTCATTGCAACAGCCAATGTACAAATGGAGATATATATATCTGAAACGTTTAGGACTTGAATGATGAAAATGATGTTCGGGGCCTTGTCAGAACCGCGGTGGTGTTGTCCTCATAATTAGACAAGACACTTAAATCCACATTGCCTCTTCTCTCTCCCTCATTAAGATGGATTCCAGCATGTCTCAATGACATCTCGAGAGCGATTAAACTGAAGTTGTAAAACCTTGCTTCACACTCAAATTAAAATAAATTTGTAGAGCTATAGACTTATGACGGAATCTACTTTAGAGAAGGCTGTTTTCCATAATTGATTGCCCAAAATTTCTAAATTGCTTTAAATTGCACCACTCTGGTTTACGGAAGTCTCATGTCTGGATTGAATCAATATTCCTGGTAATAATTGCCCTAGAATTATCTTTGCAATCAAGAAATGATCGTATGTCAAACTAAAGTGCCTTATAGATATTCATGTTAGAGAAATGTTAGTGTCCAATCAAATGTAAGCTATTAATTAACGAACCCTGATGAAACTAAAGTGCTTTTTTGATGCTTTCCAATTCCAATTTATCAGCAATATAAATTGTGTTAAATATCAATCTAGTGCATAAATGAACAAAAGTTGTAACTGATCAATAATTTTATTTATTTTGTCAAATAAAACTGTACAGAATAGTAACTGAAATGTTAGTTTAAACAAATTTATTTTAGCTTAAGGGCACAATCGTAACGGCTCCAGCGGGGCTCGAACTCCAGACCGTTCACACCTGAAGCGAACGCGCATCCACTGCGCCATCACGACTTCCATAAATAAATAATAAATAAATTGTGTTATTCAACTGGTTGAGTGCATTCCTCGCTGCTTTGCGTTTATGGTTCCCTAGCAACAGTTTTACTGTAGTTAATATTGTCAATATTCGAACCCAAGTCTTCAGTGACGTTATCAACACGCCGTATTCAAATTAAGAAATAATAAGTATCAACCATGGTATATCGCAGAATAACCCGAGTTTGAAGTTCTTATGCGTAGAAATATATCACGAAGGCTGAAGGTTATTCTGCGATATACCACGGTTGATACTTATTATTTCGATTCTTAGACACGACTTTAATAATTTTAGACTAGAATCAAAGGAGTATTTTCTTCAAACGCGGTGCTACACAGCTGCATTTGGCTTGCGAAATTTCCTCCCGCGTAAGGGGTGATGACGTTATTTTTTATGGAAAATATCAATCTAGTGCATAAATGAACAAAAGTTGTAACTGATCAATAATTTTATTTATTTTGTCAAATAAAACTGTACAGAATAGTAACAGAAAAACAAGACAGACAAGAGATTATCTGATTCTAAAAATAGCTCACTTCCGCGAATTCCCACGGTAGTATTTACAAACATCACGTGACTTTCATTCATAAAACTTTACATGCATTGTATAAATGGAATAGCCAAAACACGGTGCGCGTGCAGCATAGTTCAAGGTAGGTATATTGCAGAATAACCCGAGGTAGATTTTACCCTACAAGTATGTATGTTATTAGCTGGGTCGTGTTAGAATTACATTTAATGCATGGTATAGGTTGCATCTTTTTCAATCATAAAAACCGCTTCAGCCTAAAATAAAAAGAAAATTTGTTTTGTTTAACCCTTTCAGCACCACAGACCTCTAAATAGGCTTACAAAGTGTAGATCCAGATGAGCCGGCTCGTGACGAGCCGTCTCATCAGGATCTGCACTTTTTGCCAGTAATGTTACTATTTGTAGACAAAATTCCCTATTTTGATAAATGTACTGGTCATAATGTAATTTTCTGATTAATTTATTGGTCTGAAAATATCGTGGACCAGTCCATGTTAGTTACTTGGTGTTGAATGGGTTAAATTAACTTTCAAATAATATTTAACTCATGAATATAGAACGCTATTATTATCACTCGTGGCTATTATGACTCACGATAATAATGCTTTCAATGGTCATTCGGTGAATACATTCGAACAAACAAATATCCTCTATGTATGAATAGTCAACCGTCCATCCTTGTCTATAAAGCGATCTCGCCTATAAGACGACCCCCCTACTTTGGTCATAAAATCTGTGGGTTTTGGCAAACACTCGCATATAAGACGGGTTGATAAAATGGACACAAAACCATGTATAAATTGCATGTTTGTCCAGTTCAAGTTGAAGACATTGTCAATGTGAGAGTGTCTTCTTTTCTAAAAACCTAATTATGGATAACACATTTTAAAAAGAGAACTGTTTTTTTTTAAACAATTTTTTTTTAGCACTCACTTATAAGACGGGAAGCCACTTTGAGGCCATAATCTGGTGGTAAAAAACTTATAGGTGAGCATAAACGGTAGATATTAAATAAATTTAAAAACAAAATTAAAAAAATAAAAATAAAGAAAAGTAGTTTTGCCAAGGATGAATTTGTGTCAATCACTTATCTTTCATCTGAATTCATCGACATAATGATTGAAATAGTTAATGTGCATAACAGTTATATTAGTCATAAAGATATTTTGATCTACGGTATAAGTATGTAAGTGAAGAAACTTAACAATGCAAATACATACCTATATTTACATCGCTATTGCATTTCCTTTAAATCAATAAACGTATATGCCCTTATTGTATCTATTTTCGAGTGAATTTCCTCACTAATGATATGCAGCTGACGCGAAGTTACGGGTATGCAAATTTGCAATGGTGATACAATTATGTAAATATAAGTAATGAATTACGGGTTCATAATTTCCATCTGGGTATGAATTACATTGGGCGTGCCTAATGTTAATGTGAGCATGGCAGCCTTTGGCCTCCACACAAATTAGACATGCCCCAATGTAGTTCATACCCCGATGAAAACTATTGTAACCCGTGATTCATTCCTTAAAGCAGAACTATATCGTAATAAAGGATGTTTTTTGGTAAAATATAAATACTAATGTATGTGTGTTTACAAAAATCGAAAATAGTCGCTCAGAAACGATAAAAATCCAATAAATATACACTGTCGTATACTCGAATTGTTTATCAACAAACGAAATGTGTTTATCAACAAACGAAATGTAAACACGCACAGCGCGCATGCGTGAAACAACCGCGGATGTAGAAATGCACGTTGGAACGTCAACATATTTTGAGCATGAAAGACTTATCTACCGGGGTATCTATCTTCCTCTAATGTCGAATACCTCGCGGGGATGTAGAAATGTCCCAAAAAGACTTAGATAACAGAGGTATGAATCAACATCGCAAGTAATTCAATTAAAAATGAAAACGGGGGACAAATGGGGACGATGCATTCCGAATGTAAACAAGTGCGGACGATGTGTTCTGGTTGTAAACAAGTGCGTGACCGACCGACTCGGAAGTCCTACTTTCAGTTTCGAGTTTGTTTTATAGCAAAAAACACTGTTTACTAATTGAACATAATTATACAAAGTATAATGCTAGAATGTGTAGCAGCATTGCTACCCATACGTAAAATTTGAATTTTTCAAATATCTTTTATTTCATGCGATGTAATGCTGCTTTAATTGTAAATACATAAAGTCCATGAACCAAACATTGCGCAGATTCAACCATCATTGTTACATATTGTCTACATATTGCACATTATAGATAATGTTATTATACGATTATGAATAATTATAAATGTACCATAAACCAAGTGCGAGAAGCTTACTGCTACTAAACAGTTACTTATTTTCAACAAAAAATAGTATGCCGTATAAATATTTCCATGACCACTAAAAAGGAGAGGTCAATCTGCATTAACTATACTACAGAGATTCAAACTCCAGACAATGATGTCACATAGTTACCACTGTCATGATCACTACACCGTTATACGTCACAATTCTTGATCAAATAGCTTAAAACTAGAAATTGTTTTTGAAAGAAAAACATGTGTCTCCACAGTCCACACTCACTGTTGCTTCAGCCAGGATGTGTGTTTTACGTTTATTTATCGTCGCTACCGGTTACCCATATGAGCGACGCCTCCTTAAGAGATTAGTTATTTTAGATTTTGGAGGATAGTGCAATGATACAGACAGAGACCCATTCCAGAATCTCCTCTGGTTCTTTTACGTGCACGATGTAAAGCACAGACACGAGACCTCGGTTTAACGTCCCATCTGAAAGACTGTTAATTTTATTAGGGTCAGCCAGGATGTGTCTCCACACTCACTGTTGCTTCAGGATGTGCTAGATTGGTATCTATATATCCAACGTCCATACTCGATCTCGCCTATAAGACGACCCCCCCCAACTTTGGTCCTGAAATCTATGGGTTTTTGGCATGCACTCTCCTATAAGACGGGTTGATAAAATGGACACCAGATCATGTATAAATTGCATGTTTGTCCAGTTCAAGTTGAAGACATTGTCAATGTGAGAGTGTCTTCTTTTCTAAAAATGGAATTATGGATAACACATTTTTAAAAAAATAATTTTTTAAAAATAATTTTGTTTAGCACTCATATAAATAAGACAGGAAGCATAATCTAGGATGGACACCAGACAAGAATAAATTGCATATTTGGCCAATGCAAGTCTAAGACATGTTCAGTGTCAGTGTGCTTTTTTCTCTCTAAAAAGTAATTATGGGATACCATATAACACATTAAACAAATATTCGATGTATTTAGCTCTCGCTTATAAGACGGGAAGCCACTTTGAGGCCATAATCTGGTGGCAAACAACTCGTCTTATAATCGAGTATGGATGGTACATATACATAGTGGAGTAATACAAGCATAGGAGTGACTATACAGGCCTCGACAATTTTTTAATTTCTTACTCGTCCTACTGGGCGAGTGATGCCACTGTTCCACTCGTCCAGATTGGACTATCACTCGTCCCATGTATTTTAGGAAAATTAAAAATCGTCGGAATTGCACTTTAATTTATTAATAAATGCAATTATGTGGCAGCATAAACACATTAAAATATCCTCAGTGAGTTCCCATTACCACGCCTGGTAATCATTCCGAAGAAAGTAAAATGGATATTATTTTATTTTGTTCCTTCGATTTATATTGGATATTTAGCTGAAATATTCACTCGTCCGACTGGGCAAGCGACTTGGAATTTCTACTCATCCAGATCGAAAAGTCACTCGTAAATACGAGCGGACGAGTGGATTTGTCGAGCCCTGCTATATCAAGACGGTTGAACGCAAGACTGTCGTAACTAGATTTTTGGAAAACTTTTCAGGAGACACAAAATCACTGTTTTCTTTAAAATTAATATTTTTTACCAAAACCCAATGGTTTTAAGTTTAAAATATGGTGTTACAGAGCATAGAAAATGAAAGTATGATGACACATTTATTTGTGAAAGAGATATTAGAGAGAGATATTGACTTATACTGTATTGCGCGCCTTTCCTATTATTATTTCGCTACATTTTGGCAGCAAGACCGTAGTAACTTGACTTACGACTGTTTTGCAAATTCTTTGGCAAAGCCAACGTAACATGCGTGCAATAGTAAGTCTTGTGATAAGGACAATTAGTGGTTGAGGTCTTATCATTTTTCAATAACTGTCAAGAAATTAACTAGAAATTAACTAAATAAACTAGCAACGTGTGTCATATTATGAAGTCATTGCAATAAAAATACAGTACAATGAAGAAATGCCGTATCGATTGTCTCAATTTGGAATGCCAAACCTGCATGTTTACAACTTTCCGGAGAGACAAAACACTGGAGACTTTTTTAAAAACCCAACAAATGGTTTTGGAGAGGAGGCTTTGTGCTATGAAAAATGTTCAAAGGGTAAATCTGCAAATAAATCATCCAACCGGAACAGGATCACAAAATATGCACAACTAGACATCATACTGATGCTGCATGCATAGTTTGGTGAAAATCTAAGGGTTTTGGAGATGAAGTACGGCCACAGACAGACAGACAGACAGGCTGGCTGGCTGGCTGGCGGGGGGACGGGCAGGCAGGCAGGCAGACAGACAGACAGACAGACAGACGGCAATGGTAAAAGCATTATCTTCCTCCTAATTGGGGGAGGCATAACAATAGAAAGCTGCCAGTAATTTTATAATAGTTTGAAATAAAAGAAATAACAGAAATAAGGTTGCCAGTTATTTCATTTCAGAATCATTAGTACAGAAATGTATGATCACACAAAATAAAACAAATAAGAATGTTTTGCTGTACAATTACAGTAGGATGATAGGAAGGGAGATAACTGTGTCAGAGTTAAAGGGATATAGGCATGTTGGAGCTTAAGGGAGACGACTGTGTCAGAGTTAAAGGGATATAGCCATGTAGGAGCTTAAGGGAGACAACTGAGTCATGTTGGAGCACAAGGGAGACAACTGTGTCAGAGTTAAAGGGATATAGCCATGTTGGAGCTTAAGGGAGACAACTGTGTCAGAGTTAAAGGGATATAGCCATGTTAAAGGGATATAGCCATTGAGCTTAGGGAGACAACTGTGTCAGAGTTAAAGGGATATAGCCATGTTGGAGCTTAAGGGAGACAACTGTGTCAGAGTTAAAGGGATATAGCCATGTTGGAGCTGAAGGGAGACAACTGTGTCAGAGTTAAAGGGATATAGCCATGTTGGAGCTGAAGGGAGACAACTGTGTCAGAGTTAAAGGGATATAGCCATGTTGGAGCTTAAGGGAGACAACTGTGTCAGAGTTAAAGGGATATAGCCATGTTGGAGCTGAAGGGAGACAACTGTGTCAGAGTTAAAGGGATATAGCCATGTTGGAGCTGAAGGGAGACAACTGTGTCAGAGTTAAAGGGATATAGCCATGTTGGAGCTGAAGGGAGACAACTGTGTCAGAGTTAAAGGGATATAGCCATGTTGGAGCTTAAGGGAGACAACTGTGTCAGAGTTAAAGGGATATAGCCATGTTGGAGCTTAAGGGAGACAACTGTGTCATAGTTAAAGGGATATAGCCATGTTGGAGCTTAAGGGAGACAACTGTGTCAGAGTTAAAGGAATATAGCCATGTTGGAGCTTAAGGGAGACAACTGTGTCAGAGTTAACATAATATAGCCATGTTGGAGCTGAAGGGAGACAACTGTGTCAGGATGTTATGCATGACTCGTCTATATTTGGTACAACTTTGAAAACAGACAAATAAACAACAGATTGAAGTCAAGCATACATGACAAATACCCATAAGGTTAACATTGACAAAATAAATGCTGTTACAATGATATGGCACATATAGAAGAGTTGAGCTTGGACAAATGGACAATATAAACACTAGCTGCCCCCCCTCCCCCACCCCAGGGTCATGTTTACAAATAAGTGGCAGTATGAACCTATGAGTACATGTTATAAGTAACAATTATCTACTGTATATATACCAGTGTACTCACAACTTACAATTCATGGGTATGCAACATTTGGAATCCTTTGTTTTTACTGTTGTTCCCACAGGCACCAGACACACACAAAAATAGTGTGCCTGGTGCCTGTGGTTGTTCCCATACAAGATGTTGCGGTATGGCAAATGCAATTTTATCAAAACCATGTTAATTAAATTAATTGATAATAATATTTGACAGTAAAGTATAAACTGGAAATACTGTAGGATAATAATATTTGACAGTAACTGGAAATACTGTAGGATATCTGTCGAGATTTAATCATTTCCAAATTATAAGATAATTATAAGAGAAAACGGATGGTACTTGATAGCATGTTGTGCAAAGGAAACAACGATAAAAACAGAGGACACAAATTAATAGGACCGTCAACTTCTATGAGTATTCAGGGGCAGTAACTGACCGATATTTCTCGTTGACAATGCAATGTTTTGTTATCGAACATTTTCTTGCTATTTTGCGTCCAATCTAAATATAAATATTGCCACTTTGATGACTTGACATAAATACATATAATTGCTTACTAAATTAAAATAAACCAATTTCCTTCTGTATATGTACATTTAAACCAAATACACCAAAATAAACAAAGCGTTATTATGTACGATAATTAGCAATACGTAAGATTTTAAAATAATGATTAAAAGAATTCTGATATAAATAAATGAAGGTGATGAATACTGGTACCCCCAGATTGTGTATCCATACAGGAAATAAATGAAGGTGATGAATACTGGTACCCCCAGATTGTGTATCCATACAGGAAATAAATGAAGGTGATGAATACTGGTACCCCCAGATTGTGTATCCATACAGGAAATAAATGAAGGTGATGAATACTGGTACCCCCAGATTGTGTATCCATACAGGAAATAAATGAAGGTGATGAATACTGGTACCCCCAGATTGTGTATCCATACAGGAAATAAATGAAGGTGATGAATACTGGTACCCCCAGATTGTGTATCCATACAGGAAATAAATGAAGGTGATGAATACTGGTACCCCCAGATTGTGTATCCATACAGGAAATAAATGAAGGTGATGAATACTGGTACCCCCAGATTGTGTATCCATACAGGAAATAAATGAAGGTGATGAATACTGGTACCCCCAGATTGTGTATCCATACAGGAAATAAATGAAGGTGATGAATACTGGTACCCCCAGATTGTGTATCCATACAGGAAATAAATGAAGGTGATGAATACTGGTACCCCCAGATTGTGTATCCATACAGGAAATAAATGAAGGTGATGAATACTGGTACCCCCAGATTGTGTATCCATACAGGAAATAAATGAAGGTGATGAATACTGGTA
>CM026399.1:31362018-31384518 GCA_014843695.1 Archivesica marissinica
GAAGGGAGACAACTGTGTCAGAGTTAAAGGGATATAGCCATGTTGGAGCTGAAGGGAGACAACTGTGTCAGAGTTAAAGGGATATAGCCATGTTGGAGCTGAAGGGAGACAACTGTGTCAGAGTTAAAGGGATATAGCCATGTTGGAGCTTAAGGGAGACAACTGTGTCAGAGTTAAAGGGATATAGCCATGTTGAAGCTGAAGGGAGACAACTGTGTCATAGTTAAAGGGATATAGCCATGTTGGAGCTGAAGGGAGACAACTGTGTCAGAGTTAAAGGGATATAGCCATGTTGGAGCTGAAGGGAGACAACTGTGTCAGAGTTAAAGGGATATAGCTATGTTGGAGCTGAAGGGAGACAACTGTGTCAGGATGCATGACTCGTCTATATTTGGTACAACTTTGAAAACAGACAAATAAACAACAGATTGAAGTCAAACATACATGACAAATACCCATAAGGTTAACATTGACACAATAAATGCTGTTACAATGATATGGCACATATAGAAGAGTTGAGCTTGGACAAATGGACAATATAAACACTAGCTGCCCCCCACCCCCTCCCCCCACCCCAGGGACATGTTTACAAATAAGTGGCAGTATGAACCTATGAGTACATGTTATAAGTAACAATTATCTACTGTATACCAGTGTACTCACAACTTACAATTCATGGGTATGCAACATTTGGAATCCTTTGTTTTTACTGTTGTTCCCACAGGCACCAGACACACAAAAAAAATATTGTGTCTGGTGCCTGTGGTTGTTCCCATACAAGATGTTGCGGTATGGCAAATGCAATTTTATCAAAACCATGTTAATTAAATTAATTGATAATAATATTTGACAGTAACTGGAAATACTGTAGGATATCTGTCGAGATTTAATCATTTCCAAATTATAAGATAATTATAAGAGAAAATGGATGGTACTTGATAGCATGTTGTGCAAAGGAAACAACGATAAAAACAGAGGACACAAATTAATAGGACCGTCAACTTCTATGAGTATTCAGGGGCAGTAACTGACCGATATTTCTCGTTGACAAATGCAATGTTTTGTTATCGAACATTTTCTTGCTATTTTGCGTCCAATCTAAATATAAATATTGCCACTTTGATGACTTGACATAAATACATATAATTGCTTACTAAATTAAAATAAACCAATTTCCTTCTGTATATGTACATTTAAACCAAATACACCAAAATAAACAAAGCGTTATTATGTACGATAATTAGCACTACGTAAGATTTTAAAATAATGATTAAAAGAATTCTGATATAAATAAATGAAGGTGATGAATACTGGTACCCCCAGATTGTGTATCCATACAGGAAATAAATGAAGGTGATGAATACTGGTACCCCCAGATTGTGTATCCATACAGGAAATAAATGAAGGTGATGAATACTGGTACCCCCAGATTGTGTATCCATACAGGAAATAAATGAAGGTGATGAATACTGGTACCCCCAGATTGTGTATCCATACAGGAAATAAATGAAGGTGATGAATACTGGTACCCCCAGATTGTGTATCCATACAGGAAATAAATGAAGGTGATGAATACTGGTACCCCCAGATTGTGTATCCATACAGGAAATAAATGAAGGTGATGAATACTGGTACCCCCAGATTGTGTATCCATACAGGAAATAAATGAAGGTGATGAATACTGGTACCCCCAGATTGTGTATCCATACAGGAAATAAATGAAGGTGATGAATACTGGTACCCCCAGATTGTGTATCCATACAGGAAATAAATGAAGGTGATGAATACTGGTACCCCCAGATTGTGTATCCATACAGGAAATAAATGAAGGTGATGAATACTGGTACCCCCAGATTGTGTATCCATACAGGAAATAAATGAAGGTGATGAATACTGGTACCCCCAGATTGTGTATCCATACAGGAAATAAATGAAGGTGATGAATACTGGTACCCCCAGATTGTGTATCCATACAGGAAATAAATGAAGGTGATGAATACTGGTACCCCCAGATTGTGTATCCATACAGGAAATAAATGAAGGTGATGAATACTGGTACCCCCAGATTGTGTATCCATACAGGAAATAAATGAAGGTGATGAATACTGGTACCCCCAGATTGTGTATCCATACAGGAAATAAATGAAGGTGATGAATACTGGTACCCCCAGATTGTGTATCCATACAGGAAATAAATGAAGGTGATGAATACTGGTACCCCCAGATTGTGTATCCATACAGGAAATAAATGAAGGTGATGAATACTGGTACCCCCAGATTGTGTATCCATACAGGAAATAAATGAAGGTGATGAATACTGGTACCCCCAGATTGTGTATCCATACAGGAAATAAATGAAGGTGATGAATACTGGTACCCCCAGATTGTGTATCCATACAGGAAATAAATGTGAGACATTGTGATGATTTGGTGGTCCTAAATAGTTTATACAAATTTATTTTAGCTCGATTGCGAAAAGAGTTCTTTCAACTCAGAGTAATCACTCTCGAGACCTCATTCCTGATGGAACCCATTGCCACGAGGGAGAGAGAAGAGGCAATGTGGAATTTAAATTATATAGAGAATTGATCTGTGCTGATGTATATTGGAAGCAGTCCATTAAGCACAAGGCTCATTCTAGACAGTGACTTGGGTGAAAAAGTCACCCTAGGGCAAGGGACCCTGACTTCACGGCCCATAAGGGGGGGGGGCTACTTTGCCAATAATTTTTTTTTTACAATTTTCATACAAAATTGTGTCAAGTAAGATTCAGATACATATGACACAAATAAATATAATTCGAATTTGTGTGGCTTAACTCCATTGTTATATTCAGGGGGAGGTGGGGGGGTGGAGAGAGAATCCGAACGGCGATTTAAAGGAAGCACTGGCCCGGAGGTTAAAAAGCTCTTCTCAAACTTGAGCCGTTATGATTGGTTAATTCCAAGGTTGACTCCGCTGAACCAATCAGAAGCTTGAGAGACGACTGTAGAAAAGTCTTATAACATCCATCCAGACCATATGTGCCCGAGTTTATAACACTTTTCTCAGATCTCAAACTCAAGCTCAAATGATTTGATTGGTTGATTCTGAGTTTTACTGCTAGCTGAACCAATCAGAAGCTTGAGACTGAGATAGGAGAAAAGTTTTATAACCTCGAGGCCAGAAATCAATACCTTGAAATTAAGCGTCCCAGTGACTCATACTGAGTGTGTGTTTTACGTTTATTTATCGTCGCTACCGGTTGCCCATATGAGCGACACCTCCTGAAGAGATTAATCATTTTAGATTTTGGAGGATAGTGCAATGATACAGACAGAGACCCATTCCAGAGCGTCCTCTGGTTCTTTAACATGCACGGTGTAAAGCACCGACACGAGACCTCGCTTAAAGTCCCATCTGAAAGACTGTTAATTTTATTAGGGTCAGACAGGGGATCAGACCTTCGAGCCCTGGATTACCAGTCCAGTGCGTTACCACTGGACTACAGATCCGTCTGTACTCATTCTGAAAATACATGCTGTCAATTTATATCCCCCACCCCAAATAAAAATCCTGGATTTGTAACTGTTTCCGTGAGATGATCATTTCTACAGTTTCTGCAACAAACTCGGAGAGGAATTGTGACCTACATAATACCCGAACAAATTATTTGGAAAAGGTCGACAGAGACGATACAATTTTTATTTCTGTGATTGCAACAGAGTAAGAAATTGATCAATTCTACGACTGTGAATTCAACTGTTCTGTGTGATGGTAGATTCAATTTATCCGGAACAAGCAATGATTTCAAGTCGTAATACCTAATATATAATATAGTATATATTCCCGACCGTAAATCGATCTCGGCCATAAGTCGAAGGTCAAGATTTAGCTTGAAACAGCTGATATTAAGCTGGATCCTTCCATAAGTCGAGGGTCAAGATTTAGCTTGAAACAGCTGATATTAAGCTGGATCCTTCCATAAGTCGAGGGTCAAGATTTGGCTTGAAACAGCTGATATTAAGCTGGATCCTTCCATAAGTCGATGGTATTTTGGGGACTTATGACATTCATTACGACAATGGTTCTTCTCTCATTTTTGAAAGTAACTGGGCTCAATCTTGAGATATCTGGTAGACTTGTATTCCATTACATATCATAAAAAGAAGCACTGATTTATGAAGATTGTGCATCGATATTTCTATGGTCCATAATGTTAATGATTGCCAAATGAACATGTTATGTTACACCTGTATCATTTATCCAATAAATTATTTAATAAATTCCAATTAGTCTTTCCTGAATTCATTTCCACAGTATTTAGTAAAATCTATGACTCAAGTACATGTACATGTATATACTTAAGTCCAGTTTCATTGGCCAGTAATTTTATTAACCCTTTCCTTCATAGAGATTACGGTTAACATACTATTATATAAGCTCTATACAAACGACAGCCATTTAGCTATCATGCAGTGGATAAGTAGTCGCCATATCTATCCCACCTCCATAAATATTACTGGGACTACATAGAAATTATGGTTAATATACTATTACATCTCCATACAAATGACAGCCATTTAGCTATCATGCAGTGGATAAGTAGTGGCCATATCTATCCCACCTCCATAGATATTACTGGGACTACATGAGATTTAGGTTAATATACTAATATATCTCCATACAAACGACAGCCATTTAGCTATCATGCAGTGGATAAGTAGTGGCCATATCTATCCCACCTCCATAGATATTACTGGGACTGCATGAGATTCTGGCCTTTATTATGAACATTGGTTTGGCTACTACATTGTCAATGTATATCGTATTGGTAATAGCGTCAAGAGGTGCTTCTATGAGGGAAAGGGTTAAAATATGCTAAAAAGTGATTTGCACACATTAATTTCCTTGCAATTATGAGTTGCTATGGAGTAATTGAGCATTGGAGTGAAGCAAAGAGAAGGCTATCCCTGTAAAACAGAAGTTATATGTTGAATATTAACCCTTAGCAGCGTTGTAGCCAAACTAAGCTGATAAGAAAGTAGCCTGGGAACAGGCGTCGATATATTTCGCTTGGTCAGTCAAATAAATATATCTTAACACCGAGACTATTAATTGGGCCGTATTGAATTTCTGAACATGTCATTTGGCTAGAAGTTAAAAAGTGAAAAATCGACAGACTGGAACCCAGGCTAATAAGAAAGGTGTAATATGTTTTCTATTTTTCCTAGAAAGTAGGGCTTGACATTTCATTAAAATCGGCCCCACAGCGTGCTAAAGGTTGTAAGTTTACATTAATAACATTAAACACATTACATTTCTTTCCTCAAACAATAATGGGATTAAAGAAGATTTCCAAGAAATTCCACTGATTGTATATTGTATTAAACATTCCAAAACATCCAAGGTATTAAATATCCTAGTATGTTAAACAACTGCAAACAAGGTGATAAATGTCAACATAAACAAGGTGATAAATGTCAACATAAATGAGGTGAGAAATGATGCTGTTAACATAAACAAGGTGATAAATGATGATGTTAACATAAATGAGGTGATAAATGATGATGTTAACATAAATGAGGTGAGAAATGATGCTGTTAACATAAACAAGGTGATAAATGATGCTGTTAACATAAACAAGGTGATAAATGATGCTGTTAACATAAACAAGGTGATAAATGATGCTGTTAACATAAACAAGGTGATACATGTTAACATAAACAAGGTGATAAATGATGCTGTTAACATAAACAAGGTGAGAAATGATGCTGTTAACATAAACAAGGTGATAAATGATGATGTTAACATAAACAAGGTGATAAATGATGCTGTTAACATAAACAAGGTGAGAAATGATGCTGTTAACATAAACAAGGTGATAAATGTTAACATAAACAAGGTGATAAATGATGCTGTTAACATAAACAAGGTGAATGATGCTGTTAACATAAACAAGGTGAGAAATGATGCTGTTAACATAAACAAAAAAACAAAACAAGATAAAAGCTGTTAACATAAACAAGGTGAGAAATGATGCTGTTAACATAAACAAAAAAACACAAGGTGAGAAATGATGCTGTTAACATAAACAAGGTGAGAAATGATGCAACAAAACAAGGTGAGAAATGATGATGTTAACATAAATGAGGTGATAAATGATGATGTTAACATAAATGAGGTGAGAAATGATGTTGTTAACATAAACAAGGTGATAAATGATGCTGTTAACATAAACAAGGTGATAAATGATGCTGTTAACATAAACAAGGTGATAAATGATGCTGTTAACATAACAAGGTGATAAATAATGCTGTTAACATAAACAAGGTGATAAATGATGCTGTTAACATAAACAAAGTGATAAATGATGCTGTTAACATACACAAGGTGATAAATGATGCTGTTAACATACACAAGGTGATAAATGATGCTGTTAACATAAACGAGGTGATAAATGATGCTGTTAACATAAATGAGGTGAGAAATGATGCTGTTAACATAAACAAGGTGATAAATGATGCTGTTAACATAAACGAGGTGATAAATGATTCTGTTAACATAAATGAGGTGAGAAATGATGCTGTTAACATAAATGAGGTGAGAAATGATGATGTTAACATAAACAAGGTGAGAAATGATGCTGTTAACATAAACAAGGTGAGAAATGATGCTGTTAACATAAACAAGGTGAGAAATGATGATGTTAACATAAATGAGGTGAGAAATGATGCTGTTAACATAAACAAGGTGATAAATGATGATGTGAACATAAATGAGGTGAGAAATGATGCTGTTAACATAAACAAGGTGATACATGTTAACATAAACAAGGTGATAAATGATGCTGTTAACATAAACAAGGTGATACATGTTAACATAAACAAGGTGATAAATGATGCTGTTAACATAAACAAGGTGAGAAATGATGCTGTTAACATAAACAAGGTGAGAAATGATGCTGTTAACATAAACAAGGTGATAAATGATGCTGTTAACATAAACAAGGTGATACATGTTAACATAAACAAGGTGATAAATGATGCTGTTAACATAAACAAGGTGAGAAATGATGCTGTTAACATAAACAAGGTGATAAATGATGCTGTTAACATACACAAGGTGATAAATGATGCTGTTAACATAAACAAGGTGAGAAATGATGCTGTTAACATAAACAAGGTGATAAATGTTAACATAAACAAGGTGATAAATGATGCTGTTAACATAAATGAGGTGAGAAATGATGCTGTTAACATAAACAAGGTGATAAATGATGCTGTTAACATAAACAAGGTGATACATGTTAACATAAACAAGGTGATAAATGATGATGTTAACATAAACAAGGTGAGAAATGATGCTGTTAACATAAACAAGGTGAGAAATGATGCTGTTAACATAAACAAGGTGGGAAATGATGATGTTAACATAAATGAGGTGAGAAATGATGCTGTTAACATAAACAAGGTGATAAATGATGATGCTAACATAAATGAGGTGAGAAATGATGCTGTTAACATAAACAAGGTGAGAAATGATGCTGTTAACATAAACAAGGTGAGAAATGATGCTGTTAACATAAACAAGGTGATAAATGATGCTGTTAACATACACAAGGTGATAAATGATGCTGTTAACATAAACAAGGTGAGAAATGATGCTGTTAACATAAACAAGATGATAAATGTTAACATAAACAAGGTGATAAATGATGCTGTTAACATAAACAAGGTGAGAAATGATGCTGTTAACATAAACAAGGTGAGAAATGATGCTGTTAACATAAAGATGTATAAAAGGATATGTATGCAATGTCTAAAAATAACAATACTGTACAATCTGAGTACCGTATATAACATAATTTATGTTCAAAGGTAAATAGGATAGATATAGATTTCTTTATTTATAGAGGGTGACCTAATTAGTTCTGAACTAATCTTCCTTATAGGGCCCTCTAAGTTGCCATATCACCTAAGCTGTTGGTGCGACATTAAAAAAAACCCAAAACAAAAACAAACTAATTATTACAAAGTCTGAGAACTACATAGCAGTCCACACACATTGTAACACTCAACTACAGTAATGTTCATAAGGGTTCTATGGGTAGGTAAGAGGTTCCATGGAAGTCATGATAGCACAGTGGTAGCGTGCTCATTTTAAGGTGCGAAAGGCCCGGAGTTTGAGCCCCGCTGGAGCCGTTACGATTCTGCCCTTAGGCAAAGCATTTAAATTCCACATTGCCTCTTCTCTCTCTCTCTCGTTGCAATAGATTCCATCAAGAATGAGGTCTCGAGAGTGATTACTATAAGGTGTAAGAACTTGTTTCGCAATCGAGCTAAAATAAATTTGTATAAACAAAGCAGTTCCATGCATAGATGGGCGGTTCCATGGGTAAGCGGCAGGTTCCATGGGTAAGCGGCAGGTTCCATGGGTAAGCGATTGGTTCCATGGGTAAACAGGAGGTTCCATGGGTAAGCGATTGGTTCCATGGGTAAACAGGAGGTTCCATGGGTAAGTGGAAGGTTCCATGGGTAAGCAGGATGTTCCTTGGGTAAGCGGGAGGGTCCATGGGTAAGCGGGAGGTTCCATGGGTAAGCGGGAGGGTCCATGGGTAAGCGGGAGGTTCCATGGGTAAGCGATTGGTTCCATGGGTAAACAGGAGGTTCCATGGGTAAGTGGAAGGTTCCATGGGTAAGCAGGATGTTCCTTGGGTAAGCGGGAGGGTCCATGGGTAAGCGGGAGGGTCCATGGGTAAGTGGGAGGTTCCATGGGTAAGCGATTGGTTCCATGGGTAAACAGGAGGTTCCATGGGTAAGCGGCAGGTTCCATGGGTAAGCGATTGGTTCCATGGGTAAACAGGAGGTTCCATGGGTAAGCGATTGGTTCCATGGGTAAACAGGAGGTTCCATGGGTAAGTGGAAGGTTCCATGGGTAAGCAGGATGTTCCATGGGTAAGCGGCAGGTTCCATGGGTAAGCGATTGGTTCCATGGGTAAACAGGAGGTTCCATGGGTAAGTGGCAGGTTCCTTGGGTAAGCGGGATGTTCCTTGGGTAAGCGGGAGGGTCCATGGGTAAGTGGGAGGTTCCATGGGTAAGCAATTGGTTCCATGGGTAAACAGGAGGTTCCATGGGTAAGCGGCAGGTTCCATGGGTAAGCGATTGGTTCCATGGGTAAACAGGAGGTTCCATGGGTAAGCGATTGGTTCCATGGGTAAACCATGGGTAAGCAGGAGGGTCCATGGGTTCCATGGGTAAGCGGGTAAGCGGGAGGTTCCATGGGTAAGCAGTAGGGTCCATGGGTAAGCGGGAGGTTCCATGGGTAAGCGGGAGGTTCCATGGGTAAGGATTCCATGGGTAAACAGGAAGTGGAAGGTTCCATGGGTAAGCAGGATGTTCCTTGGGTAAGCGGGAGGGTCCATGGGTAAGCGGGAGGGTCCATGGGTAAGTGGGAGGTTCCATGGGTAAGCGATTGGTTCCATGGGTAAACAGGAGGTTCCATGGGTAAGCGGCAGGTTCCATGGGTAAGCGATTGGTTCCATGGGTAAACAGGAGGTTCCATGGGTAAGCGATTGGTTCCATGGGTAAACAGGAGGTTCCATGGGTAAGTGGAAGGTTCCATGGGTAAGCAGGATGTTCCATGGGTAAGCGGCAGGTTCCATGGGTAAGCGATTGGTTCCATGGGTAAACAGGAGGTTCCATGGGTAAGTGGCAGGTTCCTTGGGTAAGCGGGATGTTCCTTGGGTAAGCGGGAGGGTCCATGGGTAAGTGGGAGGTTCCATGGGTAAGCAATTGGTTCCATGGGTAAACAGGAGGTTCCATGGGTAAGCGGCAGGTTCCATGGGTAAGCGATTGGTTCCATGGGTAAACAGGAGGTTCCATGGGTAAGCGATTGGTTCCATGGGTAAACAGGAGGTTCCATGGGTAAGCAGGAGGGTCCATGGGTAAGCGGTAGGGTCCATGGGTAAGTGGTAGGGTCCATGGGTAAGCGGGAGGTTCCATGGGTAAGCGGTAGGGTCCATGGGTAAGCGGGAGGTTCCATGGGTAAGCAGTAGGGTCCATGGGTAAGCGGGAGGTTCCATGGGTAAGCAGGAGGGTTCACTGGTAGGTCTTTAGTAAGCATAATTATTCCATCAAATAATATATCAGATCATGTATAGCTTATTGCACAGTTTCTTTTGTTTGATGATGTTTAGTTAATGTGAACACATCTGAACACAAATTGTGAATGAATGAATGACGAGACGTGACTGGGTGTTTTACGTTTATTTATCGTCGCTACCGGTTACCCATATGAGCGACGCCTCCTGGAGAAGTTATTTTAGATTTTTGGAGGATAGTGCAATGATACCGACAGAGACCCATTCCAGAGTCTCCTCTGGTTCTTTTACGTGCACGGTGTACAGCACCGACACGAGACCTTAGTCTAAAGTCCCATCTGAGAGACTGTCACTATTTAATGTATGTACAGTCAAACCTGTGTCAGTGGTCACATTTATTAAGCAGCAAACCTGTATTAAGCAGCCAGTTTCCAGATTCCCAATATGATCTTTTATTATACATTTGACCTCTATTAAGCAGTCACCTGTGGTAAGCAGCCACTTTCTGTCATTCCCTTGGCTGGCTGCTTATCACAGGTTTGACTGTACATTTATATGAATTTAACATAACACAGCGATTTTACTGTTAGTCGTCATACAAGATTTGGTTCATTTTTGTGGTTTAACCCATTCAACCCCAAGTAACTGACATGGACTGGTCCATGATATTCTTAGACCAATAAATGAATAAGAAAATTACATTCGGACCAGTTCATTTATCCAGATGGGTAATTTTGTCTAAAATTAATAATTATTACTGGCAAAAAAGTGCAGATCCTGATGAGACGGCTCGTCACGAGCCGGCTCATCTGGATCTACACTTTTTCATAAGCCTATTTAGAGGCCTGTGGGGTTGAAAGGGTTAAAGTCGCACCAACAGCTTTTATGGCTTCATATGGTGTCTCCAGCTATTATTGGTGAAAGACCCCGGGTGCCCCTGTGAGCAGCACGTCAGGCACGGACGGACACCCAGGTAGAACCACCAACCTTCTGCAAGCCAGCTGGATAGCTTCATCACATGAAAGAATGTCACACCCCCCCCAGTGGGATTCGAACCTATAGTGGTGAGGGGATAAGTGATTTAATGGCAATGACCGTAACCACTCGGCAAAATAAAATCTAATAAATTATAAAGCTAAAAATTCAAATTTAAAATGAACATTTTGTACAATTTCTCCGTTTATTATTCCAGTATAGTCTCGTATAATTCAATATAATCTTCCTGCTAAAAATAAAACCAATAAAATGTCACGAGTTAACACTATATTGGTCGCACTTTGGATGAAAATCGATAAAATAAATTTATAAGTCTGTTGAAATAATGGATAAATGTGATGTGAAATGTGTTCAACACAATGTGTTATGCAATGTCATAATAAAATAAATACATCTTCTCTCACAGTAAGGAGGTATAATAAATTAATTGGGAGTTGTATCTCCGCTTCTAAATCCCCCCACCCCAACCTCCCAACGACTCCCCAAGGAGGTCATATTGGATTTCGAATGAGCAACATTTCAGCCATTTTTTAATCAACCTGATGCCACAGTAAAATATTTTGGGAGAAAGGTCCAACGGTTCGGGAGAAGTCAAAAATAAATTTTACAATTCATCAACCTATTTCACACCAAGTTTCATCAAAATTGACAAGTGGTAAAAAAATAGATTTCAAGATGGTTGCTCTCGATCGAAACATTTTTTTAAAAATCTATTTTTATCTACTAATGAGAGACCTCGCTGGCTGTTCTATTACCTCCCTTGGCAGATAAAGTCTGATTTATCATGAAATAGATGTTGTGCTTTTAGTTGGAATCCTTTGTTTTTACTGTTGTTCCCCAACCAGTTGTTGCAGTATGATAAAAGTGATTTGATCAAAATCGTGTTAATTAACCCATTCAACCCCAAGTAACTGACATGGACTGGTGCGTGATATTTTCAGACCAATAAATTAATAAGAAAATTACCTTTGGACCAGTTCATTTATCAAAATGGGTAATTTATCTAAAAATAGTAATAATTATTACTGGCAAAAAAGTGCAGATCCTGATGAGACGGCTCGTCACGAGCCGGCTCATCTGGATCTACACTTTTCATAAGCCTATTTAGAGGCCTGTGGGGTTGAAAGGGTTAATTGATAACAACTTTTAATAGATAAGTACCCATACTGTAGGATATATATCAAGATTAGAGTAATTTAATAATTATAAGACGAGAAAGTGGATGAAAATTGATAGCACACTCTGCAAAGGAAACAATGATAAAAACAGAGTAAGAGAGGTCCTATCTACTTTTAGGGAGTATTCAGGTGCAGTAACTGACCGATGTCTCTCATTGCTGCATGATGCTGCAAATCCAGTTTCATCCAAATTGGTAAAGCCGTTTCAGATCAGATGTCGTTTGAAGAAATTGTGGATAGATCTGTGAGTACCCTATGCCAATAGTTCACACACAGCATAGCTCCAGTGAGGCATAAAAACAAAAAGCCCCAAACCCACCCTCAGTCTAGTCAAAGAATTGTGAAATATATTGCCTAAAATCATATAAATGAGATTCATGGAATGGATTTCAAGTGATATCTATTTTGTTTTCTTCCTGGATGGAATTGTGTTAATGTCTGGCCGTATTTCTCGGAATTGTACCTGAAAATACATATCAAAATTATTTATCTACTTGATTGAAATTTCTTAGAATTGTACATGAATATCCATTTCACAATTATTTAAACTTCCGATTGTAATTCCTTGGAAAAATACATTAAAATACACACAATTATTTTATTTTAGCATTTGATTATAATTCTTGAAATTGTGCACGAAAATAAAATACATGTAAAAATTACTTAAATACTTGGATTGTAATTTCTTAGAATTGTTGCCAAAAATTCATCTCACAATTATTTAGTTTAAACAATATTTATATCTTTGAATAAACATAGTCAAAATTATTTCAATACTCGATTACAATTTCTTAGAATTGTACATGAATACCGGTATTGCGCATGAGTTAGCCCGACAAAGTAATTCAGACGAATGTAGTGCAAAGTGCGGAAAGTAAAGTAAGTAAATAAATGTGTGCACAATGTCATATTCTCCAAAGGAAATCTAATGGGTTTTTTATGTTTACAGAAGAAATAAGGAATGCATTACCAGTTCTTTATCTGAGGGTACTCGTGACAAGAAATCCAACAATTCATTGTTTGGTATTGCATTAGGAGCTCGTAATTTCTTTGTAAACTTGTTAATACCTGAAACCAAAATTGCATCTGTTAGAAAAGCAATTCTTATGCAATATGAATGAGGTATTGGAGTAGCTTCATTAATGTATTGTAAATAAACATCTCAATTGAGGCCAAATTAAATTCATTCTTAGCTGCCCCATCTTTTTGGCTGCCCCATCATTTTGGCTGCCCCATCATTTTGGCTGTCCCATCTTTTTGGCTGTCCCATCTTTGTGGCTGCCCCATCTTTTTGGCTGCTCCATCTTTTTGGCTGCCCCATCATTTTGGCTGTCCCATCTTTTTGGCTGCCCCATCTTTTTGGCTGTTCCATCTTTTTGGCTGGGCAATCTTTTTAACTGCCCCATCTATTTGGCTGCCCCATCTATCTGGCTGCTCCATCTTTTTGGCTGTCCCATCTTTTTGGCTGCCCCATCTTTTTGGCTGCGCCATCTTTTTGGCTGCCCCATCATTTTGGCTGCCCCATCATTTTGGCTGTCCAATCTATTTGGCTGTCCCATCTTTTTGGCTGCCCCATCATTTTGGCTGTCCAATCTATTTGGCTGCCACATCTTTTTGGCTGTCCCATCATTTTGGCTGTCCTTTCTTTTTGGCTGTCTTTTTGGCTGCCCTATCTTTTTGGCTGTACCTTCTTTTAGGCTGCCCTGTCTTTTTAGCTGTCCAATCATTTTGACTGTGCCATCTGTTTTGATGCACATCTTTCTGACGACAGCCTACATATGTATTGAGCAAAATCTTTGTTACATACGACACAATTCTAATTACATTCCACAACATATTTCCAGAGTTTTCAATTACAAATAAGAAAAACACATTAATGAATTGTCGTCTGCTACAATTATTTGAATTATTTATAGCATTTATTTTACCCAGTATACAGAACAAGATATGCATGACAAGGCTTAAATATCTCCCTGAGTTTATTACAAGAAATAAGATTGGCACATTAACTATCATTATGGGTTTATTTTGTGCAAAATTCCAGAATAATGAGAGAAATTGATCCAGTAAATTTCCTGTCCAAATCCATGGTAGTTCACTGCTCAAGTATGCTTGGAAATTATCCCATACATTCTAAATAAACTGCCATCATTCAAATTTTAATCACTATTGTCAAAACCCCATCGTTTATCTCTTAAAAACATCGTCCTTTCCAATCTCTATATAGAGAATATTTGGGTTTATTGTAAGTGTAAGACTGGACTGGTAATCCAGGAATCGCAGGTTCGATACCCCGTCTGACCCTAATAAAATGAACAGTCTTTCAGATGGGATGTTAAACCGAGGTCTCGTGTTGGTGCTTTACACCATGCAAGTAAAAGAACCAGTGGAGACTCTGGAATGGGTCTCTGTCTGTATCATTGCACTATCCTCCAAAAATCTAAAATGACTAATCTCTTCAGGAGGCGTCGCTCATATGGGCAACCGGTAGCGACGATAAATAAACGTAATACACACACATTAGTGTAAGATAGGATTTTTATTTCATCGAGTGATCACCGAAATACATATTTCCATATAAACCAATATTTAAGGAGAAATGGGGCCCACAGTGGACAAAGTCATGGTCTCTAGGCCGACTATTTCGCTAATGTTGCCCTCTAACAGAGGACGATGTCATGGTCTCTAGGCCGACTATTTCACTCATGTTGCCCTCTATCAGGGGGCGATGTCATGGTCTCTAGGCCGACTATTTCGTTAATGTTGCCCTCTAACAGGGGGCGATGTCATGGTCTCTAGGGTGACTATTTCGCTAATGTTGCCCTCTATCAGGGGGCGATGTCATGGTCTCTAGGCCGACTATTTCGTTAATGTTGCCCTCTAACAGGGGGCGATGTCATGGTCTCTAGGGTGACTATTTCGCTAATGTTGCCCTCTATCAGGGGGCGATGTCATGGTCTCTAGGCCGACTATTTCGTTAATGTTGCCCTCTAACAGGGGGCGATGTCATGGTCTCTAGGGTGACTATTTCGCTAATGTTGCCCTCTATCAGGGGGCGATGTCATGGTCTCTAGGCCGACTATTTCACTCATGTTGCCCTCTATCAGGGGGCGATGTCATGGTCTCTAGGCCGACTATTTCACTCATGTTGCCCTCTATCAGGGGGCGATGTCATGGTCTCTAGGCCGACTATTTCACTCATGTTGCCCTCTATCAGGGGGCGATGTCATGGTCTCTAGGCCGACTATTTCACTCATGTTGCCCTCTATCAGGGGCGATGTCATGGTCTCGAGGCCGACTATTTCACTCATGTTGCCCTCTATCAGGGGGCGATGTCATGGTCTCTAGGCCGACTATTTCACTCATGTTGCCCTCTATCAGGGGGCGATGTCATGGTCTCTAGGCCGACTATTTCACTCATGTTGCCCTCTATCAGGGGGCGATGTCATGGTCTCTAGGGTGACTATTTCGTTAATGTTGCCCTCTATCAGGGGGGGATGTCATGGTCTCTAGGGTGACTATTTCGCTAATGTTGCCCTCTATCAGGGGGCGATGTCATGGTCTCGAGGCCGACTATTTCGCTGGTACTACATCAACATAGCTTACCCCATGCCAGAATGAGCCATCTGACAGGAATGTAGTATAATATCACAACACCCACGCCCAACGCTATCACAGCTAAAGTGGTCAGCCAGGGCACTGACCAGGTAAATGTACTGAAAATATAAAGATAAATCCATTAATGTTTGAATCATTCAGATTTTATTTAACCCTTTCCTACATAGAGATTTAGGTTAATATACTATTATATCTCCATACAAACGGCAGACATTTAACCCTTTCCTTCATAGAGATTTAGGTTAATATACTATTATATCTCCATACAAACAACAGACATTTAACCCTTTCCTTCATAGAGATTTAGGTTAATATACTATTATATCTCCATACAAACGACAGCCATTAGCTATCATGCAGTGGATAAGTATTGGCCATATCTATCCCACCTCCATAGATATTACTGGAACTACATAGAGATTTAGGTTAATATACTATTATATCTCGATACAAACGACAGCCATTTAGCTATCATGCAGTGGATAAGTAGTGGCCATATCAATCCCACCTCCATAGATATTACTGGGACTACATAGAGATTTAGGTTAATATACTATTATATCTCGATACAAACGACAGCCATTTAGCTATCATGCAGTGAATAAGTAGTCGCCATATCTATCCCACCTCAATAGATATTACTGGGACTACATAGAGATTTAGGTTAATATACTATTATATCTCCATACAAACGACAGCCATTTAGCTATCATGCAGTGAATAAGTAGTCGCCATATCTATCCCAACTCCATAGATATTACTGGGACTACATGAGATTCTAGCCTTTATTATGAACATTGGTTTGGCTACTACATTGTCAATGTATGTCGTATTGGTAATGGCGTCAAGAGGTGCTTCTATGATGGAAAGGGTTAAGTTAGTAACATTAAATTTTCTATCCATTGAGTTCAGAGAATTCAGGGTATGCATTTAATAATTCATGTATAGAATGGAATTAGGTATTTTGGATCATAGGAGACAATTGTGGCTTCAGTCACAGGCCCCTCAATGTTGTAGGTTCGAATCCCACTGGGGGTGTCAAATTATTTATATATTCAAGTGAAGAAGCTATGGATATATTATAGATCAAAGGGGACAATTGTGGCTTCAGTCACAGGACCCTAAACGTTGTAGGTTCGAATCCCACTGGGGGTGTCAAATTATTTATATATTCAAGTGAAGAAGCTATGGATATATTATAGATCAAAGGGGACAATTGTGGCTTCAGTCACAGGCCCCTCAAAGTTGTAGGTTCGAATCCCACTGGGGGTGTCAAATTATTTCCAAATGAGGAAGCTATCCAATTGGCATAGGAAACAAAAAGCATGAATACGGCTGGAAGTTCTGATATTATATGGGGGAAAAAATCTGTTTCAAGGTAATATTTACAGCATCAATTTCTACCAGCTGTCCGATTAGTGTGGTGGTTAGTGCGCTCGCTTCTCACGAATGCAACCCGGGTTCGATCCTCGGAAGTGTGAGATGGTACGGTGGTTGCCAGATCGGACAGGTGGGTTTTCTCCAGGTACTCTGGTTTCCTCCCCCCATTTACACTTTCATCCGAGCCAACGAGAGTGATTAATATAAGTTGCTTCGCAATCGTTGCAAAATAAATCAAGTTTGCTAGATCTTTTTTAACTATACACGATTCTATTTCTCTAAGTATCCAAGGTGATTATTAACGTAAGACTGCACATAAATATAGTCTGTTCCAACACTAGGAACCTGTACAGCGTAAAGGATTCTGTAAGGTATGAAAATGTTGACAAATCAAAAAGACACCTTGTTTTGTAATTTGTAACATTTTAATTATAATTATAATAAATGTAATTTGTAACATTTTAATTTTAATTATAACAAATGTAATTTGTAACATTTTAATTATAATAAATGTAATGTGTTACATTTTAATTATAACAAATGTAATTTGTAACATTTTAATTATAATAAATGTAATTTGTAACATTTTAATTATAACAAATGTAATGTGTTACATTTTAATTATAATAAATGTAATTTGTAACATTTTAATTATAATAAATGTAATGTGTAACATTTTAATTATAATAAATGTAATTTGTAACATTTTAATTATAATAAATGTAATGTGTTACATTTTAATTATAACAAATGTAATGTGTTACATTTTAATTATAATAAATGTAATTTGTAACATTTTAATTATAATAAATGTAATGTGTTACATTTTAATTATAATAAATGTAATTTGTAACATTTTAATTATAATAAATGTAATTTGTAACATTTTAATTATAACAAATGTAATGTGTTACATTTTAATTATAATAAATGTAATTTGTAACATTTTAATTATAATAAATGTAATGTGTAACATTTTAATTATAATAAATGTAATTTGTAACATTTTAATTATAACAAATGAATGTTCTTTTTCTGAGTTTCATCGAAGTATGAAATGTCAGTGTTTTACACATAATTTGTTCATAACACCTTCAGCTCGGGAAGGGCCACAACTAATGTTGCTAGAATTTGTGTCCCGACCTTTGCTTTTCTTTAATTTGTCATGTTTTGGATTCAAATCTACATGTATATGTACAACAAATTGAGCTATAAAATACATGTATAATTAAACTAAATTAAACTATGCAAATTTGGTGTAAAAAACTGACATTTCATATCTCGAAAAAACTCGCAGAATTTAATTTAATTGTTTTGTAGGTACAGCAATGTTGGACAAAACTTAACATAATGTCATCTCTATAGAGGTCACACCTCTATAGAGGTCACACCTCTCATCTCTATAGAGGTCACATCTCTCATCGCTATAGAGGTCACATCTCTCATCGCTATACAGGTCACACCTCTCATCTATATAGAGGTCAAACCTCTCATCTCTATAGAGGTCACATCTCTATAGAGGTCACACCTCTCATCTCTATAGAGGTCACATCTCTATAGAGGTCACACCTCTCATCTCTATAGAGGTCACATCTCTATAGAGGTCACATCCTGGGTTCTCTTACATGCCCAGTGTATAGCATCAATATATGAGACCTCGGTTTCTAGTCCCATCTAAAAGACTGTTAATATTATTAGGGTCAGACGGGGGATCGAACCCGCGATCCCTGGATTACCAGTACAACTTGTTAACCACTGGACTACAGATCCACCTGTACACCAGGGTTATTAGCAATAGACAAATGTCATCACAAACCTTTCCACTAATGTGTTGTTTCAGACCTCGGTTTCTAGTCCCACCTAAAAGACTTAATATTATTAGGGTCAGACGGGGGATCGAACCCGCGATCCCTGGATTACCAGTCCAACATGTTAACCACTGGACTACAGATCCACCTGTACACCGGGGTTATTAGCAATAGACAAATGTCATCACAAATCTTTCCACTAATGTGTTGTTTCAGACCTCGGTTTCTAGTCCCATCTAAAAGACTTAATATTATTAGGGTCAGACGGGGGATCGAACCCGCGATCTCTGGATTACCAGTCCAACAGTCTTAGACTGTTAATATTATTAGGGTCAATCGGGGGATCGAACCTGCGATCTCTGGATTACCAGTCCAACAGTCTTAGACTGTTAATATTATTAGGGTCAGTCGGGGGATCGAACCTGCGATCTCTGGATTACCAGTCCAACAGTCTTAGACTGTTAATATTATTAGGGTCAGTCGGGGGATCGAACCTGCGATCTCTGGATTACCAGTCCAACAGTCTTAGACTGTTAATATTATTAGGGTCAGTCGGGGGATCGAACCTGCGATCTCTGGATTACCAGTCCAACAGTCTTAGACTGTTAATATTATTAGGGTCAGTCGGGGGATCGAACCTGCGATCTCTGGATTACCAGTCCAACAGTCTTAGACTGTTAATATTATTAGGGTCAGTCGGGGGATCGAACCTGCGATCTCTGGATTACCAGTCCAACAGTCTTAGACTGTTAATATTATTAGGGTCAGACGGGGGATCGAACCTGCGATCTCTGGATTACCAGTCCAACAGTCTTAGACTGTTAATATTATTAGGGTCAGTCGGGGGATCGAACCTGCGATCTCTGGATTACCAGTCCAACAGTCTTAGACTGTTAATATTATTAGGGTCAGTCGGGGGATCGAACCTGCGATCTCTGGATTACCAGTCCAACAGTCTTAGACTGTTAATATTATTAGGGTCAGACGGGGGATCGAACCTGCGATCTCTGGATTACCAGTCCAACAGTCTTAGACTGTTAATATTATTAGGGTCAGACGGGGGATCGATCCTGCGATCTCTGGATTACCAGCCCAACAGTCTTAGACTGTTAATATTATTAGGGTCAGACGGGGGATCGAACCTGTGATCTCTGGATTACCAGTCCAACAGTCTTAGACTGTTAATATTATTAGGGTCAGTCGGGGGATCGAACCTGCGATCTCTGGAATACCAGTCCAACAGTCTTAGACTGTTAATATTATTAGGGTCAGTCGGGGGATCGAACCTGCGATCTCTGGAATACCAGTCCAACAGTCTTAGACTGTTAATATTATTAGGGTCAGTCGGGGGATCGAACCTGCGATCTCTGGAATACCAGTCCAACAGTCTTAGACTGTTAATATTATTAGGGTCAGTCGGGGGATCGAACCTGCGATCTCTGGAATACCAGTCCAACAGTCTTAGACTGTTAATATTATTAGGGTCAGTCGGGGGATCGAACCTGCGATCTCTGGAATACCAGTCCAACAGTCTTAGACTGTTAATATTATTAGGGTCAGTCGGGGGATCGAACCTGCGATCTCTGGAATACCAGTCCAACAGTCTTAGACTGTTAATATTATTAGGGTCAGTCGGGGGATCGAACCTGCGATCTCTGGAATACCAGTCCAACAGTCTTAGACTGTTAATATTATTAGGGTCAGTCGGGGGATCGAACCTGCGATCTCTGGATTACCAGTCCAACAGTCTTAGACTGTTAATATTATTAGGGTCAGACGGGGGATCGAACCTGCGATCTCTGGATTACCAGTCCAACAGTCTTAGACTGTTAATATTATTAGGGTCAGTCGGGGGATCGAACCTGCGATCTCTGGAATACCAGTCCAACAGTCTTAGACTGTTAATATTATTAGGGTCAGACGGGGGATCGAACCTGCGATCTCTGGATTACCAGTCCAACAGTCTTAGACTGTTAATATTATTAGGGTCAGTCGGGGGATCGAACCTGCGATCCCTGGATTACCAGTTCAACAGTCTTAGACTGTTAATATTATTAGGGTCAGTCGGGGGATCGAACCTGCGATCCCTGGATTACCAGTTCAACAGTCTTAGACTGTTAATATTATTAGGGTCAGTCGGGGGATCGAACCTGTGATCCCTAGATTACCAGTTCAACAGTCTTAGACTGTTAATATTATTAGGGTCAGTCGGGGGATCGAACCTGCGATCTCTGGATTACCAGTCCAACAGTCTTAGACTGTTAATATTATTAGGGTCAGTCGGGGGATCGAACCTGCGATCCCTGGATTACCAGTTCAACAGTCTTAGACTGTTAATATTATTAGGGTCAGTCGGGGGATCGAACCTGCGATCCCTGGATTACCAGTTCAACAGTCTTAGACTGTTAATATTATTAGGGTCAGTCGGGGGATCGAACCTGTGATCCCTAGATTACCAGTTCAACAGTCTTAGACTGTTAATATTATTAGGGTCAGTCGGGGGATCGAACCTGCGATCTCTGGATTACCAGTCCAACAGTCTTAGACTGTTAATATTATTAGGGTCAGTTGGGGGATCGAACCTGCGATCCCTGGATTACCAGTCCAACAGTCTTAGACTGTTAATATTATTAGGGTCAGTCGGGGGATCGAACCTGCGATCTCTGGATTACCAGTCCAACAGTCTTAGACTGTTAATATTATTAGGGTCAGTCGGAGGATCGAAGCTGCGATCTCTGGATTACCAGTCCAACAGTCTTAGACTGTTAATATTATTAGGGTCAGTCGGGGGATCATAGTAATATAAGAATACAGGTATGTTTGAGTAACCTACTTTTTTACACTCTCTCCGAGGGAGGCCACAATATCGAGTCCCTCTTGAACCTGGAGACAGATCTCCTGTGCTGCCTGTAGCTTCTCCTTAAAGCTCTTTTTCTCCTCCTGTGGATAGAAAACCTGGCTGCATGTAATCATAACCCAATTCTGTACATCTACATCACGAGAATGTCTGCTAGAAAGCATACAGTAAAACCTGTGTTAAGCAGCCAATCGTACCCTTAGGCAGTGCATTTAAATTCCACGTTGCCTCTTCTCTCTCAATCGTGGCGATGGATTCCATCAGGAATGAGGTCTCGAGAGTGATCAATACAAGTTGTAAGAACTTGTTTCGCAATCGAGCTCAAATAATTTGTATAAACTAATCGGGATAAACAAAGCTTTCTTCTCGTTTAGAACTGTGAGAATAAGATGAGATATAGTCTGGTTTGGTGTTGGTTATTAAAGTCGCACCGACAGTTTAGATCATACGGCGACTCTCCAGCTATTATTGGTGGTGGAAAACACCGGGTGCCCCTCCGAGCAGTATTCCAAGCACGGATGCGAACCAGTATAGAACCACTGACCTACCGCAAGCCAGCTGGACAGCTTCCTCGCATGAAA
>CM026399.1:31387018-31499575 GCA_014843695.1 Archivesica marissinica
GGTGGTTTCACACAATGCATAGATTATCACAGACTAGATATTGGGGAGTCCCGGTGGTTTCACACAATGCATAGATTATCACAGACTAGATATTGGGGAGTCCCGGTGGTTTCACATAATGCATAGATTATCACAGACTAGATATTGGGGAGTCCCGGTGGTTTCACACAATGCATAGATTATCACAGACTAGATATCGGGGAGTCCCGGTGGTTTCACACAATGCATAGATTATCACAGACTAGATATCGGGGAGTCCCGGTGGTTTCACACAATGCATAGATTATCACAGACTAGATATCGGGGAGTCCCGGTGGTTTCACACAATGCATAGATTATCACAGACTAGATATCGAGGAGTCCCGGTGGTTTCACACAATGCATAGATTATCACAGACTAGATATCGGGGAGTCCCGGTGGTTTCACACAATGCATAGATTATCACAGACTAGATATCGGGGAGTCCCGGTGGTTTCACACAATGCATAGATTATCACAGACTAGATATTGGGGAGTCCCGGTGGTTTCACACAATGCATAGATTATCACAGACTAGATATCGAGGAGTCCCGGTGGTTTCACACAATGCATAGATCACAGACTAGATATTGGGGAGTCCCGGTTTCACACAATGCATAGATTATCACAGACTAGATATCGGGGAGTCCCGGTGGTTTCACACAATGCATAGATTATCACAGACTAGATATTGGGGAGTCCGGTGGTTTCACACAATGCATAGATTATCACAGACTAGATATCGGGGAGTCCGGTGGTTTCACACAATGCATAGATTATCACAGACTAGATATTGGGGAGTCCCGGTGGTTTCACACAATGCATAGATTATCACAGACTAGATATCGGGGAGTCCCGGTGGTTTCACACAATGCATAGATTATCACAGACTAGATATTGGGGAGTCCCGGTGGTTTCACACAATGCATAGATTATCACAGACTAGATATGGGGAGTCCCGGTGGTTTCACACAATGCATAGATTATCACAGACTAGATATCGGGGAGTCCCGGTGGTTTCACACAATGCATAGATTATCACAGACTAGATATCGGGGAGTCCCGGTGGTTTCACACAATGCATAGATTATCACAGACTAGATATTGGGGAGTCCCGGTGGTTTCACACAATGCATAGATTATCACAGACTAGATATCGAGGAGTCCCGGTGGTTTCACACAATGCATAGATTATCAGACTAGATATCGGGGAGTCCCGGTGGTTTCACACAATGCATAGATTATCAGACTAGATATTGGGGAGTCCCGGTGGTTTCACACAATGCATAGATTATCACAGACTAGATATCGGGGAGTCCCGGTGGTTTCACACAATGCATAGATTATCACAGACTAGATATCGAGGAGTCCCGGTGGTTTCACACAATGCATAGATTATCACAGACTAGATATTGGGGAGTCCCGGTGGTTTCACACAATGCATAGATTATCACAGACTAGATATCGGGGAGTCCCGGTGGTTTCACACAATGCATAGATTATCAGACTAGATATCGGGGAGTCCCGGTGGTTTCACACAATGCATAGATTATCAGACTAGATATTGGGGAGTCCCGGTGGTTTCACACAATGCATAGATTATCACAGACTAGATATTGGGGAGTCCTGGTGGTTTCTCACAATGCATAGATTATCACAGACTAGATATCAGGGAGTCCCCAGTCCATAGTTAACTTACAATAAAAGAGGTGATACTACATATCGGGAGTCCCAGTCCATTGTTAACTTACACGAAAAGCAGTGATACTACGTATCGGGGAGTCCCAGTCCATTGTTAACTTACAATAAAAGCAGTGATACTACGTATCAGGGAGTCCCAGTTCATTGTTAACTTACAATAAAAGCAGTGATACTACGTATCGGGGAGTCCCAGTCTGTAGTTAACTTACAATAAAAGCAGTGATACTATGTATCGGGGAGTCCCAGTCCATTGTTAACTTACAATAAAAGCGGTGATACTACATATCGGGGAGTCCCAGTCCATTGTTAACTTACAAGAAAAGCAGTGATACTATGTATCGGGGAGTCCCAGTCCATTGTTAACTTACAATAAAAGCGGTGATACAATGTATCGGGGAGTCCCAGTCCATTGTTAACTTACAATAAAAGCGGTGATACTACGTATCGGGGAGTCCCAGTCTGTAGTTAACTTACAATAAAGGCAGTGATACTATGTATCGGGGAGTCCCAGTCTGTAGTTAACTTACAATAAAGGCAGTGATACAATGTATCGGGGAGTCCCAGTCTGTAGTTAACTTACAATAAAGGCAGTGATACAATGTATCGGGGAGTCCCAGTCTGTAGTTAACTTACAATAAAAGCGGTGATACTACGTATCGGGGAGTCCCAGTCCATTGTTAACTTACAATAAAAGTGGTGATACTATGTATCGGGGAGTCCCAGTCCATTGTTAACTTACAATAAAAGCGGTGATACTACGTATCGGGGAGTCCCAGTCCATTGTTAACTTACAATAAAAGTGGTGATACTACGTATCGGGGAGTCCCAGTCCATTGTTAACTTACAATAAAGGCAGTGATACAATGTATCGGGGAGTCCCAGTCTGTAGTTAACTTACAATAAAAGCGGTGATACTACGTATCGGGGAGTCCCAGTCTGTAGTTAACTTACAATAAAAGCGGTGATACTACGTATCGGGGAGTCCCAGTCTGTAGTTAACTTACAATAAAAGTGGTGATACTACGTATCGGGGAGTCCCAGTCCATAGTTAACTTACAATAAAAGCGGTGATACTATGTATCGGGGAGTCCCAGTCTGTAGTTAACTTACAATAAAAGCGGTGATACTACGTATCGGGGAGTCCCAGTCTGTAGCTAACTTACAATAAAAGTGGTGATACTACGTATCGGGGAGTCCCAGTTCATAGTTAACTTACAATAAAAGCGGTGATACTATGTATCGGGGAGTCCCAGTCCATTGTTAACTTACAATAAAAGCGGTGATACAATGTATCGGGGAGTCCCAGTCTGTAGTTAACTTACAATAAAAGCGGTGATACTACGTATTGGGGAGTCCCAGTCCATAGTTAACTTACAATAAAAGCGGTGATACTACGTATCGGGGAGTCCCAGTCCATTGTTAACTTACAATAAAAGCGGTGATACAATGTATCGGGGAGTCCCAGTCTGTAGTTAACTTACAATAAAAGCGGTGATACAATGTATCGGGGAGTCCCAGTCTGTAGTTAACTTACAATAAAAGCGGTGATACAATGTATCGGGGAGTCCCAGTCTGTAGTTAACTTACAATAAAAGCGGTGATACAATGTATCGGGAGTCCCAGTCCATTGTTAACTTACAAGAAAAGCGGTGATACTACGTATCGGGGAGTCCCAGTCCATTGTTAACTTACAATAAAAGCGGTGATACTATGTATCGGGGAGTCCCAGTCCATTGTTAACTTACAATAAAAGCGGTGATACAATGTATCGGGGAGTCCCAGTCTGTAGTTAACTTACAATAAAAGCGGTGATACTACGTATCGGGGAGTCCCAGTCCATTGTTAACTTACAATAAAAGCGGTGATACTACGTATCGGGGAGTCCCAGTCCATTGTTAACTTACAATAAAAGCGGTGATACAATGTATCGGGGAGTCCCAGTCCATTGTTAACTTACAGGAAAAGCGGTGATACTACGTATCGGGGAGTCCCAGTCCATTGTTAACTTACAATAAAAGCGGTGATACTATGTATCGGGGAGTCCCAGTCCATTGTTAACTTACAATAAAAGCGGTGATACAATGTATCGGGGAGTCCCAGTCTGTAGTTAACTTACAATAAAAGCGGTGATACTACGTATCGGGGAGTCCCAGTCCATTGTTAACTTACAATAAAAGCGGTGATACTACGTATCGGGGAGTCCCAGTCCATTGTTAACTTACAATAAAAGCGGTGATACAATGTATCGGGGAGTCCCAGTCCATTGTTAACTTACAGGAAAAGCGGTGATACTACGTATCGGGGAGTCCCAGTCCATTGTTAACTTACAATAAAAGCGGTGATACTATGTATCGGGGAGTCCCAGTCCATTGTTAACTTACAATAAAAGCGGTGATACAATGTATCGGGGAGTCCCAGTCTGTAGTTAACTTACAATAAAAGCGGTGATACTACGTATCGGGGAGTCCCAGTCCATTGTTAACTTACAATAAAAGCGGTGATACTACGTATCGGGGAGTCCCAGTCCATTGTTAACTTACAATAAAAGCGGTGATACTACGTATCGGGGAGTCCCAGTTGAAACAGCTATGTACAAACTTCCCTCCTTCGATGAATGTTGATATGATTTGAGAGACCCGGTCTATGTTCTTCTTCATCACCTGAAAATACATCGAGAATGGATCATTGATGATGTAGAATCGTAGAACTTTCACACTAGGCAATTTGCAGTAAAGGGGTGGGGTGCATTTGATGAGATCACAATTTTTTCAGTACTGAACCCAAAGCGCATATCAAAGTGAGTCAAACGTACTAGATCTCTGGAAGTGTCAGATTTTTTTTTTTGAGCTTTATTTATTCTACAACGATATTAATCACTCTCGTTGGCGCGGATGAAAGCGTAAATGCGGTCATGCGGAGTGGGAGAAAACCAGAGTACCTGGAGTAACCCCACCTGTCCGATCTGGTGACCACCATACCATCTCACATACTTCCCGGTCCGAGGATCAAACCAGCTAGATTGTGTGTTTATGTTTGTGCATATGAAATGAGTTTGCATGCATTTTGTGCATATGAAATGAGTTGCATGGATTTCGTGCATATGAAATGAGTTTGCATGCATTTTGTGCATATGAAATGAGTTGCATGGATTTCGTGCATATGAAATGAGTTTGCATGCATTTTGTGCATATGAAATGAGTTTGCATGCATTTTGTGCATATGAAATGAGTTGCATGGATTTCGTGCATATGACATGAGTTTGCATGCATTTTGTGCATATGACATGAGTTTGCATGCATTTTGTGCATATGAAATGAGTTTGCATGCATTGTGTGCATATGAAATGAGTTTGCATGTATTTCGTGCATATAAAACAAGTTGCATGGATTTTGTACTTATGAAATCAGTTGCAACATGCTTTACGACAATAACATTACACTCATAGGACGCAATGCATGCACTTCTAAGCGGTTTTAGCACATATTGGAAGCCTGCCAATGAAGAAATATAAAACAAATTCCCACCTAGAAGTAACACTAACTGTAAGGTTGTAAGCGGGAATGGGTGGGGCTATTTCCATATCCCATACGGTAATGCGAGACAGAATAAGTCGTCTCATTGATTACACACCGACATTTTAATACGACAACGAGGTTACATATAGGTTGTTATTATGATCAGTACCACTTACTGAGATTTTGAATTTGGGTTCGGGTTGCATATATTTTTCCTCCTTCGGATTCACTGTCCGTATTCCAGCTTTGATCTGAAACATACCGATAAATAATATAAATGTACCGATAAATAATATAAATGTACCGATAAATAATATATATGTATCTATAAATAACATAAATGTATCTATAAATAACATAAATGTATATATAAATAATATATATGTATCTATAAATAACATAAATGTATCTATAAATAATATAAATGTATCTATAAATAACATAAATGTATCTATAAATAATATAAATGTATCTATAAATAACATAAATGTATCTATAAATAACATAAATGAACATAAATGTATCTATAAATAACAATAAATGTATCTATAATAATATAAATGTATCTATAAATAATATAAATGTATATATAAATAATATAAATGTATCTATAAATAACATAAATGTATCTATAAATAATATAAATGTATCTATAAATAACATAAATGTATCTATAAATAACATAAATGTATCTATAAATAACATAAATGAACATAAATGTATCTATAAATAATATAAATGTATCTATAAATAACATAAATGTATCTATAAATAATATAAATGTATATATAAATAATATAAACGTATCGTAAATCTGGACTCACTGAAGGTTGACACAATGTACGGAACAGTTTAGTATAAGTCTCAGGAGCATATATGTGATGCAGTGAATATGATGTTCACTTGTAAAAGGGGTTGTGTGTTCGATCCTCGTTAGAATCACGCCGGTGGTGTCATTAGGCAAGACGCTTAACCCTTCGCCTGCTGAGTAAATAAAATTACATTTGCAAACAATATAGATCCAGATCTGGATCCATGTTGTTTGCTATTCAGACAAGCTCCACTATCCAAATAGCAAACAGTGTAGAGTCTGATCTGGCTGTATACTGTTTGCAAAAGCAACTTTAGTCGTGATTGGCAGGTTACGGGTTAACGAGAGGGAATAGACTAATATCCAGCTAAATGAAATGTGTATAAACCAAGCATTGTGGATACCCATAGATGTACTTACACCCTGGAAGTAAGGCTTGTTCTTGGAGTTTAAAGTCTTAGGTCTTGGCGACTCTCCCGCTATTATTGGTGTAGGGGACCTTGGTTACCTCTCAGATCAGAATTGCATGCACGGATAGATGCCCGAGCAGACCTACCGACCTACCATGAGCCAACTGTACAGCTTCCTCAAATGATATAATTCGAGCTGGATTCACACCTACAGTGGTGATGTGATGGGGCAAGTGATTTGAAGTCAACTAAACTTGCTTTAAAAAGATGACGATAGCCTAATTCATTTAGGTTACACAGTTGGGAAATACCATAATCTTACGATAGGCTCTGGTCGGTAATAAAACACACAATATATATTCAAATTTGCATCGCTACTTTGATGAGGAAAAAACCGTAAACATGGCTAAGAAAACTAAACAAAAAACATCAAATATCTCTTGAAATGGTAATTTTGCAATAATGAATGCCTGAAATAATATCTGTCTCTGCATTTTATATCTGTCTATGCATTTTATATCTTCAAACGGAAAAAATAAAATGATTATTTATTAGAGAGAGACAATGATTATTTATTAGAGGGACAATGATTATTTATTAGAGAGACAATGATTATTTATTAGAGAGACAATGATTATTTATTAGAGAGACAATGATTATTTATTAGAGACAATGATTATTTATTAGAGAGACAATGATTATTTATTAGAGAGACAATGACATATACGTACATGATTGTATAGGAAGTCTAGCTCCAGTAGTATACAGCCTTTCGTTCGATGAATGAGCTTTTTGTCTTTTAAAGCATACCATCTTTTCTCTCCCGCCTTTATCTGAAACAATGAAATGTCTGTTTGTACAGGTAATTAAATTTGGGAACAGCTGTTTTAACCAATTTTCATAGCTATATTTATATGCTTAGTACTGCTCACTTCTGCCAATCATGTAGAAGCCACGCCCTACTGATTTTACTGATGTAATGTAGACCAGTCGTATGACTTCCTTTGTAGTTCAGAACTTTATATCCATTAGACAAATTGATCTCCTTCACCGAACTGACAAATTTGCGGATTTTTATTCAATTAAAGGGACATTATGTTATGTTATATTTCGGGTTTTACGCCTGCATCAGCACCATTTTGGGCTATATCGCCGGCGGGCAGCTTACCTAACAACACCTTTCCTGGGCAGACTCCAGCGGTTAACCAGTACTTGGGTACACCAACCTCCGTAAGAAACTGCCAACTTTTTCATATAAATGAGACATGGCCTGAGCAGGGGCTGGAACCTGTGACCATCAGTGATGATAGGTTACAGTGGTATACAAGTCAGCGACCTTAACCACTCAACCACGGAGGCGGACAATTTAAGGGACATAACTCTGTTATCACAGTCGAAAATCATGCATGCACCACCACAGTATGGTGATTTGAAGCTTCATCACATTCCACCAATTGGGTACTGAGAACGAGGCTGTGAACCGACAAATTTGTGGATCTCTAGTCAATTAAAGGGAAAGAACTCTGGTGTTACTGGGCCAATCCCCACGCGAAAAGTGCACAATGCATCACCATACTATTGTGATACATGTATATTTTTAAGTTTCATAACATTCCAGGCATTGTTTACTGAGAACTGGCTCTGTACGGACACACGGATAATGCTAAACCATCATCCCTAGCCGAATATAATGGCAGATAAGTATAAATCTATTTATTATACCTAATATTAATCTATCTTACGGAATGGTTGTCCGATTAGCGCAGTTGTTAGCGCGCTCGCTTCTCACCAATGTAACCCGGGTTCGATCCTTTGACCTGGAAGTATGTGAGATGTGTACGGTGGTCGCGAGATCGGACAGGTGGGTTTTCTCCAGGTACTCCGGATTCCTCCCACGCGAATGACCACATATATGCTTTTATCCTCGCCAACGAGAGTGATTAATATAAGTTGTTAAAACTTGCTTTGCAATCGTTTGAAACAAATAAAGTTTTTATCTAACAGAAGTCGTGATAGCGCAGTGGTAGCGCAGTGGTAGCGCAGTGGTAGCGCGTTTGCTTCTAGTGCAAAAGGTCCGGAGTTCGAGCCCTGCTGGAGCCGTTACAATTGTGCACTTAGGCAAGGCATTTAAATTCCACATGCCTATTCTCTCTCATCGTGGCGATGGATTCCATCAGAAATGAGGTCTCGACAGTGATTAATATAAGTTGTAAGAACTTGTTTCGCAATCGATCTAAAATAAATTTGTATAAACTAATAAGAAATGTGACTACTCTACCACTAACCCTGAGCAGAGGTATGGAGCATCTTCCGAGGAATTCCACCTTCTTGTCCCGGTCCTCATCATAGACGGTGAAATCCAACACAGAGTGGATATCCTTCACATTACTGAAATACAGAGTGGATATCCTTCACATTACTGAAATACAGAGTGGATATCCTTCACATTACTGAAATACAGAGTGGAAATCCTTCACATTACTGAAATACAGAGTGGACATCCTTCACATTACTGAAATACAGAGTGGACATCCTTCACATTACTGAAATACAGAGTGGACATCCTTCACATTACTGAAATACAGAGTGGACATCCTTCACATTACTGAAATACAGAGTGGACATCCTTCACATTACTGAAATACAGAGTGGACATCCTTCACATTACTGAATACAGAGTGGACATCCTTCACATTACTGAAATACAGAGTGGACATCCTTCACATTACTGAAATACAGAGTGGACATCCTTCACATTACTGAAATACAGAGTGGATATCCTTCACATTACTGAAATACAGAGTGGATATCCTTCACATTACTGAAATACAGAGTGGATATCCTTCACATTACTGAAATACAGAGTGGACATCCTTCACATTACTGAAATACAGAGTGGACATCCTTCACATTACTGAAATACAGAGTGGACATCCTTCACATTACTGAAATACAGAGTGGACATCCTTCACATTACTGAAATACAGAGTGGATATCCTTCACATTACTGAAATACAGAGTGGATATCCTTCACATTACTGAAATACAGAGTGGATATCCTTCACATTACTGAAATACAGAGTGGATATCCTTCACATTACTGGATAACAGAGTGGATATCCTTCACATTACTGAAATACAGAGTGGATATCCTTCACATTACTGAAATACAGAGTGGATATCCTTCACATTACTGAAATACAGAGTGGACATCCTTCACAATACTGAAATACAGAGTGGATATCCTTCACATTACTGAAATACAGAGTGGATATCCTTCACATTACTGAAATACAGAGTGGACATCCTTCACATTACTGAAATACAGAGTGGATATCATTCACATTACTGAAATACAGAGTGGACATCCTTCACATTACTGAAATACAGAGTGGACATCCTTCACATTACTGAAATACAGAGTGGATATCCTTCACATTACTGAAATACAGAGTGGATATCCTTCACATTACTGAAATACAGAGTGGATATCCTTCACATTACTGAAATACAGAGTGGATATCCTTCACATTACTGAAATACAGAGTGGACATCCTTCACATTACTGAAATACAGAGTGGACATCCTTCACATTACTGATAAACAGAGTGGATATCCTTCACATTACTGAAATACAGAGTGGATATCCTTCACATTACTGAAATACAGAGTGGATATCCTTCACATTACTGAAATACAGAGTGGATATCCTTCACATTACTGAAATACAGAGTGGACATCCTTCACATTACTGAAATACAGAGTGGACATCCTTCACATTACTGAAATACAGAGTGGACATCCTTCACATTACTGAAATACAGAGTGGACATCCCACTGATGAGCTAACCCTGGACATATAATATAATTATAATATAATATATTTGTTGTAAATAATCATGTACATGATATATACAAAATAAATATACTTAAACTAACAAATTTGCTTGTTTGTTTGTTTGTTTGTTTGTTCGTGTTTTATGTCTTCATCAGAACAATTTTGGGCTATATCGCCAGCGGGCAGTTTACCTAACAAAACTTTCCTGGGCAGGCTCCAGTGGTTAACCAGTACTTGGTGCACCAACTTCCGTAAGAAACTGCCAACATTTTCACATAAAGAGACACGGCCTAAGCGAAGCTCGAACCTCGAACATCATTGATGATAGGTTACAGTGGTAAAGTCAGTGATCGTAGGTTCGATCCCCCATCTGGCCACAATGTTATTGACAGTCTTTCAGATGAAAACAACAAACCGAGGTCTGCCTTTCAAATTCAAAGTAGGGGCCTAACCCTAGATTGGGGGGGGGTGGATTTTGTCCTCCTAATTTAAAACACATTGGGGGACTATGAATTTGAATGGAGGGTTTTGTATTGCATCTACTTACAACGTGAACACTTTATTCCACTCGGGATTGAGGGTCTTGTATTCCGTGTGTGTCTGCAACCGAGTATTTACCAGCTCTAGCACACAGAATGGATCACTTTTGCCACCAATATCGGCTGCCAGAAGATCTTGAGCTCTATACACTGAAGATATATATTCTAGTTTATTACTTAGATATGAATTTTACCTAGTTTTTTATTACTTAGATATGAATTTTACCTAGTTTTTTTATTACTTAGATATGAATTTTCCCTAGTTTTTTATTACTTAGATATGAATTTTAACCTATTTTTTATTACTTAGATATGAATTTTAACCTATTTTTTTATTACTTAGATATGAATTTTAACCTATTTTTTTATTACTTAGATATGAATTTTAACCTATTTTTTTATTACTTAGATATGAATTTTAACCTATTTTTTTATTACTTAGATATGAATTTTAACCTATTTTTTTATTACTTAGATATGAATTTTAACCTATTTTTTTATTACTTAGATATGAATTTTAACCTATTTTTTTATTACTTAGATATGAATTTTAACCTATTTTTTTATTACTTAGATATGAATTTTAACCTATTTTTTTATTACTTAGATATGAATTTTAACCTATTTTTTTATTACTTAGATATGAATTTTAACCTATTTTTTTATTACTTAGATATGAATTTTAACCTATTTTTTTATTACTTAGATATGAATTTTAACCTAGTTTTTTATTACTTAGATATGAATTTTACCTAGTTTTTTATTACTTAGATATGAATTTTAACCTATTTTTTTATTACTTAGATATGAATTTTACCTAGTTTTTTATTACTTAGATATGAATTTTACCTATTTTTTTATTACTTAGATATGAATTTTCGCTATTTTTTTATTACTTAGATATGAATTTTCCCTAGTTTTTTATTACTTAGATATGAATTTTCCCTATTTTTTTATTACTTAGATATGAATTTTAACCTATTTTTTTATTACTTAGATATGAATTTTAACCTAGTTTTTTAATACTTAGATATGAATTTTAACCTAGTTTTTTTATTAAGACTATTTGTTGCCGTTATTTGCCTACCGCAATACTGTATACCACCCAGGTTGATACGCTGTGCTTTCAAGTCTGATATTAAGTTTGCTGGTTTGATACGGTCACGAGCCCGTATCAAACTAGAAAAATCCATATCATAACTAGTTCCAGTGGTTAGCGTGCTCGCTTCTCACCATTGCAACACGGGTTCGATCCTCGGACCGGGAAGTATGTGAGATGGTACGGTGGTCGCCAGATCGGACAGGTAGGTTTTCTCGAGGTACTCCGGTTTCCTCCCACACGAATGATCACATATACGCTTTCATCCGCGCCGACAAGAGGGATTAATATATGTTGTTAGATCTTGCTTCGCAATCATTGTAAAATAAATAAAGTTTAAACTTTAAACACAGGATGGCTGCTTAATGGAGGTTACCATTAGGGCTGCGGCGATATACCGGTATACCGCGATACGCTGACGAACGTATATGCGTATCGTATCGGGAGGGTCTGTATCGCGTATATCGGCCGTATCGAAGAGTAAAATTCCATTGTGTGTTTTTTCTACCGATTCTAATTAAAATACTTGAAAACGTTCGCTAAATGAGCAAAACTTTGCTGTTATTTTTATATTTAGCATTCCTCAAAGCGTGCACCTGCTGCTGCAGAGCTAGCGTTAAAGCTATCACACAAGTTCGAATTTTTAAAGTGGTGTTTAACAATAAAAACGTCACCACATTGAAACAGGTCTTTAGTTTTACACATTTTAGTCTTTATTATATGCTACAACAAACCAATGTTTAAACTATATTGACCTGGGAATATCAGCTTATTTGCATTGAAATTATAAATCGGGCTTAAAATCTACGAGTTGTATTTTTCGAATTATTTGACCTTGTTGACTTCCGGATGACATTGCTATTTTTAGCAATGGGCGCGGACTCATAGAGAACCATATAATAGTTGGGATCCCAGATTTGCAAGAGCTTGGAATTATAAATCTAGAGCTAATCCATTATTTATTGTATGGTTTGGGATATGTAGGCTAATAAACAAAATATGTACCCTGTAGTTGGTTTTATTACCAGTAGGCCTATGCTCATAGCCTCATACAAGAACTAGATCTATATATTTTCAGAGCTAGACCCAGACAGAGCCTGTTGATTCTTTGATCTTTTTGAAGAAAAATCTTCTTGATAGTGACCTTCAAAGTATTAAGATCTAGGTATTGTTTTTTTGGGGGATATAGAGAAATCTATAAAAACTTTATTGATTAATAACTTAATACTGTTCTACTCTGAATGACTTTGTTGGTTATTTTTAGTATTTTTACTACCTTGATTAGACGGATCCAAAACGTCAAAATCGGCGCTAAATAACAAATGTCCTATAAACAAATACATGTTGACATCATAAGCATCATTGACGTTACTCTATCCTACAGTAGCCCAGACGAGACAGGACTCAAACGGAGGTCAAGTGCTCACATAGAGAGGTCATTTGCTATGACCCTAAAGCTGGATCCGTTCTCCGATATTGCCTGTATCGTATCGTATCATATCGTATCGGCAGTCCCGTATTGCAATACGTATCGTATCGGAAGGGGTCTGGCAATACGCAGCCCTAGTTACCACTAACACAGGTTTGACTATAAACATATCTTTAAGAGTATCTCAGTGTACAGCATAACGCTGTAAGTAACATAAACTTGTGACGACATACCTTTTACTTGCAACCATCCGACATCTTTCATATTCTTAAAGGATTGTAAAATACCCTGAAAGCACATAAAATATATGTTATTACTCAAGTGTATTTCGGAGTGGGACTAGAACATCGGCCCGGCTAGCTCAGTTGGTAGAGCTGTCCGACTAGTGTTCGGGAGGTCATGGGTTCGAGTCCCAAGTCGGGTCACTAACTTTTTCCGCTCTTTCTTTGCTTCGTCACTTTAATGGCGACGAGGATATATGGTACAGGCAAATGAGTAGGGGTGCGGCTCCAGGGATTGGAGTGTGGCTCCTAAAGAATAAAAGAGGGAAGAGTGTAGTGTATTTCGGAGTAGGTAGAACATTGGCCCAGCTAGCTCAGTTGGTAGAGCTGTCCGACTAGCATTCGGGAGGTCATGGGTTCGAGTCCCACATCGGGTCACTAACTTTCCCGCTCTTTCTAAGCTTGTTCAGTTTATTACTCTATAGCTTATACCAGTTTCTTTTAAATTGATTGCAAAACATGTTCCTAAAATGTTTAGTAAAAATATATGTTATTACTCTAGCTTAACCCTTTGCATGCTAGCGGCAGATAAAATCACTTTTGCAAACGGCAGAGAGCCACCATTCTTTGCCATCTGATCTGCTGGCTCTATGCTATTTGCTATTCGGATAGTAGAGCTAAAACACTTGGCTAAATAGCAAACAACATAGATCCTGATCAGATGTGATTTTATTTACTCAGCAGGCAAAGGCTGAAACAAGTTTCTTTTAACTTGATTGCAAAACATGTTCCTACAACATTTAGATTAATCATTCCCGAGACCGAACTCGTGGCGAGATCCATCAAGACGAGCAGGGAGATGTGGATTTAAGTATGATGTATATTACCGACACTGATAACTAATAAATGAAGTGCACAATACAAGAGCGGATACGATGTTCCTAAATCGATCACTACATGCAAGTACAGTAAAACCCCTCTGATCCGGACTTCTTCCAGATCGGACAAAAAGTCTGGTTTAGAGGGGGTTCCGGATTAGAGGGTTTTTTTATATTTAATATCAGTATTTAACCCTTTCAACACCACAGGCCTCTAAATAGACTTACAAAAAGTGTAGATCCAGATGAGCCGTCTCATCAGGATCTGCACTTTTTGCCAGTAAAACTACTATTTTTAGATAAAATTACCCATTTTGATAAATGAACTGGTCCAAAGTTAATTTTCTTATTAATTTATTGGTCTAAAAATAGCATGCACCAGTCCATGTCAGTTACTTGGGGTTGAATGAGTTAATACATGTACAGCATACTCTGATGTACAGAACAAGATATAAACAAGAAAATAAAACAAACATAATTATAACTATGCAAAGCCTCAGTCCGGTTCATTGATCAGTTTCAGATTGCCCTGTATAGATAATGCTATCCTTGAGCTCTTATATGGAGATGCTGCCATGCTTCTTATTGTAACCAAATCGCTTTAAATCAGAATGAACGATATTGTTTTTCTAAACTGAAAACAAAAATTTTAAATGTCAATTTTTGCATATAGACAAATCAGGACAATTGTTCGCACCTCCGTGTCTGCATGGGACCATTCATTTGTGTTGTATTTGTTATATCGGAATATTTATTGATTGAGAATTAAACAGTTATATACAGTATATAAAATTATAGTAACATTTTATTTGAGAGAAAAACAGACGGATCTGTAGTCCAGTGGTAACACGCTGGACTGGTAATCCAGGGATCGCAGGTTCGATTCACCGTCTGACCCTAATAAAATTAACAGTCTTTCAGATTGGACGTTAAACCAAGGTCTCGTGTCGGTGCTGTACACTGTGCACGTAAAAGAACCAGAGGAGATTCTGGAATGGGTCTGTATCATGCACTATCCTCCAAAATCTAAAATAACTAATCTCTTCAGGAGGCGTCTCTCATATGGGCAACCGGTAGCGACGATAAATAAACGTAAAAACACACAGAGAAAAAATACAATGAAATTGCTAATTTTATATTCGAATACGATAAGTTGCCATCTCTATCTTAAACAAAAACTTACAGTTATGGTATCCATAATTATGTTTTAGAAAAAAAGCACTCTGATACTGAACATTTCTTCAACTTTCACTCGCCAAACATGCAAGTTATACTTGGTCTGGAGTTAATTTTATGAACCTGTCTTATATGCGACTGTATGCTATAACCACAGATTTCAGGACCAAAGTACGGGGGGTCGTCTTATAGGCGAGTATGGACAACAATTACTACCTTATTTAAATGATAATTATTGTCCACACTCGCCTATAAGGCAATCTGGCCTATAAGAACTACCTTATTTAATTGATAATTATCGTACACACTCACCTATAAGGCAATCTGGCCTATAAGAACTACCTTATTTAATTGATAATTATCGTACACACTCACCTATAAGGCAATCTGGCCTATAAGAACTACCTTATTTAAATGATAATTATCGTACACACTCACCTATAAGGCAATCTGGCCTATAAGAACTACCTTATTTAAATGATAATTATCGTTCATACTCGCCTATATGGCAATCTGGCCTATAAGAACTACCATATTTAATTGGTTGATGCTAATATCGAATATGTTTCCATAGTGGAACACACATTTCAATCCACCCAATGTTATCCCACCTGTACAGTTTACAAACAACAGATCAAAGGGATAAAATCAAACACATACCCGCTGATGTCTGCTACCCACCATTGGTGACCAATTATGCCCAGTACAATGTGTGATTCTCACAACTTGTGAAAAACACAAGCGCAGACAATTGGTGAACAATGGAATGTTATCACATTCATGACAGTACACAAGGAACAACATTTGACTGGCTTCCTTTCATAATTGGCACTTCCGGCTTAGAGGGGTCATTTTGTGTTGAAAATGAACAAATTAATTTGGAAATTTCATCCGGTTCCCGTAGAAAAGGGATTGATGATGATGGTTGAGCTTATTTACCCTCGCCTCCGGCGAACCATATGGGCGAGTGTTCCAAAAAGGGGACCCAGATTAGGAGTTTTTATAACAGTGAAAATAGAAGGGAATAGTCCGGGACCAGGGAGAAAGTCTGGTTTGGAGGGGATTCCGGATTAGAGGGGTTTTTATTATAGTGAAAATAGAAGTGAATAGTCCAGGACCAGGGAGAAAGTCTGGTTTGGAGGGGATTCTGGATTAGAGGTGTTTTATTACAGTCAAAATAGAAGGGAATAGTCCAGGACCAGGGAGAAAGTCTGGTTTGGAGGGGATTCCGGATTACAGGGTTTTTTATTACAGTGAAAATAGAAGGGAATAGTTCGGGACCAGGGAGAAAGTCTGGTTTGGAGGGGATTCTGGATTAGAGGTGTTTTTATTACAGTGAAAATAGAAGGGAATAGTCCGGGACCAGGGAGAAAGTCTGGTTTGGAGGGGATTCCGGATTAGAGGGGTCTTACTCTATATAACTACGGCATATCATTTGCGAAACATTAACAGAAGCACTCTCCATAATGTTATATAAAGAGACCCAGATGTTTGATGCATTGAGGTCTTTTTCTAGATGTGCATACCAAGTTTGAGCATATTCACATATGTGATCTACTGGTAGTGACCAAGTTTTTATGGATCAAGGTATTTTTCTGGATGTTCATACCAAGTTTGATCACTGACATAGGTGATCAAGTGACCCAGTTTTTATGGATTACGGTCTTTGTCTGGATGTTCAGACCAAATGTGTTCAGATCATACTCACAAATGTGACCAGATTTTTGATGCACTGAGGCATATCTTTGCTTGGATGTTCAGACCAAATTTGATCATACTCACAAATGTTCGAACGATTTCCTCTCGTTCCATGGGGTTGAATGCGTAGGAGGAGAGATCTGTGATGGTTTCATGCCCGGACGTTCCGCTGATGGTGATGAGAAGCTTGATGATGCCTGCCCCGTCCTCTAACTGCTGCTCAATCACGTGCGTGTTCTCACGATCCAGTTTGGAAACGTCTATCACAGCTCTGAATGTAACGCCAGAGTATATACAGTCAAACCTAGTATATACAGTCAAACCTAGTATATACAGTCAAACTTGTATTAAGCGGCCAGCTAAGGGATTGATAAAAATTGGCTGCTTAACACAGGTGGCTGCTTAATAGAGGTTAAATGCTGAACCAATTGCCATAGTGGGAGTTTGATTACTGGCTGCTTAATACAGGTTGGTTGCTTAATAGAAGTGACCGCTAACATTGTATTCTTTAATTGAAAAACCAATAATTTATAATTAACCCCGTCTTAACTCTGCCTGCTGAGTAAATAAAATCACTTTTGCAAACAACATAGATCCAGATCAGCAGCGGAGTAATGATCAGGATCTATGTTGTTTGTTATTTAGATCCAGATCAGCCACAGAGTAACGCTGTGTCTGATCAGGATCTATGTTGTTTGTTATTCACCCAAAGGTTTTTAGCTCCACTATCCAAATAGCAAACAGCATAGAGCCGAATCTGATCAGTATCTATGCTGTTTGCAAGTTCTGTGCCATCTGATCAGGCTCTATGCTGTTTGCAAAAGTGATTTTATCTGCCACTAGCGTGCAAGGGTTAAACACCCAGTCACGGCAATACGGCGCTTAATTGAGGTCAAATATGTATTAAAATTAACAATTAAATATTCCTTTTCTGCATTTCATTGCAGTATGAAATGTCAGTTTTTAACACATACCGTTAATTTGGTCTCTGCGCATAAATTAGGTGTAACAAACTGACATTTCATACCCAGATGAAACGCAGAAAAGGAACATTCAATTGTTATACAATTACAACTAAAATTTTACAAATTACAAAACCAGTTTGATTGGTCAATATGTGCATAATGTACACAATCCTTTACGCTGTAGACGTTCCTATAGGGATATCATAGACGTTCCTATAGGGATATCATAGACGTTCCTATAGGGATATCATAGACGTTCCTATAGGGATATCATAGACGTTCCTATAGGGATATCATAGACGTTCCTATAGGGATATCATAGACGTTCCTATAGGGATATCATAGACGTTCCTATAGGGATATCATAGACGTTCCTATAGGGATATCATAGACGTTCCTATAGGGATATCATAGACGTTCCTATAGGGATATCATAGACGTTCCTATAGGGATATCATAGACGTTCCTATAGGGATATCATAGACGTCCTATAGGGATACAAACAATCATAGACGTCCTATAGGGATATCATAGACGTTCCTATAGGGATATCATAGACGTTCCTATAGGGATATCATAGACGTTCCTATAGGGATATCATAGACGTTCCTATAGGGATATCATAGACGTTCCTATAGGGATATCATAGACGTTCCTATAGGGATATCATAGACGTTCCTATAGGGATATCATAGACGTTCCTATAGGGATATCATAGACGTTCCTATAGGGATATCATAGACGTTCCTATAGGGATATCATAGACGTTCCTATAGGGATATCATAGACGTTCCTATAGGGATATCATAGACGTTCCTATAGGGATATCATAGACGTTCCTATAGGGATATCATGCCCCCCCCCCGGTACTTTTTTTTGTTGTTTTGATTTTTATTTCCTGATCAATATACATCATAATTACACATATACATAATACTTGCACATATACATCAAAACACAAACAAAATTACACATATACATAATAATTACACATATACATAATAATTACACATATACATCATAATTACACATATACATCATAATTACACATATACATAATAATTACACATATACATCATAATTACACATATACATCATAATTACACATATACATCATAATTACACATATACATCATAATTACACATATACATAATAATTACACATATACATAATAATTACACATATACATCATAATTACACATATACATCATAATTACACATATACATAATAATTACACATATACATCATAATTACACATATACATCATAATTACACATATACATAATAATTACACATATACATCATAATTACACATATACATAATAATTACACATATACATCATAATTACACATATACATAATAATTACACATATACATCATAATTACACATATACATAATAATTACACATATACATCATAATTACACATATACATAATAATTACACATATACATCATAATTACACATATACATAATAATTACACATATATATACATCATAATTACACATATACATAATACTTGCACATATACATCATAATTACACATATACATAATACTTGCACATATACATCATAATTACACATATACATAATACTTGCACATATACATCATAATTACACATATACATAATAATAACACATATACATCATAATTACACATATACATAATACTTGCACATATACATCATAATTACACATATACATAATACTTGCACATATACATAATAATTACACATATACATAATAATAACACATATACATCATAATTACACATATACATAATAATTACACATATACATAATACTTGCACATATACATAATAATTACACACACTGTAGACTTTCCAAGCATGTATTGAAAACAAAGAACGTGTCAAAAAGTAATTGACAAGTGCTAACAGCCTGCAGCACTATCTATACGCATAATTCATGAATGATATTTATATTAAGTTATACGTAATCATGTGAAGTTACGTAAAGCGTTGAAATAATAACCCGATGTATATTGGGAAGGAGGAGTGATTTTTAAGTAGAAGAGACAAGATTAGGAAAAGAAAGTAAGAAGTTTCAGTGGAGATAAGTGTGGATGATTGTCTATATATAGTATGCAGTGGAGATAAGTGTGGATGATTGTCTATATATAGTATGCAGTGGAGATAAGTGTGGATGATTGTCTATATATAGTATGCAGTGGAGATAAGTGTGGATGATTGTCTATATATAGTATGCAGTGGAGATAAGTGTGGATGATTGTCTATATATAGTATGCAGTGGAGATAAGTGTGGATGATTGTCTATATATAGTATGCAGTGGAGATAAGTGTGGATGATTGTCTATATATAGTATGCAGTGGAGATAAGTGTGGATGATTGTCTATATATAGTATGCAGTGGAGATAAGTGTGGATGATTGTCTATATATAGTATGCAGTGGAGATAAGTGTGGATGAGTGTCTATATATAGTATGCAGTGGAGATAAGTGTAGATGATTGTCTATATATAGCATGCAGCGGGGATAAGTGTGGATGATTGTCTATATATAGCATGCAGTGGAGATAAGTGTGGATGATTGTCTATATATAGTATGCAGTGGAGATAAGTGTGGATGATTGTCTATATATAGCATGCAGTGGAGATAAGTGTGGATGATTGTCTATATATAGCATGCAGTGGAGATAAGTGTGGATGATTGTCTATATATAGCATGCAGTGGAGATAAGTGTGGATGATTGTCTATATATAGTATGCAGTGGAGATAAGTGTGGATGATTGTCTATATATAGCATGCAGTGGAGATAAGTGTGGATGATTGTCTATATATAGCATACATTTATTGACAAGTTAGTCGATAAGATTCAAGAACTGTCTTCATTTCTCATTGAACGTATTTTGTGTATCTTTGAGAATTGAGATTGTTTCTTCTAGTTTTATTTTCCTTTTAAAATATGCTATAAATTGGACTTCATTTGGTTTAATCTTCTCACATTTGCATTTAAAGATGAAATATTTAGCAAGTAGTATAATAAAGTTTATGTTCATTTCATACACTTTGCTATTGTGTTTGAAATTACATAACGAAATATGTTCATAATTAAATTGAGCCAAATAATCTGTTTGCAACATTGTTCTTAAGAAATGTGTTATCTTAATCTAGAAATCCTGTATATAGTGGCATTCCCAAAACATATGAACATTATGCATTATGCAAAAGTCACAAAGTTGCTATGCAACTATATTACATTTAAATAGGAAAATGTTATTTGGAATTATGTGCATTAAGTATTTATATTGAAATGTTCTTAATTTCGTTTCTATAGTTATTCTAATCGGTTGTGTGAATATATTTTTCCAGTTAGTATCGACTATTGATAACATAGTTTCCCATTTTACAGTTTGCCTAATAACATCCGGTTTAGAGTTATTCGTTTATATCGAATATATCATTACCCAGTATTCTGTAATCGTAAAGTCAACTTTTCAAATAATAAAAGTATGCATGAAACAATATCATATAGATCATTTAAAAACTTCAATGAGGAGTCCTTTTGCGAAGATTTACGTATTGCAGACTGGACCTTTGTTTATATATATGAGGATCCAAATGAAATATTAAATATGTGGTGTAAACTATTTTTAGAAATTGTACATAAGCATATTCCAATAAAAACTCAGCGAGTGAAACGGAAATATCAACCAGACTGGATAACAACAGAAATCTTAGATACTATGAAAGAACGCGATAAAATGAAGCAAGATAAATCAGAGCAAGGTGTTAATCAATATAAACTACTTAGAAACAAAGTGTCGGCAATGATTAATACAGCAAGGAAAGAGTCATGTGAAAGAAAAATAGAGTCTGGTAAAGATAACCCACGTACTGTCTGGAAGATTTTTAAAGAGTTTGGTTCAGGAAAATCAACACAATCTGGAAACAATATTAACTCAATATACCATCAAGGATCTGATTACTCTCAAAATGTTGAAATGGCAAATATATTTAATGAATTCTTTGTCAATGTTGCATCTAATATCAAAGATCCAGTCCCTGATCACTTAAACTTTGACTATATAAAAGATTTTATTAATGAACATGTACCTGTTGATGTAGTGTTTGAAATACCAGAAGTTACACAGAGTAATATCAGAAAACAATTACTGGAACCTAATGTTTCTAAAGCTACAGGAATCGATAATATTGGACCAAAGCTGTTAAAACTTTCAGCTGATATCATTGTACAACATTTAACTGTTATAATAAATAAGAGTTTGAAAACATCAACTTTCCCTGAAGCTTGGAAATTTGCAAAAGTCAAACCATTATTCAAAAGTGGAAAAACCAATGACGTCAATAACTATAGACCTATTTCAATTTTACCATCTTTGTCGAAACTTTTTGAAAGACACGTGCATAAATCGCTGCAGACTTTTTTGGATCACTTCAATTTACTTCACAAAACACAAAGTGGTTTCAGAACTGGCCACTCAACTGAATCAGCTTTACTTTATATGATAGATAAATGGATTCGAGCAATGAATGAGGGAAAATTGATTGGAATTGTAATGGTCGATTTTCGAAAAGCTTTTGATCTTGTCGATCATACTGTTTTGTTAAAGAAATTATCATTATACAAATGTAGCAACAATACTTTGAAGCTTTTTCAATCATATCTTTGTGATAGAAAGCAAACTGTTTCTATAAATGACGTTTTATCTGAAAATAGAACTGTTAATTGTGGAGTCCCGCAGGCTCAATATTAGGACCTCTTTTATTCTTACTTTTTATCAATGACTTACCACTAATGTTTTCAAATAAAATCACCGGTAGCGATTTATATGCAGATGATACTACATTATATGATATCCATAATAAGAAAGAAGTGTTAGAAACAAGATTACAACAAGCTTTGGAAGACTTGAAATACTGGTGTTTCCAAAATGGAATGAAGATTAATACAGACAAAACGAAAGTTCTATTTATGATGACAGCCCAGCGAAAATGTGCTTTCCCTAACCCTACACTCTCTCTTAAATATGAAAATATATTATTGAAAACCAGCAAATCAGAGAAGTTGCTTGGAGTACACATTCAGGATTCATTAAAATGGGACTCACATATCAAATATATTGTGAAAAAGATTTCAACTAACATTTGGCTATTAGGTAAAATACGGTATATTGTGAATCTGAACTACAGAATACTTTATTACAAGGCATATATCCAACCACATTTTGATTATTGTTGTATCATATGGGGAAACACCACACAACAAAATATCAACACATTATTAAGATTGCAAAGACGAGCTTGTAAATTCATTCTGGGCCAAGATTATATTTCTTTGCGTGAATCAATGTCTGAAATTAATATAATGACTTTTGACCAACGGATTATTTTTCAAAAAGCAGTAACAATGTACAAAATTATGAACAATCTTGTACCGAATTATTTGAATGAACATTTTCAATTAAGACATTGCAATTCAGTTACTTCAGATATGACATTGAGAAATGTTTCAAATATGGATCTCTATATTCCAAGACCTAGATGTGAAATGTATAAGAAATCATTAGAATACTCTGGTCCAAAGATATGGAATTGTCTACCATTTGAAATTAAGACATCCAGATCTTTAAATATATTCAAGACAAAATGTAAAGTATGGATACAACGTTTTAATTGGTAGACACTAGACAGTTATATATATATAATGATTGTAAATCAATATGCTTATGTCGTTTTGTATTTCTATCAAAGTACCTGATTTACTTAGGCTGTTGTTTAAGTTACATTGTACAACATTATGCATGTATATTGTATGGCATAACTATGTTATAATTATTGTGTATGTACATTTATTCTATAGTGTTAACAAATTGAAGAGGGCCCTAAGGAGGACTAGTTCAAAACTAATTAGGTCACCCTCTATAAATAAAGAAATCTATCCATCTATTAGTTTGCATACTTTTGTGTTTGCACTGATTTTTGTGATTAAATATTCAGGGATTTTATATGTTATTGGTTCTAACTGTAACTTTGTTTTCCACTTATGTGGTATGCTGTTCAAAAGAGTGTAGTATTTCAAAAACTCCACGGGATTAATATTGTAAAGTTGTCTTATTTGCATAAAAGAAAAAAACTGTTTATGTCTAAAGTCATATATATGTTCAATGTATTGAATTCCTTTATTAAACCAGTGTCTGTAAAATAATGTAGTATTGTCGTGTTTCTTTATGTTTGAATTATTCCACAAGATTTATTTAGAATCGACATATTCTTTATAATTTACTCTGGACCATCCCGTTAGTATTTCTTTTAAAAACTTTAGATTTTATTTCGAGATTTTTAATGTCGTTGCAGCTGATATTACATTTAAACATAAAATCGCCTCCATGTTTATCCAGCATATGATCATAAATTTGTACCAACTTTGATTTGTTTTGGAATATTAATCCTTTTATCCAACTTGCTTTAAGTGCTGCACTAAAGTTTTCACAACTGAGGCAATCAATTATTTTACCAGAGTTTTCATTCATTATGCATTCATTTGTTTGATTTTAATAAATTTAAGGTCCGAGGTTATGAAACGACTTAAAGAAAATTGTGAAACAAGTTATTTCAACTTATATTAATCACTCTCGAGACCTCATTCCTGATGGAATCCATCGCCATGAAGGAGAGAGAAGAGGCAACATGGAATTTAAATGTCTTGCCTAAGGGCACAACCGTAACGGCTCCAGCGGGGCTCAAAGAAAATGTCATAAAATCACATTTACAATGTATAATCTTACATATTAAAAAATAAAAATGAAATAAAATTAACAAAATGTAAGTCTGACCAAGCTTAGTCCTATAAATGGACTTTCAATATTTGGCGGCCATTTTGGACACAATCTTGGATTCCGTGTGTGTGTTTTACGTTTATTTACCGTCGCTACCGGTTTCCCATATGAGCGACGCCTCCTGAAGAGATTAGTCATTTTAGATTTTTGGAGGATAGTGCAATGATACAGACAGAGACCCATTCCAGAGTCTCCTCTGGTTCTTTTACGTGCAAGGTGTAAAGCACCGACACAAGACCTCGGTTTAAAGTCTCATCTGAAAGACTGTTAATTTTATTAGGGTCAGACGGTGGATCGAACCTGCGATCCCTGGATTACCAGTCCAGCGTGTTACCACTGGACTACAGATCTGTCTGTTCTCTTGTATTTCTCAGAATGCCACCATTTATGTATGTGGTATATAACCTGTTTTGTTACTAGACAGAGCATTGGTGAACTGTTAACATAGCCTGAAATTCACCATACCAGCTGGCCCATGAAGTTGTTTTTATCAATTTCGTGATCAAATACGGCATCGCGTAACCTACCTGCCCATGAAGTCATCTCTACCGACGTCGTGATCGAACATGACTATCTCCAGGTGACTCGTCTGACCTTGATACATACGCAGATCAAACTGTTCCAGCCAACGAGGGTTCAATGTTTTGTATTTATGCTGAAAATGTATATAGTTAGTTTATAAAATTTTATTTTAGCTCGATTGCGAAACAAGTTCTTACACCTTATATTAATCACTCTCGAGACCTCATTCCTGATGGATCCATCGCCATGAGGGTGAGAAGAGGCAACGTGGAATTTAATTGCCTTGCCTAAGGGCACAACTGTAACGGCTTCAACGGGGCGGCTCAAACTCCGGACATTTGCACCTGAAGCGAACGTGCTACCACTGCGCTATCATGACTTCCACATATATATACATATATATATATAGTTAGTGTGTATGTAGTTCAACAATATTTGTTACCAATTGTTTGCACGTGTTAATAGATAGCGGACTTAAAGATACTGATATGATAGAATTAGAGAGAATGAGAGTTACTTCCCTCTGAATACTCTTTAAAGGAGAATTAAATCATTTCCTCTGTTTTCATCATGGTTTCCTTTGCTATCATTTTCATTCGTTTTCCCATCTTATAATTATTAAATTTGTGATCAATTACTTAAAATGGTTTTTAATAATATCTCTCTCATTATATACTTTAAAACCTGGCTTGGGAACCACAGTAAAAACAAAGAAAGGATTCCGACTATAAGGACCAGTGTACATTTTGGAATAAATCGGGCTTTATCAGCCAAGGGAGGTAATAAAAAATCCTGCAATGTCTCTCGTTAGCAATCACCACAGCTTCGATCCAAGCATGTCATGTCGCATGAATGTACAGTCAAACCCTTTCAACACCACAGACCTCTAAATAGGCTTACAAAAAGTGTAGATCCAGATGAGCCGGCTCGTGACGAGCCGTCTCATCAGGATCTGCACTTTTTGCCAGTGATATGACTATTTTTAGACATAATTACCCATTTTGATAAATGAACTTGTCCAAATGTGATTTTCTGATTCATTTATTGGTTTATGAATATCATGGACCAGTCCATGTGAGTTACTTGGTGTTGAATGGGTTGAGCAGTCAGCCAAGCACAGCTTCCATCCAAGCATGTCATATGAATGTACAGTCTAACCTGTATTAAGCAGTCAGCCAAGCAAATAACATCGCTGCTTAGTGAATGTGGCCACTTAATAGAGGGCAAATATATATATAAAATTTTTTTTTAACTTTATTTATTTTACAACGATTGCTAAACAAGTTCTAACAACTTATATTTATCACTCTCGTTGGCGCGGATGAAAGTGTAAATGTGGTCATTCGTGTGGGAGGAAACCGGAGTACCCGGAGAAAACCCACCTGTCCGATCTGGCGACCACCGTACCATCTCACATACTTCCCAGTCCGAGGATCGAACCCGGGTTGCATTGGTGAGAAGCGAGTGCGCTAACTGAGTATAATAGTATATTATCCTAAATCTCTATGAAAGAAAGGGTTAAAGGTTCATATAAATTTCATTTTCTTATAATATTTATGTCTCTTTCTTCTTGACTCACCAAAACATATCAATCATAAAAAAAAGGAAATATGATGAAATTAGTGTTTCTACTTCTAAGAGAAAATTTACTAAAGATCAAAGCTGGAATGCCTAGTACAAGTTTATAACTATCCACGTCAGATTGTATTTAATATCCTTGATCTAGCAAAGAGATCCTTCCTGCAGAATAGACAATATATAGAGGATATTTGTTTGTTTCAGTGAATGATCGAATAATAATTCACTGAACTGAACATTGAAAGCAATATTATAATGTGTGGTGCTTAACCCATTTCATTCTGGATACCGTTCAAACAGTATTTGCAAAGAACATAGAGCCAGATCAACCGCCACGGAACGATCCGTCTGATCAGGCTCTATGCTGTTTGCTATTCAGATGATCTTGCTAAGACACTTGGCTATGTAGCAAACAACATAGATCCTGATCAGCACGCAGCGTCACGCTGCGGCTGATCTGGATCTATGTTGTTTGCAAAAGCCTTTAAATGTATCCAGAATGAAATGGGTTAAGGCCACGAGTGATAATGTTAGCAATATTATAACGTGCGGTGATTGAGGCCATGAGTGATAATGTTAGCAATATTATAACGTGTGGTGCTTGAGGCCACAAGTGATAATGTTAGCAATATTATAACGTATGGTGCTTGAGGCCACGAGTGATAATGTTAGCAATATTATAACGTGTGGTGCTTGAGGCCATGAGTGATAATGTTAGCAATATTATAACGTGTGGTGCTTGAGGCCATGAGTGATAATGTTAGCTTCTATGTTCATGAGTGAAATATAATTCGATCATTCATGGACAAATTTTCTTATTATTTTATGTTTATTATGACGGAAAATGATGCTAGCATGTGCTAAACAGCGCTAGAGCGTCGCGTTCGTATAACGTAATAAATGGCGTCACTGATGGCTTTAAGTACGAAAATGTTCATGTTGACAATATTGCAGTGGTTGGATGGGTAGCCTGAGTAGCCTGGGTTCCAGTCTGTCGATTTTTCACTTTTTAACTTCTGGAAAAATGAAAGTTGATATTATCAGAAACTCAATACAGCCCAATTAATTGTCTCGGTGTTAAAAATATATTTACTGACCAGGCAAAATATATCGACGCCTGTTCCCAGACTAGAAGAACACAACAGCAGTGTGTATAAAGAAAGAGACCGCACCTCAAGCATTGTATCTAAGTATACAGGAATCCTCAGTACCAAACGATATTCGAATATTTGAGTTAGTACAACGTAGAACACAGGGCGTATAAAAGCCATTGTGTCTATAGTGCTTATGAAAAACCACGCTGGACTGATAATCCAGGAATCGCAGGTTCGATCCCCCATCTGACCCTAATAAAATTAACAGTCTTTCAGATGGGACTTTAAACCGAGGTGTTGTGTCGGTGCTGTACACAGTGCACGTAGAAGAACCAGAGGAGATTCTGGAATGGACTAATGGTTGGGCACAAAAAGTATAAAGCACTGAGAAAAAAATGTCTTCTTCCACTGCATTCAACCAATCAAATAACACATTTTATTTCACTGATAAATTTCACTGTTTTATTAGAAAGCTACAATTATTGAATAAAAACAGAATGGCTATAAATATTCAATGTCTCGTAAATATTCTCCAAATGTATACAGAAATATGCACCTCGGTGAATTTGTATTTTCCGTAGACAATACAGATTAATTTTCCAACAAATGATTATTTTTCCTGGCAGTGATATCACCATAGTTGAGAAGAATTAATTGATTTAAGTTTCAGGAGGGAGGAGTGCTGATGAGGTACGGCTTGTGAATCTGCGATTTATTTCGTCAAACGTTTTACTGATATCATCTTCGGATTCAAGAGCCTCGATTGGATCCTAAAGTCACTTCGTTCGCTTTTTTTTCCTCAGTTGGAAAAATAATACTGTAATTCATATGCAAATTGATCCTAGTGTTAACTTTAGTAAACCACCATTTACAGGGTTATTGATCCTAGTGTTAACTTTAGTAAACCACCATTTACAAGGTTATTGATCCTAGTGTTAACTTTAGTAAACCACCATTTACAGGGTTATTTATCCTAGTGTTAGCTTTAGTAAACCACCATTTACAGGGTTATTGATCCTAGTGTTAACTTTAGTAAACCACCATTTACAGGGTTATTTATCCTAGTGTTAACTTTAGTAAACCACCATTTACAGGGTTATTGATCCTAGTGTTAACTTTAGTAAAACCACCATTTACAGGGTTATTGATCCTAGTGTTAACTTTAGTAATCCAGCATTTACAGGGTTATTGATCCTAGTGTTAACTTTAGTAAACCACCATTTACAGGGTTATTGATCCTAGTGTTAACTTTAGTAATCCAGCATTTACAGGGTTATTGATCCTAGTGTTAACTTTAGTAAACCACCATTTACAGGGTTATTGATCCTAGTGTTAACTTTAGTAAACCACCATTTACAGGGTTATTGATCCTAGTGTTAACCATAAGTAAACCACCATTTACAGGGTTATTGATCCTAGTGTTAACCATAAGTAAACCTCCATTTACAGAGTTATTTATCCTAGTGTTAACCATAAGTAAACCACCATTTACAGAGTTATTTATCCTAGTGTTAACCATAAGTAAACCACCATTTACAGGGTTATATATCCTAGTGTTAACCATAAGTAAACCACCATTTACAGAGTTATTTATCCTAGTGTTAACCATAAGTAAACCACCATTTACAGAGTTATTTATCCTAGTGTTAACTTCAGTAAACCACCATTTACAGAGTTATTTATCCTAGTGTTAACTTTAGTAAACCACCATTTACAGGGTTATTTATCCTAGTGTTAACTTTAGTAAACCACCATTTACAGAGTTATTTATCCTAGTGTTAACTTTAGTAAACCACCATTTACAGAGTTATTTATCCTAGTGTTAACTTTAGTAAACCACCATTTACAGGGTTATATATCCTAGTGTTAACTTTAGTAAACCACCATTTACAGAGTTATTTATCCTAGTGTTAACTTTAGTAAACCACCATTTACAGAGTTATTTATCCTAGTGTTAACTTTAGTAAACCAGCATTTACAGGGTTATATATCCTAGTGTTAACTTTAGTAAACCACCATTTACAGGGTTATTTATCCTAGTGTTAACTTTAGTAAACCACCATTTACAGGGTTATTTATCCTAGTGTTAACTTTAGTAAACCACCATTTACAGGGTTATTTATCCTAGTGTTAACTTTAGTAAACCACCATTTACAGGGTTATTTATCCTAGTGTTAACTTTAGTAAACCACCATTTACAGGGTTATTTATCCTAGTGTTAACTTTAGTAAACCACCATTTACAGGGTTATTTATCCTAGTGTTAACTTTAGTAAACCACCATATACAGGGTTATTTATCCTAGTGTTAACTTTAGTAAACCACCATTTACAGGGTTATTTATCCTAGTGTTAGCTTTAGTAAACCACCATTTACAGGGTTATTGGTGATTTTGTTAACAAATATCCATAAAGGGATGTAATTTGCAAATGGTAATATCAGAAAAGCTGGTTCATTTATGGCCATATTTTCCAAATTTTACTTTTCAGCGTATTAATGTATTATTGAAAAATGAAAATATAAGACAATAATCACAATATCTAATCATCCGCTCTTTACAATATCTCGGTGTGCAGCACATTATAATCATCTGCTCCTTACAATATCTCGGTGTGCAGCACATTCTAATCATCCGCTCCTTACAATATCTCGGTGTGCAGCACATTCTAATCATCCGCTCCTTACAATATCTCGGTGTGCAGCACATTCTAATCATCCACTCCTTACAATATCTCGGTGTGCAGCACATTCTAATCATCCGCTCCTTACAATATCTCGGTGTGCAGCACATTCTAATCATCCACTCCTTACAATATCTCGGTGTGCAGCACATTCTAATCATCCACTCCTTACAATATCTCGGTGTGCAGCACATTCTAATCATCCGCTCCTTACAATATCTCGGTGTGCAGCACATTCTAATCATCCGCTCCTTACAATATCTCGGTGTGCAGCACATTCTAATCATCCGCTCCTTACAATATCTCGGTGTGCAGCACATTCTAATCATCCGCTCCTTACAATATCTCGGTGTGCAGCACATTCTAATCATCCGCTCCTTACAATATCTCGGTGTGCAGCACATTCTAATCATCCACTCCTTACAATATCTCGGTGTGCAGCACATTCTAATCATCCACTCCTTACAATATCTCGGTGTGCAGCACATTCTAATCATCCGCTCCTTACAATATCTCGGTGTGCAGCACATTCTAATCATCCGCTCCTTACAATATCTCGGTGTGCAGCACATTCTAATCATCCACTCCTTACAATATCTCGGTGTGCAGCACATTCTAATCATCCACTCCTTACAATATCTCGGTGTGCAGCACATTCTAATCATCCGCTCCTTACAATATCTCGGTGTGCAGCACATTCTAATCATCCGCTCCTTACAATATCTCGGTGTGCAGCACATTCTAATCATCCGCTCCTTACAATATCTCGGTGTGCAGCACATTCTAATCATCCGCTCCTTACAATATCTCGGTGTGCAGCACATTCTAATCATCCGCTCCTTACAATATCTCGGTGTGCAGCACATTCTAATCATCCACTCCTTACAATATCTCGGTGTGCAGCACATTCTAATCATCCGCTCCTTACAATATCTCGGTGTGCAGCACATTCTAATCATCCGCTCCTTACAATATCTCGGTGTGCAGCACATTCTAATCATCCGCTCCTTACAATATCTCGGTGTGCAGCACATTCTAATCATCCGCTCCTTACAATATCTCGGTGTGCAGCACATTCTAATCATCCGCTCCTTACAATATCTCGGTGTGCAGCACATTCTAATCATCCGCTCCTTACAATATCTCGGTGTGCAGCACATTCTAATCATCCGCTCCTTACAATATCTCGGTGTGCAGCACATTCTAATCATCCGCTCCTTACAATATCTCGGTGTGCAGCACATTCTAATCATCCGCTCCTTACAATATCTCGGTGTGCAGCACATTCTATGTAAATGCATTAAGGGGCGTGTTCGCAGGTTTGATCCCCCGTCTGACCCTAATAAAATTAACAGTCATTCAGCTGGGACTTTAAACCGAGGTCTCGTGTCGGTGATTTACACCGTGTACGTAAAAGAATCAGAGGAGATTCTGGAATGGGTCTCTGTCTGTATCATTGCGCTATCCTCCAAAAATCTAAAATAACTAATCTCTTCAGGAGGCATCGCTCATATGGGCAACCGGTAGCGACGATAAATAAACATAAAAACACATACCCCCATTGGGGCTCTAATACCTCGCTTGTATATATTGTATTTTCTTACTCGGAATCATTACCCTCCTATGCAACCTAATACAACAAATACACACCATTCTGACACCATTCTGACATTACTCAAAATTCCAGGGATAAAAAACAGGGCAACAAATTCTCAAAGCATATATTCAGTAACAGTCCCGCGTTGGGCGCCATTTGATTACATAGTGTGATTAAAGTCAATGCCTGCTACAATACTGGCTGATAAACAATGACTGAACGCAAGTCAACACAGGTCTTGTGATATATATTCTCTTCAAATGCATGCAAAAATAAAATTATAATGCATACGCAAAATAAACAAGCTGTCCAACTAGTACTCCGGTTTCCTCCCACACGAATGACCATAAATACGCGTTCATCCGCGCCAACGAAAGTGATTAATATAAGTTATTGAAGCTTGTTTCGCGATCGTTATAAAATAAATAAAGTTTAAAGAAAATTAATCCTAGTAACTATAATTATACTATCAATTACTAAGTTATTAGTGATTCTGAGAAAACAAATATCTTTAGAGGGAGATAACTTACAAATAGAAATTTCACAAAAATGTAGTTCTTTTGCTGGCAGATTTTGAAAATGTTACTTAACCCTTTCAACACCACATACCTCTAAATAGGCTTACAAAAAGTGTAGATCCAGATGAGCCGGCTCATGACAAGCCGTCTCATCAGGATCTGCACTTTTTGTCAAAGTTATATTGATATTTTTAGACAAAATTACCAATTTTGATAAGTGAACTTGTCCAAATATAAATTTTCTTATTAATTGATTGGTCTTAAAATATCATGCATCAGTCCATGTGAGTTACTTGGTGTTGAATGGGTTAACCCCTTTTCCCCATAGAGACGTAAGCTTATTTGCTACTGTATCTCCATACCAACGACTGCAATTTACCGATCATACTCAATGGATTAGCAATCAACATCTCTAACCCGCCTCCATGGAGGTTACTGAGAATGATTAATGGATGCTATTCTGACAGTTTTTAAATGACTATAATTATACGCATGTGTACGTGTATGTGGGAATGGATAATGGTGTTGAGAGCATTTCTATGTGGGAATGGATAATGGTGTTGAGAGCATTTCTATGTGGGAATGGATAATGGCATTGAGAGTACTTCTATGTGGGAATGGATAATGGCATTGAGAGTGCTATGTGGGAATGGATAATGGCATTGAGAGTGCTATGTGGGAATGGATAATGGCGTTGAGAGTGCTATGTGGGAATGGATAATGGCATTGAGAGTGCTTCTATGTGGGAATGGATAATGGCATTGAGAGTGCTATGTGGGATGGATAATGGCATTGAGAGTACTATGTGGGAATGGATAATGGCATTGAGAGTGCTATGTGGGAATGGATAATGGCATTGAGAGTGCTATGTGGGAATGGATAATGGCATTGAGAGTGCTTCTATGTGGGAATGGATAATGGCATTGAGAGTACTATGTGGGAATGGATAATGGCATTGAGAGTGCTATGTGGGAATGGATAATGGCATTGAGAGTGCTATGTGGGAATGGATAATGGCATTGAGAGTACTATGTGGGAATGGATAATGGCATTGAGAGTGCTATGTGGGAATGGATAATGGCATTGAGAGTACTATGTGGGAATGGATAATGGCATTGAGAGTGCTATGTGGGAATGGATAATGGCATTGAGAGTGCTATGTGGGAATGGATAATGGCATTGAGAGTACTATGTGGGAATGGATAATGGCATTGAGAGTGCTTCTGTGTGGGAATGGATAATGGCATTGAGAGTGCTATGTGGGAATGGATAATGGCATTGAGAGTGCTATGTGGGAATGGATAATGGCATTGAGAGTACTATGTGGGAATGGATAATGGCATTGAGAGTGCTATGTGGGAATGGATAATGGCATTGAGAGTGCTATGTGGGAATGGATAATGGCATTGAGAGTGCTATGTGGGAATGGATAATGGCATTGAGAGTTCTATGTGGGAATGGATAATGGCATTGAGAGTGCTATGTGGGAATGGATAATGGCATTGAGAGTGCTATGTGGGAATGGATAATGGCATTGAGAGTGCTTCTGTGTGGGAATGGATAATGGCATTGAGAGTGCTTCTATGTGGGAATGGATAATGGCGTTGAGAGTGCTATGTGGGAATGGATAATGGCGTTGAGAGTGCTATGTGGGAATGGATAATGGCATTGAGAGTGCTTCTATGTGGGAATGAATAATGGCATTGAGAGTGCTATGTGGGAATGGATAATGGCATTGAGAGTGCTATGTGGGAATGGATAATGGCATTAAGAGTACTTCTATGTGAGAATGGATAATGGCATTGAGATTACTTCTATGTGAGAATGGATAATGGCATTGAGAGTACTTCTATGTGAGAATGGATAATGGCATTGAGAGTACTTCTATGTGAGAATGGATAATGGCATTGAGATTACTTCTATGTGAGAATGGATAATGGCATTGAGAGTACTTCTATGTGAGAATGGATAATGGCATTGAGAGTACTTCTATGTGAGAATGGATAATGGCATTGAGAGTACTTCTATGTGAGAATGGATAATGGCATTGAGAGTACTTCTATGTGAGAATGGATAATGGCATTGAGAGTACTTCTATGTGGGAATGGATAATGGCATTGAGAGTACTTCTATGTGGGAATGGGTAATGGCATTGAGAGTACTTCTATGTGGGAATGGATAATGGCATTGAGAGCACTTCTATGTGGGAATGGATAATGGCATTGAGAGTACTTCTATGTGGGAATGGATAATGGCATTTAGAGTACTTCTATGTGGGAATGGATAATGGCATTGAGAGTACTTCTATGTGGGAATGGATAATGGCATTGAGAGTACTTCTATGTGGGAATGGTTAATGACATTGAGAGTACTTCTATGTGGGAATGGATAATGGCATTGAGAGTATTTCTATGTGGGAATGGATAATGGCGTTGAGAGGTACTTCTATGTGGGACTGGATAATGGCATTGAGAGTACTTCTATGTGGGAATGGATAATGGCGTTGAGAGGTACTTCTATGTGGGACTGGATAATGGCATTGAGAGTACTTCTATGTGGGAATGGATAATGGCGTTGAGAGGTACTTCTATGTGGGACTGGATAATGGCATTGAGAGCACTTCTATGTGGGAATGGATAATGGCATTGAGAGCACTTCTATGTGGGAATGGATAATGGCATTGAGAGCACTTCTATGTGGGAATGGATAATGGCGTTGAGAGGTACTTCTATGTGGGAATGGATAATGGCATTGAGAGCACTTCTATGTGGGAATGGATAATGGCATTGAGAGTACTATGTGGGAATGGATAATGGCATTGAGAGCACTTCTATGTGGGAATGGATAATGGCATTGAGAGCACTTCTATGTGGGAATGGATAATGGCATTGAGAGTGCTATGTGGGAATGGATAATGAATGATGTTGAGAGCACTTCTATGTGGGAATGGATAATGGTGTTGAGAGCACTTCTATGTGGGAATGGATAATGGTGTTGAGAGCACTTCTATGTGGGAATGGATAATGGTGTTGAGAACACTTCTATGTGGGAATGGATAATGGCATTGAGAGCACTTCTATGTGGGAATGGATAATGGCATTGAGAGCACTTCTATGTGGGAATGGATAATGGCATTGAGAGCACTTCTATGTGGGAATGGATAATGGTGTTGAGAGCACTTCTATGTGGGAATGGATAATGGTGTTGAGAGCACTTCTATGTGGGAATGGATAATGGCATTGAGAGCACTTCTATGTGGGAATGGATAATGGCATTGAGAGTGCTATGTGGGAATGGATAATGGTGTTGAGAGCACTTCTATGTGGGAATGGATAATGGTGTTGAGAGCACTTCTATGTGGGAATGGATAATGGCATTGAGAGCACTTCTATGTGGGAATGGATAATGGCATTGAGAGCACTTCTATGTGGGAATGGATAATGGCATTGAGAGCACTTCTATGTGGGAATGGATAATGGTGTTGAGAGCACTTCTATGTGGGAATGGATAATGGTAAGAATCTATAAGAGATATTGCGCAGATACAATATATTTGACCTTATACCTGAAAGAGAATTAATTGACAATTACAACCATTTCAGATGAAAGTTGTGTTCTGTTTGCTCAGTCGATAAATGATATAATCGGCTAGCAGTTTTCACATATAAACCCATTGTAGATGATAAAAGCTCTAATCTAGAGTGTGAGGTTGAAATTGGTCTACGTACATGACCCTAATGGCCACTTGTTCACTGGCTACAGACTAGCTTTAAATATAGTTTACGTTGTTCCTACAAATTGTTTGCATACTAATCAGAACAATGATGGCGTTATCAACTATCTGATTAACTATTGATCGGCCTGGGATTTCTTTTTTATTAATCTATATACAGTCGAACTTCGTTGCCTCGAACTCGGTTAACTAGAACACCACCGTCTGCTCGAGCATGTCGTCTGGTCCCGGGGATAGTCTCTATATAATGCATATTGTTCTACCTACGAACATGTCGTCTGGTCCCGGGGATAGTCTCTATATAATGCATATTGTTCTACCTACGAACATGTCGTCTGGTCCCGGGGATAGTCTCTATATAATGCATATTGTTCTACCTTCGATGATTGGAACATGGATGACTGGAACTATCGAACCAGATCACTGATCACATGATTAAAAAAGTTTAAGCTTTATTTATTTTACAACGATGGCGAAGCAAGTTCTAACAACTTATATTAATCACTCTCGTTGGTGCGGATGAACGCGTAAAAGTAATCATTCGTGTGGGAGGAAACCGGAGTACCCGGAGAAAACCCACCTGTCCGATCTGGCGACCACCGTACCATCTCACATACTTCCCGGTCCGAGGATCGAACCCGGGTTGCATTGGTGAGAAGCGAACGCGCTAACCACTGCGCTAATGGGACAGCCAGATCACATGATTATGAAGCGCAACCGTATAAACACAGATTTGTATCAAACAAACAACTCATATCAAACCCTGAGAGGATATGTTGGATGTATTTCATAAACCAGTATACTACAGTAAGCTACTAATACACGTAATTTCTAAATATCATGGGACACTCCAGACTGACTAGACGCGACTTTAACCACACATGACTCAAATTGTTTACGGACCCGTCGAGTTTGAGGCAACGAAGTTCGACTGTATATACAAACTTAATAAATCAACCGGCAAATTTACGGAAATGCCATTGATTTTCATGCTAGTAAGTGATGAAAAGATTCCTCAAAGACACGATACATTTATTATCAAATCAATTACTTTTGGGAGAATTCAATAACCCTTTAGCAAGCAAAAGGGCACATACATCACCAGTAAATATCCATGAATCTAGACAGCTAGAATTTACCATACCTTGCTTTTGTATTTTTCATTGCCAAGCTTGAACTTCACATACGGGTCGGACAGGCCATTGTCATCCATGGGTATAAGGTCGCGACCTTCCACAAGGACAATTGTAACCACGCCCGACCACATTTGCATCTTGAGTTTGCGGGCTGATGATTCTTTATCCGAGAGCTTTATGGTACGCTTAAAGTACTGAAATATAAAAGTAATGCACATGGGATCTTCTACTATCAAGGAACAAGTACAGAAATATAAAAGTAGTGCACATGGGATCTTCTACTATCAAGGAGCAAGCACTGAAATATAAACAGTAATGCACATGAGATCTTCTACTATCAAGGAACAAGTACTGAAATATAAAAAGTATTGCACATGGGATCTTCTACTATCAAGGAGCAAGCACTGAAATATAAAAGTAATGCACATGGGATCTTCTACTATCAAGGAACAAGCACTGAAATATAAAAGTAATGCACATGGGATCTTCTACTATCAAGGAACAAGCACTGAAATATAAAAGTAATGCACATGGGATCTTCTACTATCAAGGAGCAAGCACTGAAATATAAAAGTAATGCACATGGGATCTTCTATTATCAAGGAACAAGCACTGAAATATAAAAGTAATGCACATGTGATCTTCTACTATCAAGGAACAAGCACTGAAATATAAAAGTAATGCACATGGGATCTTCTACTATCAAGGAACAAGTACTGAAATATAAAAAGTAATGCACCTGGGATCTTCTACTATCAAGGAACAAGAACTGAAATATAAACAGTAATGCACATGGGATCTTCTACTATCAAGGAACACGTACTGAAATATAAAAAGTAATGCACATGGGATCTTCTACTATCAAGGAACAAGTACTGAAATATAAAAAGTAATGCACATGGGATCTTCTACTATCAAGGAACAAGCACTGAAATATAAAAAGTAATGCACATGGGATCTTCTACTATCAAGGAACAGGTACTGAAATTTAAAACGTAATGCACATGGGATCTTCTACTATCAAGGAACACATACTGAAATATAAAAAGTAATGCACATGGGATCTTCTACTATCAAGGAACAAGCACTGAAATATAAACGTAATGCACATGGGATCTTCTACTATCAAGGAACAAGCACTGAAATATAAAAGTAATGCACATGGGATCTTCTACTATCAAGGAGCAAGCACTGAAATATAAAAGTAATGCACATGGGATCTTCTATTATCAAGGAACAAGCACTGAAATATAAAAGTAATGCACATGGGATATTCTACTATCAAGGAACAAGCACTGAAATATAAAAGTAATGCACATGGGATCTTCTACTATCAAGGAGCAAGCACTGAAATATAAAAGTAATGCACATGGGATCGTCTACTATCAAGGAACAAGCATTGAAATATAAAAGTAATGCACATGGGATCTTCTACTATCAAGGAACAAGTACTGAAATATAAAAATAATGCACATGGGATCTTCTACTATCAAGGAACAAGAACTGAAATATAAACAGTAATGCACATGGGATCTTCTACTATCAAGGAACACGTACTGAAATATAAAAAGTAATGCACATGGGATCTTCTACTATCAAGGAACAAGCACTGAAATATAAAAAGTAATGCACATGGGATCTTCTACTATCAAGGAACAAGTACTGAAATTTAAAAAGTAATGCACATGGGATCTTCTACTATCAAGGAACAAGTACTGAAATATAAAAAGTAATGCACATGGGATCTTCTACTATCAAGGAGCAAGAACTGAAATATAAAAGTAATGCAAATGGGATATTCTACTATCAAGGAGCAAGAACTGAAATATAAAAGTAATGCAAATGGGATCTACCACTATCAAGGAACAAGCACTGAAATATAAAAGTAACGCAAATGGGATCTTCCACTATCAAGGAACAAGCACTGCAATATAAACAGTAACGCAAATGGGATCTTCCACTATCAAGGAACAAGCACTGCAATATAAACAGTAACGCAAATGGGATCTTCCACTATCAAGGAACAAGTACTGAAATATAAAAAGTAATGCAAATGGGATCTATTGTGATCAAGGAACAAGCGCTGAAATATAAACAATAATGTAAATGGGATCTATTGTGATCAAGGAACAAGCACTGAAATATAAACAATAATGCAAATGGGATCTATTGTGATCAAGGAACAAGCACTGAAATATAAACAATAATGCAAATTGGATCTATTGTGATCAAGGAACAAGCGCTGAAATATAAACAATAATGTAAATTGGATCTATTGTGATCAAGGAACAAGCGCTGAAATATAAACAATAATGTAAATTGGATCTATTGTGATCAAGCGCTGAAATATAAACAATAATGCAAATGGGATCTATTGTGATCAAGGAACAAGCACTGAAATATAAACAATAATGCAAATTGGATCTATTGTGATCAAGGAACAAGCGCTGAAATATAAAAGTAATGCAAATTGGATCTTTTGCGATCAAGAAACATAATAAAGGGGGATTCCTATTATTAATGAGAATATCATGACAATGATCAATACTTTGTGTGATAGCGCAGTGATTGTGAGTTAGTTTCAGGAATGAGAGGCCCAGTGTTGTCCTTGGCTTACAGTCAAACCTGTATTAGTGGTCACCTCCATTAAGCAGCTAACCTGTATTAAGCAGCCATTTTCTAGATTCCCAATATGTTGTTTTATTATACATTTGACCTCTATTAAGCAGCCACCTGTGCTAAGCAGCCACTTTCTGAGATTCCCTTGGCTGGCTGCTTAAGACAGGTTTGAGTGTATTTCTTATTACGAAATAAATTGTTCTCATTAAATATATAGACATCTCCTATTATCATTACCAATACGACATACATTGACAATGTAGCAGCCAAACAAATGTTCACTTAAAGGTCAGAATATCATGACTTGTAGTCCCAGTAATATCTATGGAGGTGGGATAGATATGGCAACTACTTATCCACTGCATGGTAGCTAAATAGCTGTCATTTGTATGGAGATATAATAGTATATTAACCTAAATCTCTATGAAGGAAAGGGTTAAATGGCTGTCGTTTGTATGGAGATATACATGTAATAGTATATTATCCTAAATCTCTATGGAGGTGGGATAGATATGGCGACTACTTATTCACTGCATAATAGCTAAATGGCTGTCGTTTGTAGGGAGATATAATAGTATATTAACCTAAATCTCTATGAAGGAAAGGGTTAAATGGCTGTCGTTTGTATGGAGATATAATAGTATATTAACCTAAATCTCTATGAAGGAAAGGGTTAAATGGCTGTCGTTTGTATGGAGATATAATAGTATATTAACCTAAATCTCTATGAAGGAAAGGGTTAAATGGCTGTCGTTTGTATGGAGATATAATAGTATATTAACCTAAATCTCTATGAAGGAAAGGGTTAAATGGCTGTCGTTTGTATGGAGATATAATAGTATATTAACCTAAATCTCTATGACGGAAAGGGTTAAATGGCTGTCGTTTGTATGGAGATATAATAGTATATTAACCTAAATCTCTATGAAGGAAAGGGTTAAATGGCTGTCGTTTGTATGGAGATATAATAGTATATTAACCTAAATCTCTATGAAAGAAAGGGTTAAATGGCTGTCGTTTGTATGGAGATATAATAGTATATTAACCTAAATCTCTATGAAAGAAAGGGTTAAATGGCTGTCGTTTGTATGGAGATATAATAGTATATTAACCTAAATCTCTATGAAGGAAAGGGTTAAATGGCTGTCGTTTGTATGGAGATATAATAGTATATCAACCTAAATCTCTATGAAAGAAAGGGTTAAATAGCTGTCGTTTGTATGGAGATATAATAGTATATTAACCTAAATCTCTATGAAGGAAAGGGTTAAATGGCTGTCGTTTGTATGGATATATAATAGTATATTAACCTAAATCTCTATGAAAGAAAGGGTTAAATGGCTGTCGTTTGTATGGAGATATAATAGTATATTAACCTAAATCTCTATGAAGGAAAGGGTTAAATGGCTGTCGTTTGTATGGAGATATAATAGTATATTAACCTAAATCTCTATGAAGGAAAGGGTTAAATGGCTGTCGTTTGTATGGAGATATAATAGTATATTAACCTAAATCTCCATGAAGAAAAGGGTTAAAGATAAAATTATTATTATAATCTGTTGACTTGCTTGAATCTGCCCATGGTTGGTAATGAAAATTAAGTTGAAACATTTCATACCTCTGGAACTAAACTAGCCATGTTCTATTTGTCTCAAGATCAGCGTTCTAATTATGCGCGAAAATCCACTAAATATTCCAAAACAATTTAGAAAACTACAGCTTTCATCATTTCATTCACAGGTCCCAATTTCCATCGAACATAATGCTTGCTATCTGGTATAATGAAATTCAGCAAGGAAATGATGGCAACATATTGAAGCTTAATTAATGCCTGTGGACACACCTTGCAAATAAATGTAAATGTTAAACTATATGTGCAAACTGTTCAGCTTAAACATATATACAGAGACATATATATACTTCAGGGTTGTGAATAGAAAATTGTTAAACAGACGGATCTGTAGTCCAGTGATAACACGCTGGATTGGTAATCCCCGTCTGACCCTAATAAAATTAACAGTCTTTCAGATGGGACGTTAAACCGAGGTCTCGTGTCGGTGCTTTACACCTTGCACGTAAAAGAACCAGAGGAGACTCTGGAATGGGTCTCTGTCTGTATCATTGCAATATCCTCAAAAAATCGAAAATGACTTATCTCTTCAGGAGGCGTCGCTCATATGGGTAACCGGTAGCGACGATAAATAAACGTAAAACACACACACGGAAAATTGTGAAAAAAGAGGAAATCTTCTAAAATACTGGAAAGAAAGGGGATTTCCCAGCCGAAAAAATGGAAAACTCTCCCTTTATGAGCAGCTTAGACCAAATCTGACAATATTTATTTTGATCAAAAAAGATGAAATCCTATAAAAAAGAGGAAGTTACAGTCTTGATCTATATAGAAGTACAGTGAGCATGTTGAGCATCGTAAAACGCTTCAGTAAATGATAAACTCACATTATTAAAACTTTGTGAAAAAGAAACAGCAACATGGATGCTGACGTGTTAATTATTGAATCTTCAAGTAATCATGATCGAACATTGTTATGGTGGACGTGCAGAGGTGCACCCTCCCCCTCTCCCTCTGTATCCAGTAGTGATACTGCATGATCGGGCATTGTTATGGTGGACGTGCAGAGGTGCACCCTCCCCCTCTCCCTCTGTATCCAGTAGTGATACTGCATGATCGGGCATTGTTATGGTGGACTGCAGAGGTGCACCCTCCCCTCTCCCTCTGTATCCAGTAGTGATACTGCATGATCGGGCATTGTTATGGTGGACTTGCAGAGGTGCACCCTCCCTCTGTATCCAGTAGTGATACTGCATGATCGGGCATTGTTATGGTGGACGTGCAGAGGTGCACCCTTCCCCCTCTCCTCTGATCCAGTAGTGATACTGCATGATCAGGCATTGTTATGGTGGAATTGCAGAGGTGCACCCTCCCCCTCTCCCTATCCAGTATGATAGCAGCGGGCATTTATGGGCTTGCAGAGGTGCACCTCCCCCCCTCCCTCTGTATCCAGTAGTGATACTGCATGATCGGGCATTGTTAGGTGGACTGCAGAGGGGAACCCTCCCCCTCCCCTCTGTATCCAGTAGTGATACTGCATGATTGGGCATGATATGGTGGACTTGCAGAGGTGAACCCTCCCCCCTCTCCCTCTGTATCCAGTAGTGATACTGCATGATCGGGCATTCTTATGGTGGACTGCAGAGGTGCACCCTCACCCTGTATCTGGTAGTGATACGCATGATAGGCATTCTTATGGGACTTGCAGAGGTGCACCCTCCCCCCTCCCCCTCTGTATCGGGTAGTGATACTGCATGATCGGGCATTCTTATGGTGGACGTGCAGAGGTGCACCCTCTCCCTCCCCCTCTGTATCCAGTAGTGATACTGCATGATCGGGCATCTTATAGGGGACGTGCAGAGGTGCACCCCTCCCCTCCCCCTCTGTACCAGTAGTGTACTGCATGATCGGGCATTTAAGGTGGACTTGCAGAGGTGCACCCTTCCCCCTCTCCCTCTGTATCCGGTAGTGATACTGCATACCAAACCAACCCCCCCCCACTAGTGATACGCTGATCGGGCATTGTTATGGTGGACTTGCAGAGGTGCACCCTCCCCCTGTATCTGGTAGTGATACTGCATGATCGGGCATTGTTATGGTGGACTTGCAGAGGTACACCCTTCCCCCTCCCCCTGTATCTGGTAGTGATACTGTATGATCGGGCAGTGTTAGGGTGGAGCGCACGCCGGTACATCCTCCCCCTGTATCCAGTAGTGATACTGTATGATCGGGCAGTGTTTGGGTGGAGCGCATGCCGTTACATCCTCCCCCTGTATCCAGTAGTGATACTGTATGATCGGGCAGTGTTTGGGTGGAGCGCACGCCGGTACATCCCCGTCCCCCTCACCCTGTATCTGCTAGTGCTATAGAGCAAAATGTTGGCTATGTCAAAGAAATTATGAGAGTAACATGGAAATACATATTACAAAGACAATGATTTATCATGAAGCTGATTGGAAAATGATTGATCCAAGCAGAACAAACTGCTCACGAGACACTTGTTGCTTGTGAAGGACATATAATTATGTCTCCCTATGTAGTTATTTTCACAAAAAACATTTTCAATTATTTCTACGAATGTAGTTCCATGTAAAACATAATTACCATAACAATAGTATAGACTTCACAGGACATTATTTTTTCGGACAAAATTGTTCAAAACTTAGCGAAAATCTGCGAGATACTCGACCCGCAGTTGGTCCCCGCAACAAATTAACCCTTTCAACACTACAGACCTCTAAATAGGCATACCAACGAGCTGTCTCATCAGGATCTGCACTTTTTGCCAGTAATATGAATATTTTTAGACAAAATTCCCCATTTTGTTAAATGAACTGTTCCAATAGTAATTTTCTTTTTAATTTATTGGTCTAAAAATATCATGCTCCAGTCCATGTCGGTTACTTGGTGTTGAATGGGTTAATAAGTTGCTACGTTTGACAAACGCTATGAAATAACTATTAAAGCAATCTGCTGATAGCATTATATACAACGGGAATGACTAACACCACATTTGTTCATTTGTGCAAACTTTAGGCAATTTCATTACCAAGCGTAAATGTCTACAATAATAGCGGATGTTGACATCATTGCATGAGTTTATCGATTGTCTATTCTCTGTACGTTCTAGGTATATCAAAATGAAAAAAGAAAAGTTGCAATTGATCAAAGTTTATCTGAGATATTTAGCTAACCTATATTAGATAAACTGTTCGGATGGTATTGTAAAGTTAACCCTTTCAACACCACAGACCTCTAAATAGGCTTACAAAAAAGTGTAGATCCAGATGAGCCGGCTCGTGACGAGCCGTCTCATCAGGATCTGCACTTTTTGCAAGTAATATTACAATTTTTAGAAAATAATTTACCCATTTTGATAAATGAACTTGTCCAAATGTGATTTTCTGATTCATTTAATTGGTCTAAAAATGTCATGGACCAGTCTATGTCAGTTACTTGGTGTTGAATGGGTTAAACTGCCATTTTCTGAGAAATATCTCAGAATTTCACCCTATTTCTTTCCCGATTTTTCATGATTTATGTACGAGAATGTGTCATACATCTATAAATACAGTATTTCCCTCTCCATATATGTAGCATATTTCATGAATACATATTAATGTCTCCCAATATCAAGGCAGAGTTATCTCCCTTAGCACAAGGAGTCTGGCAGAACTTTGTTAATTATCTCTTTGCACCCTAGAGATGAATGTCAATTCATTACGTAACGACACAATTCTAATGAAATTCTATGACATTATTTCAAGAGATTTCAGTTACAGATATAAAAAACAACACAATAATGAATTGTCTGAATTATTTGAACTATTTATAGCCTTCATTTTACCCATCATGCAAAGAGTCAAACATCTTCAAACAGATCTGAAAGAGCACAACTAATCTTGCAGGGATTGTAATTCCAGTTTTCTAGAATGTAGAGAATAGATCAACACGCGAAAGTAAAACAGTACTATGTCATTAAGATTACAAATTAACCCTAATGTACATACGGTAGTTGTAAACCAATGCCACTCTCGATGTTTGATAAAGACAAACAAATTAATATTCCAATATGGCTGTGTTTATCAATAATTATCATGTATGTAAGCTGCCCATCAGGTGCCGACGTAATTCGTATTTGTCTTTTATTCCTGAAAATGTCTACAGACTGTTGTTTATTGATCTGTCAGTAAGTCACTGTCTGGAGGTGGGGGGTACTTCACTGTCGCAATACAACTAAGACCATTGATTTGTTTCCCTCGTTCGGTGACCTGCTTAAAATACATACTCTATATGGGTGGGTGGGGGGGGGCAGCAGTGGCTGGGTGGGTGGGGGAGGCAGGTGTTGTGTGTGGCTAGGCAGGTGTGGCTGGGTGGTGGGGGGATGCAGTGTTTGCGTGTGGCTGGGCGGGTGGGGGAGGCAGGTGTTGTGTGTGGCTTAGGCAGGTGTGGCTGGGTGGTGGGGGATGCAGGTTTTGCGTGTGGCGGGTGGGGGGGGAGGCAGGTGTTGTGTTTGGCTTAGGCAGGTTTTGCATGTGGCTGGGTGGGGGAGGCAGGTTTTGCGTGTGGCTGGGTTTATGGGGGGAGGCAAGTTTTGAGTTGGGAGGCAGGTTTTGCATGTGGCTGGGTGGGTGGGGGAGGCAGGTTTTGCATGTGGCTGGTGGGTGGGGGAGGCAGGTTTTGCATGTGGCTGGGTGGGGGAGGCAGGTTTTGCGTGTGGCTGGGTTTATGGGGGGAGGCAAGTTTTGAGTTGGGAGGCAGGTTTTGCATGTGGCTGGGTGGGTGGGGGAGGCAGGTTTTGCATGTGGCTGGTGGGTGGGGGAGGCAGGTTTTGCGCATGGCTTTGCAGGTGTTGCGCGTGTGGTACACTAATACAAAGATTATTCACTCCTGTATAGGAACGTATTTTCCACAAACCAATAAAGCTAGTAGTATCCTTTCCCTGGTTTGATCTGACGGAATTGAGTGAATGAATATGCTGTCAGATTAATGAATATGACATGCGATGCTGGTTCTGTAATTAAACTACAGTGAAACCCTTGAAAACCGGAACCCAGCTAAAGTGGAATTCCCTCCAAACCAAACAAAATATATTGCTCTCAAATTCTTTTTTGATTGTAAACAAATCTCTAGTATTACTTGGCAACATTAAGTTTCCATGAACTATGACCAGGACATCCGTTAGGTTTTTACCGTTAATATTTGAATCAAGTCAGTAAGTAAGTGTACCATAATCTAAAGCTCATATTTTACTTCGGAAATCCGATTATTAACGAAGTAAGTTCACGGAATATGCAAATGTCTCAGTTTAATATTGCCAAACAATAACCGGAACCCATATGAATACTAAACAGATATGTTTGTAAATATGTGCATTTTCATCTGCAATTTACCCTTCAAACTGAACAGTAACTTGTCTTCATCAAATATGAATGAAACAGACTATTCTTTTAAACGAACAACTTTCAGCCAATCTTTTGTCAGCATAATGAATCAGTTCTTTACAAACTGCCAGACTATAAACATGTCTAAGACTCCTTCTAAACATTGGTGATTTAGGGGAACTGTACCCCATTATGAAAACCCCTCGAATGATTTAGGGGAACTGTACCCCATTATGAAAACCCCTCGAATGATTTAGGGGAACTGTACCCCATTATGAAAACCCCTCGAAACACACAGATGGATATGTAGTCCAGTGGTAACATGCTGGACTGGTAATCCAGGGATTGCAGGTTCGATCCCCCGTCTGACTTAATAAAATTAACAGTCTTTCAGATGGGACGTTAAACCGAGGTCTCGTGTCGGTGCTTTACACTGTGCACATAAAAGAACTAGAGCTGACTCTGGAATGGGTCTCTGTCTGTATCATTGCACTATCCTCCAAAATCTAAAATGACTAATCTCTTCAGGAGGCGTCGCTCATATGGGCAACCGGTAGCGATGATAAATAAACGTAAAACACACACCCTCAAAACAGAAAACCCCTCAAAACCGAGCTATACCTCACGTATGGTGGCCGTTTGATTTAGAGTGGTCTCGCTGTACTCTTGTTATCCCACAATCATACAATAGCATACTAGTCTGTGGGTTATCAGGGCCGTCACTGGAGCTATTTTGATGATACGCATGGCCAAATATGCTTGTTTGGGGTTCCTGGGGCATGCCCACCGGATATTGTTTGAAATGAGGAAGCAATTTCCTGCATTTTGTAATTTTGTAACATACAATTGCAGGACTAGAGTTCTTACGACAATCCGTATAAAGGTATAAATTAAGGATAGATGTATAATCTACTCAAAATTTGATAAGGATCACTTTTTATAGTGTATGGTATTTTCATGTGGCATGTTGTAAATATGAGTTAATTAGTTATAAATACATTTAATTAATTAAAAAAGATTTTCTTAAGGGAAACCCAAACAATGGATGGATTACTCCAGCGTGACACAAGAATGAAAATGACAATGGACATTATTCGACATGTTCATGGTATGATAACAAAATTGAAAAATTTGCAAAAAGTAAACAGGGAGATTGAATGTTCTGTCAATATTGCGTATGGCGTCCATGGGCATCGATAACGGTGTGACATCGCCTCCGCATGCTGGTGATAAGCCCACGAATCCTGTATTGTGGGAGTCGCTGCCACTTTTCCAGTAACGCCTGTCTCAGCCCCGGAACCGTTGTTGGTTGAACTTGCCGAGCATTAATGGCCGTCTGTAGCATGTCCCAGAGGTGTTCGATGGGGTTCAGGTCTGGGGACTTGGCGGGCCACTCCTCCCGACGATTGTTTCTGCCTCCAAGTACTGGTTGGTGATGCGGGGCCCTGTATGGACGAGCGTTGTCATCCATCAGCACGAAATCTGGACCTACAGCACCAGCGTATGGGCGAACACGAACATCTAAATCCTCATTAACATAACGATCTGCCGTCACGGTGCCATCAAGGATGTGCAGGCCCGTCTTCCCCTGCATGCTGATGCCCGCCAAATCCATGATGGAGCCACCGCCGTAACGATCATGTTCAGATACGCATACTGGTGCAAATTGTTCACATAGGCACTCTCCACACCCTTGCTCGTCTATCTGTGAAGTCCACGCAGAATTTTGACTCATCTGAAAAGAGCACAGGTGTCCAGTCATTCAATGTCCAAGTCACATGATCGCGTGACCATTGGAGACGATCCTTGCAGTGGCGTCGCGTCAAAGGAATACGGATTACAGGCCGTCTCGCCCTCAAACCAACATAGTGGAGTCGGTTTCTGATTGTTTGGGTGGAAACTCGAAGGCCAGACGCATTCTGCAAGTCGTTTTGCAGTGCTGTAGCGTTCTGGAAACGATGACGTCTTGCTTGAAGGATGATACATCGGTCTTGGGCTTGGGTAGTTGCCCTTTCTCGGCCACCGCCATGTCGATGCACAACATGTCCATGCATTTAGAAGCGATTCCACATTCTTGCTACCACACTCTGTGACACACCTAGGACGCCTGCAACGTCCCTTTGAGATCGCCCACTTTCCAGCATCCCGATGTCCCTATTCATTTCCTCAGCGTCAAGGCGTCGCCTAACTCGCACATTTGCCATGGTTGTTGATGATTTGCAACAGATGACTACAGTACTCAAGGAAATCTGTCCACAAAGCTACTGTCCCCAAATCACACACTGGACGCCGTTTTCCCGTGCTAACCGAGCAAGCTATCGGAAAATAACCAAAACCCGTAATACAGATTTACAAGGTCCATACATGTACAATTATTTGGCAATAAAAATATAGCAGCATATTTTTAGAACTTTAGAAAAAGTGATCCTTATCAAATTTTGAGTAGTATATACATGATCTATCGCCCTTATCAATTAAACAAGCACGTAAAATAGCACAAACTAAATTTCGAGATGCACCATATTTGCAATGGGCTCAATTATTCCACCACTACACACATCACGGCGCCTATTTATCCCTACTACCCCCCCCCCGGGGTTTTAATGCATTTTTGGAGTTGTTTTTTTTATATATATTTTTTTCATTTTCTGAGACCAATGATACACACGTGCGTATTTGCGTATGCCCAGCGACGGGCCTGGTTATACATGTAGTCATGTTACAAGAACGCCAAGATGGCCCTGAATCAATCACCTAGCCCAGTCCACAATCTTCCCCTAGGTTGCAGATTATAAAACTGTTCTCAAATCTCAAACTCAGCCTCAGCTTTCTGATTGGTCGAGCGAGCCAAGAGCAAATCTAAGACTAAACTTGATAAAAGTTTTATAACCGCTGATAAATAATAATGTCCTTATATTACAACACCTACATAATTTTGGGAATGTCCACTGCTAAAAATTTAACCCATAGACCTTGATTCTTGTTATATTCACCTTCGAAATTATTGGTGTAATCTGATTCAATATCATATTTATCAACTTCTCCCTTGTATACCTTCAACTTCTTCCTTGTATACATTCAACTTCTCCCTTGTATACCTTCAACTTCTCCCTTGTATACCTTCAACTTCTCCCTTGTATACCTTCAACTTCTCCCTTGTATACCTTCAACTTCTCCCTTGTATACCTTCAACTTCTCCTTTGTATACCTTCAACTTCTCCCTTGTATACATTCAACTTCTCCCTTGTATACCTTCAACTTCTCCCTTGTATACCTTCAACTTCTCCATTGTATACCTTCAACTTCTCCCTTGTATACCTTCAACTTCTCCCTTGTATACCTTCAACTTCTCCTTTGTATACCTTCAACTTCTCCCTTGTATACCTTCAACTTCTCCCTTGCATACATTCAACTTCTCCCTTGTATACCATCAACTTCTCCCTTGTATATGTTCAACTTCTCCCTTGTATACATTCAACTTCTCCCTTGTATACCATCAACTTCTCCCTTGTATACCATCAACTTCTCCCTTGTATATCTTCAACTTCTCCCTTGTATACATTCAACTTCTCCCTTGTATACCTTCAACTTCTCCCTTGTATACCATCAACTTCTCCCTTGTATACCATCAACTTCTCCCTTGTATACCATCAACTTCTCCCTTGTATATCTTCAACTTCTCCCTTGTATACATTCAACTTCTCCCTTGTATACCTTCAACTTCTCCCTTGTATACCATCAACTTCTCCCTTGTATATGTTCAACTTCTCCCTTGTATACATTCAACTTCTCCCTTGTATACCATCAACTTCTCCCTTGTATATCTTCAACTTCTCCCTTGTATACCATCAACTTCTCCCTTGTATACATTCAACTTCTCCCTTGTATACATTCAACTTCTCCCTTGTATACCATCAACTTCTCCCTTGTATACCATCAACTTCTCCCTTGTATATCTTCAACTTCTCCCTTGTATACATTCAACTTCTCCCTTGTATACCTTCAACTTCTCCCTTGTATACCATCAACTTCTCCCTTGTATATGTTCAACTTCTCCCTTGTATACATTCAACTTCTCCCTTGTATACCATCAACTTCTCCCTTGTATATCTTCAACTTCTCCCTTGTATACCATCAACTTCTCCCTTGTATACATTCAACTTCTCCCTTGTATACATTCAACTTCTCCCTTGTATACCATCAACTTCTCCCTTGTATACCATCAACTTCTCCCTTGTATATCTTCAACTTCTCCCTTGTATACATTCAACGTCTCCCTTGTATACATTCAACTTCTCCCTTGTATACCATCAACTTCTCCCTTGTATACATTCAACTTCTCCCTTGTATACGTTCAACTTCTCCCTTGTATATCTTCAACTTCTCCCTTGTATACATTCAACTTCTCCCTTGTATACCATCAACTTCTCCCTTGTATATCTTCAACTGCTCCCTTGTATACCATCAACTTCTCCCTTGTATATCTTCAACTGCTCCCTTGAATACCATCAACTTCTCCCTTGTATACCATTAACTTCTCCCTTGTATATCTTCAACTTCTCCCTTGTATGCCATCAACTTCTCCCTTGTATACCATCAACTTCTCCCTTGTATACCATCAACTTCTCCCTTGTATATCTTCAACTGCTCCCTTGTATACCATCAACTTCTCCCTTGTATACCATCAACTTCTCCCTTGTATATCTTCAACTGCTCCCTTGTATACCATCAACTTCTCCCTTGTATACCATCAACTTCTCCCTTGTATATCTTCAACTTCTCCCTTGTATACCATCAACTTCTCCCTTGTATATCTTCAACTTCTCCCTTGTATACCATCAACTTCTCCCTTGTATACCATCAACTTCTCCCTTGTATATCTTCAACTGCTCCCTTGTATACCATCAACGTCTCCCTTGTATATCTTCAACTTCTCCCTTGAATACCTTCAACTTCTCCCTTGTATACATTCAACTTCTCCCTTGTATACCATCAACTTCTCCCTTGTATACCATCAACTTCTCCCTTGTATATCTTCAACTTCTCCCTTGTATACATTCAACTTCTCCCTTGCATATGTTCAACTTCTCCCTTGTATACATTCAACTTCTCCCTTGCATATGTTCAACTGCTCCCTTGTATACCATCAACTTCTCCCTTGCATATGTTCAACTTCTCCCTTGTATACCATCAACTTCTCCCTTGTATATCTTCAACTGCTCCCTTGCATACATTCAACTTCTCCCTTGTATACAATCAACTTCTCCCTTGTATACCATCAACTTCTCCCTTGTATACCATCAACTTCTCCCTTGTATACCATCAACTGCTCCCTTGTATACCTTCAATTTCTCCCTTGTATACATTCAACTTCTCCCTTGTATACCATCAACTTCTCCCTTGTATACCATCAACTGCTCCCTTGTATACCATCAACTGCTCCCTTGTATACCTTCAATTTCTCCCTTGTATACATTCAACTTCTCCCTTGTATACCATCAACTTCTCCCTTGCATACCATCAACTTCTCCCTTGTATACCATCAACTGCTCCCTTGTATATCTTCAACTTCTCCTTTGTATATCTTCCGCAACCTTGGAATTTTCACATATTTCAAAAGTTCGAACATAAACCCTGTCCGATATTATAGTATAAGTCAGGAAAGCCTCTGGAAGAACATCAATTTTTACAGCACTCAGAAAGATTGACTGGAGAGCTTGACTGGACAAGAATTTTGTGACATACATACATCACAATGCACAGACAGTCCAGGGACTGTCATACAAATTAATATAATGAATACAAACGTGTGAATGGCATTTGCTGGTTATAGATCGAATCTGCTTCAAACAGTTACGCATTCAGCTACAATAGCAGGCAATTAATCTAGACAAGGCAATTAATTTGGATGGATTGTACCATTAGTTTCGAACTGCTCCATTGTTATGCCTGTCATACAATATAAACTATGCACACATTGAACTAGGCTTGTGTCTTACTCCAGTCGATTATCACCATGTTGGTGCAGTGCTGTTCTAAGGTCTATTCTGGAACTTTCTATAGATTATATTTCCAAGAACTACTGTATTTACTCACTCATAATACAGAATGCTCTTATGTCGGTTAATAGCTATGCATAGCTAATGTTCATTGTTAAATCATACCGACTCAAAATAAATTTTGTATCTTGTATCTAAGAAATTTATCTTGAAATCGGGGTACCAGTCTATGACTCAATTATAAGACCTTTTATGTTGTGATATGTTGTTATCATATTTTCTCTGTTGCAGATGACACGATTTTCTGTCGTACTATACCTGTCGATCATAATGATGTAACATTGTGTTTCACGACATGTGAGTGATGCTGGAGAGAGTGAAATGATGGTTCTGGACAATAAGTGTGACACTCAAATAACGGCAGTGTCGCATCAGATTCTATTCCCAATGTTGTTATAAGTGCATGGACACCCAGCTACATTCTGTAGCAACATGTTTGGAGGAACCATCATGTGTATGAATTGATTATGTTTGTGTAATGAAATAAAACGATACGTTTGATACGTAGCCTGTGCGACCAATTCCTATACAAGTGTTTGTTATTTTACATTGGGAAATAATTGGTAAATTATTTAGTGGTGACTTATAATTATATAAGTTAGATTATAAATAATTTATGTTTGGCTGAATGGAATGATAGAAAACATAAGACTCAATTATAAGACAGAATTCTGTCAGGAACCGCCCATTGAAACTTGCAAGCAAAGTTGTGATCTATCACTGGCCAAATTGATCTTCTTGCTGGGCAAGTAAAAGATTTCTATTACTTGCCCAGCAACTTGCCCTGATGTCCTTAAATCACTGAAGACTTGGCACCCCTGATTGAATAAATCTCAATTGACTATTGGCATTGATCTAGATTCATTCTCATAACTGCATCTGACAGCGCATTATTTATAGAAACTATGTTGAACTATAGCTTAACCCTGTCAACACCACAGACCTCTAAATTGGCTTACAAAAAAGTGTAGATCCAGATGAGCTGGCTCGTGACGAGCCGTCTCATCAGGATCTGCACTTTTTTCAAGTAATATAACTATTTTTAGATAAAAGATATTGCCTTTCAACACTACACACCTCTAAATAGGCGTACACAAAGTGTAGATCAAGATGACCCGGCTCGTGATGAGTCGTCTCATCAGGATCTACACTTTTTGCCAGTAATATTACTATTTATAGACAAAATTACTCATTTTGATAAATGAACCGGTCCAAATGTAATTTTCTTATTAATTTATTGGTCTAAAAATTGGACCAGTCCATGTCAGTTACTTGGTGTTGAATGGGTTAACTAAACAACCTCGAATGCAGACTGGTCATACATCAGCTACAGTTCAATCAGCGAAAGACTACTGTTCCTCCAGTTCCAAGATGGCCGCTATAACAGACAAATGGTTTGCGGGATATTTTAGATTGAAATTTGCATTCGTAGATTATGCATCTTTTATTATACAAATTTATTTGAGCTCAATTGCGAAACAAGTTCTTACAGCTTATATTAATCACTCTCGAGACCTCATTCCTGATGGAATCCATTGCCACGAGTGTGAGAGAAGAGGCAACGTGGAATTTAAATGCCTGGCCTTCGGGCACAATCATAACGGCTCCAGCAGGGCTCAAACTCCCGGTCTTTCAAACCTGAAGCGAGCGTGCTACCACTGCGCTATCACGAGTTCCACATCTTTTATAGTCCCTTGTAAGTGAATATTTGTTTTAAAAAATGAATATTAAGGGAAAATCTGAATATAATTGCCCAAATGTCCGTCGATGTCCAGAAGATATGATTGATGTAAACATTGCCTCAGATTTCCTCACAAATACACCTCAGAAAGTGTTTGCATTTCAATAAAAGTAATGTAAAATGTTTGTTTATTATAGTGTCACCCCTATTTAAAGGGCCAGCCATTTCTGACTTATGAGACACCTAGAACACCTCAGTACTTCCTGAATCCTATGCTTGTATGCCAGGCGCCAGGCTGGTAGGCAATCGGTAACCATTATTTAACTAGCTGGCGGCTCAGAACGAACCCTCACGAGGTCCGAACCTTCGACCTCCCGGAGACGGACACCTTAACCACTACATACATGTTCATGTTTATTCAAGTTAATGTTGTCTGTTTATACCACAGGGATTCGGCACGTTTGGGGGTACTAGTATATATATTTAAGTACAGGGATTCTACTCTGTGGGATGTCAGATTTCGCATCGATCAGTAAAATGGCCCTATCTGAAACAATTTTGTACAAAGCTATCCAAATATAACGCCTATCCCGAGTCTTTATATTGTTCTGCAGATCCCCATTGACATTTGTAGTTAAAAATCATGCATGGAATTCTCAATCATTAAAAATCATGCATGGAATTCTCAATCGTTAAAAATCATGCATGGAATTCTCAATCGTTAAAAATCATGCATGGAATTCTCAATCGTTAAAAATCATGCATGGAATTCTCAATCGTTAAAAATCATGCATGGAATTCTCAATCGTTAAAAATCATGCATGGAATTCTCAATCGTTAAAAATCATGCATGGAATTCTCAATTGTTAAAAATCATGCATGGAATTCTCAATCGTTAAAAATCATGCATGGAATTCTCAATCGTTAAAAATCATGCATGGAATTCTCAATCCAAGGTAATTCCATGCATGGTATTATATATATATAGATTTTAGTTAAAAATCCTGGAATTCCTAAGTTCCTAGGAATCCAAGGGTATTCCTAGGATTGCAAGTATACTGTCTATTCTGTTTATTATAAATCTAAAGAACTGGGATTCCTAGGAATCCCAAGATATTCCTGTTTCAATACCAGCAAGGAATCCTAGGATTTTCCTAGGATCACATTTGAGCCCAAGATTCCTAGGATATTCCTAAGAAATTTTGACCGAAATATCTTAGGATTCCTAGGACCTAGGAATTCCTTGTCCTAGGAATCCTAAGATATTCCTGTTTCAATACCAGCAAGGAATCCTTGGATTTTCCTAGGATCCCATGTATCATTTGAGGCTGAGATTCCTAGGAGATTCCTAGGATATTCCTAACAAATTTTGACAAGGGTAGGTCATGGAGACGGTATCAATATGTCCATATGCAGAAATACTAATAAATCGGGATGGATCTGCGTTGACATAAAATAATGGGACTAGTGTGAGTTTGCATAGCAGCCCCGTCCCTACTAGACATATGCAATGCATCTACCACCGTTCAACTCTAGTGTGCAGTCCCTACTAGATATATGCAATGCATCTACCACCGTTCAACTCTAGTGTGCAGTCCCTACTAGATATATGCAATGCATCTACCACCGTTCAACTCTAGTGTGCAGTCCCTACTAGACATATGCAATGCATCTACCACCGTTCAACTCTAGTGTGCAGTCCCTACTAGACATATGCAATGCATCTACCACCGTTCAACTCTAGTGTGCAGTCCCTACTAGACATATGCAATGCATCTACCACCGTTCAACTCTAGTGTGCAGTCCCTACTAGACATATGCAATGCATCTACCACCGTTCAACTCTAGTGTGCAGTCCCTACTAGACATATGCAATGCATCTACCACCGTTCAACTCTAGTGTGCAGTCCCTACTAGACATATGCAATGCATCTACCACCGTTCAACTCTAGTGTGCAGTCCCTACTAGACATATGCAATGCATCTACCACCGTTCAACTCTAGTGTGCAGTCCCTACTAGACATATGCAATGCATCTACCACCGTTCAACTCTAGTGTGCAGTCCCTACTAGACATATGCAATGCATCTACCACCGTTCAACTCTAGTGTGCAGTCCCTACTAGACATATGCAATGCATCTACCACCGTTCAACTCTAGTGTGCAGTCCCTACTAGACATATGCAATGCATCTACCACCGTTCAACTCTAGTGTGCAGTCCCTACTAGACATATGCAATGCATCTACCACCGTTCAACTCTAGTGTGCAGTCCCTACTAGACATATGCAATGCATCTACCACCGTTCAACTCTAGTGTGCAGTCCCTACTAGACATATGCAATGCATCTACCACCGTTCAACTCTAGTGTGCAGTCCCTACTAGACATATGCAATGCATCTACCACCGTTCAACTCTAGTGTGCAGTCCCTACTAGACATATGCAATGCATCTACCACCGTTCAACTCTAGTGTGCAGTCCCTACTAGACATATGCAATGCATCTACCACCGTTCAACTCTAGTGTGCAGTCCCTACTAGACATATGCAATGCATCTACCACCGTTCAACTCTAGTGTGAACCCAAACTCACTCAAAGACTGGCTAATCATTTTTGTGTTTAAAAAAGTAACAATTGTATACAGTCAAACCTATGTTAGTGGTCACCTCTAGTGAGCAGTCAAGTCAACCTGTATTAAGCAGCCAGTTTCCAGATTCCCAATATGTTGTTTTATTATACATTTGACCTCTATTAAACAGCCACCTGTGCTAAGCAGCCACTTTCTGTGATTCCCTTGGCTGGCTGCTTAAGACAGGTTTCACTGTAATGTCATTTGTGTATAATTGTTGTATATGTGTGTATATTGTAATGTATGTATGCAATTGCTTGAATAAAAAATCATGAAAACTCAAGAATAGGAATTGGGACTTTACGTGAACAAGAAACTAATAAATAGACGATAATAGCATTTAGCTATTAGCATGCTGGGTAAAATAAAGCTATAAATAGTTCAAATAATTGTAGCAGATGACAATTCATTATCCCATAACCTGCCAATCATGAGTAATCATGACGACATAGAACGTAGTGGCACAAAATGTGTCGCCTGATCAGGCTCTATACTGTTTGCTCTTCAGATATTGAAGCTAAACAGCTTGTCTGAATAGCAAACAACACTGATCCTGATTCTGATCAGACGCGGCTGATCTGGATCTATGTTGTTTGCACTTTCCGTCCAAATTTATTCGACACGTCATGGGTTAATGTGTCTTTCTTATTTATATCTGAAAACTCTGAAAAAATATGTCATGAAATTTTATTAGAATTGTATCGTTACAACACAATTCTAAGGAAATTTGACTGTTATTTTCACCGCTAGCGTGCATAGAGTCAACATCCCGGTATAGTCTGTACATACCTGGTCCCTGTCTTCCTGAGATTTTGGCACGAGATTAACTTGCAGCTTGATGAACCCCATATAGTCTGTCTTCCCCTTGTCTGACAATTTTAATTCTATCTCCGTGGATCTATCAAAGAGAATACAGATGAATTTATAAGGACACCACTATCGAGACCGCCCCCAGAACTATGGTGGTTATGTTATAAGGTCACCACTATCGAGACCGCCACCAGAACTACGGTAGTTATGCTATAAGGACACCACTATCGAGACCGCCCCCTGAACTATGGTGGTTATGTTATAAGGACACCACTATCGAGACCGCCACCAGAACTACGGTGGTTATGTTATAAGGACACCACTATCGAGACAGCCCCCTGAACTACGGTGGTTGTGTTATAAGGACACCACTATCGAGACCGCCCCCTGAACTACGGTGGTTGTGTTATAAGGACACCACTATCGAGACCGCCCCCTGAACTACGGTGGTTGTGTTATAAGGACACCACTATCGAGACCGCCCCTGAACTACGGTGGTTATGTTATAAGGACACCACTATCGAGACCGCCACCAGAACTACAGTGGTTATGTTATAAGGACACCACCATCGAGACCGCCACCAGAACTATGGTGGTTATGTTATAAGGACACCACCATCGAGACCGCCCCCAGAACTACAGTGGTTGTGTTATAAGGACACCACTATCGAGACCGCCCCCAGAACTACGGTGGTTATGTTATAAGGACACCACTATCGAGACCGCCCCCAGAACTACGGTGGTTATGTTATAAGGACATCACTATCGAGAGACCGCCCCCAGAACTACGGTGGTTATGTTATAAGGACACCACTATCGAGACCGCCCCCAGAACTACGGTGGTTGTGTTATAAGGACACCACTATCGAGACCGCCACCAGAACTATGGTGGTTATGTTATAAGGACACCACTATCGAGACCGCCACCAGAACTACGGTGGTTATGTTATAAGAACACCACTATCGAGACCGCCCCCAGAACTACGGTGGTTATGTTATAAGGACACCACTATCGAGACCGCCACCAGAACTACGGTGGTTGTGTTATAAGGACACCACTATCGAGACCGCCCCCAGAACTACAGTGGTTATGTTATAAGGACACCACTATCGAGACCGCCCCCAGAACTACAGTGGTTATGTTATAAGGACACCACTATCGAGACCGCCCCCAGAACTACGGTGGTTATGTTATAAGGACACCACTATCGAGACCGCCCCCAGAACTACGGTGGTTATGTTATAAGGACACCACTATCGAGACCGCCCCCAGAACTACGGTGGTTATGTTATAAGGACACCACTATCGAGACCGCCCCCAGAACTACGGTGGTTATGTTATAAGGACACCACTATCGAGACCGCCCCCAGAACTACGGTGGTTGTGTTATAAGGACACCACTATCGAGACTGCCCCCTGAACTACGGTGGTTGTGTTATAAGGACACCACTATCGAGACCGCCACCAGAACTATGGTGGTTATGTTATAAGGTCACCACTAGCGATCCCACCACAATCTAAATGTAGAACATGTGGGCACTCTGATAGAAGCCAGGATGATAGTTTCCACACTTAACCCTTTCAACACCACAGACCTCTAAATAGGCTTACAAAAAGTGTAGATCCAGATGAGCCGGCTCATGACGAGCCGTCTCATCAGGATCTGCACTTTTGCCAGTGATATGACTATTTTTAGACATAATTACCCATTTTGATAAATGAACTTCCAAATGTGATTTTCTGATTCATTTATTGGTTTATGAATATCATGGACCAGTCCATGTGAGTTACTTGGTGTTGAATGGGTTAAAAGAATTTGACATCCCCAGTGGGATTCGAACCTACAGCGGTGAGGGGCAAGTGATTTTGACGTCTGCGACCCTAACCACCCATTCACCTCGCGAGATTACGCATAGTAAAACTTGTGTATGCCTGCTCCTGTGCGACTATTTAGAGGTTATTACGTGGTTTAAGTTTCATATCAGCATAGGTATCCACTCGAGGTAGCTTGATGTGAGCCTGAGACTGAAGGTCGATACCTAGGCTGATATGAAACTAGCCACATAATAATGTCTTTTTTACTTTGATATGAATTTGAACATTTAATAATCAAATACATGCTCTCCGTTATCCATTTATCAGGAATTAAACCACAGTTACTGAATTAGATACATGAAAACGATTGAAATATTACTACAAAACTACAAACATCTGTTATCTGTCAAATTTGACACACAAACTAGAACCGAGTGTGCATGCTTTATTTTCTCAGGAACTAGTTATGATACAGCTTTTTCAGACGTAATATCAGACTGGAAAACAAAGTGTATCGATCTGGATGGTAGACAGTATTATGGTAGGCCAAAATTCATATCAGCATCCACACGAGGTAACTTGATATCAGCGCGAGACTGAAGGTCGATATCTAGGCTGATATGAAACTAGCCACGTAATAACGTCTTTATTACTTTGATATGTATTTGTACATTTACTAATCGAAACAATGCTCTCAGTTATCCATTTATCAGGAATTAAATCACAATTACTGAATTAGATACAATAATATTACAACGAAACTACAAACATCTGTTATCTGTCAAATTTGACATGCTGATACGCTACGGAAGCAAACAAACTAGCACCGAGTGCGCATGCGTTATTTCACAGGAACTAGTTATGAATACGGTTTTTTCTTGCTTGATACAGGCTTGTGACCCTATCAAACAAGAAAACGTAATACTGTATAAGTAGATATATTGTATATAGTATTCCACTAAACGAATATTATGAAACTGTGGTAATAATAACGGAAATCTAATTAGTTTATAACACATTCGAAGGTGAGCGAAAATCATCTCGAGTCTAACAAATATTTAACCCTTTCAACCCCAAGTAACTGACATGGACTGGTGCGTGATATTTTCAGACCAATAAATTAATAAGAAAATTACCTTTGGACCAGTTCATTTATCAAAATGGGTAATTTTATCTAAAAATAGTAATAATTATTACTGGCAAAAAAGTGCAGATCCTGATGAGACGGCTCGTTACGAGCCGGCTCATCTGGATCTACACTTTTCATAAGCCTATTTAGAGGCCTGTGGGGTTGAAAGGGTTAAAGCAGGACAATCGACGTGTGATTATGGTAGAGAGTTATTTTCAATACAGCGACGCAATGTGTAAAGGTTTTAATTTTGCGTTTCTCTTGCAGAGTCTTGGGTTTAAATTTGGCGGGAAATGAAGAAATGCGCCAATTGACATTGCCAATACAAAACTCTGTTAAAAACGCTAACATTTGGTACTGCAGATATAATGCGCTATACAGAATCAGACTGGAACACACAGCGTATTAACCTGGGTAGTAGATAGTATTGTGGTAGGCAAATGCACGCAGATATAATGCGCTATACAGAATCAGACTGGAACACACAGCGTATTAACCTGGGTAGTAGACAGTATTGTGGTAGGCAAATGTACGCAGATATAATGCGCTATACAGAATCAGACTGGAACACACAGCGTATTAACCTGGGTAGTAGACAGTATTGTGGTAGGCAAATGTACGCAGATATAATGCGCTATACAGAATCAGACTGGAACACACAGCGTATTAACCTGGGTAGTAGACAGTATTGTGGTAGGCAAATGTACGCAGATATAATGCGCTATACAGAATCAGACTGGAACACACAGCGTATTAACCTGGGTAGTAGACAGTATTGTGGTAGGCAAATGTACGCAGATATAATGCGCTATACAGAATCAGACTGGAACACACAGCGTATTAACCTGGGTAGTAGATAGTATTGTGGTAGGCAAATAACGGCTACTAAAATTCATATCTAAGTACCGTAATCGTGTATGTATAAGACGCACTTTTTTCCCTCCAAAACAGTATCCAAAAGTCTGGTGCGTCTTATACTCCAGTATACATATACGATTACGGTAATAAAATCATTATATTGCCAGTATTGGTGATATTCTAAGGAGAGTCTGAAATAGTGTCATCATCTTACTCATTTGGTTTGATATCATCCAGATTGAGTTCCGCAGTCCCCATGGCGTCGTCGAACCTACCACGATCGTAGTCAAACACGCTGACGAGTATTGGACGGAATACATCTTCTATAGACAGCACAAAGTGCTCGTCCCAGTTTGGGTTGAGGTTCTTATACACTGTTCTACTCTTGTAAAGCTGCTTGCTTCCTAGCTTGAACTTAACGTACGGATCACTGGTACCTAAATGGAAGAGAGAATCAACATCATTACCGTATATTCCCGGCGATATGTCGCCCTTTTAGTCATCCAGAAAGGTGACGACGGTAATATGTCGACTTATGGCTGAGAAACACGCAAAACAAATTTTGAAAGTTGACATTTTGTTTTGAAAGTTGACATTTTGTTTTGAAAGTTGACATTTTGTTTTTATTTGTTGGAACTCTATGTCGGATTTATTTGTTTTAAATTAATATAACAATTGGCTTAGATAATTATATATACACCTCGTCATAAATATCGCACCACACATTTAAAATTAAAATTAGAAAATATAATTTTTTAAACTACAAGTATATATTTAATACACTACACCATCTGTGAACATAATATCACAAACACACCCTGTTCAGAGCTGCACCTGCATGCTCAGTCAAGCATGCTTGATCCGGGGGGGTCTGTTTGCTAACAATGCAGTATGCACATAGCCTCTTTAGGCGTATGTTATGTTGGCAGACACAGCTAAAATTTGTTTGTAGGCATACAGTAAGCTTTATTTTGACCAACCAGTGAAATGCCCAGGCGTCCAGTGCCTCTGAACCAAAGATGGCAAATTATTGGTATGCACCAGACTGGTATGTCATGTCGTGCTGGACAGAGGTACCAGAACTTGATCCTGGACGGTGCTGTTGTGCCTCATTTCGATAACCATGCTCTCGCCACACGTCCAGTCTTCATGGACGATAATGCCAGACCACATCGTGCTCGAGCTGTTGTTCAGCATCTCCAACACAACGCCATTGAGACACTACCATGGCCTGCCAGAAGTCCAGACTTAAATCCTATTGAGCATGTGTGGGACATTTTGGGAAGTAGGGTGAGAGCAAGGGATCCTCCAATTCAGAACCTTCAGGAATTGACCCATGCATTGCATGATGAGTGGCAGCAGATCCCCCAACAGAGAATCAGACGTCTGGTGACCAGCATGAGACGGCGTGTAGAAAATGTTATCCATGTGCGAGGCGGTTACACCAGATACTGAGTTAGCCAGTCATTGTGGACCTTACTAGTGTGTTCGACATTAATGAAAAGTGAACTGTGTTGTGTGTCTGTTGTAACGACCCCGGCAGCCATACTTATTTAACCTTATTTTACGGTGATTTTAGTGAACTTTAGTTTGCTTCAATTAAACCCTCAATTAGTGCTCAAATTCGGTCTTGTGTTGTCAATTTTCTGACTGAACGCTCACACGAGGCCATATAAACAGTTTAGTGTGCTTTTCTAAGCACCATTTTATGAGGTTGAAGATTCAGTTTTACTTAGTGAAAAAAAGTGGGTGGTGCGATATTTATGACGAGGTGTATATATTATAAACCATAGAAACAGCTGATGTACAAACCTCATAACTTATTGTTGTGCATTTGAGTAAGATTTGTAATCTCAAATTGAGCCCTGTTTCATTCAAAAATGAGAGAGAAAACCATTCTCATAACGAATGTCACAAGTCCCCAAAATACCCTCGACTTATGGAAGGATCCAGCTTAAAATCAGCTATTTTCAAGCTAATGTTTTACCCTCGACATATGGCTGAGATCGACTTGTTTATACAAATTTATTTTAGCTTGATTGCGAAAGAAGTTCTTTCAACTTATATTAATCACTCTCGAGACCTTATTCCTGATGGAATCCATCGCCACGAGGGAGAGAGAAGTGGCAACGTGGGATTTAAATGCCTTGCCTAACGGCACACTCGTAACGGCTCCAGCGGGGCTCGAACTCCGGACTATTCGCACCTGAAGCGAACGCGCATCCACTGCGCTATCACGGCTTCCACACGACTTATGGCAGGGAGTATACGGTATACAATATATGTGATAGCACGGTATGCACAAAAGTGTACTTGATGAGGAAAAATAAACTTTCCTTTATAACTGTTGAGATAAATATAGGATATTTGTTTGTGTCAGTGTGTGATCGAATTATATCTCACCGAATGAACATTGAAAGCAGTATTTCCACAAGTGGTGCTAGGCCACGAGTGATATTGACTGCTTTCTATGTTAATGATTGAAATATAATATCATTCACTTAAACAATCAAATGTTCTTTTTATTTTATGCTGGAAACAGGTTTATGCATTCAACCAGAAGAATAACACATTTTATTTCGCTGATAAATAAATTTCTATTATTTAAAAAAAAATCTTATAAAAAAAGAAATAGAAAACAGGAAGGCATATAATAACATAAAATAACAAATAAAAACAGACAGATATGTAGTCCAGTGGTAACACGCTGGACTGGTAATCCAGGAATGCAGGTTCGATCCCCCGTCTGACCCTAATAAAATTAACAGTCTTTCAGATGAGACGTTAAACCGAGGTCTTGTGTCGGTGCTTTACACAGTGCACGTAAAAGAACAAGAGGAGATTCTGGAATGGGTCTTTGTCTGTATCATTGCACTATCCTCCAAAAATCTAAAATGACTAATCTCTTCTGGAGGCGCCGGTCATATGGGCAACCGGTAGCGACGATAAATAAACGGAAATCACACACAAAAATAAAAACATTAAAATGGTTGAGATTTGGCTGAAAGTGACATGAACTTTGGAGAAGTATCACGGTTTTGTTCCTGACAAGTTATCTTCATATAGGGAACATTTGATCTACCTCATTTCAAAATCCCCTCATCCAGGACAAAGTTACAGAGTGGAGACAATAGTATATTGTAGAGTATATTACACTAATATTTCACCTTAAACCTTTCCCTCATAGAAGCACCTCTTGATGCCAATACAACATACATTCACAATGTAGTAGCCAAACCAATGTTCATAATAAAGGCTAGAAACTCATGTAGTCCCAGTAATATATATGGAGGTGGGATAGATATGGCCACTACTTATCCACTGCATGATAGCTAAATGGCTGTCGTTTGTATGGAGATATAATAGTATATTAACCTAAATCTCTATGAAGGAAAGGGTTAAATACTCCAATTTATTACATTGTTTTTACCCATAAATGCAAATTTGTTTGGTTGCATACTAAAGTATGCAGCATTGATAAAGACAGAAAACAGTAGTTCGAGCTCCACATTGTGTTGTTTGATATATTCATTTAGCAAACATACTGTCATATCATCGTGATGGCAAAAATTACTTGTAAGAAGTACAAGTAATTCTGCAACAACAAAAAATCGAAATCAAGTTGATCAAATCAGTTGCAGATATGTCCATTGATGACACAGGATTAAGTCGGTCAAGAGGAAAATGTCTCTGACAAAAACTTAATTATCAGGAAGTGGATAACGGTAGAACTGAACATCTAAATAATTATGTACCGTAGTTAATGACAATGAACACTACACAGATACAGTTCTTTCGTGTTTACTAGACGAATCTTATGAAAACCTGCATGATAGTCAGCAATCCATGAAAAGTGAATCAAGTACCGTAAATAATAGGCTGTTGCACGCCGAAACAGAACAATAATTAACACTATAAAAGCATTTTGAGCAACCTTTAAGTGAAAGAATGCTGATTTCATGGATTGAATAATTGTCATGAAAGTGAACACGTTTCTGATTAAAGTCAAGGGTTGAAAGATAGATATGAAAATAAGAAATGTTAATGATTTGGCGCGTTTTGGAAAAATAAATATTTTATGAAGACAATTAAATTACGCTACTATAATACACCCTTCCTCCTTAGAAGCGCCTCTCGACGCCAATGCCTATTGATATAGATCGACACATTAGTAGTCAAACAAGCTATAATAATGATCGGAACAACGTAGTGTATACAACACTTAATAATTCCTAGTAACCTCCATGAAGGTGGAGTAGGCAAATTCACAGCTTATCCATTGTGTATGGTTGATAAATTACGGCCAAATGTATGAAATAAAACTACATCTCTATGGGGGGAAAGGGTTAAACTTTGCCAACCAAAATGGCCGCCATGTTGATGGTGCAGTATGAATGGTGATGTAATATGTGAATTCTGTATTGCACCAAACATTGGCCCAATCATTCTCTAACCTCTCAGAATTCAACACATTGTGAAAGCAACAATTTTATTCCAGGGACAAAATCATTGACAGAAGAATTTCCATTGAAATCTTACATCGAGAAATCAAATTATTATTACACAAATACTGTTCTAGATGTCTCGGTTTTGAAGAATTAGCAGTAACATTACGTGGCTAGTTTCATATCAGCATTGGTATCGACCCGAGGTAACTTGATCATCAGTCTGAGACCGAAGGAAATGATATGAAACCTAGCCACATAATAACGTCTATATTACTTTGATATGAATTTGAACATTTAATAATCAAAACCATGCTCTCCGTTATCCATTTATCAGGAATAAATCCCATTTACTGAATTAGATTATAATAGGTTATAAAACTTTTCTCCAATCTCAAACTCAGCCTCAAGCTTCTGATTGGTTCAGCCGAGTGTGAAACTCACAATCAACCAATCAAATTTCTTGAGTTCGAGTTCTGAAAAATGTTTTATAACCTTGGGCCTGTTATCTGTCAAAATTTGACACGCTGTTGGAAGTATAAACAAACTAGCACAGAGTGCGCATGCGTTATTTTCTCAGGAACTAGTTATGATACGGCATTTTCTTGTTTGATACAGGCATGTGACCATATCAATATCAGACTGGAAAACACAGCTTATCGACCTGGTTACTGTTAGACAATATTGTGGTAGGCAAATAACGGCAAACAAATAGGCTCAAATTCATATCTAAGTACAGTCAAACCTGTGCTAAAGGCCACCTCCGAATAAAGGCCGCATATGAAAAACCTGTCTCTAAAGACCACCATTTTTCTCTCCTGTCGAGCCATTTTCAATGCATTTTAACCCTCTATTGAGAGGCCACCTGCCAACAAAGGCACTTTTTGACTTTCCTGAGGGTGGCCTTTATAGACAGGTTTGACTGTAATAATAAATATCAAAACTGATCTTGCTGCTCAATTCATATCACCCAAAACATTCATAAACAAGCATAATCCATATCCATTAGTGAAAAGATTAAGATGTAAAATATCAGAGCAAGAGAACAGAGAGGATTGCACTGGAGAGATAGATGCATATGTAACAGTCAGAGAGGATTGCACTGGAGAGATAGATGCATATGTAACAGTCAGAGAGGATTGCACTGGAGAGATAGATGCATATGTAACAGTCAGAGAGGATTGCACTGGAGAGATAGATGCATATGTAACAGTCAGAGAGGATTGCACTGGAGAGATAGATGCATATGTAACAGTCAGAGAGGATTGCACTGGAGAGATAGATGCATATGTAACAGTCAGAGAGGATTGCACTGGAGAGATAGATGCATATGTAACAGTCAGAGAGGATTGCACTGGAGAGATAGATGCATATGTAACAGTCAGAGAGGATTGCACTGGAGAGATAGATGCATATGTAACAGTCAGAGAGGATTGCACTGGAGAGATAGATGCATATGTAACAGTCAGAGAGGATTGCACTGGAGAGATAGATGCATATGTAACAGTCAGAGAGGATTGCACTGGAGAGATAGATGCATATGTAACTGTCAGAGAGGATTGCACTGGAGAGATAGATGCATATGTAACAGTCATAGAGGATTGCACTGGAGAGATAGATGCATATGTAACAGTCAGAGAGGATTGCACTGGAGAGATAGATGCATATGTAACAGTCAGAGATGATTGCACTGGAGAGATAGATGCATATGTAACAGTCAGAGAGGATTGCACTGGAGAGATAGATGCATATGTAACAGTCAGAATTTCTATCAAATTCTTTTTGTTACATAGTCAATGTTTTATTTCATTCCTATAATTTCAATCATTTAGATTCTTTGTATAATGGTGAGTTTTACATATTTTATAAAAAGGAGATCACCAATGCATTTTCTTAAGTAGATGTTATCTGATATTATTATCTATAACATGTCTTAGAAGAGTTGTCATAGTTGACATTATTTAAAATTATGTCTTAGAAGAGTTGTCATAGTTGACATTATTTAAAATTATGTCTTAGAAGAGTTGTCATAGTTGACATTATTTAAAATTATGTCTTAGAAGAGTTGTCATAGTTGACATTATTTAAAATTATGTCTTAGAAGAGTTGTCATAGTTGACATTATTTAAAATTATGTCTTAGAAGAGTTGTCATAGTTGACATTATTTAAAATTATGTCTTAGAAGAGTTGTCATAGTTGACATTATTTAAAATTATGTCTTAGAAGAGTTGTCATAGTTGACATTATTTAAAATACCCCAAAGTGCTGGTATAGATGACAAAAGAACAAATGCTTCATTTCACGTGATATTGATTTGACCTTTAAAAGTCAACCTCAAGGTCACAGGGTGTGGTTCATTTGAAAGGTGATGAGGTTTCCTAACGAGTGTTCCATATTTTTCAATATTCCAGAAATAACTAAAGACCAAGTAGAAAAATACCTGAAAACTATTAACGTTTCAAAAGCAACTGGGTTGGACGAAATAGGACCGAGATTGCTTAAAATTGCTGCACCTTACATTTCAGAGAGCATAACATATTTATGTAACCAAAGTATTAAAACTGGTACATTTCCAGATAAATGGAAAGAGGGAAAGGTGAGTCCACTATATAAAACAGGTGATAAGAGTGACCCAGGTAATTATCGGCCGATATCAATACTGCCTGTTCTATCCAAACTTTTAGAAAAACATGTCCATGACTGTTTAATGGAATATCTAGTTACTTTCAGTCTGTTACATGAAACACAGTCTGGCTTCAGACCAAAGCATTCCTGTGAGACTGCATTGGCGTGCATGGTTGATAAATGGTTAGGTGCAATAAATAAGGGCAAAATCATTGGAGCAGTCATGGTAGACTTTAAAAAAGCATTTGACCTGGTGGATCACGCTCTTCTGCTTAAAAAGCTACGAATCTACAAATTATCAAATTCCGCAATTAACTGGTTTTCTTCTTATTTGCTCAATCGAAGTCAAAAGGTGTCTACTAATAGTGCATTATCAGAAACTGAGTACATCACATCTGGTGTCCCTCAAGGCTCAATATTAGGGCCACTAATGTTTTTACTGTTTATAAATGATCTGCCTTTATACACCAATGTAGTTAACACTGATTTGTATGCTGATGACACAACTCTTTATGAAATGAATAAGTCAATACATATTGTAAATATGAATCTAGAAAATGCATTAGGAAAGCTATCAAATTGGTGTACTAAGAATGGTATGGTTATTAATGCTGCGAAAACAAAGGTTATGTTAGTGACTACTCACCAAAATCAAATACGTTTAGACATTAACCCTTTGTCACTAAAACTTAATGGAGAAACATTATGTAATGTATTGAATGATAAAATTTTAGGTGTTCACATTGATAACACGCTAACCTGGTCCACTCATGTCGACAAAATTGCCAAGAAAATTGCAACAAATTTATGGCTTCTCAACACAATAAAACATTTTTTGTCTCCTGAACACAGAGTACAATTCTACAAAACATACATACAACCACATCTTGACTACTGTAGTATTATATGGGGTGGTACATCTCAGACCAACCTGAACAGATTATATAATCTGCAAAAACGAGCATGCAAGATAATTCTAGATTATGAGTATACTGATATAGTTAAAAGCATGGAAGAACTAAAAATATTAAGCGTTTATGAACGCATATTTTTAAGAAAGGCGAAATTCATGTTTAATGTTAACAGAAATAAAACACCCGGCTATATTAATGAGCTATTTCACTTGAGACCACCCAATGACAATTTACCAACACTAAGGTCAACAACTTCAAATAACTACATCCCTCCAAGACCATACAAGGAAATCTACAAACAATGTATATCATATTCTGGCTCAATTATATGTAACTGCCTGCCAAACCATCTAAAAACAATAGATACAGTCACAAGCTTTCACTGTCATGTTATACAATGGATGAAAGCTAAATAGTCATTAGATGGCCATTTTGTTGTTCTGCATCTTCATATTTATGTACAAACAATTATGTTCTATGAATGTGTCTGTGTGTGTTCTTGTATAGTGAATATTTGGGTATGTGTGTTTCTCAAACTTTTAACGACATTTGAATATATCAATAAATATGTTGTCTTTTGATTTTGAATATGTTAAAGCATAGACATGGATTGACAGGACGTTAGAATAGTCACCTACAGAGATGCTTCTAATGTATTGTCAAGCCATGTTCTCATTCTTATTTTATTTCAAATATCAAAATTGCATAAGTGTAAAAATCCACTCGGGATTGCTTGCATGCCCACATGACTAAATTTGGATACAGGGCACAATTTTTAAACTTTTCTTGTATATATATCTATTGTCAGCAGTCAAAACACTTGGTATACTGGTAATGGCGGGCACCTATTTCAGGAATTTTTTGAACCCCTAAAATGCACTTTCATACATTTTTGTACAATCTGTCACTTGTTACTTTCTCAACACATTTGCCAACTGAATTTCTAGATAGAATGCTACATTTATATAATGTAATCAGTGTGTATGGAGTGCGTTGTATGCTTGCTGTATTGTTTTGGTGTTTTATTTTCATTTATCACTGTAAATTTTGTATGTCTGAGGGCCTCATGGAAGATTAGTTTTGTAACTAAATGTGTAACCCTCTTTAAATAAAGTCTATTATTATTATTATTATTATTAAAACTATATGTCTATCTGGCTTTGTTTTCGAGCTACAAGCTGGCTTTGTTTTCGAGCTACAAGCTGGCTTTGTTTTCGAGCTACAAGCTGGCTTTGTTTTCGAGCTACAAGCTGGCATTGTTTTCGAGCTACAAGCTGGCATTGTTTTCGAGCTACAAGCTGGCATAGTTTTCGAGCTACAAGCTGGCTTTGTTTTCGAGCTACAAGCTGGCATTGTTTTCGAGCTACAAGCTGGCATTGTTTTCGAGCTACAAGCTGGCATTGTTTTCGAGCTACAAGCTGGCTTTGTTTTCGAGCTACAAGCTGGCTTTGTTTTCGAGCTACAAGCTGGCATTGTTTACTATGGAAGTCAATGGGAGTAGTTACTTCGCTGACCGCCATGACAACTAACTATTTATAGCCCTATTCAGTTTATACAAATTTAGTTTAGCTCGATTGCGAAACAAATTCTTTCAACTTATATTAATCACTCCTGAGACCTCATTCCAGATGGAATCCATCGCCACGAGGGAGAGAGAAGAGACAACGTGGAATTTAAGTGCCTTGCCTAAGGGCACAATCTTAACGTCTCCAGCGGGGCTCGAACTTTTGTACCTGAAGCGAAAGCACTACCACTGCACTATCACAAGTTCCACTATTTTACCCAGCATATAAAGAGTTAGATATTGTGCTTAGTTGTTGGCAAGTGGTTAAAGAAGTTGCTGACATTAGAGATACATTTCCTGAAGACGAAACATACCCAAAAGATACATAATACATCCAAACAAATTGTGGGTTGCATAAGGCATTCATTTAATACCAGAATGATTTAAACATTTAAACAATATGATGCTTGTGTGTTTTTACGTTTATTTATCGTCGCTACCGGTTGCCCATATGAGCGACGCCTCCTGGAGAGATTAGTCATTTTAGATTTTGGAGGAAAGTGCATGATACAGACAGGGACCCATTCCAGAGTCTCCTCTGGTTCTTTTACGTGCACGGTGTAAAGCACCGACACGAGACCTTGGTTTAACGTTCCATCTGAAAGACTGTTAATTTTATTAGCGTCAGACGGGGGTGTCTGATGCTGTTTGTATTTGAGCTTAATAAATTATAGGAGTCTGAGCAACGTACAGCCTAGGTCATAATAGCGAATTTCCAGTTTTTCTAAAATGAACAATATTAAATCAAAGTACAAAATGTGTTTAATTAATTGTTTGATATACAGCCCAGCAATGTTACAAGAAAAAAGAGAAAAGAAACAATATTATCCAGACAGTTTTTACAAAACTTGATATAATTATAGATTGTTCTCAGCTGGTAGAACAAAACACTAACAGAAAATGCAACACCATAATTGGAATCCAAATCGCCAACTTTTAGTAGCTTATTCCGATAATACAATAACCGGAGATAGACCCATTAATGTCATAAATGTCTGTATGGTAAAACACATATCATCAAGTAAGGACAATATTTGAGACTAAATTGGAATTTCTTGAAGATTCCAGTCTATCTTTTGGCAAACTGCCAGAGTCATTACTGGTGTACAAAATGCCCTATTGTGAGTTGTTAACTCATTCTTCAGCTTGGTCTCCCAAGGTCTCCCAAGTAAAATAATTTATGATGACCAATATGCTGTTGTTTGTATTTGTGCTCAATATCCGTGTCTGACCAATGTACAGCCCCGTTCATAATAGAGTTTCCAATTTTTCTAGAACAGGCCATCAATATTGTTTTGCTATATCTATTGAGATAGACACAAGAGAACTAACAAATATTTATTGAATTTTTTTATTTAAGTTTATTTAACGTTGCTACCTGCCCATTTGAGTGACGGACAGTTTACCTAACAACACCCTTCCTGGTCAGGCTCCAGCAGTTAACCAGTACTTGGTGCACCAACCTCCGTAAGAAACTGCCAACTTTTTCATATAAAGAGACACAGTCGGAACGGGGCTCGAACCTGTGACAATCAGTGATGATATGCTACAGTGGTATACAAGTCTGCGACCGTAACCACTCGACCACAGAGATGGACAAACCACTATAGCTGTGCTATTTATCTGACCAGGCAGGTATGACATTTGATTGGTTGAGAGTTAATATATTCGCATCAAGTGGTGACGTTTTTTTGAATAAAATCGGGTCACAGATGATGTTGTTACCACAGCTATTTTTATCATTCCTGCCTCCTTGTACACACATGGGAGGAAGACATGTTATATACTACAGTCATCTCTGATGCTAGCATTCTTGTAACCACACCTCCAGTGAGTTCAATGGGTATTACAACACCTCCAGTAAGTTAAATGGGTATTACCACACCTACAGTGAGTTCAATGGGTGTTACAACACCTTCAGTGAGTTCAATGGGTGCTACCACACCTTCAGTGAGTTCAATGGGTGTTAGTCTTACCAGAGCTTTCTCTAATGACAAAGTCCCTGTCAACATGTAACAACACCTCCAGTGAGTTCAATGGGTGTTACCACACCTCCAGTGAGTTCAATGGGTGTTACCACACCTCCAGTGAGTTCAATGGGTCTTACCACACCTTCAGTGAGTTCAATGGGTGTTAGTCTTACCAGAGCTTTCTCTAATGACAAAGTCCCTGTCTACATGTAGCAACACTTCCAGTGAGTTCAAACAGATGTTACTTACCACATCAATCTCTGATGACAAGGTTCTCTGCCTTCTTGTCACAACAACAACACCTCCAGTGAGCTTAAACGGATGCTACTTACCACCGGTTACTCTGATGATAAATTAAAATGTCTGCCCTCCTGCAACCACACCTCCTGTGAGTTAATCAATGTTACCTTCCAGATCTATCTCTGATTACAAGATATCTGTCTTCTGCACAGTTGTATACTATTGGAGAGGAGTCAAGTCTAACTTTCAAGCAAATCCATGTTAATACTTTGTATGTTATTGTATGTCGAATGTTTGATTCTTAAATAAAATATATTTAAACTAACCACAACTCCAGTGAGCTAAACAATCTTACTTACCACAACTATCTCTGATGACAATATCTCTGCCTTCCTGTAGCCACACCTCCAATGAATGGAAAGGGTGTTACTTACCACAACTATCTTTGATGACAAGATCTCTGCCTTCCTGTAACCACACACCTCCAATGAATGGAAAGGGTGTTACTTACCACAACTATCTTTGATGACAAGATCTCTGCCTTCCTATAACCACACACCTCCAATGAATGGAAAGGGTGTTACTTACCACAACTATCTTTGATGACAAGATCTCTGCCTTCCTGTAACCACACACCTCCAATGAATGGAAAGGGTGTTACTTACCACAACTATCTCTGATGACAAGATCCCTGCCTTCCTTTAGCCACACCTCCAATGAATGGAACGGGTGTTGCATAAGCACATGGCGGTTTGATATTGCACTTGGGGTAGATTCCTGAAATGCATAAGAGTGTAAGAAATGACACACATGTACTACCCTGGGTATAAGATTGTTTACATATATATATGTATAACACTTACCGTCAATACTCGCCTATAAGACGACCCCCCTACTTTGGTTCTAACTATGGTTACAATTCCAAACAAAAAAATTAACCCCCAATTATGATTGAGCTTATTTACCCCACCTGGGAGCGACTGTCAAATGACTCTTATTTACCAAACAAACAGATTACGGTTAATTAGCAATGATGAATTGCAGATACAAGGCAGAGTCGGATATCGCTCTGATGTCTATCCATGTCAAAGCAACTTTCTCACCCAAGTAGCTTTGTAGCTGTGCCCTGATGTAACAACTCACATCCTCCTCTACCCCGTTGTCATAAACAACATATAGAATTTATGACTAACCACTCAAAGTCAGTGGGTGGTATGACTTCACATGATGTATGTTCCGGACTAGATTATAATGTTACATGTATGTTCTAGAATCAATTACAAAAACTCAATGGTACTCCGGTTTCCTCCCACACGAATGACCACATTTATGCTTTCATCCGTGTCAACGAGAGTGATTAATCGAAATCGTTGTAAAATAAATAAAGTTTTAAAAAAAAGTGTTCCAATGACCCGTGCTTGTGTTTCATGGATTTAAGATATTTAGTACATGAATCAATGTTCCCCTTCACCAGGGATAAACAGTAACTAACGGTTATAGAGAAAACAGCTTGATCAGCTATGGTAAACATCGAGACTCAATCAATCATATAGTAAGTTACAAATCGATCAAGTAATCAATCTAGTACATGAAATCAATGTTCCACTTCACCAGGGATAAACATGCAGTAACTAACGGTTATATATCGAAAACAGCTTGATCAGCTATGATAGACATCAAACTCAATCAATCAATCATATAGTAAGTTACAAATCGATCAAGTAATCAATCACCTGATATACAATAACATCGTCATCACTCTCCACATCTGTACCACGCATCACACATGAGAAATCAAATATCTCATCACACTGTCCGTGCAATTGGAACAATAATTCAATCATATGCCCTGTGTCCTTTAATGTTTGCATGTTGCATGCTGTCGAATGCGATACAATTGAATATTCACTGCGCGGATACAATGCGATCATCAATCATGCTATTGAGATCCTAGAAACCCAGTTCCCTTAGTAACAACAGGACATCGCACGATATTATGTTTGTTGAATGAAGATTAGTGCACCGATCATTCCGCTGTTGCAAATCTAATGAAACATGGAGCCCACGCAAAAACTTCAAATAGAAAACCACAGCGATAAAAAATAGGAATTATTAGTTCTCGTATACAGTCAAACCTGTGCTAAAGGCAACCTCCGAATAAAGGCCACATATGAAAACCCTGTCTCTAAAGACCACCATTTTTCTCTCCCGTTGAGCCATTTTCAATGCATTTTAACCCTCTATTGAGAAGCCACCTGCCAACATAGATCACTTTTTGACATTCCCGAGGGTGGCCTTTATAGACAGGTTTGACTGTATTTTAGAAAATTAAGCCAGGGTATGCTGGCACCATCATTTCTGTTACATCACTAAATAGGTCAGCTTGTCATATATCGAATAATAAAAACCTGGCTAATATCAATGGGGTCTCACAAGGAGCAGGGATCATTCTAGAGGGCGATGTGGGCGAAATAGTCGCCCTAGGGACCCTGACTTCGCCATCTGGGGACCCCACTTCTCACTGGTTTTTACGATTTTCAAACAAAATGTTGTCTAGTAAGATACACTGGCCCATTATAAAGCACTCCTTCTATTCTGTATTTAATGGTTGTACTGTGCATTTTAACCCTATTTTGCAGAAGTATATTAAAGAACACCATTTAAGGAAGCGATCAGGCGCTTTCTCACTTCTCCCAAAAATTATGACTAGAATGAACCCTGAAGGAGTAATTAAAATGCCAATTAAAATTGAAGAAGACCAATTATCCGGAGAGTTCTATTTTCTGCCATAGTTTATATCTAACAGAATCTACCATAATGCAATAACAGTAATGTGTGAAACTTCATCTTGATCAAATAGAGCAGACGAAATAACAAAACCTGAAGCATAAAATTTTCAACTGAGAAATTATGGACATGTACAGTGTGCACTAGATATGGTATCGATTTGTTACAACGTCCATAATATTTAACACTAATTTAGGTTTCTTAGAACTTAGAATTTCTTGGCTTTTCCAACAATTTTCTGGACCGATTTTTATGACATTTTAGTTGCTATTACCGGTCCACCAGTTTAAAATTCGGTTCTGGACCGGGAGAGCGGCGATTTTAGAATCCCTGTTCAAATTATAGACGAAAAAAAAAGAGTTATTTCTTGGAAAATGTTCATATAGAAATGTGGTGATTATTTTTGGATATTGTTGATATTTCAATTTATATGGAAATAAGCTAAAGCACAATAATTGACATGACGCTAGTTATCAATATTGTGTTCACATATCTAAGACAAAAACGCGATTATTTTCAGTTTATTTTGTCAACTGGTGCATGCGTTGTCATTATCCTATGAAATTATTATAAAACCTCTGATGAGCTGTTACTGTATATATAATATACGTGCAGGCAAACATTTAGCGAGGAGGAGATATTACCCACTAATGGCTTTTCGTTTGATGCTGAGCAGAAATAATAGTGACATTTTCGCGTGATGTCATATGGCGATTATAACCCAGCGAAGTCAGAGATAATACCAAATAATGGTATTATGTGTCATGTCAGGCGGAGGTAATACTCGGAGATAATAGTCAGTAGTGGCATTTGCCATGATGTTACGCGAATATAAGTCAGTAGCGGCATTTCCCGTGATGTTACGTGGAGATAATAGTCAGTAGCGGCATTTCCCGTGATGTTACGTGGAGATAATAGTCAGTAGTGTTATTTCCCGTGATGTTACATGTAGATAATAGTCAGTAGTGTTATTTCCCGTGATGTTAAGTGGAGATAATAGTCAGTAGTGTTATTTCCCGTGATGTTACATGGAGATAATAGTCAGTAGCGGCATTTACCGTGATGTTACATGGAGATAATAGTCAGTAGTGTTATTTCCCGTGATGTTACATGGAGATAATAGTCAGTAGTGTTATTTCCCGTGATGTTACATGGAGATAATAGTCAGTAGTGGCATTTCCCGTGATGTTACATGGAGATAATAGTCAGTAGTGGCATTTCCCGTGATGTTACATGGAGATAATAGTCAGTAGTGTTATTTCCCGTGATGTTATGTGGAGATAATAGTCAGTAGTGGCATTTCCCGTGATGTTACATGGAGATAATAGTCAGTAGTGTTATTTCCCGTGATGTTACATGGAGATAATAGTCAGTAGTGTTATTTCCCGTGATGTTACATGGAGATAATAGTCAGTAGTGTTATTTCCCGTGATGTTACATGGAGATAATAGTCAGTAGTGTTATTTCCCGTGATGTTACATGGAGATAATAGTCAGTAGTGTTATTTCCCGTGATGTTACATGGAGATAATAATCAGTAGTGGCATTTCCCGTGATGTTACATGGAGATAATAGTCAGTAGTGGCATTTCCCGTGATGTTATGTGTAGATAATAGTCAGTAGTGTTATTTCCCGTGATGTTACATGGAGATAATAGTCAGTAGTGGCATTTCCCGTGATGTTACATGGAGATAATAGTCAGTAGTGTTATTTCCCGTGATGTTACATGGAGATAATAGTCAGTAGTGTTATTTCCCGTGATGTTATGTGGAGATAATAGTCAGTAGTGTTATTTCCCGTGATGTTACATGGAGTTAATAGTCAGTAGTGTTATTTCCCGTGATGTTACATGGAGATAATAGTCAGTAGTGGCATTTCCCGTGATGTTACATGGAGATAATAGTTAGTAGTGTTATTTCCCGTGATGTTACATGGAGATAATAGTCAGTAGTGTTATTTCCCGTGATGTTACATGGAGATAATAGTCAGTAGTGGCATTTCCCGTGATGTTACATGGAGATAATAGTCAGTAGTGGCATTTCCCGTGATGTTATGTGTAGATAATAGTCAGTAGTGGCATTTCCCGTGATGTTTTGTGTAGATAATAGTCAGTAGTGGCATTTCCCGTGATGTTACATGGAGATAATAGTCAGTAGTGTTATTTCCCGTGATGTTACATGGAGATAATAGTCAGTAGTGTTATTTCCCGTGATGTTACATGGAGATAATAGTCAGTAGTGTTATTTCCCGTGATGTTACATGTAGATAATAGTCAGTAGTGGCATTTCCCGTGATGTTACATGGAGATAATAGTCAGTAGTGTTATTTCCCGTGATGTTACATGGATATAATAGTCAGTAGCGGCATTTCCCGTGATGTTACGTGGAGATAATAGTCAGTAGTGTTATTTCCCGTGATGTTACGTGGAGATAAGTCAGTAGCGGCATTTCCCGTGATGTTACATGGAGATAATAGTCAGTAGTGTTATTTCCCGTGATGTTACGTGGAGATAAGTCAGTAGCGGCATTTCCCGTTATGTTACGTGGAGATAAGTCAGTAGTGCCATTTCCCATGATGTTACATGGAGATAATAGTCAGTAGTGTTATTTCCCGTGATGTTACGTGGAGATAATAGTCAGTAGTGTTATTTCCCATGATGTTACATGGAGATAGTAGTGGCATTTCCCTTGATGTTACATGGAGATAATAGTCAGTAGTGTTATTTCCCGTGATGTTACATGGAGATAATAGTCAGTAGTGTTATTTCCCGTGATGTTACATGGAGATAATAGTCAGTGGTGTTATTTCCTGTGATGTTACGTGGAGATAATAGTCAGTGGTGTTATTTCCCGTGATGTTACATGGAGATAATAGTCAGTAGTGGCATTTCCCGTGATGTTACGCGAATATAAGTCAGTAGCGGCATTTCCCGTGATGTTACATGGAGATAATATACAATATTATACAAAAAAACACAGATCCAGATCAGCCGAGGGGTAACGCAGCGTCTGATCAGGATCTATGTTGTTTGCAATTAAGACAAGTGATTTAGCTCCATGTTCTGTGACGTCTGATCTGGCTCTGTGCTGTTTGCAAAGGCGACTTTAGTCGTGATTGGCAGGTTACGGGTCAATAAATCTTCAGTATCCATAAATATTTAAACAAAATTGATATTTTAATCTTGCTCTTGTGTTTCTAACAACTCCTGACACAATTAAGCGCAAAAATAATGATATTCCATGTTATATTGATTCATTTTACAATGTATAACATGATAAACAATTTGTTTGTTTTTTTTGCTATATGGGTAAAGTCTCAATATATTATATAAATGGCAACACACCACTATTTTCCTATCACACAAAAGAAATCACGTTTTTAGTTTTACACAACTATTTTCCTACAACGTTTTTACTTTTACACAACTATTTTAAAATTACTCAAATTCAGGAATGCCTGATCAAGAAATTTCTGAAATTTGACAGGAGAAAGTGTTAACATTAAGAAAGAATGTAGAAATATAATGCTTGCAATAAATCACCACTAAAAACACCATCATATGTCAGTATTTCCCTTTAGCTATTCATTTCATGTTTTTGACATTGTTGGTTGCAAGTAAGTAGGCCTATATCACAATTCCACAGATACCTGCTTACAAATAGGTCACATAACAAATCTACCTCATTAAACAATGTATAACACGGTATCATGTATAATGCAAATAGGTCACATAACAAATCTACCGCATTAATCAATGTATAACACGGTATCATGTATAATGCAAATAGGTCACATAACAAATCTACCGCATTAATCAATGTATAACACGGTATCATGTATAATGCAAATAGGTCACATAACAAATCTACCGCATTAATCAATGTATAACACGGTATCATGAATGCAAATAGGTCACATAACAAATCTACCGCATTAATCAATGTATAACACGGTATCATGTATAATGCAAATAGGTCACATAACAAATCTACCGCATTAATCAATGTATAACACGGTATCATGTATAATGCAAATAGGTCACATAACAAATCTACCGCATTAATCAATGTATAACACGGTATCATGAATGCAAATAGGTCACATAACAAATCTACCGCATTAATCAATGTATAACACGGTATAATGCAAATAGGTCACATAACATATCTACCGCATTAATCAATGTATAACACGGTATCATGTATAATGCAAATAGGTCACATAACAAATCTACCGCATTAATCAATGTATAACACGGTATCATGCAAATAGGTCACATAACAAATCTACCGCATTAAACAATGTATAACACGGTATCATGCAAATAGGTCACATAACAAATCTACCGCATTAAACAATGTATAATACGCTATCATGCATAATGCAAATAGGTCACATAACAAATCTACCGCATTAAACAATGTATAACACGGTATCATGCAAATAGGTCACATAACAAATCTACCGCATTAAACAATGCATAACACGGTATCATGCAAATAGGTCACATAACAAATCTACCGCATTAAACAATGTATAATACGCTATCATGCATAATGCAAATAGGTCACATAACAAATCTACCGCATTAAACAATGTATAACACAGTATCATGCAAATAGGTCACATAACAAATCTACCGCATTAAACAATGTATAACACGGTATCATGCAAATAGGTCACATAACAAATCTACCGCATTAAACAATGTATAATACGCTATCATGCATAATGCAAATAGGTCACATAACAAATCTACCATATAAATTAATGTATAACAAGGCAAACAAACTTTCGAAATGAAAATTGGGGAGAGTGTGTGGAGTTCCGATGTTCCAATGTGCAAGGTACATGTGAAAAGAACAACCGCATAAGGAAAAATTGCTCAAGCTCTGCTAATATGTGCTCCGAGAATATTATATGCCATGGAAAATGTGGAAGTTGTAATCCTCCACCGTGTCACATGAAACAAGCATCACAATGACATGAGGGGTATACATCGGGGGTCATGCCTCAATGAAATCATCCCCGGTGTCACATGAAACAAGCATCACAATGACATGAGGGGTATACATCGGGGGTCATGCCTCAATGAAATCATCCCCGGTGTCACATGAAATAAGCATCACAATGACATGAGGGGTATACATCGGGGGTCATGCCTCAATGAAATCATCCCCGGTGTCACATGAAATAAGCATCACAATGACATGAGGGGTATACATCGGGGGTCACGCCTCAATGAAATCCTCCACCGTGTCACATGAAACAAGCATCACAATGACATGAGGGGTATACATCGGGGGTCATGCCTCAATGAAATCCTCCACGGTGTCACATGAAATAAGCATCACAATGACATGAGGGGCATACATCGGGGGTCACGCCTCAATGAAATCATCCCCGGTGTCACATGAAATAAGCATGACAATGACATGAGGGGTATACATCGGGGGTCACGCCTCAATGAAATCATCCCCGGTGTCACATGTAATAAGCATCACAATGACATGAGGGGCATACATCGGGGGTCATGCCTCAATGAAATCATCCCCGGTGTCACATGAAACAAGCATCACAATGACATGAGGGGCATACATCGGGGGTCACGCCTCTATGAAATCCTCCCCGGTGTCACATGAAATAAGCATCACAATGACATGAGGGGTATACATCGGGGGTCACGCCTCTATGAAATCCTCCCCGGTGTCACATGAAATAAGCATCACACAGACATGAGGGGTATACATCGGGGGTCACGCCTCAATGAAATCATCCCCGGTGTCACATGAAATAAGCATCACACAGACATGAGGGGTATACATCGGGGGTCACGCCTCAATGAAATCATCCCTGGTGTCACATGAAATAAGCATCACAATGACATGAGGGGTATACATCGGGGGTCACGCCTCAATGAAATCATCCCCGGTGTCACATGAAATAAGCATCACAATGACATGAGGGGCATACATCGGAGGTCACGCCTCAATTAAATCATCCCTGGTGTCACATGAAATAAGCATCACACAGACATGAGGGGTATACATCGGGGGTCACGCCTCAATGAAATCATCCCCGGTGTCACATGAAATAAGCATCACAATGACATGAGGGGTATACATCGGGGGTCACGCCTCTATGAAATCATCCACGGTGTCACATGAAATAAGCATCACAATGACATGAGGGGTATACATCGGGGGTCACGCCTCTATGAAATCCTCCCCGGTGTCACATGAAATAAGCATCACAATGACATGAGGGGTATACATCGGGGGTCACGCCTCTATGAAATCCTCCCCGTGTCACATGAAATAAGCATCACACAGACATGAGGGGTATACATCGGGGGTCACGCCTCAATGAAATCATCCCCGGTGTCACATGAAATAAGCATCACACAGACATGAGGGGTATACATCGGGGGTCACGCCTCAATGAAATCATCCCTGGTGTCACATGAAATAAGCATCACAATGACATGAGGGGTATACATCGGGGGTCACGCCTCAATGAAATCATCCCCGGTGTCACATGAAATAAGCATCACAATGACATGAGGGGCATACATCGGAGGTCACGCCTCAATTAAATCATCCCTGGTGTCACATGAAATAAGCATCACACAGACATGAGGGGTATACATCGGGGGTCACGCCTCAATGAAATCATCCCCGGTGTCACATGAAATAAGCATCACAATGACATGAGGGGTATACATCGGGGGTCACGCCTCTATGAAATCATCCACGGTGTCACATGAAATAAGCATCACAATGACATGAGGGGTATACATCGGGGGTCACGCCTCTATGAAATCCTCCCCGGTGTCACATGAAATAAGCATCACACAGACATGAGGGGTATACATCGGGGGTCACGCCTCAATGAAATCCTCCCCGGTGTCACATGAAATAAGCATCACAATGACATGAGGGGTATACATCGGGGGTCACGCCTCTATGAAATCATCCCCGGTGTCACATGAAATAAGCATCACAATGACATGAGGGGTATACATCGGGGTCACGCCTCAATGAAATCATCCACCATGTCACATGAAACTGGGATCCATTGATTGAAGAAGTACCTCATTAACAGGGTCGCTATAATTCCACACAGATCCTCCGAGGCGTGCAATCGTCTCCCCAGTAGGAACGACAAAGAAAGTGGGGACATTCTTCCACAGTACAAGTACACACCTTCGGATATGTCTTCGACCAATTACAATATTTTCATAGACAAACACCGTGGGAGTGGCTATGAAAAGTAAATGCCGATGATAATATAGTCGCTACGATTCGCATCATCTCTCTTTCGGACGATCTGTTTTGTTCTGTTCGTAGCCTCATCCGGACGAAATATCTCCGAACGTTTTGTTGTCATACTGTAGTTGTCGCACAGGTACGATCCTCTCAATACACCACAACATAACAATCGTAGGCCAGAAGGTCGTTGTCTTCGTGTCTTCAGGCAGACAGACGTGTATAAACTTAACACACACACTGGGACCCATTGTCAACGGTTTATCAAAAAGTTACAGACAATTACTACATGTATACGTTTCCAAGAAAAATATTTTGTAATGTACAGTATGTGAATCGAACATTGGTATAGATCGATCAATGTGATGTCAACTTCTGACAATTTTAAAGAGATGAATATGGTATATCCTACAGCAATAATGTAACCTTTGCATTATAATAGAGATGTAGACAGTTTTAATACGCTACTTCTTTAAGTCTATTTACAAATGGCGTATTGATCAAAGGGAAGTAACTTTACCTGATTTTTCTTTAAAAGTTGGTTCTGTTATAAGGAAAAACATATTTTTTTGTCGCAAACATTTATAAATTCAAAGGAATGATATTATTTCGCAACTTTGTTTAGTTATTTTAATTTCTGATAGCCTTAGACCGCCTCTGTGGTCGAGAGGTTACGGTCGCCGCCTTGTATACCACTGTAACCAATTACCACTGATTGTCATGGGTTCGAGCCACACACACTCAGACTGTGTCTCTATATATATAAAAAAGTTGACAGTTTCTTACAGAGGTGCACCAAGTACTAGTTAACCCCTGGAACCTGCCCAGGAAGGGTAAACTGCCCGTCGCTCAAACATGTCAACAGGTAGCGACGTTAAATAAACTTAAAATAAAAAGATAGCCTTTATGTCTCAAATAGATTACAATTTTGCATATCATAGATTTTATTTGTTTTCTGTGACAGGAGATCATACGACTGCTTAAAATCTAAGATAGTTCATGCAATATATTCCAATATTGCCTACACTCCTGGGAGCTGATTACAAATGACTAATTCCTCTCACAAATCTGTCAATTTCCAATTTCAGGCTGATTTATAAAATCTATATTGATTATGCGCCCATGCGTGTGTGTTTCAAGTTATTATACAGGACCCCCCCCCCCACCTCGCGTGCACAAAGGCACTGTATGCGAGCAACAGAAGGTTGCTTACCCAGTGAGGTTGGCAGGAGATCAGAAGAGGTAGCGTTTTGTTCTTGCGTCATGTCTGAATTTTGTTTTCAGATTGAACAGGGTAAATTATTATAAACAATATAAACAACAGTGTGTTTTTGGCTGCATATTTAAAGCGACATTACATCGCAAAAATCAAATGCATTTTTTACATCTACAAATTCCTTCGAAATAATTTGAACAACAAAAATGAATCAATTAATAGTGTCACGGCCTGTGTTCAGGTCGGTCAGTGAGGTGTCCACTCCCACTGACGGTCAGTGAGGTGTCCACTCCCACTGACGGTCAGTGAGGTGTCCACTCCCACTGACTGCTATAGTAAGCCATGCATGCTTGTAACTCAAAAACAGAGCAAGATGGAATTATAGTTTCAATGGAACACATATAAGTATGGCCTTTCAAACAAACTATACCACATGACCTTCAGATTGATCTTTCAAGGTCATGTCAAGGTTATGTCAAGGTTATGTCAAGGTCATGTCAAGGTTATGTCAAGGTCATGTCACGGTTATGTCAAGGTCATGTCACGGTTATGTGAACATAATACCACTGTGAAATGAAGTGTTTTGTTCTTGCGTCAAATACAAGCGCAATGGGGACATAATACATCTCTCCGAGTGCTATCCTCTGGTTTCAAATTATATTAGTGGTTGTGTGTTTTCCGTTTATTTAACCCATTCAACCCCAAGTAACTGACATGGACTGGTGCCTGATATTTTCAGACCAATAAATTAATAAGAAAATTACCTTTGGACCAGTTCATTTATCAAAATGGGTAATTTTATCTAAAAATAATAATAATTATTACTGGCAAAAAAGTGCAGATCCTGATGAGACGGCTCGTCACGAGCCGGCTCATCTGGATCTACACTTTTCATAAGCCTATTTAGAGGCCTGTGGGGTTGAAAGGGTTAAAGCAGCCCTATATCGTATGAAATAAAAGATATTTGAAAAATTCAAATTTTACGTATGGGTAGCAATGCTGCTACACATTCTTACATTACATTTGGTATAATTATGTTCAATTGGTAAACAGTGTTGTTTTGCGATAAAACAAACTCGAAACCAAAAGTAGGACTTTCCGAGTCGATTGGTCATGCACTTGTTTACAACCGGAACGCATTGTCCGTACTTGTTTACATACGGAATGCATCGTCCTCATTTGTCACACGTTGTCTTTTTTAATTAAATTACTTGAGATGTTGATTCATACCTCTGTTAGCTAAGTCTTTTAGGGACGTGTCTACATCCCCGTGAGGGGTTCGACATTAAAGGAAGATAGATATAGTCTTTCATGTTCAAAGTATATACGTTGTTTTCTACATCCTCTGTTGTTTCACGCATGCGCGGTGCGTGTTTACATTTCAGGTGTTGATAAACAAATTCGCGTATACGACGGTTTATATTTATTGGAATTTTATCGTTTCTGAGTGACACCTCCTGAAGAGATTAGTAATTTTAGCTTTTGGAGGATAGTGCAATGATACAGACAGAGACCCATTCCAGAGTCTCCTCTGGTTCTTTTATGTGCACTGTGTAAAGCACCGACACAAGACCTCGGTTTAAAGTCCCATCTGAAAGACTGTTAATTTTATTAGGATCCACGGGGATCGAATCTGCGATCCTGGATTACCAGTCCAACGTGCTACCACTGGACTACAGATCCGTCTGTAATTACATTAGTGGATATGTTTATATGTTATGTTGGGGGGGGTTTAATTTTTTTTATAATCAAATAATTTAAGACATAACTCATGAATGTTATCATTGAATAAAATAGTTGGTGGTATGCACACATGTTGTTATGTTATATTTATATGTTATGTTATATTTCGGCTTTTACGCCTGCATCAGCACCATTTCGGGCTATATTGCCGACGGGCAGTTTACCTAACAACACCTTTCCTGGGCAGGCTCCAGCGGTTAACCAGTACTTGGGTGCACCAACCTCCGTAAGAAACTGCCAACTTTTTCATATAAATGAGACATGGCCTGAGCGGGGCTCGAACCCGTGACAATCAGTGATGATAGGTTACAGTGGTATACAAGTCAGCGACCATAACCACTCGACCACGGAGGCAGCCACGCACACATGTTGTAAATTGCACTGTTGATATTAAATGAAACCAGTTAGATTGATATGAGCTTCCATTGGTGTTATATTCATAGCATTATCTTAATCAGTGGCAGGAATCATTGTGTCTAGACGAAGACCACGATTCCCTGTTGGCAGTACACTTGATCAGTCCACGTGTGTCACGTTTATATGCACTATACAACTAGTTCTTAATACACACGACTGGATCGATCCCCCGTCTGACCCTAACAAAATTAACAGTCTTTCAGATGGGACTTTAAACCGAGGTCTCGTGTCGGTGCTTTACACCGTGCACATAAAAGAATCAGAGGAGATTCTGGAATGGGTCTCTGTCTGTATCTTTGCAATATCCTCCAACAACCTAAAATGACTAATCTCTTCAGGAGGCATCGCTCATATGGGCAACCGGTAGCGACGATAAATAAACGTATTACACACACACACGATTGTGCTGATCTGCCTCTGTGTTCGAGTGGTTACAATCGCTGACTTGTATACCACTGTAACCTATCATCACTGATGTTCACCGGTTCGAGCCCCGCTCAGGCCGTGTCTTTTGATATGAAAAAGATGTCAGTCTCTTACGGAGGTTGGAGCACTTAGTACTGGCTAACAGCTGGAGCCTGCCCAGGAAAGGTGTTGTTAGGTAAACTGCACGCTGGCGATATAGCCCAAAATGGTGCTGATGATTTTTTTTTTAAAACTTTATTTATTTTACGATGGCGAAGCAAGTTTTAACAACTTATATTAATCACTCTCGTTGGCTCGGATGAAAGCGTAGATGATTGATTGATGATGATAATGAAGGTGTAAAACCTAAATAAATGACTGTGCTGATCAGATAACCCTTCTAAGTGTTCATTTAGCTACCATAGGAAATGGAGACAGGTGTTGAATGAAGAGACACTTTAGAATTATTCAATGCCATTAAGTCTAGTATGATATTGATCATGAAATGCACTGTTCATTATGTGGTTGTAATTACCTTGTCTGCACGAGATACTGTACTTTATGATCTGTACATTTGTTGTTACCTTTATAATGAATCTTAAATAGGACAGGTCAATTTGCGCTAACTATACACTGATTTGATTGAAGTATGTAAAGAACAGTCACAATAAACAAGGGACATAACTATGTCATGTAACAATGTATAATAAGTATGTCACTTGTGGTGTATTGAATAAAGTGATCACTGTTCATCTTGTACTGGAGGAGTAAATAAATATGAGTTTGAGCCCCCTCCCCCCCCCCCCCCCCAGACCCCAATCCCCTAATCGTGGTGGTGATGTTTTTTTTTTTTTTTTGAGTTTTGAGCCACGTTTAAGGTCCGTTTATTTGCCTCGTCGTAGGTAGCAAGCGGGTCGAGGCCATCCCACTTGTACCTTACAAAGAACATAGTAATGAAATTTGTACAAAACAGTTACATTTACATATGTATACAATACATTACATAATTCAATATATAAGAATGTTATGTTTAGACAAAGCATGTGAAAAAGAAGAGAAAAATTAACACAAAAAATAGAAAAATAATAGTCTTGTCTTAATATCGCAAGAGAGAAAAAAGAAAAAGAAAAAAAAGAGAGATCTACTTCGGCTTGTTATATATATTGAATAAAATTACTCCAATCCTTATTGAATTTTTCTATTTCATCATTTCGAAATGCTGTATATTTTTCTAATTTAAATCTTGCAATTACTTTTTGCTTAAAAATCATTATGTTAGGTAACAACTTATTATGTTTGCAGGTATGTATAAAATATTTTGCAAATAATAAAATGTACGATACTGTTTTATTGTTAGTATGAAAATATACATCAAATTTGTCTTGATTTATATCAATATCAATATCCTCCATCCATTTAAATAATTCATTCCAAAAACATTGCGATCTTGTGCAGTTCCGGAACAGGTGATCTATACTTTCTATTTCCATACTACAAAAATCACACAAGCTAGATTCAATTAAATTACATTTGAATACAAATTTGTTAGTTGCTATATTTCTATGTAGGAAGTTGTACTGAAAGTTTTGAAGAATATTATCCTTGCAAATTTCAAAAGCCTTAGTATATATATCTTTCCAACTGAACTGTTTTTGTGGGAAAATCAGTTCCCATTTTATTTGTGATTTTGTCTTATCTTTTCATTTCATAAGTTTTTCATTTTTTGTATTTCAGTAAGTTTTTTATTTATATAGCTTGTATTTGTCTTATCTAAGATTTCATATGCATTTATCTTGTCAAAGTCACCAACACTCTCCAGCTTCCTTATCCATTCTTTGGGAATTGATGCTATTAATTTATAATAATTGAGGAATTCAGTGTTAGATATTTGATATTCCGTATTTAAATCTTTTAGAGTTTTAAATGTTTTGGTATCCATGTTATAGATGTCTTTGACATAAATTATGTTTTTGTTGATCCAATGAGGGAATACCATAGTATCGTTATTATTTTTTATATGTGAGTTATTCCAAAGTATCTGCGTTTTTATATGTGTTGGGGGTCTTTGTCATAGTTGATTTTGCTCCATGCTATCAAAATTTCTTTTAAAAATGTACTTGTAATTTTTAATTTCATTATGTCTCTTGTTATATTACTTCGAAATAAAAGCCATCCGCCTATTTTTTGTAGCTGTTTATTTATTATAAATTTCCATGCACCTTTATTCGACACATTGATTATTCTTTTGATCCAACTGGATTTGATGGAGTTTAGAAATAACTTGATATCAATCATGTTTAATCCTCCATATTTAAAGTCTTGTATTACAACGTTACGTTTTACTGTATCTCTTTTTGAGTTCCATATAAATTCGTAGCTGTTTTGAGTTAACATGTTTAAAGTTTCATCAGATGGGTTTGGGAGGACAGAGAATAAGTATGTTAATTTTGGTAATATTAATGATTTATACACTAGATATTACCTATTGTAGTTAGTCTTCTAGCTTTCCATCTTTTGATATCGGTATGGAATTGATGTATTCGTTGTTCATAGTTTAAATGAAGTATTTGTTTTGGTTTTGCATGGAAAATGATACCCAACGTTTTAGCACTTTCTGGAGTCCATTGTATTTTTTCATTCTTCTTTCTACAGTAAATAAGATCATGCTGATTCCTAATAGACCCTATTCTGAGAACTGAACATTTATCATAATTAAGTTTTAGGCCTGAAATACATGCAAAGTCATCAAACATTTGTAACATTTCTGAATAGCTCTTCTTAGAGCCATCTAAAATAATAGTGGCATCGTCTGCAAACATACTATTTTTCACTTCTTTGTCGGACATTGATATACCTTTCACATCATTATTATTACGTATTGCAATGGATAGTAACTCGATAGCTAATATAAAAATATACGGTGATAAAGGACAACCTTGTCTAACCCCTCTTTTTATGCTAAATGACTCTGACAAAAAACCGTTATATAACACACAACTTGAAGGGTTATTTGTAGAAAAGTTTGATCCATTCTTTTAGGAAAGGGCCAAAATTAAATATATCTAGTACCGTTTGCATAAACTTATGGTTCAGGCTGTCGAACGCTTTTTCAAAATCGGCAAAGAATAAAAGACCAGGAACATTATTGTTTTCAGTATATTCTATGACATCATACAATAACCGTATGTTTTCTCCTATATATCGGCCTTTTATAAAGCCTGTTTGGCTGTTGTCTATTAATTTATCTAGGACTGACTTTATTCTGTTAGCAATTACTTTAGCAACTATCTTGTAATCCACGTTTAACAAGCTTATAGGTCTCCAATTTGAAAGAAGAGATAGTCTTTCTCTGGTTTAGGTAATAATGTGATTATACTTTGTGCTTGTAATTGACTAAGTAATTCTGTTTCTAAAGAGAAGTTAAAAGAGGCTACCAAATCTGTTTTTATTTCGTTCCAATATAGCTTGTAGAATTCCACATTTATACCATCGGATCCTGGACTTTTGCCATTTTTCATATCCTTAATAGCTCGTTTACATTCATCTTCTGTTATCATTCCTTCACATGATTGCTTTTCAGCATCTGATAGTTTAGGTATTACATGTTCATTGTAAAAATTATGATTTATATTTGTCTGCTTACTTTCTTTATATAGGTTTTCATAATATCGTTTCTGTTCATATAGGATTTCATTTTGATTTGTAACAGTCTTACCGTCTACATTTAAATTCGTAATTAGTTTTCTTTCGGCATTCCTTTTTTCTAGTGCTTTCAGTAATTTAACATTTCTTGTGGTGGTGATGTATTTAGGTAAGAAACTTACCACATGCAGCCACATAATGTTCCTATTTTCTATTTCTTTGTAATATCACTTACCATCATTATAGCACTCGTTTTAACCCATTCAACACCAAGTAACTGACATGGACTGGTCCATGATATTTTTAGACCAATAAATTAATAACAAAATTACATTCGGATCAGTTCATTTATCAAAATGGGTAATTTTTTTCTCTAAAAATAGTTATATTACTTGAAAAAAGTGCAGATCCTGATGAGACGGCTCGTCACGAGCCAGCTCATCTGGATCTACACTTTTTTGTAAGCCAATTTAGAGGTCTGTGGTGTTGAAAGGGTTAATCATATTTGTGCACAAAATAACGTTGCTACTTTCATTTTGGCACCAAGCATCAGTACAATTTGTCACGACGTCACTAAAGTGTCACGACGTCACTATAACAGCATTGTATTTACCGTTTGAAACAGCGATATATCATTCAATACTTCGTTTAACCCATTCAACACCAAGTAACTCACATGGACTGGTCCATGATATTCATAAACCAATAAATGAATCAGAAAATCACATTTGGACAAGTTCATTTATCAAAATGGGTAATTATGTCTAAAAATAGTCATATCACTGGCAAAAAGTGCAGATCCTGATGAGACGGCTCGTCACGAGCCGGCTCATCTGGATCTACACTTTTTGTAAGCCTATTTAGAGGTATGTGGTGTTGAAAGGGTTCAATCGTCGGTATGTCTTATCGTTACCGTTGCGTAACAATTCAACGAGAAATATACATAATTTCAAATTATAAGGATTATTCTCTCAACCAATCAGAATTCTTCCAGGTTGTATTACGCGTGTGTACATATAAGAAAATATGTGGTGGCTGTATGAAACTGAATACAAGCAAATCTATGTGATAAATGCTGATAATCCGCTGATTGATTGTTGCGAAATGCCTGTCATATGTATGGAGATATATTAGCCAAAATCTCTATGAGGGAATGGGATTTCGTGACCAGAACAAACACAGCTAAATATATTTTCAGTGATTACTTCATATCTCTAATGTTTGCTTGTACAGCACTTCCTGATCATCATACCAGTATAAACATTATATATATATTATATATTACAGACTTACTTACATCTGAACAAATTGATAGCAAATTTGACCTTTTGGAAAGGGCTGTTGCTAATGTTTTCAAAACTTGTATCGATTTGCACTTGTAAATGAAAATGTCATGTATATGTATGTGGATATTATCAGGATTTATGTATGTTATTAATGTGACAGTAATGTTATTGTGATTGGTAAATTGAATTCACCATTATGGAAAAAGTTGCAATAAAATATTATTAAATTAAATAAACATCAAAATCACAACTTATAACACATACCGGTATGCAATCGGCCATATAAAACCATAGGATACTCTACATATTCACAGCTTTGCATGCTGGGTAAAATAAAGGCTATAAATAATTCAAATAATTGTAGCAGTTAACCCTTTCCCTCATAGAAGCACCTATTGACACCATTACCAACACGACATCCATTGACAATGTAGTAGCCAAATCAATGTTCATAATAAAGACCAGAATCTCATGTAGTCCCAGTAATATATATGGAGGTGGGATAGATATGGCCACTACTTATCCACTGCATGATAGCTATATGGCTGTCATTTGTATGGAGATATATATTAGTATATTAACCTAAATCTCTATGTAGTCCCAGTAATATCTATGGAAGTGGGATAGATATGGTGACTATTTATCCACTGCATGATTGCTAAATGACTGTCATTTGTATGGAGATATAATAGTATATTAACCTAAATCTCTATGTAGTCCAAGTAATATCTATGGAGGTGGGATAGATATGGCCACTACTTATCCACTGCATGATAGATAAATGGCTGTCGTTTGTATGGAGATATAATAGTATATTAACCTAAATCTCTATGTAGTCCCAGTAATATCTATGGATGTGGGATAGATATGGCCACTACTTATCCACTGCATGATAGCTAAATGGGTGTCATTTGTATGGAGATATAATAGTATATTAACCTAAATCTCTATGTAGTCCCAAGTCCCAGTAATATCTATGAAGGTGGGATATATATGGTGACTACTTATCCACTGCATGATAGCTAAATGGGTGTCATTTGTATGGAGATATAATAGTATATTAACCTAAATCTCTATGTAGTCCCAAGTCCCAGCAATATCTATGGAGGTGAGATAGATATGGCCACTACTTATCCACTGCATGATAGATAAATGGCTGTCATTTGTATGGAGATATAATAGTATATTAACCTAAATCTCTATGTAGTCCCAGTAATATCTATGGAGGTGGGATAGATATGGTGACTACTTATCCACTGCATGATAGCTAAATGGCTGTCATTTGTATGGAGATATAATAGTATATTAACCTAAATCTCTATGTAGTCCCAGTAATATCTATGGAGGTGGGATAGATATGGTGACTACTTATCCACTGCATGATAGCTAAATGGCTGTCATTTGTATGGAGATATAATAGTATATTAACCTAAATCTCTATGTAGTCCCAGTAGTATCTATGAAGGTGGGATAGATATGGTGACTACTTATCGACTGCATTGGAGCTAAATGGGTGTCATTTGTATGGAGATATAATAGTATATTAACCTAAATCTCTATGAAGGAAAGGGTTAATAAACGTGTTTTTCTTATTTGTAACTGAAAACTCTGGATATATTATAATCACGGCTAACATACAAAGAGTTTTAATTACAATAACATTTGATCTGTTGAATAAGTCAGAATCCCCATCATACAGACGGATCTGTAGTCCAGTGGTTAACATGCTGGACTGGTAATCCAGGGATCGCAGGTTCGATCCCCCGTCTGACCCTAATACAATTAACAGTCTTTCAGATGGGACGTTAAACCGAGGTCTCGTGTCGGTGCTTTACACCGTGCACATAAAAGAACCAGAGGAGACTCTGGAATGGGTCTCTGTCTGTATCATTGCACTATCCTCCAAAAATCTAAAATGACTAATCTCTTCAGGAGGCGTTGCTCATATGGGCAACAGGTAGCGACGATAAATAAACGTAAAACACACATATCCCCATCATGCGGAACTAATGTAAGGATCAGCTGAATCGAGCAATATAAATTAGGCACCAACTACAAGCATCTAACAATTTCTCTAGAGCATTATTGATTAAATTACAACTAATGCTATACATATGAGCATAGGCAGATTGAGCTGGACAATAAAGAAAAATTCAGAAAAAAATTGGTTTATCTTACCCCACCCATCTAATTAATATAACATTTTCTCAAATAGAGATTTTGGGTAATATATATCTCCATAATGTATACGACAACCATTTAGTTATCAAGTCTAAATAGAATGACTGTTGTTGAATACTTCATATTTGTGAAATATTAAATTATGTACTACAGTCAAACCTGTCTGTCTTAAGCAGCCAGCCAAGGGAATCATGGAAAGTGGCTGCTTAGCACAGATGGCTGCTTAATTAATAGAGGGCAAATGTATAATACAACAACATATTGGGAATCTAGAAACTGGCTGCTTGACTCATTTCATTCTGGATACCGTTCAAACAGTATTTGCAAAGAACATAGAGCCAGATCAACCGCCACGGAACATTCCGTCTGATCAGGCTCTATGCTGTTTGCTATTCAGATGATCTTGCTAAGACACTTGGCTATGTAGCAAACAACATAGATCCTGATCAGCACACAGCATCACGCTGCGGCTGATCTGGATCTATGTTGTTTGCAGAAGCCTTAAAATGTATCCAGAATGAAATGGGTTAATACAGGTTGGTTGCTTAATGGAGGTGACCACTAACACAGGTTTGACTGTATATACAGTTTGTGACCAAAAGAAAGAGCTGTTTACATTGTTGTCATTGGTGTTCCATATGCGTCAATGTTGTTACCTCATAATTAACAATATTTTCCCAATTATCTAGTAAATTGTGACAATTAGACAGGTAGCATTTACATATATATCCAAACCTATGGCTGTTTATATTTAATAATATCTGCACAGTGCCCAAAATCAATTTTTAGAGTGCGATTATACAACAGACTGACATATGCATATTGGCGAGTGCTATATTTCTGTTCCATCGACAATCATAGATGTTGCATTTCATTCTGAACTTGTCGATAATGTTACCTAACTGGTCTAATACTTCCACTATATAAATATACTATCCATGGTTGACAACATATTGTTCAGCAACTCTCTTAGTAACAGCATTTTTCTGCAGAGTGGGTAAGATGTCCGGCAATATTAGCAATGTCGCAATGATTTAAAGCGACACTACATCAGCGAAAACGCAATTTTCTACAGAATGTATTTTCCTATTACATGATATAATTCTTTTTCAAATATTTGCCTCAAATACAGAGTATTTCAACTAATAAACAAGCGTCCTATACACGGTTTGTTGACATAGCAAAATAATGTAAACATGCATGCGTAATACAACGTGTGTATCCTAAATAACACGACTTATTGTAGAGATTTACCGTTATATCTCACATTAGTGCCTGTATATTTGTTGACTATTCTTAGTTAAATTATTTCTAAACGTATCTCGCGTTTAGTATTGACTCCGATGACAAACGTCAATTCAGGAGCATGGGTGACCGGTATATGAAATCATACTTTCAATCCACAAAACACTGTTTATTGATTCAATGTTAGTGTTCGAAATCCCAATGTATTTGGAAGAATTTCTAGTAGCAATGCATTTATAAGTGGAAAAAGGCATTTTATTTGCTTTTTGCGATGTAATGTCGCGTTACGCTTACATGTATAGTTTGTCCATTTCTTTGATAACACAGATGTTCAAATAAACAATAACATAAATAGTTTTGCAATTGTTTTGAGTTTCAATTTTATCAGCCATAAATCTGATATATTTGGAAAATGACACACATATGACAAAAACCATGTAGCTATGAAGTTGGTATATCATCAACCTCCAGAGATTAACTGCAGCTATAGATAAGATTCTGGGCAGAAGCTATAAAAACATTTCTCAGATCTCAAAACTCAGTTGATTCTGAGATTATTAAACTCAGCTGAACCAATCAGAAGCTTGAGTTTATTAAAATTAAATTTTAACTATTGATAACGATGCTGCTTTGGCTACTATTATTATTAATTATTAAAAAAATATATAAAATGTTTATACAAATTTATTTTAGCTCGATTGAGAAACAAGTTATATATTGGCATCAAGGTGTTCTATTTGGGAAACAGTTTAACGTTTTTTTTTATCTTTTTGCACAAAATAACAATGAAATATGCCAGGCATTTTCTACGACACAATTCTAATGAAATTCCATGACATATTTACAGAAGTTACAAATAAGAAAAAACAAATCATTAATGAATTGTCGTCTGCTACAATTATTTGAACTATTTATAGCTTTTATTATACCCAGCATGCAATGAGTTAAATGGATGAAACATCAGACACCTGTGCTATATGAAAAAGCTGTAATCAATGTCAGACTTGTGTGTTTTTGATCAACATTAATAGCGCTGGCCTAGCATGAAAACATCTGTCCGACACATGACTCCTACTTAAATTATGCATACCCAGTATTGATTGTTGAGCCCGTATGATATACAATGGCCCTTCGCTTTACCGGGGTTTCTCTGTGCGCAGATGAAGAAACTAAATTACCGGTAGCTGCAGAACACTGATCATGATAATTACATGTATATGCTCACTTAAAGCAGCATTACATCGTATGAAATAAAAGATATTTGAAAAATTCAATTTTTACGTATGGGTAGCAATGCTGCTACACATTCTAACATTATACTTTGTATGCTTATGTTCATTTGGTAAACAGTGTTTTTTTGCGATAAAACAAACTCGAAATCGAAAGTAGGACTTTCCGAGTAGATCGGTCACACACTTGTTTACAACCAGAACGCATCGTCTGCATTTGTTTACATTCGAAATGCATCATCCCCATTTGTCCCACGTTGTCTTTTTTAATTAAATTACTTGATATGTTGATTCATACCTCTGTTAGCTAAGTCTTTTAGGGACATTTCTACATCCCTGCGAGGGGTTCGACATTAGAGGAAGATAGATAGATAGTCTTTCATGTTCAAAATATATACGTTGTTTTCTACATCCTCTGTTGTTTCACGCATGCGCGCTGTGCGTGCTTACATTTCGTGTGTTGATAAACAAACTCGAGTATACGACGGTTTAAATTTATTGGAATGTTATCGTTTCTGAGCGACTATTTCGATTTTTGTTAACACACACATAATTAGTATTTATATTTTACCCAAAACATCCTTTTTTACGATGTAATGCTCCCTTAACCCATTTCTTTCTGAATACATTTAAAGGCTTTTGCAAACAACATAGAACCAGATCAGCCGCAGCGTGACGCTGCGTGCTGATCAGGATCTATGTAGTTTGCTACATAGCCAAGTGTCTTAGCAAGATCATCTGAATAGCAAACAGCATAGAGCCTGATCAGAAGGCACGTTCCATGGCGGCTGATCTGGCTCTATGTTCTTTGCAAATACTGTTTGAACGGTATCCAGAATGAACTGGGTTAATTATTCACATGGTATGAACTGTCTCACTCAGTTACATGTTCTAAGAATGAGATATAATTCTAATATGTTGTATACCAAGGCCATTCAGTTTAGAGGGGTTTCACAGTACATAATGAAATCACCCTTCTCTCCCTCTCTTGATAGTAATGAAATCACCCTTCTCTCCCTCTCTTGGTAGTATTGAAATCACCCTTATCTCCCTCTCTTGGTAGTAATGAAATCACCCTTCTCTCCCTCTCTTGATAGTATTGCAATCACCCTTATCTCCCTCTCTTGATAGTATTGAAATCATCTTTCTCTCCCTCTCTTGGTTGTATTGAAATCACCCTTCTCTCTCTCTCTTGATATTATTGAAATCACCCTTATCCCCCTCTCTTGATAGTAATGAAATCACCCTTCTCTCCCTCTCTTGGTAGTATTGAAATCACCTTTCTCTCCCTCTCTTGGTAGTATTGAAATCACCATTCTCTCCCTCTCTTGGTAGTATTGAAATCACCCTTCTCTCCCTCTCTTGGTAGTATTGAAATCACCCTTCTCTCCCTCTATTGGTAGTATTGAAATCACCCTTCTCTCCCTCTCTTGGTAGTAATGAAATATCCCTTCTCTCCCTCGCTTGATAGTAATGAAATCACCCTTATCTCCCTCTCTTGATAGTAATGAAATCACCCTTCTCTCCCTCTCTTGATAGTAATAAAATCACCCTTCTCTCCCTCTCTTGGTAGTAATGAAATCTCCCTTCTCTCCCTCGCTTGATAGTAATGAAATCACCCTTCTCTCCCTCTCTTGATAGTAATGAAATCACCCTTCTCTCCCTCTGGTAGTATTGAAATCACCCTTCTCTCCCTCTCTTGGTAGTAATGAAATCACCCTTCTCTCCCTCTCTTGATAGTATTGAAATCACCCTTCTCTCCCTCTCTTGATAGTAATGAAATCACCATTCTCTCCCTCTCTTGGTAGTATTGAAATCACCTTTCTCTCCCTCTCTTGGTAGTATTGAAATCACCATTCTCTCCCTCTCTTGGTAGTATTGAAATCACCCTTCTCTCCCTCTCTTGATAGTAATGAAATCACCCTTCTCTCCCTCTCTTGATAGTAATGAAATCACCCTTCTCTCCCTCTCTTGATAGTAATGAAATCACCCTTCTCTCCCTCTCTTGATAGTAATGAAATCACCCTTCTCTCCCTCTCTTGGTAGTATTGAAATCACCTTTCTCTCCCTCTCTTGGTTGTATTGAAATCACCCTTCTCTCCCTCTCTTGATAGTAATGAAATCACCCTTCTCTCCCTCATTTGATTGTATTGAAATCACCCTTATCTCCCTCTCTTGGTAGTAATGAAATCTCCCTTCTCTCCCTCGCTTGATAGTAATGAAATCACCCTTCTCTCCCTCATTTGATTGTAATGAAATCACCATTCTCTCCCTCTCTTGATAGTATTAACATCACCCTTCTCTCCCTCTCTTGATATAGCAATGAAATCACCCTTCTCTCCCTCTCTCGATAGTAATGAAATAACCCTTCTCTCGGCAAATGTGATAACATTTTGATTTAGAGGCAAATGTGATAACATTTTGATTTGCGTAGCTTAGAGGAAAATGTGATAACATTTTGATTTGCGTAGCTTAGAGGCAAATGTGATAACATTTTGATTTGCGTAGCTTAGAGGCAAATGTGATAACATTTTGATTTGCGTAGCTTAGAGGCAAATGTGATAACATTTTAATTTGCTTAGCTTAGAGGCAAATGTGATAACATTTTGATTTGCGTAGCTTAGAGGCAAATATGATAACATTTTGATTTGCGTAGCTTAGAGGCAAATGTGATAACATTTTAATTTGCTTAGCTTAGAGGCAAATGTGATAAAATTTGGATTTGCTTAGCTTAGAGGTAAATGTGATAACATTTGGATTTGCTTAGCTTAGAGGTAAATGTGATAACATTTGGATTTGCTTAGCTTAGAGGTAAATGTGATAACATTTGGATTTGCTTAGCTTAGAGGTAAATGTGATAACATTTGGATTTGCTTAGCTTAGAGGCAAATGTGATAACATCGGAGACAAGCAGATAAGTCGGAAAGACGTGTTACCACAGTCAGCCAGCAAGAATTGATTCTGAACCACTGGAGACAAGTAAGCAGATAATCTCTTGTTCGACATTCATAGCAGATAGCTATAAGTGACAAACATCTTTACAAACAATCAATTATCTGTAATATTTGAATTGATTAACCCTTTCAGAAAACACCACAGAGCTCTAAATAGTAAATAGGCTCACAAAAAGTGGAGATCCAGATGAGCCGGCTCGTAACGAGCCGTCTCATCAGGATCTGCACTTTTTGCCAGTAATATGACTATTTTAAGACAAAATTATCCATTTTGATAAATGAACTGGTCCAAACGTATTTTTCTTATTCATTTATTGGTCTAAAAATAGCATGGACCAGTCCATGTCAGTTACTTGGTGTTGATTGGGTTATGGGAGATGGTTGGTTACTCTCTGTTACATGAAAGGTCACAATAACTTGAATTATTGGCACTCTCAGCCCAATAAACTATTGATTAATCATATGCTATTGTCATTGTCATAATGAACTCTGGGTAAAATAAAGGCTATAAATAGTTCAAACAATTGTAGCAGCCGACAATTCATTAATGTGTATTGGAACTGAAAACTCGGGGAAATATGTCATGGATTTTCTTTAGAAAAGAAATTTCATAACATATTTGACTGTTATTTTCACCGCTAGCCTGCAAAGAGTTGAACGAGGACCTCACAAGCAACCATAGATGAATTCCACACATGCAATCCAGGAAAACACAACAAATGTGTGTACAGTGGAACCTCTCTAAACCGGACATCTTCGGGACTGGATCAAAAGTCCGGTTTACAGGTTTGCAGTTTTCAAAGGTTTTTTATTGATGTGTTTACAAAACTGCATATAACCATTATAAAGTACATATGCCTTTATAGTTTATACTGTATTATTGCAGAAATATTTTTGAAAAACAGTTCTTTAAATATTATTTTGTAAAACAAATTGTCAAAAGTTGCGAAAATCATAATTATCTTGTGTGACTGGATTATATTGTGCAGGTGATCAAACGGTTGCATCAAACAATAAATTACGAGATTCACAAAATCCTTTATTCGTTATCAAACAAGTTTTATAATTGCCTATAGGATAGTAATCTATACGTGATTATAACATAATCCCCCAGTTAGCCAACAAATTAACTATACATGAGTGCTAATTGCAGTAGTCATCAATCAGCCTGACATCTTATAATCTTGCGCGATTATCACACGTTCATAGATCAACCGCGCAAACGAGATTGGAAAGTGTCAGCAGCGTGTCAATTTATGACGGAATACACAAATAAATTCAACACTTTTTAGTTTATTGATGAAGACCTATGTCGCCTAAAAGTTGTTCCGGTTTTGGGAGGTGAAATTACATCAAACTGTACCCAAATTATGCAAATTTTTCGTCCGGTTTCCGGAGTTGAGAGGTTCCAGTTTTCAGAGTGATTTTATGTAAGAAATAAAGAGGAAACAATTCGGGACTTTCAAAAACGTCCAGTTTTGGGAGTATTCCGATTTAGAGAGGGTCCGGTTTTGGGAGGCTTCACTGTACATTAATTGTATAATATCGTATATTCCCGGCCAGGCCATAAGTCGATCTCGGAGGGGTCAAATTTTGGTTTGAAAATGCTGGTTTTAAGCTGGATTCTTCCATAAGTGGAGAGAGGGTACTTTGTGCTGGATTCTTCCATAAGTGGAGAGAGGGTACTTTGTGTGCTGGATTCTTCCATAAGTGGAGAGAGGGTACTTTGTGCTGGATTCTTCCATAAGTGGAGAGAGGGTGCTTTGTGCTGGATTCTTCCATAAGTGGAGAGAGGGTACTTTGTGCTGGATTCTTCCATAAGTGGAGAGAGGGTACTTTGTGCTGGATTCTTCCAGAAGTGGAGAGAGGGTACTTTGTGCTGGATTCTTCCAGAAGTGGAGAGAGGGTACTTTGTGCTGGATTCTTCCAGAAGTGGAGAGAGGGTACTTTGTGGTCTTATGACATTGATTATGACAATGGTTTTTTCTCTAATTTTTTTAATGAAACTGAGCTAAATTTGAGATATCTGGTTGACTTTATTCAATTACAAATTATTAAAAAATACACTGATGCACAACATTAACCCTTTCAACACCACAGGCCTCTAAATAGACTTACAAAAAGTGTAGATCCAGATGAGCCGGCTCATGATGAGCCGTCTCATCAAGATCTGCACTTTTTGCCAGTAATATTACTATTTTTTAGACAACATTTACCCATTTTGATAAATGAACTGGTCCAAATTTAATATTCTTATTAATTTATTGGTCTAAAAATATCATGCACCATCAGCCCATGACAGTTACTTGGGGTTGAATGGGTTAATTTATGAAGCTTGTAATCAGCTTTTCTATGCTTTATACTATAAACAACTGTCTAAGCAAATTGTAGTAAAACAAGCAAAACAAATAAAGATCAAACAAATAAAAAAATATATTTCAAATGTTTTTTTTCTCCAGAATTTGTTTTTGCATGTTTCATAGGAGCGCATAAATACAACAAACTATTCTGTGACAAACATGCAATCACAAGTCTTATAATCGACTGCACTAACTACAAGAATGTTATAACTAAACCTGAAGATATTAATGCTGTAACAAGGATGTCCTCTGAGTTGTGTCATAAACTCCATATGCAACGTGCTCTAATACTAGTAACTGCGTATATATACTTCGAATGTTTGAAGCATGGGTGGAGGCTTTTTATAGCTTTTATAGTTTTTATATTGTTTGTTTTTTAAATTATGACTAAATAGTAAGTCAACTTTAACCGTTAAACTATCTACAAGTACTAGTACTTGGTGTTCCCATAAGGGGAAAGAAAATACGGAAAAGAAGAAGAAGAAGTTTCTCGTCCATAAGTCGACCTATGTTCGGAAATATATGGTACAGTAAAGTGCTGAGGCAACGAATCGGGTCTAAAAATCTATTGATTCAGTTATTTCAACATATGTTCGAGTTCCGTTATATACGTGTATCATAGATTAATCCATAAATTGCTTTAGACCCCGCAGGTGCCCCTCCGAGCAGTATTTCACGCTAGGATTGGCATCCGGGCAGAACCACCTACCTTCTGCAAGCCAGCGGGATTATATTCCTCACTTGAAATAATTCAACACCCTAGTGCGAGTCGAACCATAGTCTTTGTTCGACATGGTTCAAGGGTGTCAAGTGACACGGTGTCACCATCTACACTAAAGGGAACAATATTGTAAACACATGCAAGCATATACAATTAGCCTGGGAAATACAAAATGTATATTAAAGACGCAATTCGCGCGCTTTCTCACTTCCCCCAATAATTCTGACCTATCATGGGCCCCGATATATATAAATAGATAATCACAGAACCAGGATGAAATTAGTGAGCGGTCAGTAATTACATGTACAAATGTAGCTACGTGTAATTCATAGTTTAAATATGTACAATAGTTTGAATGGATTTTCTTGGTTGTAACCTTTAGCTAGCGTAGGGAGCAGGCGTCGATATATTTTGCCTGGTCAGTCAAATAAATATATTTTAACACCGAGACCATTAATTGGTGATAATAATATCAACTTGTCATTTTACCAGAAAGTTAAATAGTGTAAAATCAACAGAGTGGATGGAACCCAGGCTAGCATACAATCTGCAGGCCTGCATCCATCCGTCAGGAAATAACAGACTCACCTGATCCGAGTCCGCCGACATCTGAATGAGATGCTCCAATGTCTTCTTCTCTTCTGATTGGGAAATAAGTGACTCTGATGAGCTCCTAGAAGCTGCCGGGCTAAACCCAAATGGCAGATAATTGTACAAAATATTCGAAAATCCTAAATCCAAGTGAGCGGGACCATCAGATATATTTTTATTGCTTGTTAACTCTTTGTCAGCATCATCGTCCACACTGGTTTCCAAAAATTCATTTTCTGAAGTCATTTCATTATCGGAAGACGCAGAAGAACTCCTTGGTTCATTTTTAAAGCTTCTTCTTCGTTTGGAGCAGCTGCCACCAAAAACGTCTGCTGTTTCACTCTCACTGCTGGACAAGCTTGCCGTCGACAGTGAGTCATCATCCTTTGCAGGTAGGTAAGTGGCAGACGATGCACGTTCCCGAATTCCAATCACCGACAGATTCAAATGTCCCACATTTTCGAGAGATCTGCTAACACCTTTATGCATTTCGTCCTTGGCACCTGGTTTCTTATGCTGAGCCTGTCTCCCATCTCCGTGCAGCAGCGTCTGGTACCACTTCTTTCTCTTTTTCGCATGCCTATTCATTATTTCCGATGCTGATGACAGCGGTTTATTTACAGATCTAGAATTCTCCGCCATATTTTGGCAGATTGACACATAAATTTTTACAGCACAACACTTAGCAACAATAAATGGACAGTCATTACATTACTTGACTATTTATAGGGCGTATCGGCGCCCAGTCTCTGTACAGTTATAGGAGAACATGATGCTGTGAGATCTGCAATATCGCAATGATTAACTTCCCTCTCATACTCCTAGATGTGTTTAAACTAATTAGTTCCGTCACTGGCAAATAGAACCATAATATCCATACATTTTGAGCAAAGTTTTCAAGGCACAAAACTTTCATAACCGTTTCTCGTTTCTAAAGCAACTGCCAGTTACTGACAGAATCATCTCATTCTGTCTGCAAGTTTGTTTTTATAAATATGTGATGCTGACTTTGCCAATTTTAAATTGTGAACTTGTCAATATTTGCTGGATAGATAGATCATTATGAGGGAAGAATAATTGTATAGGGTCAGACTATAAATATTGCCACTTCTTACTGAAACATAACCTTTCACGGTATAAAGAGGTTCTCGCACATTTAGAGCTAAGTGCTGCTTCATGGTCAACCCTTACCCTCATGCATATATATATATAAGCTTATATCTGAATCTCCATAGTACACATAATGCAGCAATTTAAATATCCTGATCAATGGATAATAATACAATCAGTCAACATCTCAATCCCATTTAATCTCTATTTCATCTCCAACCAATTTCATCTCCATCCCATCTCCATCCTACCCCCCAATCCAATCTCCATCCCATCTAATCTCTATTTCATCTCCAACCAATTTCATCTCCATCCCATCTCCATTCCATCCCATCTCCATCCCCATCTACTCTCCATCCCTTCTCCATCCCATCTTCATCCCATCTAATATCTCTATTTCATCTCCAACCCATCCCATCTCCATCCCTTCTCCATCCCATCTCCATCCTACCCCCAATCCAATCTCCATCCCATCTAATCTCTATTTCATCTCCAACTAATCTCATCTCATCCCATTCCATCACACACCCATCCAATCTCATCCCATCTAATCTCTATTTCATCTCCAACCAATTCATTCCATCCCACCCCCAATCCATGTCCATCCCATCTAATCTCTATTTCATCTCCAACCCATCACATCTCCATCCCATCTCCATCCCATCTCCATCCTACCCCCATCCATCTCCATCCATCTAATCTCTATTTCTCTCCAACCAATTTCATCTCCACCATCTCCATTCAATCCCATTCTCCATCCCCATCCAATCTCCATCCCATCCAACCTCCATCCATCCCATCCAATCTCCATCTCCCATCCATATCCATCTCCATCCCCATCCAATATCCAACCCATCCTCATCAACCTCCATCCCCATACATCAATCCCATCCCATCAATCTCCATCCCATCCCCATCCAATCTCCATCCCATCCCCCATCCAATCTCATCCCATCCCCCATCCATATCCCTCATCCCATCCAATCTCATCCAATCCCCATCCAATCTCCATCCCATCCCCATCCAATCTCCATCCCATCCCCCATCCAATCTCCATCCATCCCCATCCAATAATCCATCTCCATCCCCAATCCAACCTCCATCCCACCCCCATCCAATCTCCATCCCATCCCCCATCCCATCCCCCATCCAATAACCATCCCATCCCATCTCCATCCTATCATCATAGATGTTACTGGGAATGTTTGAGAGCAATTCTGACTTATTGGGTTTGTTTCTGTTTGTTTGACTATATGTAATAGTGTCAATGTACATTATGTGGCATTGGTAATGGCTGCAGTGAGATGCACATATTTCTATGTGGGAGAGGGCTAGGCAAGCAATATAGTCATTTTCATAAAGCACAAATCATGAGCTGATTTCCATCATAAAGGTCAAAATTTCTCATTTTGAAAAATATATATATATCTCCACTATAGAGTGTCAATTTCAAAACAACAATTACGGATTTCTCTGATATTTTACAAAAAATACGGATTTCTAAAGATATTTTACAAAAAATACATATTTCTCTAATGCTTTACAAAAAATACAGATTTCTCAAGATATTTTACAAAAAATACGGATTTCTCAAGATATTTTACAAAAAATACAGATTTCTCAAGATATTTTACAAAAATTACGGATTTCTCTGATACATTGTATTTTACTTCTAATACTGAATCTGACACCAGCAAAGATGTCACTGTAGCACATAATGACATCATACGAGATTTAGACGACGCTACTGTTAGAACAGCTCAATCACTCAAATGCCAATTTAAATACCACTTCTTACAACGATATAATCATCATGGGTGAGCAAGTGGCCACTGGAGACACACAAAGCCACGAGTTACTTTCATCTGATTCTACAAAATATACATGACATGGCTAATGCTCAACTAGATAGTAATTGACTTACAGTACATACTCGCCAATAACATGCCCCCCCCTACTTTGGTCATGAAATCTGTGGGTTTTGGCATGCACTCGCATATAAGACGGGTTGATAAAATGCACACAAGACTTATGTATAAATTGCATGTTTGGCAAGTGCAAGTTGAAGAAATTTTCAGTGTCAGAGTGCTTTCTTTTCTAAAACGTAATTATGGATACCATTTAAATACATATTTTTTTTTAGCACTCATTTATAAGACGGGAAGCCACTTTTGAGTCCATAATCTGATGTAAAAATACTTGTCTTATAGGCGGGTAGGACAGTAGTTACCGAGACAGGCAAGCGGGGAAAAAACAACAGATTTTTAAAAAATTAAAATAAATGTCTCCCCAGTCTCAGTTGCAAACATTTGAATCATCAGACAGTCAAACCTGTCTTAACCCTTTCCCTCATAGAAACACCTATTGACGCCATTACCAATACGACATACATTGACAATGTTCATAATAAAGGCCAGAATCTCATGTAGTCCTAGTAATATCTATGGAGGTGGGATAGATATGGCGACTACTTATCCACTGCATGATAGCTAAATGGCTATTGTTTGTATGGAGATATAATAGTATATTAACCTAAATCTCATGTAGTCCCAGTAATATCTATGGAGGTGGGATAGATATGGCGACTACTTATTCACTGCATGATAGCTAAATGGCTATTGTTTGTATGGAGATATAATAGTATATTAACCTAAATCTCATGTAGTCCCAGTAATATCTATGGAGGTGGGATAGATATGGCGACTACTTATTCACTGCATGATAGCTAAATGGCTATTGTTTGTATGGAGATATAATAGTATATTAACCTAAATCTCATGTAGTCCCAGTAATATCTATGGAGGTGGGATAGATATGGCGACTACTTATTCACTGCATGATAGCTAAATGGCTATTGTTTGTATGGAGATATAATAGTATATTAACCTAAATCTCATGTAGTCCCAGTAATATCTATGGAGGTGGGATAGATATGGCGACTACTTATTCACTGCATGATAGCTAAATGGCTATTGTTTGTATGGAGATATAATAGTATATTAACCTAAATCTCATGTAGTCCCAGTAATATCTATGGAGGTGGGATAGATATGGTCACTACTTATCCACTGCATGATAGCTAAATGGCTGTCGTTTGTATGGAGATATAATAGTATATTAACCTAAATCTATGTAGTCCCAGTAATATAGTTTATACAAATTTATTTTAGCTCGATTGCGAAACAAGTTCTTTCAACTTATATTAATCGCTCTCGAGACCTCATTCCTGATGGAATCCATCGCCACGAGGGAGAGAGAAGAGGCAATGTGGAATTTAAATACCTTGCATAAGGGCACAATCGTAACGGCTCCAGCAGGGCTCGAACTCCGGACCTTTCGCACCTGAAGCGAACGCGCATCCACTGCGCTATCACAACTTCCACTGTCCCAGTAATATCTATGGAGGTGGGATAGATATGGCAACTACTTATCCACTGCATGATAGCTAAATGGCTGTTGTATGTACGGAAATATAATAGTATATTAACCTAAATCTCTATGTAGTCCCAGTAATATCTATGGAGGTGGGATAGATATGGCGACTACTTATTCACTGCATGATAGCTAAATGGCTATTGTTTGTATGGAGATATAATAGTATATTAACCTAAATCTCATGTAGTCCCAGTAATATCTATGGAGGTGGGATAGATATGGCGACTACTTATTCACTGCATGATAGCTAAATGGCTGTTGTTTGTATGGAGATATAATAGTATATTAACCTAAATCTCATGTAGTCCCAGTAATATCTATGGAGGTGGGATAGATATGGCGACTACTTATTCACGCTGATAGAAATACCTAAATCTCGTATGTAGGTATATTATGGAGGTGGGAATATGGGACAGTAAGGTGTCGTGTGATATATATTAACCTAAATCTAATGTAGTCCCAGTAATATAGTTTATACAAATTTATTTTAGCTCGATTGCGAAACAAGTTCTTTCAACTTATATTAATCGCTCTCGAGACCTCATTCCTGATGGAATCCATCGCCACGAGGGAGAGAGAAGAGGCAATGTGGAATTTAAATACCTTGCATAAGGGCACAATCGTAACGGCTCCAGCAGGGCTCGAACTCCGGACCTTTCGCACCTGAAGCGAACGCGCATCCACTGCGCTATCACAACTTCCACTGTCCCAGTAATATCTATGGAGGTGGGATAGATATGGCGACTACTTATCCACTGCATGATAGCTAAATGGCTGTTGTTTGTATGGAGATATAATAGTATATTAACCTAAATCTCTATGTAGTCCCAGTAATATCTATGGAGGTGGGATAGATATGGCGACTACTTATCCACAGCATGATAGCTAAATGGCTGTCGTTTGTATGGAGATATAATAGTATATTAACCTAAATCTCTATGTAGTCCCAGTAATATCTATGGAGGTGGGATAGATATGGTGACTACTTATCAACTGCATGATAGCTAAATGGCTGTCGTTTGCCTGGAGATATAATAGTATATTAACCTAAATCTCTATGTATTCCCAGTAATATCTATGGAGGTGGGATAGATATGGCGAGTACTCATCCACTGCATGATAGCTAAATGGCTGTCGTTTGCATGGAGATATAATAGTATATTAACCTAAATCTCTATGAAGGAAAGGGTTAAGCAAATGTATAATAAAGCAGCATATTTGGAATCTGGAAACTGGCTGCATAATAGAGGTGACCACTAACACAGGTTTGACTGTATAGGCTTATGTCATAACATAGAGAGTTTGTAGAGGACGCTGGAAATTAATATTATATTTTACAGGAAATATTGATGATTGTGTAAATTTAGGAGGGGGGGGGGGGAAGAATGAGGTGGTCCCAGACAATTCTGTGCAAATGTTGTTTAAATCTGGTTGGATGTTTAGAAGAACAAATCCTGTCAAACTCTTCCTGATCAGACGAGGCGCTACCCCGCATCTGATCTGGTTCTATGTTGTTTGCACATTCCTTCCAATTTATTCAGCAGCTTAAGGGTTAATAACGGTCAGACTAACATAGCAACCTATCTATAGTGCAACCTACCCAGACTAACATATCTATACATTGTATAGTGCAACCTACCCAGACTAACATATCTATACATTGTATAGTGCAACCTACCCAGACTAACATATCTATACATTGTATAGTGCAACCTACCCAGACTAACATATCTATACATTGTATAGTGCAACCTACCCAGACTAACATATCTATACATTGTATAGTGCAACCTACCCAGACTAACATATCTATACATTGTATAGTGCAACCTACCCAGACTAACATATCTATACATTGTATAGTGCAACCTACCCAGACTAACATATCTATACATTGTATAGTGCAACCTACCCAGACTAACATATCTATACATTGTATAGTGCAACCTACCCAGACTAACATATCTATACATTGTATAGTGCAACCTACCCAGACTAACATATCTATACATTGTATAGTGCAACCTACCCAGACTAACATATCTATAGTGCAACCTACCCAGACTAACATATCTATAGTGCAACCTACCCAGTTAACATATCTATAGTGCAACCTACCCAGACTAACATATCTATAGTGCAACCTACCCAGACTAACATCTATAGTGCACCTACCCAGACTAACATATCTATAGTGCAACTACCCAGACTAACATATCTATAGTGCAACCTACCCAGACTACATATCTATAGTGCAACCTACCCAGACTAACATATCTATAGTGCAACCTACCCAGACTAACATATCTATAGTGCAACCTACCCAGACTAACATATCTATAGTGCAACCTACCCAGACTAACATATCTATAGTGCAACCTACCCAGACTAACATATCTATAGTGCAACCTACCCAGACTAACATATCTATAGTGCAACCTACCCAGACTAACATATCTATAGTGCAACCTACCCAGACTAACATATCTATAGTGCAACCTACCCAGACTAACATATCTATAGTGCAACCTACCCAGACTAACATATCTATAGTGCAACCTACCCAGACTAACATATCTATAGTGCAACCTACCCAGACTAACATATCTATAGTGCAACCTACCCAGACTAACATATCTATAGTGCAACCTACCCTAATAATCATTCCCAGTGTTATTCATGAGCTGCAGAAAATCTACAAATTGCTAATCCATTGATTTATACTAATGGGAAACGCACACATTGTATGGAGATAGCTCGTGTAAATAAACCTTATACGCAGTCACATTGTACGGAGATAGCTCGTGTAAATAAACCTTATACGCACACATTGTACGGAGATAGCTCGTGCAAATAAACCTTATACGCAGTCACATTGTACGGAGATAGCTCGTGCAAATAAACCTTATACGCAGTCACATTGTACGGAGATAGCTCGTGCAAATAAACCTTATACGCAGTCACATTGTACGGAGATAGCTCGTGTAAATAAACCTTATACGCACACATTGTACGGAGATAGCTCGTGCAAATAAACCTTATACGCAGTCACATTGTACGGAGATAGCTCGTGCAAATAAACCTTATACGCAGACACATTGTACGGAGATAGCTAGTGTAAATAAACCTTATACGCAGTCACATTGTACGGAGATAGCTCGTGTAAATAAACCTTATACGCAGACACATTGTACGGAGATAGCTCGTGCAAATAAACCTTATACGCAGCACATTGTACGGAGATAGCTCGTGCAAATAAACCTTATACGCAGACACATTGTACGGAGATAGCTCGTGCAAATAAACCTTATACGCACACATTGTACGGAGATAGCTCGTGCAAATAAACCTTATACGCACACATTGTACGGAGATAGCTCGTGCAATAAACCTTAAATGCAGTCACATTGTACGGAGATGCTCGTGTAAATAAACCTTATACGCAGTCACATTGTACGGAGATAGCTCGTGTAAATAAACTTTATACGCAGTCACATTGTACAGAGACAGCTCGTGCAAATAAACCTTATACGCACACATTGTACGGAGATAGCTCGTGCAAATAAACCTTATACGCACACATTGTACGGAGATAGCTTGTGCAAATAAACCTTATAAGCACACATTGTACGGAGATAGCTCGTGCAAATAAAC
>CM026399.1:31500575-31529134 GCA_014843695.1 Archivesica marissinica
CTGGCTGCATAATAGAGGTGACCACTAACACAGGTTTGACTGTATAGGCTTATGTCATAACATAGAGAGTTTGTAGAGGACGCTGGAAATTAATATTATATTTTACAGGAAATATTGATGATTGTGTAAATTTAGGAGGGGGGGGGAAGAATGAGGTGGTCCCAGACAATTCTGTGCAAATGTTGTTTAAATCTGGTTGGATGTTTAGAAGAACAAATCCTGTCAAACTCTTCCTGATCAGACGAGGCGCTACCCCGCATCTGATCTGGTTCTATGTTGTTTGCACATTCCTTCCAATTTATTCAGCAGCTTAAGGGTTAATAACGGTCAGACTAACATAGCAACCTATCTATAGTGCAACCTACCCAGACTAACATATCTATACATTGTATAGTGCAACCTACCCAGACTAACATATCTATACATTGTATAGTGCAACCTACCCAGACTAACATATCTATACATTGTATAGTGCAACCTACCCAGACTAACATATCTATACATTGTATAGTGCAACCTACCCAGACTAACATATCTATACATTGTATAGTGCAACCTACCCAGACTAACATATCTATACATTGCATAGTGCAACCTACCCAGACTAACATATCTATACATTGTATAGTGCAACCTACCCAGACTAACATATCTATACATTGTATAGTGCAACCTACCCAGACTAACATATCTATACATTGTATAGTGCAACCTACCCAGACTAACATATCTATACATTGTATAGTGCAACCTACCCAGACTAACATATCTATAGTGCAACCTACCCAGACTAACATATCTATAGTGCAACCTACCCAGACTAACATATCTATAGTGCAACCTACCCAGACTAACATATCTATAGTGCAACCTACCCAGACTAACATATCTATAGTGCAACCTACCCAGACTAACATATCTATAGTGCAACCTACCCAGACTAACATATCTATAGTGCAACCTACCCAGACTAACATATCTATAGTGCAACCTACCCAGACTAACATATCTATAGTGCAACCTACCCAGACTAACATATCTATAGTGCAACCTACCCAGACTAACATATCTATAGTGCAACCTACCCAGACTAACATATCTATAGTGCAACCTACCCAGACTAACATATCTATAGTGCAACCTACCCTAATAATCATTCCCAGTGTTATTCATGAGCTGCAGAAAATCTACAAATTGCTAATCCATTGATTTATACTAATGGGAAACGCACACATTGTATGGAGATAGCTCGTGTAAATAAACCTTATACGCAGTCACATTGTACGGAGATAGCTCGTGTAAATAAACCTTATACGCACACATTGTACGGAGATAGCTCGTGCAAATAAACCTTATACGCAGTCACATTGTACGGAGATAGCTCGTGCAAATAAACCTTATACGCAGACACATTGTACGGAGATAGCTCGTGCAAATAAACTTATACGCAGTCACATTGTACGGAGATAGCTCGTGCAAATAACCTTATACGCAGACACATTGTACGGATATAGCTGTGTAAATAAACCTTATACGCAGTCACATTGTACGGAGATAGCTCGTGAATAAACCTTATACGCAGACACATTGTACGGAGATAGCTCGTGCAAATAAACCTTATACGCACACATTGTACGGATATGCTCGTGCAAATAACCTTATAACGCAGACACTTGTACGAGATAGCTCGTGCAAATAACCTTATACCACACATTGTACGAGATAGCTCGTGCAAATAAACCTTATACGCACACATTGTACGAGATAGCCGTGCAAATAACCTTAAATGCGTCACATTGTACGAGATAGCTCGTGTAATTAACCTTATACGCAGTCACATGTAGGGAGATAGCTCGTGTAATAAACTTTATACTCAGTCACATGTCAGAGACATCTCGTGCAAATCACCTTATACGCACACATGTACGAGATAGCTCGTGCAAATAAACCTTATACGCACACATTGTACGGAGATAGCTTGTGCAAATAAACCTTATAAGCACACATTGTACGGAGATAGCTCGTGCAAATAAACCTTATACGCACACATTGTACGGAGATAGCTCGTGCAAATAAACCTTATACGCACACATTGTACGGAGATAGCTCGTGCAAATAAACCTTATACGCATCACTTGTACGGAGATAGCTCGTGCAATAAACCTTATACGCCACATTGTACGAGATAGCTCTGCAAATAAACCTTATACGCACACATTGTACGGAGATAGCTCGTGCAAATAAACCTTATACGCAGACACATTGTACGGAGATAGCTCGTGCAAATAAACCTTATACGCACACATTGTACGGAGATAGCTCGTGCAAATAAACCTTATACGCACACATTGTACGGAGATAGCTCGTGCAAATAAACCTTATACGCACACATTGTATGGAGATAGCTCGTGCAAATAAACCTTATACGCAGCACATTGTACGGAGATAGCTCGTGTAAATAAACCTTATACGCACACATTGTACGGAGATAGCTTGTGTAAATAAACCTTATACGCACACATTGTACGGAGATAGCTCGTGCAAATAAACATTATACGCACACATTGTACGGAGATAGCTCGTGCAAATAAACCTTATACGCAGACACATTGTACGGAGATAGCTCATGCAAATAAACCTTATACGCAGACACATTGTACGGAGATAGCTCGTGCAAATAAACCTTATACGCAGACACATTGTACGGAGATAGCTCGTGCAAATAAACCTTATACGCAGACACATTGTACGGAGATAGCTCGTGCAAATAAACCTTATACGCAGACACATTGTACGGAGATAGCTCGTGCAAATAAACCTTATACGCAGACACATTGTACGGAGATAGCTCGTGCAAATAAACCTTATACGCAGACACATTGTACGGAGATAGCTCGTGCAAATAAACCTTATACGCAGACACATTGTACGGAGATAGCTCGTGCAAATAAACCTTATACGCAGACACATTGTACGGAGATAGCTCGTGCAAATAAACCTTATACGCAGACACATTGTACGGAGATAGCTCGTGCAAATAAACCTTATACGCAGACACATTGTACGGAGATAGCTCGTGCAAATAAACCTTATACGCAGACACATTGTACGGAGATAGCTCGTGCAAATAAACCTTATACGCAGACACATTGTACGGAGATAGCTCGTGCAAATAAACCTTATACGCAGACACATTGTACGGAGATAGCTCGTGCAAATAAACCTTATACGCAGACACATTGTACGGAGATAGCTCGTGCAAATAAACCTTATACGCAGACACATTGTACGGAGATAGCTCGTGCAAATAAACCTTATACGCAGTCACATTGTACGGAGATAGCTCGTGCAAATAAACCTTATACGCAGACACATTGTACGGAGATAGCTCGTGCAAATAAACCTTATATGCAGTCACATTGTATGGAGATAGCTCGTTCAAATAAACCTTATACGCAGACACATTGTACGGAGATAGCTCGTGCAAATAAACCTTATATGCAGTCACATTGTACGGAGATAGCTCGTGCAAATAAACCTTATACGCAGACACATTGTACGGAGATAGCTCGTGCAAATAAACCTTATATGCAGACACATTGTACGGAGATAGCTCATGCAAATAAACCTTATATGCACACATTGTACGGAGATAGCTCATGTAAATAAACCTTATATGCAGTCACATTGTACGGAGATAGCTCGTGTAAATAAACCTTATATGCAGTCACATTGTACGGAGATAGCTCGTGTAAATAAACCTTATATGCAGTCACATTGTACGGAGATAGCTTGTGTAAATAAACCTTATATGCAGTCACATTGTACGGAGATAGCTCGTGTAAATAAACCTTATATGCAGTCACATTGTACGGAGATAGCTCGTGCAAATAAACCTTATATGCAGTCACATTGTACGGAGGTAGCTCGTGCAAATAAACGTTATACGCACACATTGTACGGAGATAGCTTGTGCAAATAAACCGTATATGCAGACACATTGTACGGAGATAGCTTGTGCAAATAAACCTTATACGCAGTCACATTGTAGGGAGATAGCTCGTGCTAATAAACCTTATACACAGACACATTGTACGGAGATAGCTCGTGTAAATAAACCTTATACGCAGTCACATTGTACGGAGATAGCTTGTGCAAATAAACCTTATACGCAGTCACATTGTACGGAGATAGCTTGTGCAAATAAACCGTATACGCAGTTACATTGTACGGAGATAGCTCGTGCAAATAAACCTTATACATAGTCACATTGTACGGAGATAGCTCGTGTAAATAAACCTTATACGCAGACACATTGTAAGGAGATAGCTCGTGCAAATAAACCTTATATGCACACATTGTACGGAGATAGCTCGTGTAAATAAACCTTATACGCAGACACATTGTAAGGAGATAGCTCGTGCAAATAAACCGTATATGCACACATTGTACGGAGATAGCTCGTGCAAATAAACCTTATATGCATACACATTGTACGGAGATAGCTTGTGCAAATAAATCTTATACGCAGTCAAATGTACGGAGAGCTCGTGCAAATAAACCTTATACGCAGACACATTGTACGGAGATAGCTTGCGCAAATAAACCTTATACGCAGTCACATTGTACGGAGATAGCTCGTGTAAATAAACCTTACACGTCTCTCTGGGGAAAGGGTTAACCCATTCAACACCAAGTAACTGACATGGACTGCTGCATGATATTTTCAGAACAATAACTTAATAAGAAAATTACATTTACCTGTTCATTTATCAAAATGGGTAATTTTTATCTAAAAATAGTAATATTACTGGCAAAAAGTGCAGATCCTGATGAGACGGCTCACCATGAGCCAGCTCATCTGGATCTACACTTTTTGTAAGCCTATTGAGAGGCATGTGGTGTTGAAAGGGTTAAAGAGGCGATAATCCGATCAACCTTATGCATAATAAATTGAATAATCTACATTATGATGCAGCATATAACATACTTCAATATACAGTCAAACCTGTGTTAGTGATCACCTCTATTAAGCAGCCAACCTGTATAAAACAGCCAGGTTCCAGATTCCCAATATGTTGTTTTATTATACAGTTCACCTTTATTAAACCGCCACCTGTACTAACCAGCCATTTTCTGTGATTCCCTTGGCTGGCTGCTTAAGACAGATTTGACTGTATTCTAAACCATTTCAATCCAGCATTTTATCCAAGACATTTCACGGAATACCCCACGACAAGACATCAGATATAATCCCAGATTCCAAATTAACTTAACATAACGAAGCCATTTCCAAACAAACAATTCACGCTACACATATAACATATATTCCATGATGTTATACTTTTCAACAAATTATTAACCTAAGAATTATACAACACTTTCCAAGAAAATTCTCAAGACAGTTTTGGAACATGTCAGCATATCTTGAATCTATCCATTCTTATGCTTAGAACACGATATATTCCAGTTCCATTCAAGGGATGGAACCCCTCCATCAACTTTGTCACTTTGTCATAGTAACTTATCCCTAGAAACTATTCGGATCATTAGAGCATATATTTAATACTAAAGGCATTTATTTATTCTGTTCATCTGATGCATTGTGGCCATCACTGTCTGAAGATGAGATATCTGTGTATATGTGCTCTCTGCCTGCGGAAAGAATCAATCTCCGACCACTCTCTCCCCTACCTGTGTACAATTCTCTCTCTATTTCATAATTATTGTCACATCGTCACATTGATTAAATTATTGTTTAGTAGCAACTGACAATTCATGGTTATCGAATCCACTCTTTGATTCAGCATGGCAAGTAATCATGTCAAGGCAAACAATCAAGGCAGCGTTGCTGTAGGGGCGGGGGGGGCCATCATGTATGTGTTTCTGCCGGGCAATCGTGTTGCCGGCCAATCATGGCAAGTAAGCACTACATGTTGCCAGGGCCAGGCAATCATGGCTTGTAAGCATTGTAGCTGAGCAATCATGCATGGTAAGTAACCATTGCCGGATGATCATGGCAAATAAGGATTGTTGCCAGGCAATCGTGGCAAGTAAGGATTGTTGCCGAGCAATCGTGGCAAGTAAGGATTGTTGCCGGGAAATCGTGGCAAGTAAGGATTGTTGCCGGGCAATCGTGGCAAGTAAGGATTGTTGCCAGGCAATCGTGGCAAGTATGGATTGTTGCCGGGCAAGTGTGACAAGTAAGGATTGTTGTCGGGCAATCATGGCAAGCAATCATTGTTGCCGGGCGATCAGGGCAAGTAAGGAGTGTTGCCGGGTGATCATGGCAAGCAATCATTGTTGCTGGGCGATCATGGCAAGCAATCAGTGTTGCCAGGTGATCATGGCAAGTAATCATTGTTGCCGGGCGATCATGGCAAGCAATCATTGTTGCCGGACAATCATGGCAGGCAATCATTATTGCCGGGAAATCATGGCAAGCAATCATTGTTGCCGGGCAATCATGGCAAGCAATCATTGTTGCCGGGCGATCAGGGCAAGTAAGGATTGTTGCCGGGCGATCATGGCAAGCAATCATTGTTGCCAGGTGATCATGGCAAGCAATCATCATTGCCGGGCGATCATGGCAAGAATCATTGTTGCCGGGTGATCATGACAAGCAATCATTGTTGCCGGGCAATCATGGTAAGTAAGCAGTGTTGCCGGGCGATCATGGCAAGTAAGCATTGTTGCCGGGCGATCATGGCAAGTAAGCATTGTTGCCGGGCGAGCATGGCAAGCAATCATTGTTGCCGGGCAATCCTGGCAAGCAATCATTGTTGCCGGGCAATCATGGCAAGCAATCATTGTTGCCGGGTGATCATGGCAAGTAATCATTGTTGCCGGGCGATCATGGCAAGCAATCATTGTTGCCGGGCGATCATGGCAAGCAATCATTGTTGCCGGGCGATCATGGCAAGCAAGGATTGTTGCCGGGCGATCATGGCAAGCAATCATTGTTGCCGGGCGATCATGGCAAGCAAGGATTGTTGCCGGGCGATCATGGCAAGTAAGCATAATGCCGCCGGGTGAGTTACGGTTCAAGGTTGCTAGAAATGTAGATTGTAATCTGGAGACATGCAATTAGCATACATATAAATAAAGGTGAGCCAAAGTTGAGAAACAGTCAGTGGAATATTTTAGGTCTCAGACCCCAACTATATCTCTATATTACATTCTCTCTATGGCTGGAGAATCAATCTCCCAAAAGGAGTACCATACCATACTTAAGGTAATTTTCTCTCTACTTCATAATTATTGTCAGGGAGAGGAATTCTACTAGACATGGTCTTTCATCATTCTTATCCTTCAGTTTGTATTAAATGTAGGGATGGCAATGAATAGCGATTTTACTATTCAAATATTCGGTAGGGAAGGTATTCAAATATTCAAAAACTCAAAATCACTCAAATTGGCATATTTGAGGACAATATAATAAAAATATATGGATATTCGATATAATTCTATCAAAAACTCAAAATCACTCAAATTGGCATTTTTGAGGACAATATAAAAAAATCGTACTTTAAATAGTACTTTTTGGTAATATTGAGCAGTTAATTAAAAATGTAAGATACATGGGGGTGGTTGTTGTTGCAAACTGTCTATAATATTTCCAAGGAATTTTCTCGTCTTAACATTTTTGACATCATAATTAAACACTACCTACCTTAGCACCTACTGTAATTATCCGATTACATGGCCGAGTGTCAATTAACATGGTTTATTCACACATCCTGGGGCAATTTCTTTTGTATTGGAATGTTTTATGATGGTTTCAAAACAAAACAATGTACCGGACAGTTTATTTCATATTTGCAAATGATATAATATTTTTTCCGGAATAGTATTCGGATATTCGGATGTCCGAGAGAATATTCGTTGCCATCCCTAAGTAAATATCATAGGAAAACTAGAATAGGTTTAAACTAAAGTATAAACTTGATTTACTTTACAACGATTGTGAAACTATCTTCAACAATTTATATTAATCACTCTAATTGGAGCGCAAGATAGAGTTAATATGTGGTAGGTATTTCATGTGGGAGGAAATCGGCGTACATGGATACACCCACCCATCCGATTTAGTGACCACACAATATCTCACATGCTACTCTGTCAGAGGATCGAACCTGAGTTGAATTGGTGAGAAGAGAGGGTGCTAATCGCTGCGCTTGAATCAGATAGCAGCTAGGTTAGTCCAGTGGAAACACGCTGGACTGGTAATCCATGGATCGCAGGTTCGATCCCCAATCTGACCCTAATAAAATTAACAGTCTTTCAGATGGGACGTTAAACCGAGGTCTCGTGTCGGTGCTGTACACCGTGCATGTAAAAGAACCAGAGGAGACTCTGGAATGGGTCTCTGTCTGTATCATTGCACTATCGTCCAAAAATCTAAAATGACTAATCTCTTCAGGAGGCGTCGCTCATATGGGCAACCGGTAGCGACGATAAATAAACGTAAAACACAAACATTTAGCAGGTTATCGATCATGTTTGTTGTCACTTTATTGACAAGATTTCTACACATGTTACTTGGAAACGTGCCTGCAATCTACGTTTAATAGTCCATAACCAAACACAGAACTAAAATTCAGTGTCTATTTATATTGATTCATAATAATCATTCAGTACACCGTGGTCCCATAGAGTTACACCGTGGTCCCATAGAGTTACACCGTGGTCCCATAGAGTTACACCGTGGTCCCATATAGTTACACCGTGATCCCATAGAGTTACACCGTGGTCCCATAGAGTTACACCATGGTCCCATAGAGTTACACCGTGATCCCATAGAGTTACACCGTGGTCCCATAGAGTTACACCGTGGTCCCATAGAGTTACACCGTGGTCCCATAGAGTTATACTGTGGTCCCATAGAGTTACATCGTGGTCCCATAGAGTTACACCGTGGTCCCATAGAGTTATACTGTGGTCCCATAGAGTTACACCGTGGTCCCATAGAGTTACACCGTGGTCCCATAGAGTTACACCGTGGTCCCATAGAGTTACACCGTGGTCCCATAGAGTTACACCGTGGTCCCATAGAGTTACACCGTGGTCCCATAGAGTTACACCGTGGTCCCATAGAGTTATACTGTGGTCCCATAGAGTTACATCGTGGTCCCATAGAGTTACACCGTGTCCCATAGAGTTATACTGTGGTCCCATAGAGTTACACCGTGGTCCCATAGAGTTACACCGTGGTCCCATAGAGTTACACCGTGGTCCCATAGAGTTATACTGTGGTCCCATAGAGTTACACCGTGGTCCCATAGAGTTACACCGTGGTCCCATAGAGTTACACCATGGTCCCATAGAGTTACACCGTGGTCCCATAGAGTTACACCATGGTCCCATAGAGTTACACTGTGGTCCCATAGAGTTATACTGTGGTCCCATAGAGTTACATCGTGGTCCCATAGAGTTACACCGTGGTCCCATAGAGTTACAGTGTGGTCCCATAGAGTTACACCGTGGTACCATAGAGTTACATCGTGGTCCCATAGAGTTACACAGTGGTCCCATAGAGTTACAGTGTGGTCCCATAGAGTTACACCGTGGTACCATAGAGTTACAGTGTGGTCCCATAGAGTTACACCGTGGTACCATAGAGTTACAGTGTGGTACCATAGAGTTACACCATGGTCCCATAGAGTTTCATAACCTTTTATATCCCTGTCAATAACTCATGGAATACACGACTCTTCATTACAATAATTCCACTAAATCTCCTTGCATCTAGCTGCATTTCAATACAATAATTCCACTAAATCTCCTTGCATCTAGCTGCATTTCAATACAATAATTCCACTAAATCTCCTTGCATCTAGCTGCATTTCAATACAATAATTTAACACTTCCTTACATTATCATAAATTCGTGGAAGTCGTGATAGCGCAAGGTAGCACGTTCGCTTCAGGCGCGCAAGGCCTGGAGTTTGAGACCCGCTGGAGCCGATTGTGCCCTTAGGCAAGATATTTAAATTCCACATTCCCTCTTCTCTCTCCCTCATGAGGATGGAGGAATGAGGTCTCAAGAGTGATTAATATAAGTTGAAAGAACTTGTTTCGCAATCGAGCTAAAATAAATTTGTATAAACTAAATTCCGCAGACAAATCTTGCGGGAAGAAATGAAAAATCCTCTCTATTCCATATAATTATATCCCTATTAATAGGGAGGAAATCTGGACAGGAGAGTGACATGCTCATCAAGTTGCGAAATGTGTTAATTAGCATTATCCTTGACATAGCAACATGGTTTGAACATTCCCATTAATCACATAAAATCCATATCAACTATGTGTGTGTGAGAGGTCATCAAACATACTTCAAGGGGGGTTGTCACCAATACCAGGAACCTTAAAATGTAAGCCTTACTGAAACTAGAGGGATTAACTCAAGTGCCAGGAGCTCAAAGTAGGGGATCATCAAATGTAGGGAGCTCAAAGTAGGGGATCATCAAATGTAGGGAGCTCAAAGTAGGGGATCATCAAATGTAGGGAGCTCAAAGTAGGGGATCATCAAATGTAGGGAGCTCAAAGTAGGGGATCAGCAAATGTAGGGAGCTCAAAGTAGGGGATCATCAAATGTAGGGAGCTCAAAGTAGGGGATCATCAAATGTAGGGAGCTCAAAGTAGGGGATCATCAAATGTAGGGAGCTCAAAGTAGGGGATCATCAAATGTAGGAGCTCAAAGTAGGGGATCATCAAATGTAGGGAGCTCAAAGTAGGGGATCATCAAATGTAGGGAGCTCAAAGTAGGGGATCATCAAATGTAGGGAGCTCAAAGTAGGGGATCATCAAATGCGGGAGTTCAAAGTGGGGATCATCAAATACGGAGTTCAAAGTAGGGGATCATCAAATGTAGAGTTCAAAGTAGGGGATCATCTAATGTAGGGAGCTCAAAGTAGGGGATCATCACATGTAGGGAGCTCAAAGTGGGGGATCATCAAATGTAGGAGTTCAAAGTAGGGGATCATCAAATCTGAGGGGCTCAAATTGATTAAATCTGATGAGCTCCAAATAGGGGGGAAGGGGAGGGAGGGTCATCATATCCATGGAGTTCAAAGAAGGGTTACACAATCTAAGGACCTAAAGGTGGGTCACCTCGGCAATGGGCTCTAACGGGTACCAATCCAGGGAACTCAAAGAGAGTTCAGCAGAGGGGAAACACAAAATCCATGAAGCTCTTAAGGGTAATCAAACCCAGGAAGTTCAAATAGGGGTCACCAAATCCAGGGAGCTAATCAGAGAGGAGTCACCAAATCCAGGGAGCTAATCAGAGAGGAGTCACCAAATCCAGGGAGCTAATCAGAGAGGAGTCACCAAATCCAGGGAACTAATCAAAGGGGAGTCACCAAATCCAGGGAGCTAATCAAAAGGGAGTCACCAAATCCATGAAGCTCTCAAGAGGGTAATCAAATTCAGGAAGTTCAAATGGGGGAGTCACCAAATCCATGAAGCTCTCAAGAGGGTAATCAAATTCAGGAAGTTCAAAAGGGGGTAATCAAATATAGGGTTCAAAACCATATCAACAAAGCATTGAGCGTCATCACAAACACATTTGATATATTATTTCAAAAAAAGAATTTATTTTCTGTAAGTCGTGATAGCGCAGTGGTAGCGCATTCACTTTCGGTGTGAGAGACCAGGAGTTGGCACCCAGCGATAACAGTCATGATTGTGCCCTTAGGCAAGATACTTTACTTTCCACATTGCCTCGTCTCTCTCCCTATTGACGATGGATTCCGTCATGAATGAGATCTTGGGAGCGATTTAACTAATGGTAAAAGAACTTAGTTTCACAATCGAGCTAAATTAAATTTGTATGAACTATTTTCTCTGGACAATTCCCATGAATCCCAGAGTCATAATATTATGTTCGCTAAAATGCAAGTCATATTGGAATAAAAATACAAACAACTTCAAGGCACAATTATTGACAGCTTCCTATCTGGCAGCTTCAACCTAATTTAGACGTTTCATTTGGTTAACCCTGAACTACAGAAAGCATACATAATTTAATTCTGTTTTAACCCTTTCAACACCACAGGCCTCTAAATAGACTTACAAAATGTGTAGATCCAGATGAGCCGGCTCATGACGAGCCGTCTCATCAGGATCTGCACTTTTTGCAAGTAATTATTATTACTATTTTTAGATAAAATTACCCATTTTGATAAATGAACTGGCAGTCCAATTAGTAATTTTCTTATTAATCTATTGGTCTAAAAATATCATGCACCAGTCCATGTCACTTACTTGGGGTTGAATGGGTTAAAGTACCCAGTAGGCAGAATGAAGTATTGTTTGAGTCCTGTGAGAGAGCACAGCTGCCTTACCCCCTTTAGTGTTAACAAGCAATAGGAGTTACTCTAGATTCCCACAAATCTGTCTAGTTCATCATGCAGCAATAAATGAATACCATTTTCTAAGCCTCGTAATGCATTTATTTTTCATGAGGTTGAAAAAAAATTCTTAGAAATCCAAGAAAAACGTATATTTCAATAATGCAAAAAAAAACCCCAGTTTTCCATCAATTTCGACTGCTCAACCATGTCAACAAAGGCAAACAAATGAGTTTCCCGGTAAATCTATCCCATAATTCTCTTTGATTCTAGCATGAACTGAAATTATAACGGCAAACACATCATGCAGTTTGCTGCCGATGGACATGAATAGTCTGCAGCAAGCACATCATGCAGTCTGCAGCCGATGGACATGTATAGTCTGCAGCAAACACATCATGCAGTCTGCTGCCGATGGACATGTATAGTCTGCAGCAAACACATCATGCAGTCTGCTGCCGATGGACATGTATAGTCTGCAGCAAACACATCATGCAGTTTGCTGCCGATGGACATGAATAGTCTGCAGCAAACACATCATGCAGTCTGCTGCCGATGGACATGTATAGTCTGCAGCAAACACATCATGCAGTCTGCTGCCGATGGACATGAATAGTCTGCAGCAAACACATCATGCAGTTTGCTGCCAATGGACATGAATAATCTGCAGCAAACACATCATGTAGTCTGCTGCCGATGGCCATCTATAGTCTGCAGCAAACACATCATGCAGTTTGCTGCCGATGGACATGTATAGTCTGCAGCAAACACATCATGTAGTCTGCTGCCAATGGACATGAATAGTCTGCAGCAAACACATCATGCAGTTTGCTGCCGATGGACATGAATAGTCTGCAGCAAACACATCATGCAGTCTGCTGCCGATGGACATGTATAGTCTGCAGCAAACACATCATGCAGTCTGCTGCCGATGGACATGAATAGTCTGCAGCAAACACATCATGCAGTTTGCTGCCAATGGACATGAATAATCTGCAGCAAACACATCATGTAGTCTGCTGCCGATGGCCATCTATAGTCTGCAGCAAACACATCATGCAGTTTGCTGCCGATGGACATGTATAGTCTGCAGCAAACACATCATGTAGTCTGCTGCCAATGGACATGAATAGTCTGCAGCAAATACATCATGCAGTCTGCTGCCGATGGACATGAATAATCTGCAACTTAAATTGGGTCACAGTACGTTCTGACAGATTCAATCATGAACGAAACGAACTTTTTGCATTCTGGGTAAAATAAAGGCTATAAATAGTTCAAATAATTGTAGCAGATGACAACTCATTAATGTGGTTTTCTTATTTGTATCTGAAAACTCTGGAAATATGTCATGGAATTCCAATAGAATGATCAGGGTTCATTCTAGGTCAGAATTTTTGGGAGAAGTGAGAAAGCGCCTGATCGCTTCCTTAAATGGTGTTCTTTAATATACTTATGCAAAATAGGGTTAAAATTAGGGATGTCAACGAGTAGTGATTTTGGTACTCGAGTACTCGGAAAGGTATTCGATCGAGTACTCGAGTACTCGGTTACCGTTACCGTGGATTATGCTTCTTGTCTCGTCAATCAGATTGGTCCTGCTTTTAATCAATTCATTGCTTCGATGTGTTGTCAAGTCTTTCAAAGTACTTCCATACCACAGATTTAGGTGGAGGCATTCTCACAATTCACTTATATTACTATACTACTATTATATTCTAAAGATCTCTTCACAATGATTGAGCTTATTTACCCTCGCCGCCGGCGAACCATATGGGCGAGCTACTATGGTCTTCACAGTTTAACAGCGTTAATGTTAATGGCAAAAGTTACGATATTTATTATTTAACAACTATAAAGTTCTAAATTGAGTAATCAAGTAAGTGTCAATTATAACATCAAAACAAGTTCCGACCACCAGACAAAAGATGTCATTCACACGACATACAATCGGACAACCCGCCTCAGTAATGAACCCAATGATAAAATAATTTGCATGAAACTTCCGCTTATCAAATAAATTGAATCAACACCTTAATTATTCGGTCACTGTGGCCGGCTCTGTGTGATATACAGGTATTGTTAATCACCATGACACGCTGTATATTGCATTGTTTGGTACAGCGGAAGTTTCGCTAATCCCACTGATCACGATTTGTTCACAGGCAACTCCGTATTTACGCAAAATAAAGATTTGTTGATTTTATTTTTTTTAACCGAGTACTCGATTATCTGAAAAGTATTCGATACTCGGACGTTCGATCGAGTACTCGAGTACTCGAATACTCGTTGACATCCCTAGTTAAAATGCACAGTACAACCATTAAATACAACATTTGAATAGAAGGAATGCTTTATAATGGGCCAGTGTATCTTACTAGACAAAATTAATTTTGTTTGAAAATCATAAAAACCAAAAAAAAATGTTTCTTTTTATTTATTTTTTATTTTTAGGGAGAAGTGGGGCCCCCAGAGGGCGAAGTCAGGGTCCCTAGGGCGACAATTTCGCCCACATCGCCCTCTAAACTGATCCCTGGAATGATGTCGTTACGACACAATTATAATGAAATTCCATGACATATTTGACTGTTATTTTCACCGCTAGCGTGCAAAGAGTTAAGTTAATGTTTTTCATTTAGTCGTGACATAAATATATCGCTACCAGTATTATTCACCTTTGGGGAGTATGTGAGATGGTACAGTGGTCGCCAGATCGGGCAGGCGGGTTTTCTCCGGGTTCTCCGGTTTCCTCCCACACAAATGACCACATTTATGTTTAAGTTTAAACTTAAATAACTGAAAGGGTGTAACAAAAGCATAGACTTTCACAGCTCTTGAGTTGTTAAAACTTGTTTCGCAATTGTTGTAAAATAAAGTTTTTAAAAAAATACTTTCATATGAGGAGATATCCAACTGTCTTGTGAAAGGTTGGTGGTTCAACCCGGATTAGCTAGATTGCGAAACAAGTTCTTACAATTTATATTAATCATTATCGAGATCTCATTCCTGATGGAATCCATCGCCACGAGGGAGAGAGAGAAGAGGCAATGTATGTGGAATTTAAATGCCTTGCCTAAGAGCACAGTCGTAACGGTTACATCTGGACGCGAACTCCCACTGTAATTTATATAGAGGATAGATGTACATAATTACGTGTATTGAGTTTATTTTATCATCTACAGGTTGCTATGAACGACGCCTCCCAATATAGACCTGAGAAGATTAGTCATTTTAGATTTTGGAGGATAGTGCAATGATACAAACAGAGGCCCATTTCAGCGTCTCCTCTGGTTCTTTTACATGAACGTGTAAAGCACCGACACAAGACCTCGATTCAAAGTCTCAAGTGAAAGCTGCTAATATTTTTAATGTCAGAGGGGGATCGAACCTGCGATCCTTGGATTAGCAGTCCAACATGGACTACTGGCCCGTCCAATGGATCACATATTCGAGAGAATTTATGCACTACAGTCAAACCTGTGATAAGCAGCCAGCCAAGGGAATCACAGAAGTATGTGGCTGCTTAGCACAGGTGGCTGCTTAATAGATGGCAAATGTATAATAAAATAACATATTAAGATTCTGGAAACTAGCTGCTTAAATACAGGTAGGCTGCTTAATATTTACATCGCTAATGCTTTTCCTTTGATGAACTCTGTGTGCCCATCCATGTATGTATGAATTTCCTCACTAATGATACGGGCATATGCACATTCACAATGTTGGGCACCGTTCCTCACAAGAAAAGGCGTATCTTACAGTTTACGCTGTTCCAAGGATGATTTATTTACCAGATCCGACACACAGCAAAGTGTGCGATATATTTCTTTGTGTCATTGAAAAGAATAATTAATGTAAATATAAGTAATGAATCGCGGGTTAACAGTTTCCATCATGGTATGAACTACATTGGGCTTCATTAAAGTTAGCATGGAGACCCACACTGTTATCACATCCAATGTAATTCATTCGCTGATAGGAAAATATTGAACCACGATTCATTCCTTAAATGGAGGTGACAAACTAACATGGGCTTGACTGTATATTCATTTGTACACTTACAGAATTTGCATGGAAAATTAAGAAAACAAATATAAAATGGAAGATGCTAGCACACCTGATTTGAGAAGGAAGTAATTCAAAAATGATCAGTAAGATAGATAACTAAGGCAAAATACAGGGGAGACAATTAACTTAAACAAAAAGATTAAGCTGAAAGTACAATCAATGGAGATAACTCTTTCAGACAACATTAAGCTAACAGTAAATAAAGGGAGACAAATCAGACTGACAAAGTTAAACAGAAAGTAAAATCATGGGAGACAATTTGTACTGATATGATTACACTAATAGTAAAATCAGTGGACACAATTATTTTCTGACAAAATTAAACTGAAAGTACCATCCAGGGAGATAACCCGTTCTAACAAAATTTCACAGTATAATCAAGGGAGACAATTCTTTCTGATAAAGATTACTCTAAGGATGCAATAAAGGGAGACAAACTGTTCTAACAAAATTAAGTTCACAGTATAATCAAGGGAGACAATTCTTTCTGACAAAGATTACTCTAAAGATGCAATCAAGGGAGACAACTGTTTCTGGCAATATTAAATAGAAAGTACAATCAGTGGAGACAACTCTTTCTGACCCAATTCAATTAACAGTAAAACCAAGGAAGACAACTCTTTTTGAAAATATTGAACTAAAAGTAATTTCAACTTTTATTTCAAACAAAACAATTAAACACAACAAAACAATCAGGAGAGACAACTCTTTCTGACAAGAAAATTAAACATAAAAGTTAAATCAATGGAGAGAACTCTTTCTGACAAGAAGATTAATCTAAAAATAGTAAATTCAGGAGAGACAAAGTGCTCGAGTGCCAATTTACTACTTACTATGAAGAATTGCATTAAGGTACTCACATTCATATTATCGCAAGATGGACACCTCCAATTCTGGGCACATTTATAATAATTATCTAGAACAAGGAAGGAAAGTTCACAGTTCTCAGGGTTCTTTTGCACCAGCTCATCCTAACCTCTAATGGTGAGACTGACCCTCAAATGGGGAGACTGACCCTCAAAAGGGGAGATTGGCCTTCTAAAGGGGAGACTGACCTTCTAAAGGGGAGACTGACCTTCAAAAGGGGAGACTGACCCTCTAATGCGGAAACTGGCCCTCTAATGGCGAAACTGGCCCTCTAATGGCGAAACTGACCCTCTAATGGGGGAGACTGACCCTCAAAATGGGAGATTGACCATCAAAAGGGGAGACTGACCCTGAAATGGGGAGACTGGCTCTCTAATAGGGAGACTGACCCTCAAATGGGTAGACTGACCCTCAAATGGGGAGACTGGCCCTCAAATGGGTAGACTGACCCTCAATAGGGGAGACTGGCCTTCTAAAGGGGAGACTGACCTTCTAAAGGGGAGACTGGTCATCAAAATGGGAGACTGACCTTCAAAATGGGAGACTGACCTTCCAATAGGGGAGACTGACCCTCAAAATGGGAGATTGGCCATCAAAAGGGGAGACTGACCCTCAAAAAGGGGAGATTGACCACCAAAAGGGGAGACTGACCCTCTAATGTGGAGACTGACTCTTAAAAGGAGAGACTGACCCTCTAAAGGGGAGATTGGCCTTCTAATGGGGAGACTGGTCCTCAAAAGGGGAGACTGACCCTCAAAACGGGAAGACTGACCCTCAAAAATGGAGACTGACCTTCTAAAGGGGAGACTGAACCTCAAAAGGGGAGACTGGCCTTCTAAAGGGGAGACTGACCTTCTAAAGGGGAGACTGACCTTCTAAAGGGGAGACTGACCCTCTAATGCGGAAACTGGCCCTCTAATGGCGAAACTGACCCTCTAATGGGGGAGACTGACCCTCAAAATGGGAGACTGGTCCTCAAAAGGGGAGACTGACCCTCAAAATGGGAGATTGACCATCAAAAGGGGAGACTGACCCTGAAATGGGGAGACTGGCTCTCTAATAGGGACACTGACCCTCAAATGGGTAGACTGACCCTCAAATGGGGAGACTGGCCCTCAAATGGGTAGACTGACCCTCAATAGGGGAGACTGGCCTTCTAAAGGGGAGACTGACCTTCTAAAGGGGAGACTGGTCATCAAAATGGGAGACTGACCTTCAAAATGGGAGACTGACCTTCCAATAGGGGAGACTGACCCTCAAAATGGGAGATTGGCCATCAAAAGGGGAGACTGACCCTCAAAAAGGGGAGTTTGACCACCAAAAGGGGAGACTGACCCTCTAATGTGGAGACTGACTCTTAAAAGGAGAGACTGACCCTCTAAAGGGGAGATTGGCCTTCTAATGGGGAGACTGGTCCTCAAAAGGGGAGACTGACCCTCAAAACTGGAAGACTGACCCTCAAAAAGGGGAGACTGACCCGCAAAATGGGAGACTGACCTACAAAAGGGGAGACTGACCCTGAAAAGGGGAGACTGACCCTCTAAAGGGGAGACTGATCCTCAAAAGGGGAGACTGACCCTGAAAAGGGGAGACTGACCCTCTAAAGGGGAGACTGACCCACAAAAGGTGAGACTGACCAACAAAAGAGGAGACTTACCCTGAAAAGGGGAGACTGACCCTCTAAACGGGATACTGACCCTCAAAAGGTGAGACTGACCCGCAAATGGGGAGACTGACTCTCAAAAGGGGAGACTGACCCTCAAAAGGGGAGGCTGGCCATCTAATGGGGATTCAACTTTACATATAAACTCATTCTGTGCCTCCTAGATCTAGACTAATACAGTTAAAGTTGTACACAAAACTTGCCAGACATTTTCAATATTGCAACATATCAATGGTATAAACGCCACACGATACTCACGATAATCACAGCATTATCAGAAGAGTCCAATGACTTGCTATAGGGTTTTTTATATTACTATTTATAGGCAAACGTTACCATTCAATGTTATATGCTACACAATAGTCAATTTGTATATGAAGTAGTAATATAAAACACCTATAGCAAGTCAATGGACTCTTCCCATAATGTTGTGATTATCCTGCGGTGTTTATCAGATTTGGTAGTTGATCAAACTTCCCAAACACTAGCAGGCTAGTGATTGATGTAATTGAGCAGGGAATATGGAATCTAGAAATGCATATATTATGTCAGATCAGATGATTATGTTATAGAGGAATGCCACTGGTGGTCTGATTGTGCTCCAGAAAACAATTTCCTCGTAATTACGTTTTACCCAGCACTAGATTTCATACTGAATGCTACACCAGATCTCATACTGAATGTAACATTAGCCTTCATACTGAATGCAGCACTGGACTTAATACTGAATACAACACCAGACTTAATACTGAATGTGACATCATACTTTATACTGAATATAAACACCAGACATAATACTGAACGTGACACTGTACTTCATACTGAATGTAAACACCAGACTTAATACTGAATGTGACACTGTACGTCATACTGAATATAAACACCAGACATAATACTGAACATGACACTGTACTTCATACTGAATGTAAACACCAGACTTAATACTGAATGTGACACTGTACGTCATACTGAATGTAAACACCAGACATAATACTGAATGTGACACTGTACTTCATACTGAATGTAAACACCAGACTTAATACTGAATGTGACACTGTACTTCATACTGAATGTAAACACCAGACATAATACTGAATGTGACACTGTACTTCATACTGAATGTAAACACCAGACATAATACTGAATGTGACACTGTACTTCATACGGAATGTAAACACCAGACTTAATACTGAATGTGACACTGTACTTCATACTGAATGTTAACACCAGACATAATATTGAATGCAACACCGGATTTCATTACAATATATTACTGCAAGATTATAAGCATAGATTGGACAAGACATATTATGAAGACAAGGTATGCAAGAGAGAAGTTTATGGTAAAGTTCTCGTGACGAGCCGTCTCATCAGGATCTTCACTTTTTGCCAGTAATATTACTATTTTTAAACAAAATTACCCATTTTGATAAATGAACTGGTCCAAATATAATTTTCTTATTAATTTATTGGTCTAAAAATATCATGCACCAGTCCATGTCAGTTACTTGGTGTTGAATGGGTTAACAATTTAGATCTATAAGAGACAACACTAGAAAGATAACCCACCTACTGTCGGGAAGATTTTTAAAGAGTTTGGTTCAAGAAAATCAACACAATCTGGAAACAATATTAACTCAATATACCATCAAGGATCTGATTACTCTCAAAATGTTGAAATGGCAAATATATTTAATGAATTCTTTGTCAATGTTGCATCCAATATCAAAGATCCAGTCCCTGATCACTTAAACTTTGACTATATAAAAGATTTTATTAATGAACATGTACCTGTTGATGTAGTGTTTGAAATACCAGAAGTTACACAGAGTAATATCAGAAAGCAATTACTGGAACTTAATGTTTCTAAAGCTACTGGAATCGATAATATTGGACCAAAGCTGTTAAAACTTTCAGCTGATATCATTGTACAACATTTAACTGTTATAATAAATAAGAGTTTGCAAACATCAACTTTCCCTGAAGCTTGGAAATTTGCAAAAATCAAACCATTATTCAAAAGTGGAAAAACCAATGACGTCAATAACTATAGACCTATTTCAATTTTACCATCTTTGTCGAAACTTTTTGAAAGACACGTGCATAAATCGCTGCAGACTTTTTTGGATCACTTCAATTTACTTCACAAAATACAAAGTGGTTTCAGAACTGGCCACTCAACTGAATCAGCTTTACTTTATATGATAGATAAATGGATTCGTGCACTGAATGAGGGAAAATTGATTGGAATTGTAATGGTCGATTTTCGAAAAGCTTTTGATCTTGTCGATCATACTGTTTTGTTAAAGAAATTATCATTATACAAATGTAGCAACAATACTTTGAAGCTTTTTCAATCATATCTTTGTGATAGAAAGCAAACTGTTTCTATAAATGACGTTTTATCTGAAAATAGAACTGTTAATTGTGGAGTCCCGCAGGGCTCAATATTAGGACCTCTTTTATTCTTACTTTTTATCAATGACTTACCACTAATGTTTTCAAATAAAATCACCGGTAGCGATTTATATGCAGATGATACTACATTATATGATATCCATAATAAGAAAGAAGTGTTAGAAACAAGATTACAACAAGCTTTGGAAGACTTGAAATACTGGTGTTTCCAAAATGGAATGAAGATTAATACAGACAAAACGAAAGTTCTATTTATGATGACAGCCCAGCGAAAATGTGCTTTCCCTAACCCTACACTCTCTCTTAAATATGAAAATATATTATTGAAAACCAGCAAATCAGAGAAGTTGCTTGGAGTACACATTCAGGATTCATTAAAATGGGACTCACATATCAAATATATTGTGAAAAAGATTTCAACTAACATTTGGCTATTAGGTAAAATACGGTATATTGTGAATCTGAACTACAGAATACTTTATTACAAGGCATATATCCAACCACATTTTGATTATTGTTGTATCATATGGGGAAACACCACCCAACAAAATATTAACACATTATTAAGATTGCAAAGACGAGCTTGTAAATTCATTCTGGGCCAAGATTATATTTATTTGAGTGAATCAATGTCTGAAATTAATATAATGACTTTTGACCAACGGATTATTTTTCAAAAAGCAGTAACAATGTACAAAATTATGAACAATCTTGTACCGAATTATTTGAATGAACATTTTCAATTAAGACATTGCAATTCAGTTACTTCAGATATGACATTGAGAAATGTTTCAAATATGGATCTCTATATTCCAAGACCTAGATGTGAAATGTATAAGAAGAAATCATTAGAATACTCGGGTCCAAAGATATGGAATTGTCTACCATTTGAAATTAAGACGTCCAGATCTTTAAATATATTCAAGACAAAATGTGTAAAGTATGGATACAACGTTTTAATCGGTAGACACTAGACAGTTATATATATATAATGATTGTAAATCAATATGCTTATGTCGTTTTGTATTTCTATCAAAGTACCTGATTTATTTAGGCTGTTGTTTAAGTTACATTGTACAACATTATGCATGTATATTGTACGGTGTAACTATGTTATAATTATTGTGTATGTACATTTATTCTATAGTGTTAACAAATTGAAGAGGGCCCTAAGGAGGATTAGTTCAAAACTAATTAGGTCACCCTCTATAAATAAAGAAATCTATCTAAAGTTCAGTCCAATAACATCATCGATGCATCAAGGGAAGTAACACAGAACACTTACATTTTCACTGTGTAGCATAGTAATCTCCCTTGAATTCAATAATTATACAGTCACAACCCAAGTGGTAGTCTTTTAGTTATATCTAAGGTATGATGCTCCATGTGTGGATACCACAAGTAGGGTGGTAGAGGGAGATCCAAGGAGAGGGAGATCCATGGTTTTCATTATAAACAATTGCAAAAATTAGCTTGAATCAGTTGTTCTTTGGAAATCTTGTAAAATAATGGTATCGACGATAAATAAACGTAAAACACACATTCTGCAAAGCTGTTCTGTCATTTATTAATGAAAACTCTTGACACCATATTATGTAGGTTGGTGGAGTGAGACTCCAAGTAGTGTAGTAGGAGAGGGAGATGACATATCGGGTGGTGGAGGGAGATCCCTAGTAGCTAGGGTGATGGAGGAAGACCACAAGTAGGAAAGGGAGACGACATACTGGGTGGTTGTGGGAGATCCCTAGTAGCTAGGGTGATGGAGGAAGACCCCAAGTAGGAGAGGGAGACGACATATCAGGTGGTCAAGGGAGATCTCAAGTAGCTAGAGTGGTGGAGGAAGACCCCAAGTAGTTAGGGTGGTGGAGGAAGATCCCAAGTAGTTAGGGTGGTGGAGGGAGATCCCTAGTAGCTAGGGTGGTGGAGGAAGACCCCAAGTAGGAGAGGGAGACGACATATCGGGTGGTTGTGGGAGATCCCTAGTAGCTAGGGTGGTGGAGGAAGACCCCAAGTAGGAGAGGGAGACGACATATCGGGTGGTGGAGGGAGATCCCTAGTAGCTAGGGTGATGGAGGAAGACCCCAAGTAGGAGAGGGAGACGACATACTGGGTGGTTGTGGGAGATCTCAAGTAGCTAGGGTGGTGGAGGAAGACCCCAAGTAGGAAAGGGAGACAACATATCAGGTGGTCAAGGGAGATCTCAAGTAGCTAGGGTGGTGGAGGAAGACCCCAAGTAGGAAAGGGAGACGACATATCGGGTGGTGGAGGGAGATCCCTAGTAGCTAGGGTGGTGGAGGAAGACCCCAAGTAGGAAAGGGAGACGACATATCGGGTGGTGGAGGGAGATCCCTAGTAGCTAGGGTGATGGAGGAAGACCCCAAGTAGGAGAGGGAGACGACATACTGGGTGGTTGTGGGAGATCTCAAGTAGCTAGGGTGGTGGAGGAAGACCCCAAGTAGGAAAGGGAGACAACATATCAGGTGGTCAAGGGAGATCTCAAGTAGCTAGGGTGGTGGAGGAAGACCCCAAGTAGGAAAGGGAGACGACATATCGGGTGGTGGAGGGAGATCCCTAGTAGCTAGGGTGATGGAGGAAGACCACAAGTAGGAGAGGGAGACGACATACTGGGTGGTTGTGGGAGATCCCAAGTAACTAGGGTGGTGGAGGAAGACCACAAGTAGGAGAGGGAGACGACATATCAGGTGGTCAAGGGAGATCTCAAGTAGCTAGAGTGGTGAAGGAAGACCCCAAGTAGGAGAGGGAGACAACATATCAGGTGGTCAAGGGAGATCTCAAGTAGCTAGAGTGGTGAAGGAAGACCCCAAGTAGGAGAGGGAGACAACATATCGGGTGGTTGTGGGAGATCTCAAGTAGCTAGGGTGGTGGAGGAAGACCCCAAGTAGGAGAGGGAGACAACATATCGGGTGGTTGTGGGAGATCCCTAGTAGCTAGGGTGGTGGAGGAAGACCCCAAGTAGGAGAGGGAGACAACATACTGGGTGGTGGAGGGAGATCCCTAGTAGCTAGGGTGGTGGAGGAAGACCACAAGTAGGAGAGGGAGACGACATACTGGGTGGTGGAGGGAGATCCCTAGTAGCTAGGGTGATGGAGGAAGACCCCAAGTAGGAGAGGGAGACGACATACTGGGTGGTGGAGGGAGATCCCTAGTAGCTAGGTGGTGGAGGGAGATCCCTAGTAGCTAGGGTGGTGGAGGGAGATCCCTAGTACTAGGGTGGTGGAGGGAGATCTCAAGTAGCTAGGGTGGTGGAGGAAGACCCCAAGTAGGAAAGGGAGACGACATATCGGGTGGTGGAGGGAGATCCCTAGTAGCTAGGGTGGTGGAGGAAGACCCCAAGTAGGAAAGGGAGACGACATATCGGGTGGTGGAGGGAGATCCCTAGTAGCTAGGGTGATGGAGGAAGACCCCAAGTAGGAGAGGGAGACGACATACTGGGTGGTTGTGGGAGATCTCAAGTAGCTAGGGTGGTGGAGGAAGACCCCAAGTAGGAAAGGGAGACAACATATCAGGTGGTCAAGGGAGATCTCAAGTAGCTAGGGTGGTGGAGGAAGACCCCAAGTAGGAAAGGGAGACGACATATCGGGTGGTGGAGGGAGATCCCTAGTAGCTAGGGTGGTGGAGGAAGACCCCAAGTAGGAAAGGGAGACGACATATCGGGTGGTGGAGGGAGATCCCTAGTAGCTAGGGTGATGGAGGAAGACCCCAAGTAGGAGAGGGAGACGACATACTGGGTGGTTGTGGGAGATCTCAAGTAGCTAGGGTGGTGGAGGAAGACCCCAAGTAGGAAAGGGAGACAACATATCAGGTGGTCAAGGGAGATCTCAAGTAGCTAGGGTGGTGGAGGAAGACCCCAAGTAGGAAAGGGAGACGACATATCGGGTGGTGGAGGGAGATCCCTAGTAGCTAGGGTGGTGGAGGAAGACCCCAAGTAGGAAAGGGAGACGACATATCGGGTGGTGGAGGGAGATCCCTAGTAGCTAGGGTGGTGGAGGAAGACCCCAAGTAGGAGAGGGAGACGACATATCGGGTGGTTGTGGGAGATCTCAAGTAGCTAGGGTGGTGAAGGAAGACCCCAAGTAGGAGAGGGAAGACAACATATCAGGTGGTCAAGGGAGATCTCAAGTAGCTAGAGTGGTGAAGGAAGACCCCAAGTAGGAGAGGGAGACAACATATCGGGTGGTTGTGGGAGATCTCAAGTAGCTAGGGTGGTGGAGGAAGACCCCAAGTAGGAGAGGGAGACAACATATCGGGTGGTTGTGGGAGATCCCTAGTAGCTAGGGTGGTGGAGGAAGACCCCAAGTAGGAGAGGGAGACGACATACTGGGTGGTGGAGGGAGATCCCTAGTAGCTAGGGTGGTGGAGGAAGACCACAAGTAGGAGAGGGAGACGACATACTGGGTGGTGGAGGGAGATCCCTAGTAGCTAGGGTGATGGAGGAAGACCACAAGTAGGAGAGGGAGACGACATACTGGGTGGTGGAGGGAGATCCCTAGTAGCTAGGGTGGTGGAGGAAGACCACAAGTAGGAGAGGGAGACGACATACTGGGTGGTGGAGGGAGATCCCTAGTAGCTAGGGTGGTGGAGGAAGACCACAAGTAGGAGAGGGAGACGACATATGGGTGTGGAGGGAGATCCCTAGTAGTAGGGTGGTGGAGGGGCCCTAGTAGCTAGGGTGATGGAGGGAGATCCCAAGTAGATAGGGTGGTGGAGGGAGATCCCTAGTAGCTAGGGTGATGGAGGAAGACCACAAGTAGGAGAGGGAGACGACATACTGGGTGGTTGTGGGAGATCCCAAGTAACTAGGGTGGTGGAGGAAGACCACAAGTAGGAGAGGGAGACGACATATCAGGTGGTCAAGGGAGATCTCAAGTAGCTAGAGTGGTGAAGGAAGACCCCAAGTAGGAGAGGGATACAACATATCAGGTGGTCAAGGGAGATCTCAAGTAGCTAGAGTGGTGAAGGAAGACCCCAAGTAGGAGAGGGAGACAACATATCGGGTGGTTGTGGGAGATCTCAAGTAGCTAGGGTGGTGGAGGAAGACCCCAAGTAGGAGAGGGAGACAACATATCGGGTGGTTGTGGGAGATCCCTAGTAGCTAGGGTGGTGGAGGAAGACCCCAAGTAGGAGAGGGAGACAACATACTGGGTGGTGGAGGGAGATCCCTAGTAGCTAGGGTGGTGGAGGAAGACCACAAGTAGGAGAGGGAGACGACATACTGGGTGGTGGAGGGAGATCCCTAGTAGCTAGGGTGATGGAGGAAGACCACAAGTAGGAGAGGGAGACGACATACTGGGTGGTGGAGGGAGATCCCTAGTAGCTAGGGTGTTGGAGGAAGACCACAAGTAGGAGAGGGAGACGACATACTGGGTGGTGGAGGGAGATCCCTAGTAGCTAGGGTGGTGGAGGAAGACCACAAGGTAGGAGAGGGACGACATATCGGGTGGTGGAGGGAATCCCTAGTAGCTAGGGTGGTGGAGGGGGATCCCTAGTAGCTAGGGTGATGGAGGGAGATCCCAAGTAGCTAGGGTGGTGGAGGGAGATCCCAGTAGCTAGGGTGGTGGAGGGAGATCCCTAGTAGCTAGGGTGGTGGAGGGAGATCCCTAGTAGCTAGGGTGATGGAGGAAGACCACAAGTAGGAGAGGGAGACGACATATCGGGTGGTGGAGGGAGATCCCTAGTAGCTAGGGTGATGGAGGAAGACCACAAGTAGGAAAGGGAGACGACATATCGGGTGGTGGAGGGAGATCCCTAGTAGCTAGGGTGATGGAGGAAGACCACAAGTAGGAGAGGGAGACGACATATCGGGTGGTGGAGGGAGATCCCAAGTAGTTAGGGTGGTGGAGGAAGACCCCAAGTACGGTGCTACAATGTTCAGTCCCTTAGGATGTATGCATTCATGGAAAAGGACACAACCACCGTGGTTCTTGAGGGGCTCGAGTTCACAACCTCTCGGCTACCAGGTGGACACTGTATCCATTTCACCATAGAGGCTCAAGCTCACAACCTCTCGGCTACCAGGTGGACACTGTATCCATTTCACCATAGAGGCTCGAGTTCACAACCTCTCGGCTACCAGGTGGACACCGTATCCATTTCACCATAGAGGCTCGAGACATGACAGTAACAACATGTGTGTGGACTAACTTGTTTACAGGCTATAATCTTTATTATAACTCAGCAAAGTGGAAATATATGACAATAGGCATAGGTTTTTTTAAAGAGCGGGATGACAGGGCGTCCTGCCCTTCCCATTTTAAGCCCCGCCCTTTTGCTCTTTAGCCCCAGCCTTTTGCCTTTTTATTTTTTTAATCTATATAAGCCTGGAACAGGTGAGTGCCTTCGGGTGGGCATACCTATATAACTAGAACTTGTCTGCCCTATTCACCAATATGTAAAGCTCTACTGCCTCATTGATCAATATTTTATCTACTAGTTGCCACAATGCTCTAGATCAAGTATTCATCTGAGTTGACCTAGAGGCTTAAAGGCCTGCAGGTTGACCTATATTTGACCTTAAACACACGAGGAATAGCGGTACAAATCTGACGGTCGACGCACTAAACACACAAGGAATAGCGGTACAAATCTGACGGTCGACGCACATCGTATTTGTCACATGCGAGGCCCTGCATGGTATACATCTAATACATGAGCACCACTTATATCTATTATGACCCACTTGCTTGTGTTCCCCTTGCATAATAAATTAACAGAACAAACAACTTTGGTGGCCTGCTAATAATAGGCCACCGCATAATCTATAGCAATGCTATATAATTGTGGCACATGGAAAGATGTCAGATATAAAGAGAGAAAAGTAGCGGCTAGAAGAGGAGACTGTACTTGGCATAAGAGGGAACTGATGCCTGAATGTGTGGTACAGCAATGCAGGAACTGGCTGCCTAACCCGCGCAACCAGCCTTATTTGGGCCATAAGTGGAGTTGAATTGTTTATACCAGTTGTAAGTACTATAAAAATACAGAACTTCAATTTCAATGTACGTGGGTCATAATAGATATAAGTGGTGCTCATGTATTAGATGTATACCATGCAGGGCCTCGCATGTGGCAAATACGATGTGCGTCGACCGTCAGATTTGTACCGCTATTCCTCGTGTGTTTAGTGCGTTGACCGTCAGATTTGTACCGCTATTCCTCGTGTGTTTAAGG
>CM026399.1:31530134-31607744 GCA_014843695.1 Archivesica marissinica
CGCGGGTGAAAATCTCATGTGACACCGAGCCTGCAGATTGTCCCAGAAAACAAAAAATATAAAATCCCAAAACATGCAATACAACTGTTGAGGTGTTTGGGATGGGGGAGGGGTTTGGGGGATATGACGAAGACCTGGGTTTGTCAACTGGGAGATCACAGTCAAATTCACATCTCTGATAATATTGAAATTTGAACATCCAAAACGTATATTTAAATGAATCAGTGTATACCATTGACATTCTAGGGTTCAAAATGTTCAGGCAGTCGGTTCGCTCTAGCAAAATCTCAGACGTAGCGAGGTGCTCAATTTATTAATCAGGCCTACAAATTCTAAAGAGGTACTTCGCCCCTGACTGGATAAGTGTCACTGACGATTAAAAGCAAATTACCTCATGAGACAGACAGACCAGACAAGACTTATTGTTTATCTTCTTGTCAGAATGTCAATAAACCATGAATATTCAAGTCAGGAAATAACTGTGAAGAATTGCTTCTTGGAAGATTTAAAGGAATTGTAGTAGTCCCTCTGCATAACCGTCACGTCATTGATGCTATAATTGTCCTCACAAAGACTTTTTTAAGTAGTTTTATGGGAAAACCTTGTAATAGATTGGGTTCTGTTGTATCGTTTATCTGCACGCTGCTACAGCAGACCATTTAATGACATCATTTATGACGCCAATTATAGATGCTAGTGATTACACTGGACAGTTATTTCCATCATTTCTCTCTCTCTCAGGGTTAAGGGTACAGTTTGTGTTGTTATGTTATATTTATGTTATATTTCGGGTTTTACGCCTGCATCAGCACCATTTCGGGCTATATCGCCGGCAGGCAGTTTACCTAACAACACCTTTCCTGGGCAGGCTCCAGCGGTTAACCAGTACTTGGGTGCACCAACCTCCGTAAGAAACTGCCAACTTTTTCATATAAATGAGACACGGCCTGAGCGGGGCTCGAACCCGTGACCATCAGTGATGATAGGTTACAGTGGTATACAAGTCAGCGACCTTAACCACTCGACTACGGAGGCGGACAGTTTGTGTCAACAAACATGTAATGGCAATCACGAATCTCATAGTATATAACATCTAATAACATAGCATACAATAGCAAAACGATCTAATAACATAGCATACAATAGCAAAACAATCTAATAGCATAGCATACAATAGCAAAACAATCTAATAACATAGCATACAATAGCAAAACGATCTAATAACATAGCATATGATAGCAAAACAATCTAATAACATAGCATATGATAGCAAAACAATCTAATAACATAGCATATGATAGCAAACAATCTAATAACATAGCATACAATAGCAAAACGATCTAATAACATAGCATACAATAGCAAAACGATCTAATAACATAGCATATGATAGCAAAACAATCTAATAACATAGCATATGATAGCAAACAATCTAATAACATAGCATACGATAGCAAAACGATCTAATAACATAGCATACAATAGCAAAACAATCTAATAACATAGCATATGGTAACAAAACAATCTAATAACATAGCATACAATAGCAAAACAATCTAATAACATAGCATACGATAGCAAAACAATATAATAACATAGCATGTGATAGCAAAACAATCTAATAACATAGCATACAATAGCAAAACAATCTAATAACATAGCATATGATAGCAAAACAATCTAATAACATAGCATACGATAGCAAAACAATCTAATAACATAGCATATGGTAGCAAAACAATCTAATAACATAGCATACGATAGCAAAACAATCTAATAACATAGCATACGATAGCAAAACAATCTAATAACATAGCATATGATAGCAAAACAATCATGATAATAACATAGCATATGATAGCAAACAATCTAATAACATAGCATATGATAACAAAACAATCTAATAACATAGCATACAATAGTAAAACAATCTAATAACATAGCATATGATAGCAAAACAATCTAATAACATAGCATATGATAACAAAACAAGCATACAATAGCAAAACAATCTAATAACATAGAATATGATAGCAAAACAATCTAATAACATAGCATATGATAGCAAAACGAGCTAATAACATAGCATATGATAACAAAACAATCTAATAACATAGCATACAATAGCAAAACAATCTAATAACATAGAATATGATAACAAAACAATCTAATAACATAGCATACAATAGCAAAACAATCTAATAACACAGCATATGATAACAAAACAATCTAATAACATAGCATACAATAGCAAAACAATCTAATAACATAGCATACAATAGCAAAACAATCTAATAACATAGCATACGATAGCAAAACAATCTAATAACATAGCATACAATAGCAAAACAATCAAATAACATAGCATACAATAGCAAAATAATCTAATAACATAGCATACAATAGCAAAACAATTTAATAACATAGCATACAATAGCAAAACAATCTAATAACATAGCATACACTAGCAAAACAATCTAATAACATAGCATACGATAGCAAAACAATCTATAACATAGCATACGATAGCAAAACAATCTAATAACATAGCATATGATAGCAAAACAATCTAATAACATAGCATACGATAGCAAAACAATCTAATAACATAGCATACGATAGCAAAACAATCTAATAACATAGCATACAATAGCAAAACAATCTAATAACATAGAATATGATAGCAAAACAATCATGATAATAACATAGCATATGATAGCAAACAATCTAATAACATAGCATATGATAACAAAACAATCTAATAACATAGCATACAATAGTAAAACAATCTAATAACATAGCATATGATAATAAAACAATCTAATAACATAGCATATGATAGCAAAACAATCTAATAACATAGCATATGATAATAAAACAATCTAATAACATAGCATACAATAGCAAAACAATCTAATAACATAGAATATGATAGCAAAACAATCTAATAACATAGCATACAATAGCAAAACAATCTAATAACATAGCATACAATAGCAAAACAATCTAATAACATAGCATATGATAACAAAACAATATAATAACATAGCATACAATAGCAACACAATCTAATAACATAGCATATGATAGCAACACAATCTAATAACATAGCATATGATAGCAACACAATCTAATAACATAGCATACAATAGCAACACAATCTAATAACATAGCATACAATAGCAAAACAATCTAATAACATAGCATACAATAGCAAAACAATCTAATAACATAGTATACAATAGCAACACAATCTAATAACATAGCATATGATACCAAACAATCTAATAACATAGCATACAATAGCAAAACAATCTAATAACATAGCATATGATAGCAACACAATCTAATAACATAGCATATGATAGCAACACAATCTAATAACATAGCATATGATACTAAACAATCTAATAACATAGTATACAATAGCAACACAATCATGATAATAACATAGCATATGATAGCAACACAATCTAATAACATAGCATATGATACTAAACAATCTAATAACATAGCATACAATAGCAAAACAATCTAATAACATAGCATACAATAGCAAAACAATCTAATAACATAGCATATGATAGCAAAACAATCTAATAACATATGATAGCAAAACAATCATGATAATACCATAGCATACAATAGCAAAACAATCTAATAACATAGAATACAATAGCAAAACAATCTAATAACATAGAATATGATAGCAAAACAATCTAATAACATAGCATATGATAACAAAACAATCTAATAACATAGCATACAATAGCAACACAATCTAATAACATAGCATATGATAACAACACAATCTAATAACATAGCATACAATAGCAACACGATCTAATAACATAGCATACAATAGCAAAACAATCTATTAACATAGCATATGATAGCAAAACAATCTAATAACATATGATAGCAAAACAATCATGATAATACCATAGCATACAATAGCAAAACAATCTAATAACATAGCATATGATAACAACACAATCTAATAACATAGCATACGATAGCAACACAATCTAATAACATAGCATACAATAGCAAAACAATCTATTAACATAGCATATGATAGCAAAACAATCTAATAACATATGATAGCAAAACAATCATGATAATACCATAGCATACAATAGCAAAACAATCTAATAACATAGCATATGATAACAAACACAATCTAATAACATAGCATACGATAGCAACACAATCTAATAACATAGCATACAATAGCAACACAATCTAATAACATAGCATATGATAGCAAAACAATCTAATAACATAGCATACAATAGCAACACAATCTAATAACATAGCATATGATAACAACACAATCTAATAATATAGCATACGATAGCAAAACAATCATGATATAACATAGCATACATAGCAAAACAATCTAATAAACATAGCATATGATAGCAAAACAATCAAATAACATAGCATATGATAACAAAACAATCTAATAACATAGCATACAATAGAAAACAATCTAATAACATAGCATACAATAGCAAAACAATCTAATAACATAGCATACAATAGCAAAACAATCTAATAACATAGCATATGATAACAAAACAATCTAATAACATAGCATATGATAGCAAAACTATCTAATAACATAGCATATGATAGCAAAACTATCTAATACATAGCATATGATAACAAAACAATCTAATAACATAGCATACGATAGCAAAACAATCTAATAACATAGCATACAATAGCAAAACAATCTAATAACATAGCATACAATAGCAAAACAATCTAATAACATAGCATATGATAGCAAAACAATCTAATAACATATGATAGCAAAACAATCTAATAACATAGCATGCGATAGCAAAACAATCTAATAACATATGATAGCAAAACAATCTAATAACATATGATAGCAAAACAATCTAATAACATAGCATACGATAGCAAAACAATCTAATAACATATGATAGCAAAACAATCTAATAACATATGATAGCAAAACAATCATGATAATAACATAGCATACAATAGCAAAACAATCTAATAACATAGCATACGATAGCAAAACAATATAATAACATAGCATACAATAGCAAAACAATCTAATAACATAGCATACAATAGCAAAACAATCTAATAACATAGAATATGACAGCAAAACAATCTAATAACATAGCATATGATAGCAAAACAATCTAATAACATAGCATACAATAGCAAAACAATCTAATAACATAGAATATGATAGCAAAACAATCTAATAACATAGCATACAATAGCAAAACAATCTAATAACATAGAATATGATAGCAAAACAATCTAATAACATAGCATACAATAGCAAAACAATCATGATAATAACATAGCATATGATAGCAAACAATCTAATAACATAGCATATGATAACAAAACAATCTAATAACATAGCATACAATAGCAAAACAATCTAATAACATAGCATATGATAGCAAAACAATCTAATAACATAGCATATGATAGCAAAACAATCTAATAACATAGCATATGATAGCAAAACAATCTAATAACATAGCATATGATAACAAAACAATCTAATAACATAGCATACGATAGCAAAACAATCTAATAACATAGCATATGATAGCAAAACAATCTAATAACATAGCATATGATAACAAAACAATCTAATAACATAGCATACAATAGAAAAACAATCTAATAACATAGCATACAATAGTAAAACAATCTAATAACATAGCATATGATAGCAAAACAATCTAATAACATAGCATATGATAGCAAAACAATCTAATAACATAGCATACAATAGTAAAACAATCTAATAACATAGCATATGATAGCAAAACAATCTAATAACATAGCATACAATAGCAAAACAATCTAATAACATAGCATACAATAGAAAAACAATCTAATAACATAGCATACAATAGCAAAACAATCTAATAACATAGCATATGATAACAACACAATCTAATAACATAGCATATGATAGCAAAACAATCTAATAACATAGCATACAATAGTAAAACAATCTAATAACATAGCATATGATAGCAAAACAATCATGATAATAACATAGCATATGATAACAAACAATCTAATAACATAGCATACAATAGAAAAACAATCTAATAACATAGCATACAATAGCAAAACAATCTAATAACATAGCATATGATAACAACACAATCTAATAACATAGCATATGATAGCAAAACAATCTAATAACATAGCATATGATAACAACACAATCTAATAACATAGCATACAATAGCAAAACAATATAATAACATAGCATATGATAGCAAAACAATCTAATAACATAGCATATGATAGCAAAACAATCTAATAACATAGCATATGATAACAACACAATCTAATAACATAGCATACAATAGCAAAACAATCTAATAACATAGCATATGATAGCAAAACAATCTAATAACATAGCATATGATAACAACACAATCTAATAACATAGCATACGATAGCAAAACAATCTAATAACATAGCATACAATAGCAAAACAATCTAATAACATAGCATATGATAGCAAAACAATCTAATAACATAGCATACAATAGCAAAACAATCTAATAACATAGCATACAATAGCAAAACAATCTAATAACATAGCATATGATAGCAAAACAATCTAATAACATAGCATATGATAGCAAAACAATCTAATAACATAGCATACAATAGCAAAACAATCTAATAACATAGCATATGATAGCAAAACAATCTAATAACATAGCATACAATAGCAAAACAATCTAATTAACATAGCATCAATAGAAAACAATCTAATAACATAGCATACAATAGCAAAACAATCTAATAACATAGCATATGATAACAACACAATCTAATAACATAGCATATGATAGCAAAACAATCTAATAACATAGCATACAATAGCAAAACAATCTATAACATAGCATATGATAGCAAAACAATCTAATAAATAGCATATGATAACAACAATCTAATAACATAGCATACAATAGAAAAACAATCTAATAACATAGCATACAATAGCAAAACAATCTAATAACATAGCATATGATAACAACACAATCTAATAACATAGCATATGATAGCAAAACAATCTAATAACATAGCATATGATAGCAAAACAATCTAATAACATAGCATATGATAACAACACAATCTAATAACATAGCATACGATAGCAAAACAATCTAATAACATAGCATACAATAGCAAAACAATCTAATAACATAGCGTATGATAGCAAAACATCTCATAACAAAACATGTGTTCCATTAACAAAGCAGACAATGAAAAAACAGCTTATTACAAAACATTTGTTCCGATAATGAATGTATATATCAAACAAACATGATAGCAAAATATCGGAAAATTACACATGTAATACATCTGATAACCTAACAGATGATAAACACGGTTGGTATCAAATCATTCAATAAAAACGGCTGATAACCAAACTGTTGATAAAAACGGCTGATAACCAAACTGTTGATTAAAACGGCTGATAACCAAACTGTTGATAAAAATGGCTGATAGCCAAACTGTTGATAAAAACGGCTGATAACCAAACTGTTGATAAAAATGGCTGATAACTAAACTGTTGATAAAAACAGCTGATATCAAAACATTTAATAGGGGCCTCCGTAGCCGAGTGGTTAATGTTGTTGACTTCATATCGCATGCCTCTCACTGCTGTAGGTTCGAATCCCACTGGGGGTGTCAAATTATTTCATGTGAAGAAGCTATCCAGCTGGCTTGCTGTAGGTCAGTGGTTCCACCCAGCTGGCCGTCCGTGACTGCAATACTGCTGGGGAGTTCACGTATGACCTAAGCTGTTGATGCAACTTTAAACCCCAAAAAGAAACAAACAATTAAATAAACAAAACAACTGATAACCAAACAGTCTATAAAAACAGCTGATAGCCAAACAGTCTATAAAAACAGCTGATAGCCAAACAGTCTATAAAAACAGCTGATAGCCAAACAGTCTATAAAAACAGCTGATAGCCAAACAGTCTATAAAAACAGCTGATAGCCAAACAGTCTATAAAAACAGCTGATAGCCAAACAGTCTATAAAAACAGCTAATAGCCAAACAGTCTATAAAAACAGCTGATAACCAAACAGTCTATAAAAACAGCTGATATGAAAACATTTAATTAAAAAGCAATTGATAAAAAAGTTTGAACAATTGAGTTTAAGTTTAAACTTTGTTTATTTTACAACGATTGCGAAGCAAGTTTTAACAACTTATATTAATCACTCTCGTTGGCGCGGATGAAAGCGTAAATGTGGTCATTCGTGTGGGAGTAGTAATCCCTTCACGAATAATTGAATGTACCAGCAATTAGACGACCGGTATATAAGGAAATGGTTGTGATCCAGAAGAAATCTGAGTGGAACAAGGACTTCGAGTATTTGCACTTGATTAACTTGAGTGCTGCAGTAGTTTATACGAATTTATTTTAGCTCGATTGCGAAACAAGTTCTATCAATTTATATTAATCACTCTCGAGACCTCAGATCTGATGGAATCCATCGCCACGAGGGATAGAGGCAATGTGGAAATTAAATGCCTTGCCTAAGGGCACAATCGTAACAACTCCAGCGGGACTCAAACTCAGATTGCGGCTGCGGTAGTAAATGAAGTAAATGTATTGTATCTGATTTCAGGCGGGATGGATTCACGATCTCACATATCTAAGAGTTCCGTGGATGTAGCAAGATATAGTTCACCCCTGCCGGAAGAAAATACCCCACCCACTCCGACATTGTCCAGCAAAAGACATAAATTTTTCAATAGTTTCCGGAAGAAGTTTCGTTCAGGAAAATATAAAGACAAAAATTCTAATATAGAATCACTCAGTGCCAGTCATCCAAATATTTACAGATCTGTGTATCGAACAAGAGACCATTCGACTGACGATGAAAGTTTGTCAACGAGTGAAAACCCTGATTTATATAGTAATAGACAGAAATTTAGCAAGAGTCTTAGTGACCAGGATATGAACCCCCAAAGATCACAGTCGCATTCCAAACGATCGTGGCCGAGAACAGACCAGTTGACTATGTCAAGCTTAGATCAAGAAGAGGTAGACCATGGGATAGTGGTTATAGAAACCTCTCCGAGTACTCAGGTAAATGTAGTTTCTTACAAATACTGTATTATCTCTATTTCTCTATCTCATATTTACCGTATTATCTCTATTTCACTGTCTCATACCGTATTATCTCTATTTATCTATGTCATACTGTATTTTTTGCCTCCTTGATCGAGTGGTTAAGGTTGTTGACTTGAATACCACTGTAACCTATCATCACTGATGGTCACGGGTTCAAAGCCCCGCTAAGGCCGTGTCCCACCCACCTTGATCAAGTTCTACTTGAAATTTTACAAATTGTTGGAAAACATATTTCGTGAACAAGTATTTATACAGTGAATCACGCGTGGGGAGACGACAACCTTGGGGGCTGTGGCCTTGTTGTTAGAAATAGAAATTCTGTTCTGACAAGTTTTCTGTTTTCAAATAATTAAAAAATTCCTGTTAGGAAAGAAATACAGTTTGTTTGTGTTCTCTGCAGATGGATCTGTAGTCCAGTGGTTAACACGCTGGACTGGTAATCCAGGGATCGCAGGTTCGATCCCCCGTCTGACCCTAATAAAATTAACAGTCTTTCAGATGGGACGTTAAACCGAGGTCTCGTGTCGGTGCTTTACACCGTGCACGTAAAAGAACCAGAGGAGACTCTGGAATGGGTCTCTTTCTGTATCATTGCACTATCCTCCAAAAATCTAAAATGACTAATCTCTTCAGGAGGCGTCGCTCATATGGGTAACCGGTAGCGACAATAAATAAACGTAAAACACACACAGCAAATAAATTGAGATGTTTTTGTGAAGACCTTACTGATACAATGATGATTTATTATGTTAAATGTTTCAGGGATCATTCTAGAGGCGAAATTGTCGCCCTAGGGACCCTGACTTCGCCCTCTGGGTGCCCCACTTCTCCCTAAAAAACCCCAACTTATTTGGTTTTTACAAATTTTCAAACAAAATTTTGTCTAGTAAGATACACTGGCCCATTATAAAGCACTCCTCCTATTCAAATGTTGTATTTAATGGTTGTACTGTGCATTTTAATCCTATTTTGCAGAAGTATATTAAAGAACACTATTTAAGGAAGCGATGACATGCTTTCTCACTTCTCCCAAAAATTCTGACCTAGAATGAACCCTGATGTTTTGACTATGTCGTTCACTGTATATCTGGATTGACACTTGATGACTAATAGGACTAAATTCTCAGTGCATGATTTACATGTGTTGTACTTTGAATAGATTATGATGTGGGCAGGGGGATGTGAATTGGGGATGTTACAAGAATGGCTGCATGTGGTCACGCCATTAATTGTCTGATTAGCGCATTTGTTAGCGCGCTCGATTCTCACCAATGGGTTCGTTCTCGGACGGGAAGTATGTGAGATGGTACGGTAGATGCCAGATCGGACAGGTGAGTTTTCTCCGGATACTCCGGTTTCCTCCCACACGAATGACCACATTTACGCTTTCATCCGCTCCAACGAGAGTGATTAATATAAGTTGCTAAAACTTGCTTCGCAATCGTTGTGAAATAAATAAAGATTAAAAGACACCATTAACTTGAAATTATAGAAAATTGATGATACCGTTATAGCCAGAATATAACCGGTTATGTAGCAATGTCATCATATTATACACTTGAAATACATCCATCACATGAGCGTGGTTTAGCCTAGTGAATTCTGATTGATATAATATTATACACTTGAAATACACAGGTCATCCATCACATGAGTGTGGTTTAAAGATATTCCATGTAGAGGATAATTAGCCTAGTGAATTCTGATTGTTATACAGTCAAACCTGCCTTAAGCAGCCAGCCAAGGGAATCACAGAAAGTGGCTGCTTAGCACAGGTGGCTGCTTAATAGAAGTCAAATGTATAATAAAACAGCATGTTGGGAATCTGGATACTGGCTGCTTTATATACAGGTTGGCTGCTAAATAGAGGTGACCACTAACACAGGTTTGACTGTATACTGATGCTAATATCCGACACATCAATATTCCTAAGCAGGGTTCCATCTGTCTGAATGTTTGTCTGCACCACTTCTGTTGCCAAATGAAATCAACTGGGGCCAATTTGAAAACCTTTGAGCTAACTAAGAGCCATATTGTTCAGAAATAAAAAATATTTGAAGCCAAGTATTTGACAAAACATGTTGCTGCCAAAAAAAACATTTCCAAAAAATGAGTTTCGCCAAATATTTTCGCCAATTCAGAAAAGAAGGTCGGAATGTATTGATTGGTTAATCTTCTTGATAGGCGTGTCTGACCGTGTGTGACGGGATAATCCAACTAACAAAAATATATAGAGTTGTCAGTGGTCCAGTGGTCCAGTGGTAACACGATGGACTGGTAATCCAGGGATCGCAGGTTCGATCTCCCGTCTGACTCTAATACAATTAACAGTATTTTAGATGGGACTTTAAACCGAGGTCTTGTGTCGGTGCTTTACACTGTTATGTTATATTTCGGGTTTTACGCCTGCATCAGCACCATTTTGGGCTATATCGCCGGCTGGCAGTTTACTTAACAACACCTTTCCTGGGCAGGCTCCAGCGGTTAACCAGTACTTGGGTGCACCAACCTCCGTAAGAAACTGCCAACTTTTTCATATAAATGAGACACGGCCTGAGCGGGGCTCGAACCCGTGACCATCAGTGATGATAGGTTACAGTGGTATACAAGTCAGCGACCTTAACCACTCGACCACGGAGGCGGAGCTTTACACTGTACATGTAAAAGAACCAGAGGAGACTCTGGATTGGGTCTCTGTTTGTATCATTGCACTATCCTCCAAAAATCTAAAATGACTAATCTCTTCAAGAGGCGTCGCTCATATGGGCAACTGGTATTCTGTATCATTGCACTATCCTCCAAAAAAATAAAATGACTAATAGAGGCATCACCCCTATTAACAATATTATCATAAAAGATTTGCCCCTATAAATAAACATATCAACAACAACATTTGGTTCGAGAAAAAGAGCCTGACTACCTTATAAATCAGGGTAAAATTAATGTTTCTGTGATGGTTACATGATGAAGTTGATAATACAGTACTTACTCGCCTATAAGACTGGGACATTTTTGGTAATTAAATAAACTTTTTAATGGATGTTTCGTGCTAGAACCACATCAGTCTCTATGTCATACATGAAGGAAGCAGAAGTTTTCCGAGTTCCCATTTAGCAAAGAAATAAAGATTGTATGAATTCCCTTTCCTTTATTTAGAGATTTAGGTTAATACTATTATATCTCCATACAAACGACAGCCATTTAGCTATCATGCAGTGGATAAGTAGTCGCCATATCTATCCCACCTCCATAGATATTACTGGGACTACATGAGGTTCTGGCCTTTATTATGAACATTGGTTTGGCTACTACCTTGTCAATGTATGTCGTATTGGTAATGGCATCAAGAGGCGCTTCTATGAGGGAAGGGTATATTATGAACATTGGTTTGGCTACTACCTTGTCAATGTATGTCGTATTGGTAATGGTGTCAAGAGGCGCTTCTATGAGGGAAGGGTATATTATGAACATTGGTTTGGCTACTACCTTGTCAATGTATGTCGTATTGGTAATGGCGTCAAGAGGTGCTTCTATGAGGGAAAGGGTTAAGCAAAGAAATAGAACTTCATATTAACCCTGTTTAGGAGTTTGTCTGATAGTTCCATATTAGAATGAAGATAGAGATTGTTGCCTAGGACATTAGAAGTCTCTCCAGCCATTGTACAATTAAATGTTATTTCCTTTGTCTCCGATCTTGATTTGTCTTTCATTTGCTGGAGAACAATTTGCCATTTGTTATTATATCTGTCTGTCACGCCATCTAGCTGCAGCATTTTTATGCCTTGTCTATTTCTTACAGTTACGGATGCAAAGATAACAGATAGATAGAGATAGATTTTTTTATTTATAGTGGGTGACCTAATTAGTTCTGTGGAAGTCATGATAGCGCAGTGGATGCACGTTCGCTTCAGGTGCGAAAGGTCCGGAGTTCGAGCCCTGCTGGAGCTGTTACGATTGTGCACTTAGGCAAGGCATTTAAATTTCACGTTGCCTCTAAGCCCTCTTCTCTCTCCCTCGTGGCGATGGATTCCATCAATGAGGTCTCGAGAGTGATTAATATAAGTTGAAAGAAATTGTTTTGCAATCGAGCTAAACTAAATTTGTATAAACTAATTAGTTCTGAACTAATCTTCCTTAGGGCCCTCTTAAATTTCTTAACACTATAGCATTAATGCACATACACAATAATTATAACCAAAGTACACAGTTACGCAATGCAATATACATGTATAATGTTGTACAATGTAGCTTAAACAAATCAGGTAATGTTATCGAAATACAAAACGACATAAGCATATTGAATGACAGTCATTATATATATAACTATCTAGTGTCTACCGATTAAAAAGTTGTTGTATCCATAATTTACATTTTGTCTCATACCCCTGGCCGTTGTATGTGGCGATGTTCGATTTTTAATGAATGACCCGCATTTCAGTATTCAAATATCAACAAACTTTACAATAAAAGCCGTGTTTGAAAAATGATCAAAACACCGATTGTACTTCTTTCTATAATCCATCCCAAATCCATCCGTAATTAGCACTTGCATTCATAATGTTTGTTTTGGTTTGTAAACAGAAGTGGGAATAAACCAACAATAATGGCCAGGTAGGTGATAATAAGTTTGTTGTCACATATTAACCCTTTCCTTCATAGAGATTTAGGTTAATATACTATTATATCTACATACAAATGACAGCCATTTAGTTATCATGCAGTGGATAAGTAGTCGCCATATCTATCCCACCTCCATAGATATTACTGGGACTTCATAGAGATTTAGGTTAATATACTATTATATCTACATACAAACGATAGCCATTTAGCTATCATGCAGTGGATAAGTAGTCACCATATCCATCCCACCTCCATAGATATTACTGGGGCTACATAGAGATTTAGGTTAATATACTATTATATCTACATACAAACGATAGCCATTTATCTATCATGCAGTGGATAAGTAGTCACCATATCCATCCCACCTCCATAGATATTACTGGGACTACATGAGATTCTGGCTTTTTATTATGAACATTGGTTTGGCTACTACATTATAAATGTATGTCATATTGGTAATGGCGTCAAGAGGTGCTTCTATGAGGGAAAGGGTTAAAAGAAATCATTATATGGGTCTAACATCAAAGAAAACAATGTTTTACTCAAAATGGTAATTACATGGAGCAATCAATTTTTATTGTGAAATGTCTGATCTCATCAACAGTGACAAGAAGTTTGATACAATGATTAATTGTTGGTGTCTTATGTTGTTAATGATGATGATGATGATGGTGATGGTGATGGTGATGATGATGATGATGATGATGATTGATGATGATGATGATGATGATTGGTGGCCATCTCATATCCAGATGATCCACACCTGCATTAAGTGGTCACCTGTCTTAAGCAGCCAAAAGTCACTTACTTCCCTTGAGTGGTTGCTTAAGACAGGTTTGACTGTTTAATTTAATTGATTAACAATCTATCAAATATAAGTAACGCGAAACCTCCGACAAACAAATACAATATGGCTATATGTTATATAGAACTATATGGATTGAACCAGGAGTATAGATAGATAAAACAGTAACGCGAAACCTCCGACAAACAAATACAATATGGCTATATGATATATAGAACTATATGAATTGAACAAGGACTATAGCTAGATAAAACAGTAACGCGAAACCTCCGACAAACAAATACAATATGGCTATATGATATATAGAACTATATGAATTGAACCAGGACTATAGGTAGATAAAACAGTAACCTCCGACAAACAAATACAATATGGCTATATGTTATATAGAACTATATGAATTGAACAAGGACTATAGCTAGATAAAACAGTAACGTGTAACCTCCGACAAGCAAATACAATATGGCTATATGTTATATAGAACTTTATGGATTGAACCAGGACTATAGATAGATAGATAAAACAGTAACGTGTAACCTCCGACAAACAAATACAATATGGCTATATGTTATATAGAACTATATGGATTGAACCAGGACTATAGCTAGATAAAACAGTAACTTGAAACCTCCAACAAACAAATACAATATGGCTATATGATATATAGAACTATATGGATTGAACCAGGACTATAGATAGATAAAACAGTAACGTGTAACCTCCGACAAACAAATACAATATGGCTATATGTTATATAGAACTATATGGATTGAACCAGGACTATAGATAGATAAAACAGTAACCTCCGACAAACAAATACAATATGGCTATGTGTTATATAGAACTATATGGATTGAACCAGGACTATAGATAGATAAAACAGTAACGTGTAACCTCCGACAAACAAATACAATATGGCTATATATGCTATGTAACTATTTATGCTATACTAGAACTAAACTAAAATAATAAGATGGATGTCGGTGGCATACAAAGCAGCAAGTAACTCTGATGAATTGTCGTTATTATAGTATGTAGATATTTCGTGGCACAAATGAGGAAATACCTGCCATTTATTCATATAAACATCAATGTATCTATCAATTTCCTGTTGTATATAATTATATACTCTTTATTTCCCTCGACATACAAGGATTACAAGTAAATAAACATAAATTTACATATGACATTTTAAACAATGCCTGGCTATACCGTATTTAGCTATGTATAGTGCGCACATTTCTTACTGAAATCCTCAACCATTTTATCTACTGCGCATTATACACCAGTACAGGACATTCTTTTCCGGACCAAAATTGACCAATATTTCGTGAAATTCGACCCGAACGGCCCACAGTCATTCTATAATTTGTTACATTCGACAAACGTTATAAACTAGCTATTAAAACCAGTTGCCGATAGTCTATATAAATAAATGAAATGAATAAGACCACAAAATTAGCATATATTGCGTTTATTTTGGCAAACTTTGAAGAATTTAATTGAAATTAGTAAATGCATAAAAAAATGGCGATTTGATAACATCACGTGGTTTTATCGTATGTAATATTTCCCGTACGTTTCGCGTACTTCGCCGTACAATGTACAATGCATTGCATAAAAAAAAAAGTTAATTAGGTAGGCTACACGTGTTGAGAAGTTTGAGCATCTGCTGACATGTTTGAGAACGTGTTGAGATGTTTGAGAACGTGTCGAGAAATTTGAGCAGGTGTGCCTGAGTGCGTTACCGTTACTGATGAGGTATCTCGAGTGATTAATATAAGTTGTAAAAATCACGGAGCACAATTTTTAGCGATTCTTGAGAAATGTTAAATTTTGACTTGGAAAATTGCATTTTTCACGTGCACAGTATACATCGGAACTCAGTTTTTTCCGCCGATTTTCGTGCTAATCGTGGGTGCGCATTATACATGATAGCGCACTATACATAGCTAAATACGGTAATATAAATTGTTTGTTTGAACAATGTAAATTACAATGTTACGCTTGCAGTAGATAATTCCAGTATAGTTTAGTTTATACAAATTTATTTTTGCTCGATTGCGAAACAAGTTCTTACAACTTATATTAATCACTCTCGAGACATCATTCCTGATGGAATCCATCGCCATGAAGGAGAGAGAAGAGGCACTGTGGAATTTAAATGCCTTGACTAAGGGCACAATCGTAACGGCCACAGCGGGGCTCGAACTCTGGACCTTTCGCACCTGAAGCGAACTCGCATCCACTGCGCTATCATGACTTCCAGTATAAGAACAAGCTACTTGTTAATAGACCATGAAAAATGATCGTGTTACAATTCAAACTATCTACGACTCTAGTGTATTGTCCATATAGGTTCCACACACATATATGTCACTTTCATAATTCACTTAGAACTTATATAACTACTAAGACATTTACTGAGAATGATCCGTATAACATTGATATGATGTAATAAAATTGTTTATTATTTCCTAATAATTAAAATTAATGTAACATTTAAACTATATATCGATATATCAGACTTGATATTTATTTAAGTATGGTCGACGACAGCTGTCTAAACATCCAATCAGTCTGAGTGCCCCCAATCAGTATAATGGTATATTGTATAATACACATGTATGTTTGACGTTGATTTATCGTCGCTAACGGTTGCCCATAATATTATGAGCTGAGCGACATCGCCTGAAGAGATGTCATTTTAGATTGTTGGAGGATAGTGCAATGATACAGACAGAGACCCATTTCAGAGTCTCCTCTGGTTCTTTTACGTGCACAGTGTAAAGCACCGACACGAGACCTCGGTTTAATGTCCCGTCTGAAAGACTGTTAATTTTATTACGGTCAGATGGGGGATCAAACCTGCGATCCGTGGATTACCAGTCCAGCGTGTTAATGGTAAATCACTGGACTACAGATCCATCTGTTATAACACACAAGGTGATTAATCACTTTAAATATGGTGCATCACATAGCCGGGAGCATTTAGATTGTATAATACACAAGGTGATTAAACACTTTATTAATATGGTGCATCACATAGCCAGGAGCATTTAGATTGTATAATACACAAGGTGATTAAACACTTTAAATATGGTGCATCACATAGCCAGGAGCATTTAGATTGTATAATACACAAGGTGATTAAACACTTTAAATAAGGTACATCACATAGCCGGGAATTGTGGAAGTCATGATAGCGCAGTGTGAACGGTCCGGAGTTGGAGCCCCGCTGGAGCCGTTATGATTGTGCCCTTAGGCAAGGCATTTAAATTACATGTTGCCTTTTCTCTCTCCCTCGTGGCGATGGATTCCATCAGGATTGAGGTATCGAGAGTGATTAATATAAGTTGTAAGAACTTGTTTCGCAATCGAGCTAAAATAAATTTGTATAAACTAATAAAAGAATGATGGTATAATTTATACAAACATTGTCAATAAAAGTGAAATATATAAATCTATGTTTGCTCAACAAGCATGAATATTGTTAATCTTTGCCGATTTATCATTAAAAGTAACTAGCTAGCATTTTTATCTGTATATCCACATTGTAATTATATTTGTTAAACCCTTTACATACCATTAATATGGAAAAAATATTTAATAAATGGTTAACCATTATTTTCTAAGTTGAAAACGGCAGTTTTCCCGTTATTACAATATAGTTTTCATGGTAGCTTGTTGGAGGATGTTAATTAGAGAGATGTGTTGCTGGGGGGTGCGAAATAACAATAGCTAATTGGATTATTGATCAGTTTGATTGACAGGCAGCGACTGGTGTTTGTGTGTTTTACAGGGTTCATTCTAGGTCAGAATTTTTGGGAGAAGTGAGAAAGCGCGTGATCGCTTCCTTAAATGGTGTTCTTTAATATACTTCTGCAAAATAAGGTTAAAATGCACAGTACAACCATTACATACAACATTTGAATAGAAGGAGTGCTTTATAATGGGCCAGTGTATCTTACTAGACAACATTTTTTTTTTAGGGAGAAGTGGGGCCCCCAGAGGGACAATTCCGCCCACATTGCCCTCTAGAATGATCCCTGGTTTTACGTTTAATTATCATCACCACCGGTTGCCCATATGAGCGACGCCTCCTGAAGAGATTAGTCATTTTAGATTTTGGAGGATAGTGCAATGATACAGACAGAGACCCATTCCAGAGTCTCCTCTGGTTCTTTTACGTGCACGGTGTAAAGCACCGACACGAGACCTCGGTTTAACGTGCAGCGACTGGTTACTTATTTGAACTATTTATATCCTTTATTTTACCCAGCATACAAAGAGTTAAGGATCAATAAGGCTTTTTCCTGCCAAAGGGAGGTAATAAGAACCCCAGCCATCTCTCTCTTATTATGCAATACTATCATTATAAACAGTCTGTCCTCGAAGTTCTGCATTAGATTGATAGAAAATAATTAGTAAGTATTGACGAATTGTTGTATGAGGCAAATCAGATGGCCAGTTGGGAAATTAACGGGAAAATTTAATTAAAAAAACTTTAAAAAAGGATTTTTGAGACGTTCATTGATTTCTATTGTGCAGAATAGTTACAAAGAATAGTGGTTATTACGTAATATTATTCCCGCGGGCTCTCATGCAAGAATAATTATTGTTTTAGATTTCTTGCTCCCTGTTAAACATTTTAGATTACCGTATTTTGTTTTTACCAATTCCCTCTGGCTGGTTTAGTCTATACTACTTGCCACGTTGAGCTGTCCTCAATTTGAGAAATGGAGCTTTGACATTAAGCCAATTTTCATGCTGATTACATAAGGCTGCACGAAATCAGAACCTCATAAGAGTCTCTCAAGACTTAATGTCATTGGATTCTAAAAATAGTATGCGGATGGCTAAAAATTAGTTTATACAAATTTAAGTTAGCTTGATTGCGAAACAAGTTCTTTCAACTTATATTAATCACTCTCGAGACCTCATTCCTGATGGAATCCATCGCCATGAAGGAGAGAGAAGAGGCAATGTGGAATTTAAATGTTTTGCCTAAGGGCACAATCATAACGGCTCCAGCGGGGATCGAACTCCAGACCTTTCGCCCCTGAAGCGAACGCTCATCCACTGTGCTATTACGACTTGTTTTGTCATATTAAGGTCTGCGACATACGCTCAGGGCAGTACACGGGTGAGTCCAAACACGAGCGCATCGTTTGACTTGGGGGTTCTCCCCCATATCCCCCAAAACAATTTCAAAACATCTATGCCTGGGCGACTTTGATGTTGATATATTTCTTGTGTATATATATTTGTACTTAATTAACCCATTCAACACCAAGTAACTGACATGGACTGGTGCATGATATTTTCAGACCAATAAATTAATAAGAAAATTACATTTGGACCAGTTCATTTATCAAATATATATTTGTACTTAATTAACCCATTCAACACCAAGTAACTGACATGGACTGGTGCATGATATTTTCAGACCAATAAATTAATAAGAAAATTACATTTGGACCAGTTCATTTATCAAATATATATTTGTACTTAATTAACCCATTCAACACCAAGTAACTGACATGGACTGGTGCATGATATTTTCAGACCAATAAATTAATAAGAAAATTTGGACCAGTTCATTTATCAAAATGGGTAATTTTTTGTCTAAGAATAGTAATATTACTGGCAAAAAGTACAGATCCTGATGAGACGGCTCATCATGAGCCGGCTCATCTGGATCTACACTTTTTGTAAGCCTATTGAGAGGCAGGTTGTGTTGAAAGGGTTAATAGATAGAAAACTAGATGACAATCATATACATGTATTGGATTTGAATTTGAAGCAATAATATGATATTTGAGCATCATATCGGGGATCTATGAAAGATATATTTTAATAAATTGATCGACAAAAGGCGGACTTTGCCCAAATTGATAGGGGTGCATATATGCACCATCGCACCCCCACCGCGTAAAGGCCTGACACTATTTGCTAGATTCTCAGCGACAAATTCTCGATCAATGCGGTATGGAAAATAATTTAAATTGATTCTCGGCCGTTGTTTCAGGCTACAATTAGTTTATACAAATTTATTTTTGCTCCATTGCGAAACAAGTTCTTTCAACTTATATTAATTAAGATAGAGGTTTCTGAGTATTATGAAGTTAACTTGTTACCGACCATAATTGGAATCTCTACAATATTATATTATAGGCATGCGTACATTATTAGCAAAGACAGGAGGAAACATGTTAATATAATGAAAATAATGAAATAGCAGCTATGAGTGAATATTTCCAAAATTAAAAACAAGTTTAGAAAAAATTGGCAAAATGTTTTAATTCTTGTTTATAGTTGATACAAATTTAATTTAGGTGCGATTGCGAAACAAGTTCTTTCAACTTATATTAATCACTCTCGAGACCTCATTCCTGATGGAATCCATCGCCACGAGGGAGAGAAGAGGCAACGTGGAATTTAAATGCCTTGCTTACCTAAGGGCACAGTCGTAACGGCTCCAGCGGGACTCGAACTCCGGACCTTTCGCATCTGAAGCGAACGCGCATCCACTGCGCTATTACGACTTCCACAATTCTTGTTCATATACAGGGCTCATTCCACAGGGCGACATGGGCGCAATAGTTGCCCTAGGAATGCTGTCTTAGCCACTTGGGGGTTGGGGGTTCCACTTCTCCCTAAAAAAATAACTTAAATTTTGTTTATATATATTTATTTTTTTACAATTTTCATACCAAATTTTGCTTTAATCTCTGCCAGTTACTTCACAGATAAATGTCTATATTTCATTGGAAACCATAAAATAAACCAGTGGAATAACACATTTTATTTCACAGAAAAATTTCTATATTTCATTGGAAACCATAAAATAAACCAGTGGATTAACACATTTTATTTCACAGATAAATTTCTATATTTCATTGGAAAACATAAAATAAGTAATTTTATTAATTTTTGTATCTATTTTTTGTACTCTTGGCTTCGGTTTAGAGACTAGCAATATAATTATAATGGCCCGAAGGTGTGTGCAATGCAATAAAGGAGCTTGAACATGAGTATAATGGTATGAGCAATCATGCAACCAGAGATCAGTAATTGTCCAGGGAGATTTGTGTAGATCATGGTGAGTGCTACTGTAGGATATTAAGTTTGACTGTGGGATGAATCAATGTCTATTCCTCTAAGAATCCTAATTGGACATGTATTGATAAATAAATGATGTAGGCTTGTTCCTCTGGTGAAATCCCAGAACAATATTTGAGACATGAAAATCTTGGCATTGACATTGAAGAACTTGAGGAAAGACATATTCACTGCTGCGAATATTGAACAAATTTGAAAAATATATAATGAGAGATATCGGTCAGTTACTGCCCCTGAATACTCTCTAAAAGTATATAGGTCCTATTAAGTGTTTTCCTCTGTTTTTATCGTTGTTTCCTTTGCACAACATGCTAACAATTTTATTCCACTATCACTTGTTATCAGTATTAAATTACTATATCTCGACAGATCTCCTACAGTATATGCAATGGGTACTTATTTGTAAAAGAATGTTATCAGTTAATTAACATGATTTGGATAAAATCACATTTATCATACTGCAATGGCTGGTTAGGGAACAACAGTAAAAATAAAAGGACCTATTCACATTTTGGAATAAATCAGACTTTATCTGCCAAGGGAGGTAAGAGATAATTAGAGTTGTCTCTCATTGTTCAGGTTTTTATTTATGTGGCTTAGGCTTGAGGTCATGGCGGCTGAGGGATGTTGCTTTGTCCGGCACGTGCCTTGAATTGTATGCAAGAGATGGTGGTGTTCTGTAGATGTAGATGTTTATGGTTTCATGGTGAGTCTTGTCATGTGTGGAAGGGTGTTCTGTAGATGTAGATGTTTATTGTTTCATGGCGAGTCTTGTCATGTGTGGAAGGGTGTTCTGTAGATGTAGATGTTTATTGTTTCATGGCGAGTCTTGTCATGTGTGGAAGGGTGTTCTGTAGATGTAGATGTTTATTGTTTCATGGCGAGTCTTGTCATGTGAGGTAGGGTGTTCTGTAGATGTTTATTGTTTCATGGCGAGTCTTGTCATGTGTGGAAGGGTGTTCTGTAGATGTTTATTGTTTCATGGCGAGTCTTGTCATGTGAGAAAGGGTGTTCTGTAGATGTTTATGGTTTCATGGCGATTATTGTCACGTTAACGTATGCGTCATGTGTCACAGGGCCTGCTCTGGCTCTTATTTTTTTGTAGCCAATTATTTTTAGCCAAATCTCTGCTTCCTGCTTCCTTTAGCCAATTCTGGCGCGCGCCATTTTTCCCAAATAGAGTTTTTATAGTATATTTATTACAATATATTTTAATGTGTTATGCAATTGTACCACTTAAACTACAACTGAGGTAAGAGTTACATTTGCAGTGATACATTACTTAACAAGTTGTGTCAACTTTCATTTTCAGAATCATTTTAAAATGCATTCCTAGGGTTAGACAGTTAGACAGACTAGTGCTGCATGTCGATCGATGTAATTTTGTTTATAGTCGCCACCGCATAAATGCATTTGGGCGACTGTATTTTCTAAGATGGTTATGTCCTAAGGTGATTCTTCTTGTCTAAGGTGATTCTTCTTATCCTAAGGTGATTCTTCTGTGGTGGTTATTCGATGATGATTATACGTGTTCTGTGATGATTATTCCTATGCTTCTATGATGATTATTCCTGTTCTTCTACGTTGATTAGTTCGGTATTCTCTGAAGGTTCTGTATTCTGTGTGGCTTATGAAGACGTCATCAGGTGGTTACTTCTTTCTGTGCCGGCCAGGTTGACAAGGCCTGGTCTGTACGTGGTCCTTTGTAGGGCCACACTCCTCACTGTTGGTCACCCCGCAGCAGCATTAATACGGATCTGACAGTTAAACATCTGGTCGTCGATTGTCACTCAGGGGAGCGTGGATGCCACGACTGTTGCCGCTCCCTCAGGTCGGCCGTCTCGTCTATCCGCCGGAGAAGTAAAGAATGAAGAGAAAGTGTCGAAACGAGCCGGCGAAGATATAGTGTACCTATGAATACCACTATCTAGAAGAGCTGGTGGATCTGTCCTGATGTGCTGAAGCCGTGGATCCACATGCTGGCGAGCCGAGCCTCCCCCTTCACAAGATCGACGACCAGAAGATCCCAGAATCCTACGCTGCTGCGGGATGTGCCCCGGTCACGACGTGCACGTCGTGAGGAGATCGACCGGGTGTGCTGCATGTCAACTGTGCAAATTTTATTACATCACATAAGACCTTTGATCTTTTGAGTTATTGATGTAAACAAGATTTCTTTGATTGACAGGTTACTGCTGTAAAGCTTTGATGAGTTGGGGCATGCCAACAATGACTTGTAATCAAGATCAATTAACACCTGCCACTTATATTGCCAATACCATTGCTCTATGCCCAAATAAAATAAACCTCCTGTTTTGATGGGATTACTCCAATTAGCTGTCTGGTTTAAAATTGGAATATTAAATATAATAAATGCCATGGCATAGGGTAAATATCTATTATTTCTTTGATCACGATCTTGGCTTCGGATATCTTCCGGTTTAAATACATGTACCATCGGTAGTTACCTTGGCCCGAGTAATTTTCCGTAAATAGCTTTAGGATATTTTCATTGGATGGAACACGATGGTTTCATGGCGATTCTTGTCATGTTAACATACGCGTCATGTGAGGAAGGGTGTTCTGTAGATGTTTATGGTTTCATGGCGATTCTTGTCACGGAAGCGATCAAGCTAGCTTGTAGAAGGTTGGTGGTTCCACGTGGGTACCCGCTTGAATCTGACATACTGCTCGAAGAAACGCCCGAGAGACACAATATGACCTAGGGCTGTCTGTGTGACTAAAAGATATAACTTAAATACAAAGAAACAACCTGAGAATAGTAGGATGCATTATGGGTATATCGCGGTACTAGCTATAAAAAATCAAACTACAGATATACTATTATTTACCTGAATTTAAAACTCATTTTGCATCATCTTATGACTTCTCCACTTCAACATTACACATAAACAAAGAAGAAATACTATTGGGAATCACTTGTGTTTATCATGTTTTTGATGCCATCGTGTCAGCAGTTACGTAGTCAGTAGTTCCGAGTATACCGCGGCAAATGGCCGAGGCCCTGATTTGGGTGTTTATACAAAGGTAGTCATAATAAAATGATGTGAGTATTTGATAGAGACCTTAATCTGTATAATATGTAAGTCTAGCAGTAAATTTGTCATTTTAACATAACACATGAATATCTTTTTAATCTCCCACCAGAAAACAACAAACAGCCTTAGGCCCACGATGGGCGTACTTTTTATGAATAATAAAATGCGGGAATCTGGCTATATCACCACATGTCAATAGATGTACATCATGGGAGAAAGTTCCATATATATGAACATCAACTTGTTTTTAATAAAAAATACTAAATTTGGGGAGGGGGACTGTTTTGAAAAATAATCATTCAATAGAAAAAGCGCGTCTCAGACCTTAAAATTATGCCCATATTTGGTAATACGGCAATTACGTAGTAACCTAAACACGTGGTCAAAACAGCTTCATTCATAAATACCAGGTAGCAGACCGCCATTTTACAAAGTTGGAATGAACATAAATATATATTATGGATATTTGGAGCATTTTATCAGATAAAGGGGTGGGGTAATTTTGCATAGATCTTGATATTCAGGTAAGCATCTTGCATCAGTAATTTTCGAACCACTTACGTTGACAGTTTATGATTTCTTGTTTATCAACACATGTTTCCCTTTCTGGGTCAACACTGATCCAATGGAAAGAATGATAGGTGGCGTTATTTTACCTCGTTCTGAAAAAGTGTGGATGCCTCGGTATGTTACGACCAGCGGTATGTTAAGAAACGACTATACTCAAAGAGATGCAAACGCCTCTCCGGGCACACCGCCATGACCACATATCTTGACCGATTTCTCCTCCACAACTAATTGAGTTATCTTTCTGACACAGACAGACACACATACAGCCAAAAACAATAACCCCATTCCTACGTGGGGGGGTAATTAAATGAGCACTTTACTTTAGTTTTAATCTCTTGAGAGGAGCACCTCTGGCCTCTGGACCAACTTGAGAACCTCTGGAATATGCTGATCTGGATATATGTTGTTTGCACATTCCGTCCCATTCATTTGGCAGGTTAAGGGTTAAAATTAGGGATGGCAACGAATAACGATTAAACTATTCGAATATTCGGACGGGAAGGTATTCGAATATTTGAATATTCGATAGAATTCTATCAAAAACTCAAAATTACTCAAACTCTTATAAAAATTGCCAAACTAACCTAATTTCTGTTTTACGCGTAAACGTCATATTCTTCAAATGATTATTCAGATTGATATTGTACTCGAATATGTTAAATCCAATTTGCATATATTACACCTACATGTAGCAGTTTTCTTAATCTCAGAGCGATTCAAGCATTTCGAAACCTGTGACTGAGCGGGTGGCATTTTTGAGGACGATATAATATTTGTTTCCGAATATTCGAATACTGGAATAGTATTCGGATATTCGGACGTTCGAGCGAATATTTGTTGCCATCCATAGTTAAAATAAATGAAAGTTATTCAGACTGGGCATCTAACTAACTAACTAACTAACTAACTAACTAACTAACTAACTAACTAACTAACTAACTAACTAAGTATAATGAAATTACTTTGTCATACTTATGTAAAAACGTCCCAATGCAATCCAGTGATTTATTTGCGAAAACAAAGCTGACAGTGATAATAGCGAGAATAATGGCGGGAAGCTGTGGCAGACGATTTGCATAATTTACGTACTTTTAGATTGAAATATCGGTAGACAAATTACCCCTTCAATAACTTTATAGACAGACTGTATTTGAATTTGAATTTCGTCCTAAACAAAGACAATACAGTGAAACGCCTAGTATAAAGCAAATTGCCCTTGACAAGTTCGATTTGGAGTGTTTTTCATTTTTAGGATCCTCGGAGTATGTGAGATGGTACGGTTGTCGCCAGATAGGACAGGTGGGTTTTCTCCGGGTACTCCGGTTTCCTCCCACACGAATGACCTCATTTACACTTTCATCCGTGCCAACGAGAGTGATTAATATAAGTTGTAAAATAAATAAAGTTTACGCTTTTTACCTTTAATTGATTAGTGAAAGGGTCAAATTTCAGACGAGACACTCGTTCGAATCAGGATTTTCACTGCCAGACGTTTTGTTTTCAGTGTAATTTGTAATAGACATGTGCACAATGGTTCAGAAAACGTGTCTGGTATTTGGAAAAAGAGGGGTTTCAGGTTTTACACATCTTTAGTCTCGCCTACATTATTGCAAGTGAGAATATGCAGTCACCTTTCATGCGGAGGCGACGGCGCAGGTGGAGACTGTGCCTGTCAACAAATTACATATTTGCATATAGCTAAATAACCGTCGATGCTTTGATAAGTTGCATACTCTTTCTAGAGGTTGTTTCCTGCCAATTCCCACCAACCCGAAGAGTTACCTTTAACGTGAAGTTTTGCCAAAAATAGATTTCAGAAATTATTTATGTGTAAAAACCCCTAAAACATTATCATTTATCAAAAACCATCAACCAACAGTATTGCTTTAAAACTTCGCATACACATCCGAGGATTAATTATCTACACCCACAATAAGTCCTCACCTCCAATAGTGACCTTGATCTTGAAATATGGCCAAAAATAGTCTGATTTCAGCGTTATAAAAACCTCATGCATTATCATTAACCATTAACGTTATTGCTTTAAAACTTATATTTATGCGTACAAAAACCCTCAATTATTATCATTTCTCAAATACCACGTTATTGGACTAATGCTTTACACTCGCATCTTGAAATTTGGCCAAAATGATTCCAATTATCAGAAATTATTATTTCTCGAGAATTGTCAAAGATATTGCTTTGACATTTTGCATAGACATTCGAGTACCAATTCTCAACACCATCACAAGTCCCCACCATACCACTGACCTTCAACTTGAAATTTGGCAATTTGTTGGAAAGCAAATTTTTTATTTGGTGAACCAGTATTTATAAATGAAATACGGTTGTATGATTTGTGTGAAGGGGTAGCTAAATGAAATACGGTTGTATGATTTGTGTGAAGGGGGAACTAAATGAAATACGGTTGCATGATTTGTGTAAAGGGGTAACTAAATGAAATATGGTTGTATGATTTGTGTGAAGGGGTAACTAAATGAAATACGGTTGTTTGATTTGTGTGAAGGGGGAACTAAATGAAATATGGTTGTATGATTTGTGTGAAGGGGGAATTAAATGAAATATGGTTGTATGATTTGTCTGAAGGGGGAACTAAATGAAATATGGTTGTATGATTTGTGTGAAGGGGTAGCTAAATGAAATACGGTTGTATGATTTGTGTGAAGGGGTAGCTAAATGAAATATGGTTGTATGATTTGTGTGAAGGGGTAGCTAAATGAAATATGGTTGTATGATTTGTGTGAAGGGGTAACTAAATGAAATACGGTTGTATGATTTGTGTGAAGGGGTAGCTAAATGAAATATGGTTGTATGATTTGTGTGAAGGGGTAGTTAAATGAAATATGGTTGTATGATTTGTGTGAAGGGGTAGCTAAATGAAATATGGTTGTATGATTTGTGTGAAGGGGTAGCTAAATGAAATATGGTTGTATGATTTGTGTGAATGGGTAGCTAAATGAAATATGGTTTTATGATTTGTGAGAAGGGGTAACTAAATGAAATATGGTTGTATGATTTGTGTGAAGGGGTAATTAAATGAAATATGGCTGTATGATTTGTGTGAAGGGGTAACTAAATGAAATACGGTTGTATGATTTGTGTGAAGGGGGAACTAAATGAAATATGGTTGTATGATTTGTGTGAAGGGGGAACTAAATGAAATACGGTTGTATGATTTGTGTGAAGGGGGAACTAAATGAAATATGGTTGTATGATTTGTGTGAAGGGGAACTAAATGAAATATGTTGTATGATTTGTGTGAAGGGGTAGCTAAATGAAATATGGTTGTATGATTTGTGTGAAGGGGTAGCTAAATGAAATATGGTTGTATGATTTGTGTGAAGGGGTAACTAAATGAAATATGGTTGTATGATTTGTGTGAAGGGGTAGCTAAATGAAATATGGTTGTATGATTTGTGTGAAGGGGGAACTAAATGAAATATGGTTGTATGATTTGTGTGAAGGGGGAACTAAATGAAATATGGTTGTATGATTTGTGTGAAGGGGTAACTAAATGAAATATGGTTGTATGATTTGTGTGAAGGGGGAACTAAATGAAATACAGTTGTATGATTTGTGTGAAGGGGTAGCTAAATGAAATATGGTTGTATGATTTGTGTGAAGGGGGAACTAAATGAAATACGGTTGTATGATTTGTGTGAAGGGGTAGCTAAATGAAATATGGTTGTATGATTTGTGTGAAGGGGTAGCTAAATGAAATATGGTTGCATGATTTGTGTGAAGGGGGAACTAAATGAAATATGGTTGTATGATTTGTGTGAAGGGGTAGCTAAATGAAATATGGTTGTATGATTTGTGTGATGGGGTAGCTAAATGAAATATGGTTGTATGATTTGTGTGATGGGGTAGCTAAATGAAATATGGTTGTATGATTTGTGTGAAGGGGTAACTAAATGAAATATGGTTGTATGATTTGTGTGAAGGGGTAGCTAAATGAAATATGGTTGTATGATTTGTGTGAAGGGGGAACTAAATGAAATATGGTTGTATGATTTGTGTGAAGGGGTAACTAAATGAAATATGGTTGTATGATTTGTGTGAAGGGGGAACTAAATGAAATATGGTTGTATGATTTGTGTGAAGGGGTAGCTAAATGAAATATGGTTGTATGATTTGTGTGATGGGGTAGCTAAATGAAATATGGTTGTATGATTGTGTGAGGGGTAGCTAAATGAAATATGGTTGTATGATTTGTGTGAAGGGGTAACTAAATGAAATATGGTTGTATGATTTGTGTGAAGGGGGAACTAAATGAAATACGGTTGTATGATTTGTGTGAAGGGGTAGCTAAATGAAATACGGTTGTATGATTTGTGTGAAGGGGGAACTAAATGAAATATGGTTGTATGATTTGTGTGAAGGGGGAACTAAATGAAATATGGTTGTATGATTTGTGTGAAGGGGTAGCTAAATGAAATATGGTTGTATGATTTGTGTGAAGGGGTAACTAAATGAAATATGGTTGTATGATTTGTGTGAAGGGGTAGCTAAATGAAATATGGTTGTATGATTTGTGTGAAGGGGTAGCTAAATGAAATATGGTTGTATGATTTGTGTGAAGGGGAACTAAATGAAATATGGTTGTATGATTTGTGTGAAGGGGTAGCTAAATGAAATATGGTTGTATGATTTGTGTGAAGGGGAACTAAATGAAATATGGTTGTATGATTTGTGTGAAGGGGTAGCTAAATGAAATATGGTTGTATGATTTGTGTGAAGGGGTAACTAAATGAAATATGGTTGTATGATTTGTGTGAAGGGGTAACTAAATGAAATATGGTTGTATGATTTGTGTGAAGGGGTAACTAAATGAAATATGGTTGTATGATTTGTGTGAAGGGGGAACTAAATGAAATATGGTTGTATGATTTGTGTGAAGGGGGAACTAAATGAAATACGGTTGTATGATTTGTGTGAAGGGGGAACTAAATGAAATATGGTTGTATGATTTGTGTGAAGGGGGAACTAAATGAAATACAGTTGTATGATTTGTGTGAAGGGGTAGCTAAATGAAATATGGTTGTATGATTTGTGTGAAGGGGTAACTAAATGAAATATGGTTGTATGATTTGTGTGAAGGGGTAGCTAAATGAAATATGGTTGTATGATTTGTGTGAAGGGGTAACTAAATGAAATATGGTTGTATGATTTGTGTGAAGGGGTAACTAAATGAAATATGGTTGTATGATTTGTGTGAAGGGGTAGCTAAATGAAATATGGTTGTATGATTTGTGTGATGGGGTAGCTAAATGAAATATGGTTGTATGATTTGTGTGATAGGGTAGCTAAATGAAATATGGTTGTATGATTTGTGTGAAGGGGGAACTAAATGAAATACGGTTGTATGATTTGTGTGAAGGGGGAACTAAATGAAATATGGTTGTATGATTTGTGTGAAGGGGGAACTAAATGAAATACAGTTGTATGATTTGTGTGAAGGGGTAGCTAAATGAAATATGGTTGTATGATTTGTGTGAAGGGGTAACTAAATGAAATATGGTTGTATGATTTGTGTGAAGGGGTAGCTAAATGAAATATGGTTGTATGATTTGTGTGAAGGGGGAACTAGATGAAATATGGTTGTATGATTTGTGTGAAGGGGTAACTAAATGAAATACGGTTGCATGATTTGTGTGAAGGGGGAACTAAATGAAATATGGTTGTATGATTTGTGTGAAGGGGTAGCTAAATGAAATATGGTTGTATGATTTGTGTGATGGGGTAGCTAAATGAAATATGGTTGTATGAATTGTGTGATGGGGTAGCTAAATGAAATATGGTTGTATGATTTGTGTGAAGGAGGAACTAAATGAAATATGGTTGTATGATTTGTGTGAAGGGGGAACTAAATGAAATACAGTTGTATGATTTGTGTGAAGGGGTAGCTAAATGAAATACGGTTGTATGATTTGTGTGAAGGGGGAACTAAATGAAATATGGTTGTATGATTTGTGTGAAGGGGGAACTAAATGAAATATGGTTGTATGATTTGTGTGAAGGGGTAGCTAAATGAAATATGGTTGTATGATTTGTGTGATGGGGTAGCTAAATGAAATATGGTTGTATGATTTGTGTGATGGGGTAGCTAAATGAAATATGGTTGTATGATTTGTGTGAAGGGGTAACTAAATGAAATATGGTTGTATGATTTGTGTGAAGGGGTAGCTAAATGAAATATGGTTGTATGATTTGTGTGAAGGGGGAACTAGATGAAATACGGTTGTATGATTTGTGTGAAGGGGTAACTAAATGAAATACGGTTGCATGATTTGTGTGAAGGGGGAACTAAATGAAATATGGTTGTATGATTTGTGTGAAGGGGTAGCTAAATGAAATATGGTTGTATGATTTGTGTGATGGGGTAGCTAAATGAAATATGGTTGTATGAATTGTGTGATGGGGTAGCTAAATGAAATATGGTTGTATGATTTGTGTGAAGGAGGAACTAAATGAAATATGGTTGTATGATTTGTGTGAAGGGGGAACTAAATGAAATACAGTTGTATGATTTGTGTGAAGGGGTAGCTAAATGAAATACGGTTGTATGATTTGTGTGAAGGGGGAACTAAATGAAATACGGTTGTATGATTTGTGTGAAGGGGGAACTAAATGAAATACGGTTGTATGATTTGTGTGAAGGGGGAACTAAATGAAATATGGTTGTATGATTTGTGTGAAGGGGGAACTAAATGAAATACAGTTGTATGATTTGTGTGAAGGGGTAGCTAAATGAAATATGGTTGTATGATTTGTGTGAAGGGGGAACTAAATGAAATACGGTTGTATGATTTGTGTGATGGGGTAGCTAAATGAAATATGGTTGTATGATTTGTGTGAAGGGGTAGCTAAATGAAATATGGTTGCATGATTTGTGTGAAGGGGGAACTAAATGAAATATGGTTGTATGATTTGTGTGAAGGGGTAGCTAAATGAAATATGATTGTATGATTTGTGTGATGGGGTAGCTAAATGAAATATGGTTGTATGATTTGTGTGATAGGGTAGCTAAATGAAATATGGTTGTATGATTTGTGTGAAGGGGTAACTAAATGAAATATGGTTGTATGATTTGTGTGAAGGGGTAGCTAAATGAAATATGGTTGTATGATTTGTGTGAAGGGGTAGCTAAATGAAATACGGTTGTATGATTTGTGTGAAGGGGGAACTAAATGAAATACGGTTGCATGATTTGTGTGAAGGGGGAACTAAATGAAATATGGTTGTATGATTTGTGTGAAGGGGGAAATAAATGAAATATGGTTGTATGATTTGTGTGATGGGGTAGCTAAATGAAATATGGTTGTATGATTTGTGTGAAGGGGGAACTAGATGAAATACGGTTGTATGATTTGTGTGAAGGGGGAACTAAATGAAATATGGTTGTATGATTTGTGTGAAGGGGTAGCTAAATAAAATATGGTTGTATGATTTGTGTGAAGGGGGAACTAAATGAAATACGGTTGTATGATTTATGTGAAGGGGTAGCTAAGTGAAATACGGATATATAAATCCAGTACCGTACTATCTATTATGGAGGATACCTCAGTTAATTATAATCCATTTTCTGATCTTTGGTGGCATTTGGCATTATATATTCTGTGATCATTTACCATTATGTGTTACTGATAACTAAATCAATATAGAAAGCTGTTTATTGTAGAATGCTTGTTGTATAAGGATGAATGCCTTTCTAGGTTTGGCCGATTGATTTTAGGGAGAACACTAACCCTAACAAATATATCAGTCCGTTACGAAATCCAATTTTAGTGCTATCAGAAAGGTCTCGTCAGAATTATGGTTGGATGTGTTTATAGTGTATCACATTTCTGGGAATTTTCTGAGAATTGAATGGATTCTTAAGTGACCATTGTGTGATATGTTTTTAAATAGTGCGATGTAGTGAGTTATCATTTGTCATATGTCAAATTAGTTATTAGTTTCTATTGTAATTGTTTATCGGTTTATTAAAATAGGAAAGTGTGGTTTAGTGATTTCTGGATGTTAGAATATGTTTTCAACTTACCCGTGGAAACGTGGTTGTTAGAATATCGTTATAGCGCTGTGGTAGTGCGTTCGCTTCCGGTGCGAAGGGCCCGGAGTTTGAGCCACGCTTGAGTTAATATGATTGCGCCCATAGGCAAGGCATTTAAATTCCACATGCCTCTTCTCTCTCCCTCGTGGCGATGGATTCCATCAGGAATGAGGTCTCGAGAGTGATTAATATATAAGTTGTAAGAACTTGTTTCACAATCGAGCAAAAATAAATTTGTATAAACTAGAATTTGTTTTCAGCTTGCGTGGAAACATGGTTCTCTCTGTGAATATGATCACAACTAAACTGATAATAGACATACACTCTTCACCATGATTTCATTTTAAGGACAGCGATATATCAGAAACAATTGACATGGCGCGAAAACCCATTATATCTCTGACGTGATGCGAAAACCCATTATAATTTCTATCGAGGTTGTTTTTGTTAGATAATAAGGTGGAGGTTTTAGTAAATAGTATAGATATCAGTAATAAAATATATATTGGATTATATAATAACCGGGAACCAGCGGACAACATTGAAATTGTCGTTATTATTGAATATCTGGAAAGATGCTTTGCTCGTGTATATCACGACAATAGCTTGTGTGATTCATAATAAAATGTGATGGATTAAGTAATTATCACGCAGTAATTGTGTATTATAAATAAATATAGCCTATCTGTTATGTAATGGCTGTTATTCAAGAACCAGTCTGCCGATAATCATGATTTTCCTGGAAGAATCTGGGGGGGGGTGGGGTGAGGTGGGGGGGGGTGAGGTGGGGGGTGAGGTGGGGGGGGGGGGCGATAGTATGTTTTGTTACATTATGCTTCTCCACCACAATTTTCCGTTACTTTTGGACCAGTTAAGCAACATAGTATTTTTGCAGAGTTTTGCGGCTTGACTTAACCCTTTCAACACCACAGACCTCTAAATTGGCTTACAAAAAAGTGTAGATCCAGATGAGCCGGCTCGTGACGAGCCGTCTCATCAGGATCTGCACTTTTATCAAGTAATATAACTATTGTTAGAATTTTTTTCACCCATTTTGATAAATGAACTGATCCAAATGTAATTTTGTTATTAATTTATTGGTCTAAAAATATCATGGACCAGTCCATGTCAGTTACTGGTGTTGAATGGGTTAAACTTAAAACTAAATATGGAACCATTATATTTAATGCCCTTTAAAACACTGTCATGGCTATCCTTTAATTGTACTGGCTGTACTTTATTTTTAATATTGGATTGCTCTAAATAGGCCAGAGATTTATATCAAATTCTATACAGAAATGTACGACATTATCTATTTTATGTAGTAAGATCTTGTTATATAAGTTTGTTTTTAAGTAAGATACACGCCTCAAACGGATCCAATAAGTAAAATATCGGCACTGTGTTCCACGCTACGCGCCTCACACAGTCCAATATTTTATATATTGGATCATTTTCAGCTTACTTCCTATACTGAGACGTAACCAGTATTATTGTTGGAGGGGGGGGGGGTATCTTAATCGTCTATGGCGATTAATGGGGGCTTAGCTACATGCTTAGTATGTTGAAAATCAACTGTTTAACCATTTCAACACTACATGCCTCTAAATAGACTTACAAAAAGTGTAGATCCAGGATCTGCACTTTTTGCCAGTAATAATTATTACCGTACTATTTTTAGATAAAATTCCCCATTTTGATAAATAAACTGGTCCAAAGGTAATTTTCTTATTAATTTATTGGTCTAAAAATATCATGCACCAGTCTATGTCAGTTACTTTGGGTTGAATGGGTTAAGTCAATAAATATTAAGTACCGGTACGCGACATATATTGTGTCTATTAATTGTTTGCGTGGAGTTGTTTGATTATCAGGGAGGGATTATTTACTATGGCGTACGGATGAACCATACTGCTTTCCTTGAGATGTAAGAAGACTGAAAATTATACTGGCAAACAGAAACGTCTTGTTTCAAGTTTATTGTTGTTGTTACTGTGGTAATGTAATAAAAAGGATTTAAAAAAAGGCTCGCATAATAGCAAAATTCCAAAACTCGTTTCATTAAATATGGTATGAAATCACCACTCAATTGTAAGATCCTATTATATATATGGGTCAGTCCGCCTCCGTGGTCGAGTGGTTACGGTCGCTGACTTGTATACCACTGTAACCTATCATCACTGATGGTCACGGGTTCGAGCCCTGCTCAGGCCGTGTCTCATTTATATGAAAAAGTTGGCAGTTTCTTACGGAGGTTGGTGCACCCAAGTACTGGTTAACTGCTGGAGCCTGCCCAGGAAAGGTGTTGTTAAGTAAACTGCCCGCCGGCGATATAGCCCGAAATGGTGCTGATGCAGGCGTAAAACCCGAAATATAACATAAATATAACATACATTTGGGCCAATAATCAATATAATGATAGAAACATCATGACTAGTCAGTACACTAGTTGTTTATTTCAAAGTATTTTGCTTGGGTCAATATCTAGCACATCCTAAAGGTTATACCCCCTTATAACAACTTGAATGAATGTCTCCTTCTGTACATAAGTAAAGTGATCCATGTAAAAGAACCAGAGTCCGCTGCCTGCGTGGTCGAGTGGTTAAGGTCGTTGACTTGTATACATGTACCACTGTAACCTATCATCACTGATGGTCACGGGTTCGAGCCCCGCTCAGACCGTGTCAAGTACTGGTTAACCGCTGGAGCCTGCCCAGGAAATGTATTGTTAGGTAAATTGCCCGTCGCTTTATAAATGGGCAACCGGTAGCGACGTTAAATAATCTTAAATAATAAAAAAAGAAACGGGGATGAGTCTGGAATTGGAGCCTCTTCTGTATCTATCCTCAAAACAATAATATGACTAATATACCTCTGGAAGCGGCGCCCCAATTAATTACGAGGACATATCCTAATAAAAACAAAAATACATTGTGTTGTATCGTTTCCCATGAACATTATTGGTTCTTATAGTAAACATCCAATTGGGACACACTGTTACTTACATCCAATCGGGACACACTGTTACTTAACATCCAATCGGATACACTGTTACTTACATCCAATCGGGACACACTGTTACTTCCATCCAATCGGGACACTGTTACTTACATCCAATCGGGACACACTGTTACTTACATCCAATCGGATACACTGTTACTTACATCCAATCGGGACACACTGTTACTTACAAGTTACAGCCAATCGAATACACTGTTACTTACATCCAATTGGATACATTGTTGCTTCCAACCAATCGGACACACTGTTACTTACATCCAATCGGGACACACTGTTACTTCCAACCAATCGGACACACTGTTACTTACATCCAATTGGATACATTGTTACTTCCAACCAATCGGATACACTGTTACTTACATCCAATCGGGACACACTGTTTCTTCCAACCAATCGGACACGCTGTTACTTCCAACCAATCGGACACGCTGTTACTTCCAACCAATTGGACACTGTTACTTCCAACCAATTGAACACACTGTTACTTCCAACCAATTGGACACACTGTTACTTCCAACCAATCGGACACACTGTTTCTTCAGATTTAGCGTATATTTTAGTTATCGTTATACAGTGAAACTCTGCCTCCAGGCCATCTAACTTTCTTTTATGTGAGATGGTACGGTGGTCGCCAGATCGGACAGGTGGGTTTTCCCCGGGTACTCCGGTTTCCTCCCACACGAATGACCACATTTCTGCCTTTGTCCGCGCCAACGAGAGTGCTTAATATAAGTTGTTAGAACTTTTCACAATCAGTGTAAAATAAATAAAGTTTAAAACCCTTTTTTTTTTTTACCTTTCTTCTTTCAGTCTTAAGCATTGGGCAAATAGAGAAACTGTTTTGTGGCTGCTTTAAATTTATCAAATATGTAATAAACTGATGCCAGTTAGGAATCTAGAAGATGTCTGCTTATTACAGATTATCTACCTAATAGAGGTGACCGCTAACACAGGTTTGACGGTATGATATAAGATATCACTAGCACAGGTTTCACTGTATAATAGAGGTGACCGCTAACACAGGTTTGACGGTATGATATAAGATATCACTAGCACAGGTTTCACTGTATAATAGAGGTGACCGCTAACACAGATTTGACTGTATAATAGAGGTGACCACTAACACAGATTTGACTGTATAATAGAGGTGACCGCTAACACAGGTTTCACTGTATAATAGAGGTGACCACTAACACAGATTTGACTGTATAATAGAGGTGACCGCTAACACAGATTTGACTGTATAATAGAGGTGACTGCTAACACAGATTTGACTGTATAATAGAGGTGACCGCTAACACAAATTTGACTGTATAATAGAGGTAACCACTAACACAGGTTTGACTGTATAATAGATGTGACCGCTAACACAAATTTGACTGTATAATAGAGGTAACCACTAACACAGGTTTGACTGTATAATAGATGTGATCGCTAACACAGATTTGACTGTATCAGGGTTCCTGTCTGAATGTTTGTCTGCGCCACTTCTGTCGCCAATTGAAAAACACTGGAGCCAATTTAAAAAACATGGAGCCAACTAAGAGCCATATAGTTCACAAATAAATAGTTGAAGCCATGTATTGACAACACATGTGCCAAAAAAAAAAAAGTTGCGCCAAATATTTTCGCCAATTTATAAAAGTTAGCGCCAATATTTATTTTTTGTCACAATTGGCGACCGACAGCAGGAACCCTGCTGTATAATAGAGGTGACCGCTAATATTGCTTAGGTTTGACTGAATTCATCATAAATACCACCAGCATGCTACCGACTGTAAACAATATAGTTTGATGTGTGGATAGATAACTGTGCCAGGATTCTCTCTGTAATGTGTATTATATAATGAGGCTATATATATTTATATATAGTAAGTTCAATCAAAGAATATGCAGTTTGTTTTCAAGTCTGGAAATAAATATTTTTGATTGATTTTTCTTAACTTCTGGATTGCATGATTTATTTGGATTGATTTTTCTTAACTTCTGGATTGTGTGATTTATTTGGATTGATTCATTTTTCTTAACTTCTGGATTGTGTGATTTATTTGGATCAATTCATTTTTCTTAACTTCTGGATTGTGTGATTTATTTGGATCAATTCACTTGTTTTAACTTCTGGATTGTGTGATTTATTTGGATCAATTCACTTGTTTTAACTTCTGGATTGTGTGATTTATTTGGATCAATTCATTTGTATTAACTTCTGGATTGTGTGATTTATTTGGATCAATTCATTTTTCTTAACTTCTGGATTGTGTGATTTATTTGGATCAATTCATTTTTCTTAACTTCTGGATTGTGTGATTTATTTGGATTGATTCATTTTTCTTAACTTCTGGATTGTGTGATTTATTTGGATCAATTCATTTTTCTTAACTTCTGGATTGTGTGATTTATTTGGATTGATTCATTTTTCTTAACTTCTGGATTGTGTGATTTATTTGGATCAATTCATTTGTTTTAACTTCTGGATTGTGTGATTTATTTGGATCAATTCATTTGTTTTAACTTCTGGATTGTGTGATTTATTTGGATCAATTCACTTGTTTTAACTTCTGGATTGTGTGATTTATTTGGATCAATTAATTTTTTCTTAACTTCTGGATTGTGTGATTTATTTGGATCAATTCATTTGTTTTAACTTCTGGATTGTGTGATTTATTTGGATTGATTCATTTTTCTTAACTTCTGGATTGTGTGATTTATTTGGATTGATTCATTTTTCTTAACTTCTGGATTGTGTGATTTATTTGGATCAATTCATTTGTTTTAACTTCTGGATTGTGTGATTTATTTGGATCAATTCATTTTTCTTAACTTCTGGATTGTGTGATTTATTTGGATTGATTCATTTTTCTTAACTTCTGGATTGTGTGATTTATTTGGATCAATTCATTTGTTTTAACTTCTGGATTGTGTGATTTATTTGGATTGATTCATTTTTCTTAACTTCTGGATTGTGTGATTTATTTGGATCAATTCATTTGTTTTAACTTCTGGATTGTGTGATTTATTTGGATTGATTCATTTTTCTTAACTTCTGGATTGTGTGATTTATTTGGATTGATTCATTTTTCTTAACTTCTGGATTGTGTGATTTATTTGGATCAATTCATTTTTCTTAACTTCTGGATTGTGTGATTTATTTGGATCAATTCATTTGTTTTAACTTCTGGATTGTGTGATTTATTTGGATCAATTCACTTGTTTTAACTTCTGGATTGTGTGATTTATTTGGATCAATTCATTTGTTTTAACTTCTGGATTGTGTGATTTATTTGGATTGGTTTTTCTTAACTTCTCAATTGTGGTCCGCCTCCATGGTCAAGTGGTTAAGGTCGCTGACTTGTATATCACTGTTGGTCACGGGTTCGAGCCCCGCTCAGGCCATGTCTTATTTATATGAAAAAGTTGGCAGTTTCTTACAGAGGTTGGTGCACCCAAGTACTGGTTAACTACTGGAGCCTGCCCAGGAAAGGTGTTGTTAGGTAAACTGCCCGCCGGCGATATAGCCCAAAATGGTGCTGATGCAGGCGTAAAACCCGAAATCTCACGATCACTTCTCAATTGTGTGATTCATTTGTATTGATTTTTCTGAACTTTTGTTTTTATATTAATTTCTGTTGATTATAAGCAACACATGAAATCAGTTGACAAAACCAAAAATATATCTATTTATTAGATGAGCATTAATCATCAATCGTCACTTGGGAGGAACACATACTTTCAAATATAATGCTGAACTTATTAATAGAATATACTTAAAGCGACATTACATCGCAAAAAGCAATACATTTGTTCACGTATAAATGCATTGCTACTACAAATTCTTCTGAATACTAACATTGAATCAATAAACAGTGTTTTTGTGGATTGAAAGTATGATTTCATATAATGGTCATCCATGCTCCTGAATTGACGTTTGTTTGCCATCGTAGTCAATACTAAACATGAGATAATGTCGATTAGAGATAATTTAACTAAGAATAGTCTACAAATAGATAGGCACAAATGTGAGATATAATGGTTAATCTGTACCATATCATGTATTTATTCCGGATACACAAGTTGTATTACACATGGATGTTTACATTATTTTGTTATGTCAACAAACCGTGTACACGTTTGTTTATTAGTTGAAATACTCAGTATTTGAGGAAGATATTTGGGTCAAAATTATACCATACTAATAGGAAAATGCATTCTGTAGAAATTTGTGTTTTCACTGATGTAGTGTCGCTTTAGTTTAAATAAATTAATTTTAGCTCTTGCGAAACAAGTTATTTCAACTTATATTAATCACTCTCGAGACCTCATTCCTGATGGAATCCATCGCCACGAGGGAGAGAGAAGAGGCAACGTGGAATTTAAATGCCTTGCCTAAGGGCACAATCATAACAGCTCCAGCGGGGCTCGAACTCCGGAACTTTTGCACCTGAAGCAAACGTGCATCCACTGCGCTATCACGACTTCCACTTAGTGTCGCTCTAAATGAAATTCTTAAATATATTAATTGTCATGCAGTCATTCACCAGTTATTAGCAGACTTATTGATATAATTGCTTCATTTAATTCAGCATCCATTTGGCATTTTGAGGAATATTGTGTAAGTAATATGAATATTTAATAGGCACTACCATGAATGGAGAATTTATAAGCCAATATCATTTACTGAACTAGACAAGTGTAGGGGGAATATGACTACATCTCGCACTAAGGAAGACAGAATTATGACAACAATTGTGCTTTTCTTGTAGACATTAAAATTATTTGGATAAATCACGGATACATGGACTGAAATAATTTGATGTATTCTCGAGAATTAAAGCGCTTGATAAATTGTATTATTTCATAGAGCGTCTGTACATTGTGATCACTCCAATGCGAGAAGCAGTCCATAGCGGTGATATCATGTAATTTATCAACTGTGATAATTGTAATAATTGATATTTCTATGGAATCTTATTTTGGAGCATAGTAAATTTGGACAATTGATTTTTAACCCTTTCCCTCATAATAAAAAGTCATATCAGGTTCTCCAGCCCAATACAGTAACTATGTAATAGCTTATCAGCTACCAATAGATAAGAGACCAATAACTGTACCCTGTCCCCATAAGGTATTTCAGGAAAAACTGATAAAATGACCCCTATCATGTTTAACCCTGTTTTCCCTGATAAAAACTTACTTTAATATAATGGTAAGAATAAAAAATTTAGAAAAATAAATATAAACGATATAATTTTTAAAAGAAACTTTTTAGTATTTACTTAGATATGGAGGTGTAAATATTGGACATGCAGGTTTTGGAGAATAATTATTATATTCGACTATATTTGTTTATTTAATAGTTAATAGTGCATGGAAAAGGGCGTGGCAACCTAAGTTGATTAAATCAATTATCTAAATCAATTGGACTTTCTGATTAAAGACTCCACCCACATGGGTTTATTACCCTCTGTTTAGCTGGCAACATTAGCCATTCCATGAGGCTACAACACACATCCTTTGATATCAACAAGTTCCTAAGACACCGCCCTGTGTATTTCGAACTGGATGCTTCCTGTCAAACTGTTGTCATGCCGACATTAGTCGGTAATTAGCATTAAAACCTTTGAACCCAAATGTTATTACCCTACGGCCATGTATACTGTATAGCAAAAAACATCATGCTTGCATAACATTATGACTTACATGCACTTTGATCTATAGCGTGGTCATACAACAGAAACGTCAAACAAATTTCAAACACCTGCACACCCCCCACCCACCAGGGAACCCATTTAATGCATCATAATGTCACGTGATAAATGTTCTAATTTCAATCCAATTCTAATTTTAGACCATACGCATGAATTGGCCTGTGAATTAGCACTGTGGAAATTTACCAAATACCTAGATATTTTTATGCAAGCTAATGAATGGGTTTGCCCTGAGTAATTGCTATTTTTAGATTTATTTTCATTCTAACTGCAGACGTTTATAGATATGTTCTTGTTGTTTATGGAAGCATATTTTGACCGCTTTTCTGCCGTATTTAAGTAGCGAAAATGATGGATTTAAAACGGACACGTAAAAACACGTATATATCAGGTGACTGGTATGGTCGTATATATACGTATATATCAGGTGCCCGATAACACGTAGAAATACGTATATATCAGGTGGCCGATAACACGTAGAAATACGTATATATCAGGGTATGGGTTAATCTTTATGATATTTGAATATTCATAGTAAATTTGGACAATTGATTTTTAAGCTTTATAATATTTGAATATTCATAGTAAATTTGGACAATTGATTTTTAATCTTTATAATATTTGAATATTCATAGTAAATTTGGACAATTGAGATTTTTAATCTTTATAATATTTGAATATTCATAGTAAATTTGGACAATTGATTTTTAATCTTTATAATATTTGAATATTCATAGTAAATTTGGACAATTGAGATTTTTAATCTTTATAATATTTGAATATTCATAGTAAATTTGGACAATTGATTTTTAATCTTTATAATATTTGAATATTCATAGTAAATTTGGACAATTGATTTTTAATCTTTATAATATTTGAATAGAATTGATTTTTAATCTTTATAATATTTGAATATTCATAGTAAATTTGGACAATTGATTTTTAAGCTTTATAATATTTGAATATTCATAGTAAATTTGGACAATTGATTTTTAATCTTTATAATATTTGAATATTCATAGTAAATTTGGACAATTGATTTTTAATCTTTATAATATTTGAATATTCATAGTAAATTTGGACAATTGATTTTTAATCTTTATAATATTTGAATATTCATAGTAAATTTGGACAATTGAGATTTTTAATCTTTATAATATTTGAATATTCATAGTAAATTTGGACAATTGATTTTTAATCTTTATAATATTTGAATATTCATAGTAAATTTGGACAATTGATTTTTAATCTTTATAATATTTGAATATTCATAGTAAATTTGGACAATTGATTTTTAAGCTTTATAATATTTGACGGTTCGTTTTCATGTATAATTTATCTACAAAAGTCATGTCTTGTACTTGTTATCCATAGGCTGGGGATGACAGACTCAAGCTCTATGATTGGTTGAGCCAAAGAGCATATCTCAGACTCCACCAATCATATTACTTGAGTTTGAGATTTGAGAAAAGTTTTATAACGTCCGACCCTGGTTTGCAATCAGGTGAGATCTCGAAGTTTGACTTTCAACCTGACTAGACTGATTGGACAGCCAGTGTAATCTAAAAACTGAACATAGCCCCCCTGGGTTTATAATGCATGCATATATGAATGTGTCTCATATTGATTTCGACAGATTCATTCTCGTGAAAATTGGATTTATAATTGGAATCCAAATGTTGACACACTTGTTGATCGCTCAGGTATACAGCGCTGTGTTTGTTACCAAACTTTAATGTTTCATTTGTACGATGTTTTTCTCTTCAAGTTTAAATCGGTTTGGTAATGTTTGAAAATATTTGGCAGCAAAGAGTTCTTATCAAAACGTTGAACTCTACAGTTTGATTGAGTGTTTGAGTGAATTGGTTAAAGTGGAATTATATCGGTATAATGGATGTTTTTGGTAAAATGTACCAGATGTGTTTAAAAAAACAAATCAAATAAATAATCAAATAAATGTAGCACCGTCTCTTATTCTCTTATACACAAATTGTTTTATCAACAAAGGTATGTAAATATTGCTTAATGCTCATGCTTGACGCAACAACTGAAGTTGAAACAACTGCCGTAGAGGTATGTTTTAATTGGTGACAGAGTGATGCGTTCCGAATGTACAAACCGATTCCGGAAAGTCATACTGTTTTTATGAGTGACGCCTCCTGAAGATATTAGTCATTTTAGATTTTGGAGGATAGTTCATGATACAGACAGAGACCCATTCCAGAATCTCCTCTGGTTCTTTTACGTGCACGGTGTAAAGCACCGACACGAGACCTCGGTTTAACGTCCCATCTGAAAGACTGTTAATTTTATTAGGGTCAGACGGGGGATCGAACCTGCGATCCCTGGATTACCAGTCCAGCGTGTTACCACTGGATTACAAATCCGTCTGTAACAAATACAAATACGAATATAAGATCCTATTTATAACATAATCTTCCAAAAATCTGTTAATTCAACGAATTGCAAAGGCTTCATGTATATGTGCTTTAATTAAATATTATCTATGAAGTGCGTTATTCAGTCGGTTGTAAATGAGTAGTAAGCGCAGCAAAAAGTAGTTCACATTTTATTTGTAATTTTACTCGTATTAGTTACTTTGTTTACGAGAACTATTTATTATTATTTATTATATATCAATAAAATTATAAATGTATTCTAAGCAACAGTGTGCGTCCTACATGTATATTATTATGTAAATTTTATGAATGGAGCACGCGCGACTATGACGTCACAACAAGTACTTTACTATCACGTCGCAACAAGACTAGTAATATTTACAACGTTTTTATATATCGGCTATTTGCACAACTATCAGCAAGTTTTACATCGGAATTGCTACTCGCGTAGTTGAACATGGCTGTTGAAGAATTCAGTGTGGGGGATTGGTAGTGTTAATAGCCTGTCGTGCAGGATTGGTAGTGTTAATAGCCTGTCGTGTAGGATTGGTAGTGTTAATAGCCTGTCGTGTAGGATTTGTAGTGTTAATAGCCTGTCGTGCAGGATTGGTAGTGTTAATAGCCTGTCGTGTAGGATTTGTAGTGTTAATAGCCTGTCGTGTAGGATTGTGTGTTGGTGTGTTTGTGTGTGTAGGATTTGTAGTGTTATAGCCTGTCATGCAGGATTGGTAGTGTTAATAGCCTGTCGTGCAGGATTGGTAGTGTTAATAGCCTGTCGTGTAGGATTTGTAGTGTTAATAGCCTGTCATGTAGGATTGGTAGTGTTAATAGCCTGTCGTGTAGGATTTGTAGTGTTAATAGCCTGTCGTGTAGGATTTGTAGTGTTAATAGCCTGTCGTGTAGGATTTGTAGTGTTAATAGCCTTTCGTGTAGGATTTATAGTGTTTAAAGCTCGATGATTTTCAGTGACCCCAGAATTGCGATGGCATATTTGTTGCTTATTTTGTTTACAGAGCGTATGAATACACTAGCGAAATACAAAAAATATACAGTGGTGATATTACCGTCTGCAATTATGTTGTATTTCAATTTATTTCACGCTTTCCAATGAAATATAGAAATTATCAGTGAAATATAATGTGTTATGTTTGATAGCAGTGGAATAACACATTTTCTCTCTCACATCTTTGCATGTGGAAATGTCAACACGAACGTTTTCGAACTCAACCATGTCCTATAAATAAGACCTCTCCATAAAAAAAATGTCTGTTATTTCGAGGTCTTATCGTTAAAGCTCATTTTCGCATAGCACTTTCCGCCCTGATCCGATGGCGTGATTTCTGACCAATATTTTGAAGCTTTTCGGACATGAACGGTTATATATGTGTGCATTGGTGTTAAGAATAATCCTAAATATAGATATTAAGAACGTTTAAAATATATTGTCTAACAGTTGTGCATATCATTTAGCTGTTTGAAGTCGACATGTGAGATTCTTCCACTTTTTCTGCGCAGTCTTCACAAAAGAAATCCGAAAGAGTTATTTTTAGTACATTTCATGCGTATGAACAATTGGATATTGAACGAAATCTTATTTGGTTCACCGTAATGGCACGGGAGATAAATAAACATTTTTGTCTAATGATTTCTATTCTTGGCTTTTTGTAATAATCAAAAATTCAAAATGGACAAAATGGAATGGTGAAACTCTCCCATGAAATTTAAACGCTGATTTCTTGTATATTATTGTGTCAAGAGACGTTATATAGGCTGTGCAGAATTCAAACAACGGTATGTGTGTTCTTTGTTAACAATTTTAATTTATAAAAACGACTTTAAAAATATTCTACGCGTAATTGAGGTTTAGCGTTTAGACTTTGAAAAATGCCTGGATAGTAAAATGTCACATTTTTCAAGTCTAAATATTTGGACTAGACTCAACCTATCAGTGACATCATTTATGATGCCTTTCATGACATCGTTTATCGTCGACTAAAACAATCATGTGACCAAATACCTTGTGTAAATTTATGACACGCTGTCATTTTATGGGTCAAAGCATAAACCCAGATGTTCGTGACGTCATTTAATAATTTATGATTTTATCTATTGATCAAGCTAGCTCAGTCGATTTGGAAGAACCGTTAGAATCCATCAGTGAGGCAACAGACCTAGCATCGACAGTATGCCAGGCACGTTTGCAGTGATTAATATATGAAAATCAATAAGCTGATTAAATTAGACTGCCAGCTAAAAGTGCAATTTTACACAAATGAATAGGTTTTCATACTCCCTTAGCAGCAACAAACTGTTATACATAGTTATGTACAATTCACGTATATATGCGCAATTTAAAATGATTGATGTCGTTGGTCATGCATTCACAATGTGATGATCTGTGAAATAATTACGTTTATTTTATAGTTTCCAATGAAAGATTGATAATACGTGAAATCATGCTCTCCGTTATCCATTCATCTGGAATAAATCGCAATTACTGAATTAGGTACATGAAAACGATTGAAATATTACCATGAAACTACAGACATGTCAAATTTGACACACTGGGATGCTACGGGAAGTAAGCAAACTAGCAGCTTATGCTTATGGGTTCTCCGTGCCACTGCAGTTAGTGTCAAATAGTGTTGACGTGAATGCTTTCGGACTTGACAAGCCCCCAGTGTCATCATTTATGATGTCGTGTAGCGCGGCTTTCTAGCACCATTTAGCGTATGGTAGCTTCATTTTCCAGCATAAATACACTTTTCAGCTTAAAAATAATGTTTGATTAACCAATTCAACCCCAAGTAACTGACATGGACTGTTGCATTCAGCACCAAGTAACTGACATGGACTGTTGCATTCAGCACCAAGTAACTGACATGGACTGGTGCACCCATTCAGCACCAAGTAACTGACATGGACTGGTGCACCCATTCAGCACCAAGTAACTGACATGGACTGGTGCACCCATTCAGCACCAAGTAACTGACATGGACTGGTGCACCCATTCAGCACCAAGTAACTGACATGGACTGGTGCACCCATTCAGCACCAAGTAACTGACATGGACTGGTGCACCCATTCAGCACCAAGTAACTGACATGGACTGGTGCACCCATTCAGCACCAAGTAACTGACATGGACTGGTGCACCCATTCAGCACCAAGTAACTGACATGGACTGGTGCACCCATTCAACACCAAGTAACTGACATGGACTGGTCCATTCGGCACCAGGTAACTGACATGGACTGGTCCATGATATTTTTAGACCAATAAATTAATATAAAAATTACATTTGGACCAGTTCATTTATCAAAATTGGTAATTTTGACTAAAAAAGTAATATTACTTGCAAAAAGTGCAGATCCTGATGAGACGACTCGTCACGAGTCAAACTCAACAGGTGGGTTTTCTCTGTGTACTCCGTTTTCCTCCCACATGAATGACCACAGACTATGCAATTATACAACATTACATGTACAATGATACAACATTACATGGACAATGATACAACATTATATAGACTATGATACAACATTACATGGACAATGATACATTACATAGAATATGATACAACATTACATGGACAATGATACAACATTACATGGACAATGATACATTACATAGAATATGATACAACATTACATGGACAATGATACAACATTACATAGACAATGATACAACATTAGTTGGACAATGATACAACATTACATGGACAATGTTACAACATTACATAGACAATGATACAACATTACATAGACAATGATACAACATTACATGGACAATGATACAACATTACATGGACAATGATACATTACATAGAATATGATACAACATTACATGGACAATGATACAACATTACATGGACAATGATACAACATTACTTGGACAATGATACAACATTAGTTGGACAATGATACAACATTACATGGACAATGATACAACATTACATGGACAATGATACAACATTACTTGGACAATGATACAACATTAGTTGGACAATGATACAACATTACATGGACAATGATACAACATTACATAGACAATGATACAACATTACATAGAATATGATACAATATTACATGGACAATGATACAACATTACATAGACAATGATACAACATTAGTTGGACAATGATACAACATTACATGGACAATGATACATTACTTGGACAATGATACAACATTACATGGACAATGATACAACATTACATGGACACTGATACAACATTACATAGACAATGATACAACATTACATGGACAATGATACAACATTACTTGGACAATGATACAACATTACATGGACAATGATACAACATTACATGGACAATGATACAACATTACATGGACAATGATACAACATTACATGGACAATGTTACAACATTACATAGACAATGATACAACATTACCTGGACAATGATACAACATTAAATGGACAATGATACAACAGTACATGGACAATGATACAACATTACATGGACAGTGATACAACATTTCTTGGACAATGATACAACATTACATGGACAATGATACAACATTACATGGACAATGATACAACATTACATGGACAATGATGCAACATTACTTGGACAATGATACATTACATAGACTATGATACAACATTACTTGGACAATGATACAACATTACATGGACAATGATACAACATTACTTGGACAATGATACAACATTACTTGGACAATGATACAACATTACATGCACAATGATACAACATTACATATACAATGATACAACATTACATGGACAATGATACAACATTACTTGGACAATGATACAACATTACTTGGACAATGATACAACATTACATGGACAATGATACAACATTACATAGACAATGATACAACATTACATGGACAATGATACAACATTACATGGACAATGATACAACATTACATAGACAATGTTACAACATTACATAGACAATGTTACAACATTACATGGACAATGATACAACATTACTTGGACAATGATACAACATTACATGGACAATGTTACAACATTACATAGACAATGATACAACATTACATGGACAATGATACAACATTACATGGACAATGATACAACATTACATGGACAATGATACAACATTACATGGACAATGATACAACATTACATGGACAATGATACAACATTACATGGACAATGTTACAACATTACATAGACAATGATACAACATTACCTGGACAATGATACAACATTAAATGGACAATGATACAACATTACATGGACAATGATACAACATTACATGGACAGTGATACAACATTTCTTGGACAATGATACAACATTATGTGGACAATGATACAACATTACATGGACAATGATACAACATTACATATACAATGATACAACATTACATGGACAATGATACAACATTACTTGGACAATGATACAACATTACTTGAACAATGATACAACATTACATATACAATGATACAACATTACATGGACAATGATACAACATTACCTGGACAATGATACAACATTATGTGGACAATGATACAACATTACATGGACAATGATACAACATTACATATACAATGATACAACATTACATGGACAATGATACAACATTACTTGGACAATGATACAACATTACTTGAACAATGATACAACATTACATATACAATGATACAACATTACATGGACAATGATACAACATTACCTGGACAATGATACAACATTATGTGGACAATGATACAACATTACATGGACAATGATACAACATTACATATACAATGATACAACATTACATGGACAATGATACAACATTACTTGGACAATGATACAACATTACTTGGACAATGATACAACATTAGTTGGACAATGATACAACATTTCATGGACAATGATACAACATTAGTTGGACAATGATACATTACATGGACAATGATACAACATTACTTGGACAATGATACAACATTACATGGACAATGATACAACATTACATGGACAATGATACAACATTACACGGACAATGATACAACATTAGTTGGACAATGATACAACATTACATGGACAATGATACAACATTACTTGGACAATGATACAACATTACATGGACAATGATACAACATTACATGGACAATGATACAACATTACATGGACAATGATACAACATTACTTGGACAATGATACAACATTACATGGACAATGATACAACATTACATAGACAATGATACAACATTACGTGGACAATGATACAACATTACATGGACACTGATACAACATTACATAGACAATGATACAACATTAGTTGGACAATGATACAACATTAGTTGGACAATGATACAACATTACTTGGACAATGATACAACATTACATGGACAATGATACAACATTACATAGACAATGATACAACATTACGTGGACAATGATACAACATTACATGGACACTGATACAACATTACATAGACAATGATACAACATTAGTTGGACAATGATACAACATTAGTTGGACAATGATACAACATTACTTGGACAATGATACAACATTACATGGACAATGATACAACATTACATAGACAATGATACAACATTACGTGGACAATGATACAACATTACATGGACACTGATACAACATTACATAGACAATGATACAACATTACGTGGACAATGATACAACATTACATGGACAATGATACAACATTACCTGGACAATGATACAACATTAGTTGGACAATGATACAACATTACCTGGACAATGATACAACATTACATGGACAATGATACATTACATAGACTATGATACAACATTACATGGACAATGATACATTACATAGACTGATACAACATTACATGGACAATGATACATTATATAGACTATGATACAACATTACATGGACAATGATACAACATTACATGGACACTGATACAACATTACTTGGACAATGGTACAACATTACTTGGACAATGATTCAACATTACTTGGACAATGATACAACATTACTTGGACAATGATACAACATTACTTGGACAATGATACAACATTACTTGGACAATGATACAACATTACATGGACAATGATATAACATTACTTGGACAATGATACAACATTACTTGGACAATGATACAACATTTCTTGAATCAAAGTTTACAGTATCATGTAACTAAGCACTTTAATCAAACGATTAAATTGATGTGAAGAGATAAAAATGGACTCATGTTTTTGGTATCAACTCACAAGATTACTCTATTTTAAAGCAATCAAACCATTCTTCCATGTTGTATCATATCATGACAGCTTTAATGTTCATCAAAATAATAGCATCATGTCGCTCTCGGTTGAAGCCAAAGTATGGCATTCATGAGCCAGGAATAAACCAATAAACTCCTTTTAGAAATTGGAAGATTATATGCTAAGGGAATTTCTCAGAACTCCTACAAAATCTTGCCACAGATATATTCTAAGGAGAATATTGAATGAAAGATATTGGTGAATTTTGATCACAAGATTATTGTCTCAAAATGACCTCCCGTTAGGGAGTTGTACAATTATTTAAAAAATGTTTTTAATCGGTTTAGTTCAACTCAATAATTGATGACCTTTGATTTGTCCGATTAGCGCAGTGGTTAGCGCTCTCGCTTCTCACCAATGCAAACCGGGTTTGATCCTCGGACCGGGAAGTATGTGAGATGGTACGGTGGTCACCAGATCGGACAGGTGGGTTTTCTCTCCGGTTACTCCGGTTTCCTCCCACACGAATGACCACATATACGCTTTCATCCACGCCAATGAGAGTGATTAATATAAGTTGTTAAAACTTGCTTCGCAATCGTTGTAAAATAAATAAAGTTTAGACTTAAATAATTGAAAGGGTGTAACAAAAGGATAGACTTTCACAGCTCTATCTGTAAACTGAACTTGTCAATAAGATATTAACATTGTGATTATTATTATTAGTGATGGCAATGAGTAGCGATTTTGCTATTCAAATATTCGGTCGAGAAGGTATTCGAATATTCGATGAATTCTATCAAAAACTCAAAATCACTTAAAACTCTCATAAAATGTGCCAAATTAACCTCATTTCTTTCTTTATGGCCATGCAAATAAGACGACAAATTCAGTTATTGTTATCAGCCACTGTACATTCATGGGCAATTTCACAAATGAAGCTATTGTCACTATATGAAACTGCTTTTCGTTGAAGAGTGTTTCTTTTTCAAATGAATATTCAGATTTATATTGTACCTGAATATTGTACCTGAATATAAATCCAATTTGCATAGATTACACCTAGCAGTTTTCTTATTCTCAGAATGTTTGAAGGCTTTCTAAACGTGTGACTGAGCAGGTGGCATTTTTGAGGACAATATCATAAAAATCGTACTTTAGTCTATACAAAGTTATTTTAGCTCGATTGCGAAACATGTTCTTATTATTTATATTAGTCACTATCGAGACCTCATTCCTGATGGAATCCATCGCCACGAGGGAGAGTGAAGAGGCAACATGGAATTTAAATGCTGCCTAAGGGCACAATCGTAACGGCTCCAGCGGGGCTCGAACTCCGGACCTTTCGCACCTGAAGGGAACGCGCTACTATTGTGCTATCACGACTTCCACAATCGTACTTTAAATAGTATGTATGTCTTGGGTAATTTTGAGCAGTTAATTAATTATTTAAGATACATGGGGTGGATGTTGTAGCAAAGTGTCTGTAATAGTTCAAAGGAATGTTCTCGTTGTGTGTGTGTTTTACATTTATTTATCGTCGCTACCGGTTGCCCATATGAGCGACGCCTAATGAGAACATTAGTTATTTTAGATTTTGGAGGACAGTGAATGATACAGACAGAGACCCATTCCAGAGTCTCCTCTGGTTCTTTTATGTGCATGGTGTAAAGCACCGACACAAGACCTTGGTTTAAAGTCCTATCTGAAAGACTATTAATATTATTAGGGACAGGCGAGAGATCGAACATGCGATCCCTGGATTACAAGTCCGACGTGTTAACCACTGGACTACAGGATCGTCTAAACAGTTTTGACATCATAATTAAACAACTAAGCACCTACTGTAATTATCCGGTTACATGGCTCAATTGACACCACAACATGGTTTATTCACACACGCGGCGATTTCTTTTGTATACGAAGGTTTTATGATGGTTTCAAAAGTAAACAAACATATTTGATTTTATGACAGTTTGCATGTATTTCATTTTTGCAAATATAATATTTTTTCTGAATATTCGAATACTTTTCCAGTATTCGAATATTCGTATGTTCGAGCGAATATTCGAATATTAGTTGCTATCCCTAATTATTATTATTATTATTAGACATAATTTACAGTGCTTTTACAGTACAATTTGTTTCATCTTTATTTCTGAATGGTTTCCATTTTCTCAACCCGTCTTGTGCGGGTCTATGCAAAATACCACTGATTTGAGATCAAAGTTGGGGGGGGGGGAGCCGTCTTATTAGCCAAGGTTTCATGATGGTTTCAAAAGAAAACAAACATATTTGATTTTATGAGTTTATTTTATTTTTGCAAATATAATATTTTTTCCGAATATTCGAATACTGGAAAAGTATTCGAATATTCGGATGTTCGAGCGAATATTCGTTGCCATCCCTAATTATTATTATTTGACATAATTTACAGTGCTTTTACAGTACAATTTGTTTCATCTTTACTTCTGAGTGGTTTCCATTTTCTCAACCCGTCTTGTGCGGGTCTATGCAAAACACCACTGATTTGAGATCAAAGTTGGGGGGGGGAGCCGTCTTATTAGCCAAGATTGTCTAATAGGCGAGTAAATAGTCTAAATACGATATAATTCTCAGTTCAAGCATAAAACTGATGACTTTGTGCACAATTCAGAATATTCTAGTTAATGTGATGTGTGTAATTTCACAGAGGCAATGTCATATTCTTGTAATTCAAAAAGCAGAACTGTAACTTTTAAAAAAAAAAAGTTTTTTATACAAATTTATTTTAGCTTGATTGCGAAACAAGTTCTTATAACTTATATTAATCACTCTCGAGACCTCATACTTGTAACTTTATCAACATAACGTCATATTCCTGTGGTTCAGAAAAGCAAAATTATACTAGCTCACTATGCAATTGTCCCCCATATTTATTAAAGTATGCCAAATGTGATTTGTGTGTATTAATTTCTTTGCTGTCATGAGTTGTTACAGAGAAACGGAACTACTTTAACAGAGTTGAACAAAAAAACGATGACTGTACTTTAAGCCAATGTAAATTGTTAAAGTAAATTAAAGATGTCTTCTGTTGAATTTGTATCTGAAACACTTCCAAGGGTATTACTTAAAGGTTATTACAACCCGAGGTAACTTGAGACCGAATACTTTGATATGAATTTGAACATTTAATAAGTGAAATCATGCTCTCCGTTATCCATTTATCAGGAATAAATCACAATTATTGAATTATACATGTATGCATGAAAACGATTGAAATATTGCCACGAAACATCTGTCATATATGACACACTGGGATGCTACGGGAAGTAAACAAACTATGCATACGTTTATCTCTCAGGAACTATTTATGATACATTTTTTTCTGGTTTGATACGGGCTCATGACCGTATCAAACCAGCAAGCGTAATATCAGACAGGAAAACACAGGGTATCGACCCGAGTTGTAGGAAAACACAGGGTATCGACCCGAGTTGTAGGAAAACACAGGGTATCGACCCGAGTTGTAGGAAAACACAGGGTATCGACCCGAGTTGTAGAACGTATTGTGGAAGGCAAATAACTGCAAAAATTAGGCTAACATTCATATCTAAGTAATAATGGTGTTTAACCCATTCAACCCCAAGTAACTGACATGGACTGGTCCATGATATTCTTAGACCAATAAATGAATAAGAAAATTACATTTGGACCAGTTCATTTATCAAAATGGGTAATTTTTGTCTAAAAATAGTAATATTACTGGCAAAAAGTGCAGATCCTGATGAGACGGCTCGTCACGAGCCGGCTCATCTGGATCTACACTTTTTTGTAAGCCTATTGAGAGGCCTGTGGTGTTGAAAGGGTTAACAAATACAATTTTACACGATCACAATAACCTGTTTAGAAATTCTCACGTCTGTTTGGACATTTTGGACATAATTATACTAACAATCATTTGTGGAATATGTTTTGGCACAGTTGTAGCGCGTTCGCTCCAGGTGCGAAAGGAATGGAGTTCGAGCCCTGCTGGAGCCGTTACGATTATGCCCTTAGGCAAGGCATTTAATTCCACGTTGCCTCTTCTCTCCCTCGTGACGATGGATTCCATCAGGAATGAGGTCTCGAGAGTGATTAATATATAAGCTGTAAGGACTTGTTTCGCAATCGAGCTGAAATAAATTTGTATAAATTAACAATCAGAACAATCATCCTAGTCACCGAGTAAAACCACTTTTTCACGACATTTGCTGCAATCAAATATTTTTGTGAAGTCACAAAATGTGTAAATTACCTCCCTTTATGGAAGTTTATGGACACAATTTTCACTCAGGGATATTTATAAAAACAGCATGTACGATGGTCGCCAGATCGGACAGGTGGGTTTTCTCCGGGTACTCCGGTTTCCTCCCACATGAATGACCACATATACGCTTTCATCCGAGCCAACGAGAGTGATTAATATAAGTTGTTAAAACTTGCTTTCGCAATCGTAAAATAAATAAAGTATAAAAAAAAAAAACAGCATGAAAACCCATGATGTCCCTTTGTCACATATCACATATTCACATACAGTCAAATCTGTGTTAGTGGTCACCTCCATTAAGCATTAAGTATTAAGCAGCCAATTTCCAGATTCCCAATATGTTGTATCATTATATATTTGACCTCTATTAAATAGCCACCTGTGCTAACCAGCCACTTTCTGTGATTACCTTGGCTGGTTGCTTAATACAGGTTTGCCTGTAATCATATTGGTGACAGATTTGTGCAAAATTTATAACCTAACACGCAAAAATATTAGTAATGCAAAAACCAGTTTTGGCGGTTATAAAACTCAAGCTGAAGTAAATATCATTGGTTGATTCTGAGGTTTGCTTATGGCTTAACCAATCAGAAAGCTTGAGACTGAGTTTGAGATTGGAGAACATTTTTATAACCTCCAAGCCTTGGTTGTGTTTTACGTTTATTTATCGTCGCTACCGGTTGCCCATATGAGCGATGGCTCCTGAAGATATTAGTCATTTTAGATTTTGGAGGATAGTGCAATGATATAGATAGAGACCCATTCCAGAATCTCCTCTTGTTCTTTTACGTGCACGGTGTAAAGCACCGACACGAGACCTCGGTTTAACGTCACATCTGAAAGACTGTTAATTTTATTAGGGTCAGACGGGGGATCGAACCTGCGATCCCTGGATTATCAGTCCAGCGTGTTACCACTGGACTACAGATCCGTCTGTAGCCTCCAAGCCTGGTTTGCCCTGCTTTTATATGTAATCACCATGTCTAGCACATAGTTTCATTGTGTGAAACAGTGTTAGCCCAAGATTTGTGTCAGTTTCATTGTGTGAAACAGTGTTAGCCCAAGATTTGTGTCAGTTTCATTGTGTGAAACAGTGTTAGTCCAAGATTTGCATCAGTTTCATTGTGTGAAACAGTGTTAGTCCAAGATTTGCATCAGTTTCATTGTGTGAAACAGTGTTAGCCCAAGATTTGTGTCAGTTTCATTGTGTGAAACAGTGTTAGTCCAAGATTTGCATCAGTTTCATTGTGTGAAACAATGTTAGCCCAAGATTTGCATCAGTTTCATTGTGTGAAACAGTGTTAGCCCAAGCTTTGCGTCAATTTCATTGTGTGAAGCAATGTTAGCCCAATTTTGCATCAGTTTCATTGTGTGAAACAGTGTTAGCCCAAGATTTGCATCAGTTTCATTGTGTGAAACAGTGTTAGTCCAAGATTTGCATCAATTTCATTGTGCGAAACAGTGTTAGCCCAAGATTTGCATCAGTTTCATTGTGTGAAACAGTGTTAGTCCAAGATTTGCGTCAGTTTCATTGTGTGAAACAGTGTTAGCCCAAGATTTGCGTCAGTTTCATTGTGTGAAACAGTGTTAGCCCAAGCTTTGCGTCAATTTCATTGTGTGAAGCAATGTTAGCCCAAGATTTGCATCAGTTTCATTGTGTGTAACAATGTTAGTCCAAGATTTGTGTCAAACAATTGTGACAATTTGATTTCTCGGAAAAAGCATATATGAAATGAAAGACAATTTCCATTACTTGGAAAGGAAAGATTTTCACAAACCAATAAAGAAAGACCTTATTGCATTCATGTCGATCTTGAGAGACTATAAGAAAGTAGTGCAAATGGAATAAATGTGTCATTGGGAATTGACAGTTTGTTTGTGGAAACTGTGAGAAATGAAATCTGCTAAATTACCGTATTTTATCTGTAAAACACGCTTAAATGATCAAAATTTGTTTGTAAAACCTAAGACTATTGTTATGTTATATGTTATATTTCGGGTTTTACGCCTGCATCAGCACCATTTTGGGCTATATCGCCGGCGGGCAGTTTACCTAACAACACCTTTCTTGGGCAGGCTCCAACGGTTAACCAGTACTTGGGTGCACCAACCTCAGTAAGAAACTGCCAACTTTTTCATATAAATGAGACACGGTCTGAGCGGGGCTCGAACCCGTGACCATCGGTGATGATAGGTTACAGTGGTATACAAGTCAGCGACCGTAACCACTCGACCACGGATGCGGACCATCAGTGATGATAGGTTACAGTGGTATACAAGTCAGCGACCGTAACCACTCGACCACGGATGCGGACCATCAGTGATGATAGGTTACAGTGGTATACAAGTCAGCGACCGTAACCACTCGACCACGGAGGCGGACCCCTAAGACTATTGTATACAAAAAGCTAAAGAAGAAATTTTATTTTCCAATTTGAACTTCATCTTTGTACAACACATATATGGTAATTCAGGGATCGCAGGTTCGATCCGCCGTCTGATCCTCAGGGTTCATTCTAGGTCAGAATTTTTGGGAGAAGTGAGAAAGCGCGTGATCGCTTCCTTAAATGGTGTTCTTTAATATACTTCTGCAAAATAAGGTTAAAATACAAAGTACAACCATTAAATACAACATTTGAATAGAAGGAGTGCTTTATAATGGGCCAGTGTATCTTCTTACTAGACAAAAGTTTGTTTGAAAATCGTAATTTTTTTTATTAAGGGAGAAGTGGGGGCCCCAGAGGGCGAAGTCAGGGTCCCTAGGGCGACAATTTCGCCCACATCGCCCTCTAGAATGATCCCTGATCCTAATACAATTTACAGTCTTTCAGATGGGACTTTAAGCCGAGGTCTCATGTCGGTGCTTTACAGTATCTTGTAGAAATCCAAATCGAGGAGGTTGAACTCTATTTAAATAGTATTATAATTATACAGTGTATGTATGTTGTAAGCAAAGCATTATTTTTCTGTAATACAGACCCAACCTCGTATTGTCGCGAGACGGACGCGTGAGTGTCCCACGAGTGACCCACGACTGTTGTCCAACATCTCGCACTCCCAGTTACGACTGTCGCACGACTATCTTGCCACACACCCATGACAGTTTTATAACATAAAGCTTGTAAGCTCTTCTTTTCCAAAACCCCTTGTTGAATATTGGTTCGAGCCCCGCTCAGACCGTGTCTCATTTATATGAAAAAGTTGGCAGTTTCTTACGGAGGTTGGTACACCCAAGTACTGGTTAACCGCTGGAGCCTGCCCAGGAAAGGTGTTGTTAGGTAAATTGCCCGCCGGCGATATAGCCCAAAATGGTGCTGATGCAGGAGTAAAACCCGAAATATAACATAACACAATAGTTGAATATTCACCAAACTTGGAATGAAGCATCAGTATGATGTCTGGTTGTGCATATTGTAACCCCGTTCCGCACCAAACTTGGCATGAAGCATCAGTATGATGTCTGCTTGTGCATATTGTAATTCCGTTCCGCACCAAACTTGTCATGAAGCATCAGTATGATGTCTGCTTGTGCATATTGTAACCCCGTTCCGCACCAAACTTGGCATGAAGCATCAGTATGATGTCTGCTTGTGCATATTGTAATTCTGTTCCGCACCAAACTTGTCATGAAGCATCAGTATGATGTCTGCTTATGCATATTGTAATTCCTTTCCGCACCAAACTTGTCATGAAGCATCAGTATGATGTCTGCTTGTGCATATTGTAACCCCGTTCTGCACCAAACTTGGCATGAAGCATCAGTATGATGTCTAGTTGTGCATATTGTAAACCCGTTCAGCACCAAACTTGGCATGAAGCATCAGTATGATGTCTTGTTGTGCATATTGTAACCCCGTTCCGCACCAAACTTGGCATGAAGCATCAGTATGATGTCTAGTTGTGCATATTGTAACCCCGTTCCACACCAAACTTGGCATGAAGCATCAGTATGATGTCTGCTTGTGCATATTGTAACCCCGTTCCACGCCAAACTTGGCATGAAGCATCAGTATGATGTCTTGTTGTGTTTATTGTAACCTTGTTCCCGTCTGATTTACGGCCATTTAATCATTTTCATAACACAGAGCTCTTCCACGCTTCATCTTCAAAAGCCCTTGTTGTATTTTCATCAAACTTGGCTTGAAGCATCAGTATGTTGTAACCTTATTCCGGTTGGATGATATTTTGCAGATTTCTGGCCATTTGGACATACAGTCAAACCTGTGTTAGTGGTCACCTCTATTAAACAGCCAACCTGTATTAAGCAGCCAGTTTTCAGATTCCCAATATGTTGTTTTATTGTACATTTGACCTCTATTAAGCAGCCACCTGTGCTAAGCAGCCACTTTCTGTGAGTCCCTTGGCTGGCTGCTTAACACAGGTTTGACTGTATATAGACCACAAAGCTTTTCCGCTCTTCATCTGCAAACCCCATAGCTGGATTTTCACCAAACTTGGCAGGAAGCATCAGTATGATGTCTAGTTTTACATATTGTAACATCATTCTGGCTGGATGATGCTTAGTGGATTTACTAATTTGAACATTTTTATAACACATAGCATATCCATATATACATGTATGCTTCGTCTCCAAAACTTCATTATACAACATAATGATGTATTTTTATTAGGGATGGCAACGAATATTCGATTATTCGAATATTCGCTCGGATGTCCGAATATCCGAATACTATTCCAGTATTTGAATGTTCGGAAAAAATATTATATACGGTAATTTGCAAATATGAAATAAACTGTCAGATACCTTGTTTTCCTTTGAAACCATCGACATTCCAATACAAAAGAAATCGCCTCAGGATGTGTGAATAAACCATGTTAATTGATACTCTGCCATGTAATTGGATAATTACAGTAGGTGCTAAGGTAGGTAGTGTTTAATTATGATGTCAAAACTGTTTAGCCGAGAAAATTCCGTTGAAATATTACAGACACGTTGCAACAACAACCACCCCCATGTATCTGACATGTTTAATTAACTGCTCAATATTACCAAAGAGTACTATTTAAAGTACGATTATTTTATATTGTCCTCAAAAATGCCAATTTGAGTGATTTTGAGTTTTGATAGAATTACGGTATATCGAATATTTGAATATTTGAATACCTTCTCAACCGAATATTGGAATAGTAAAGTCGCTATTCGTTGCCATCCCTACTTGTTATTGCAATGTCTTCATATATTGGTTTTTTTTATTACTACTACATGGAAGCAGCAACAGTGAGTGGCTAGACATATATGTGTTTTCAAAATAAATTAACATTGCTTTAATTTCTCTCTAATGCACAGACACATTATGGTAATTTCTTTGATTCTTGGAGTATTATTTACATATGTTATTCATGAGGAAGGCATTCACAGAAAACAAGTGGGACCTTGGTTTGTTTGGATCCTGAAATTAAGTGACAGAATTTTTTTCGCTAGGCAATCACATTACCATGTTAACATAATGTTGTTATTCGGGATTGCAAATAATTGAAGCGAAACTGCATCGCAAAAATCAAAAGCTGTATGCATTCACTTAGAAAATTTAACATTATTCTTCCGAAATAATTTAATTAATTAACTTTTATCAGTAAACAATAGTTTATGCGACATTATGTTATATGTTATATTTCGGGTTTTACGCCTGCATCAGCACCATTTTGGGCTATATCGCCGGCGCGCAGTTTACTTAACAACACCTTTCCTGGGCAGGCTCCAACGGTTAACCAGTACTTGGGTGCACCAACCTCCGTAAGAAACTGCCAACTTTTTCATATAAATGAGACACGTCCTGTTTATGCGACATACAAATTCGGAAAAGTGAAAGTAATAATTTCCGAAATGGTTAACACGACCCGAAAGGGACATTTGTAAGCGAATTACTCAATTCTACTACACTGTGGAGATAACCGTGTGATACTGCCATTTAGAAGTATGTTAGTTTATTCAGAGTAGTCTGAAAATAATTATCGGCAGAGTGTGAGATATAACGGTAAATTTATACGAAAACTGTTTATGAACATTGATAGCATATCTTTTTTTATGATACATGTGCTACACATCAGGAGGAAAACTCAAAATTGCTGTAATGCGGCAATTTGACTTACATGTAGCACGGACATTCAAGCGGGAACTCCTAAATCTGGAGGAACGCGGCAATTTGACTTTCATATAGCACAGACATTCCAGAGGGAACTAATGTTCTAAATTGGGAGGAACGCCGCAATTTTCATGTGAATTGCCGAGATATTTTGCGGCGATTTGTTGGGTTGCGCGGATTGCATCGTTTTTTAAAATTTACATTATGTTCACAACAATTATACTTGTATGCGTTTCTCAATTAAATTAGGATTGTCGAAGTTCAAATTGCGTAATTATGATCAAATGCACTTGGCATGCCTGTGCGTAATTATAAATAATATTGACAATTTATGTGTTCCCATTTAATCTGTTACATTGCGTCCGTATAAAACACTTTCATTATCCAAAAGTGTAACTTATTAGCTCAGTAAATTCCGCAAATTAACAATGATCGTAGAAGCCAATTATAAATGTTTCTGTCGGCGGTGGATGATAAACGTGTTTGCGTTAATTAGTTGCTAAATTTGCGGCATCGTTATTAACAATATTTATTATGGTCCATGAACATGTGCTAATGGGTTATAAAGTACTATTTACGTACCTGTGTTCTCCGATAATACATGTATGTTGCGCATTATTATAGAATTTGTTTATATACATTTGTTATGTCTACAAACATCGTATACGACGTTCGTTTAAGTTCAAATATTCAGATTCTGTTGCAAATATTTGGAAACAAATTACCGGTATACAATCTGATAGGAAATTATGTAGAAATTTATTTTTTCACCGATGTAGTGTCGCTTTAAGATAAATAATGATGATGTAGTGTAGCTTTAAGATAAATAATGATAAATTAGCATGTAACAAAGCGTCAATATTATTCAATATTAGCATGAGAATGTAGCAATATGTTTTTACAATTTATTTTGAATTGGTTCGGTACCTCAATTATATACAGTAGCACATTTATTAGAGGAAATACGATATGTATATGTTGATATTGACGGGGGGGGGGGGACATGGGGTTTCTGTTGTTTCTATTGTGAGAGATTTATTTTAACAAGGTGAAATATGTTGTTGGCGAGGTGAAGGATAATGTTGGTGATATGAACAATGTTGTTGTAGAGGTAAATGATGCTGTTAGAGAGGTGAATGGTGCTGTTGGAGAGGTGAATGGTGCTGTTGGAGAGGTGAATGATGTTGTTGTAGAGGTAAATGATGCTGTTGGAGAGGTGAATGGTGCTGTTGGAGAGGTGAATGGTTCTGATGGAGAGATGAATGGTGCTCTTGGAGATGTGAATGGTGCTGTTGGAGAGGTGAATGATGCTGTTGGAGAGGTGAATGGTGCTGTTGGAGAGATGAATGGTGCTGTTGGAGAGGTGAATGGTGCTGTTGGAGAGGTGAATGGTGCTGATGGAGAGATGAATGGTGCTGTTGGAGAAGTGAATGGTTCTGATGGAGAGGTGAACGATGCTGTTGGAGAGGTGAATGGTTCTGATGGAGAGGTGAATGGTTCTGATGGAGAGATGAATGGTGCTGTTGGAGAGGTGAATGGTGCTGTTGGAGAGGTGAATGGTTCTGTTGGAGAGGTGAATGGTTCTGTTGGAGAGGTGAATGGTGCTGTTGGAGAGGTGAATGGTTCTGATGGAGAGGTGAATGATGCTGTTGGAGAGGTGAACGATGCTGTTGAGAATTGAATGGTTCTGTGGAGAGGTGAATGGTGCTGTTGGAGATGATGGTGGGAGAGGTGAATGATGCGTTGGAGAGGTAAATGATGCTGTTGGAGAGGTGAATGATGTTGTTGGAGAGGTGAATGATGCTGTTGGAGAGGTGAATGATGCTGTTGGAGAGGTGATCGGTGCTCTTGGAGATATGAATGGTGCTCTTGGAAAGGTGAATGATGCTGTTGGAGAGGTGAATGGTTCTGATGGCGAGGTGAATGATGTTGTTTGAGAGGTGAATGATTCTGATGGAGAGGTGAATAGTGCTGCTGGAGAGATGAATGGTGCTGTTGTAGAGGTGAATGATTCTGATTGAGAGGTGAATAGTGCTGCTGGAGAGATGAATGGTGCTGTTGGGATGAATGATGCTGTTGGAGAGGTGAATGGTGCTGTTGGAGAGGTGAATGGTGCTGTTGGAGAGGTGAATGGTTCTGATGGAGAGGTGAATGGTGCTGTCGGAGAGGTGAATGGTGCTGTTGGAGAGGTGAATGGTGCTGTTGGAGAGGTGAATGGTTCTGATGGAGAGATGAATGATGCTGTTGGAGAGGTGAATGGTGCTGTTGGAGAGGTGAATGGTGCTGTTGGAGAGGTGAATGGTTCTGATGGAGAGGTGAATGGTTCTGATGGAGAGATGAATGGTGCTGTTGGAGAGGTGAATGGTGCTGATGGAGAGGTGAATGGTTCTGATGGAGAGGTGAATGGTTCTGTTGGAGAGGTGAATGGTGCTGTTGGAGAGATGAATGGTTCTGATGGAGAGGTGAATGATGCTGTTGGAGAGGTGAACGATGCTGTTGAAGAATTGAATGGTTCTGATGGAGAGGTGAATGGTGCTGTTGGAGATGAATGGACCTGTAGGAGAGGTGAATGATGCCGTTGGAGAGGTAAATGATGCTGTTGGAGAGGTGAATGATGTTGTTGGAGAGGTGAATGATGCTGTTGGAGAGGTGAATGATGCTGTTGGAGAGGTGATCGGTGCTCTTGGAGATATGAATGGTGCTCTTGGAGAGGTGAATGATGCTGTTGGAGAGGTGAATGGTTCTGATGGCAAGGTGAATGATGTTGTTTGAGAGGTGAATGATTCTGATGGAGAGGTGAATAGTGCTGCTGGAGAGATGAATGGTGCTGTTGTAGAGGTGAATGATTCTGATTGAGAGGTGAATAGTGCTGCTGGAGAGATGAATGGTGCTGTTGGGATGAATGATGCTGTTGGAGAGGTGAATGGTGCTGTTGGAGAGGTGAATGGTGCTGTTGGAGAGGTGAATGGTTCTGATGGAGAGGTGAATGGTGCTGTCGGAGAGGTGAATGGTGCTGTTGGAGAGGTGAATGGTGCTGTTGGAGAGGTGAATGGTTCTGATGGAGAGATGAATGATGCTGTTGGAGAGGTGAATGGTGCTGTTGGAGAGGTGAATGGTGCTGTTGGAGAGGTGAATGGTTCTGATGGAGAGGTGAATGGTTCTGATGGAGAGATGAATGGTGCTGTTGGAGAGGTGAATGGTGCTGATGGAGAGGTGAATGGTTCTGATGGAGAGGTGAATGGTTCTGTTGGAGAGGTGAATGGTGCTGTTGGAGAGATGAATGGTTCTGATGGAGAGGTGAATGATGCTGTTGGAGAGGTGAACGATGCTGTTGAAGAATTGAATGGTTCTGATGGAGAGGTGAATGGTGCTGTTGGAGATGAATGGACCTGTAGGAGAGGTGAATGATGCCGTTGGAGAGGTAAATGATGCTGTTGGAGAGGTGAATGATGTTGTTGGAGAGGTGAATGATGCTGTTGGAGAGGTGAATGATGCTGTTGGAGAGGTGATCGGTGCTCTTGGAGATATGAATGGTGCTCTTGGAAAGGTGAATGATGCTGTTGGAGAGGTGAATGGTTCTGATGGCGAGGTGAATGATGTTGTTTGAGAGGTGAATGATTCTGATGGAGAGGTGAATAGTGCTGCTGGAGAGATGAATGGTGCTGTTGTAGAGGTGAATGATTCTGATTGAGAGGTGAATAGTGCTGCTGGAGAGATGAATGGTGCTGTTGGGATGAATGATGCTGTTGGAGAGGTGAATGGTTCTGATGGAGAGGTGAATGGTGTTGTTGGAGAGATGATGGTGCTGTTGATAGGTGAACAATGCTGTTGGAGAAATGAATGATGCTATTGAGAGGTTAATGATGCTGTTTAGAGGTAATGATGCTAATGGAGAGGTAGATGATGCTGCTGGAGATGTGGATGCTGCTGCTGGAAAGGTGAATGATGCTATTGAAAGGCAAAAGAGGTCTCTGTTGTTGAGTGATGAAAAGCTGTTGAGAGATATGTCAGTTGTGGGAGATTTCTGCTGTTTCTGTTGGTTTATGCAAATTTATTTTTGTATAATGAAGGATGGTGTTAAGAGGTGAACAATGGTGTTAATAGCTGAGGGATTTCTTTTCATGAGGGATATCCTTTGTTTCAACAGCTGCATTATCTTAGAGGTTGCTTATATGATTTATGTCTGCTGCTGAACATGTCTCGGATATATAAATCATATGGAAGATTTATTAATCTACTTTGATAGTGTAGGTTTGCAGACATTCATTTAAGGTAGCATGAAATGTTAAAGAGTTGTGGTGTCAAGCAGTTCCATGGATGGTTTATCTGTTAATTATTCATCACACATCTCTCTAGTTTTTCTCTATCGCAAGCTTGCAGGGCATCATCTTCTCTGGCTTTAATTACTAAAAAGTGCTTGATTCAATAACTATTATAGTTATTAGTACTGTGAACAGTAATTTGAGCGTGATGGTTAGTCTTTGTGATGGGAGTGTTTTATTGCGCACGACTAGAATAAATCGAAGAAATAATGTGAAGGAATATATTCCTTATAAGAAAAGTGGAATTAACACAAACATATGGAAAATTGCAACAGCAGTGGATTTTATATCTTTTATTGGAGTGAAAGTGGATTAAATTGAAAATGGCAACATCAGGGGATTTAATGGATAAACTGTTTGTAAGCCCGCTGGATTCGATCGGGCGTAAGTTGAGGAGGAGTCGTCGCCGGAACACTACAGATGTGGTAAAAATCACTCCGATGATTCCAAAGGGAAAGGAAAGGTTGCCCAAGTCCAGACATATATCAGTGGACTTTGGCAATCCTGTAATTCCAGTCGAGATCGTTGATGATGAAAAGGTTGGTTATACTTTCTCTATTATTACTTATGTGAGCTATTCTCAGGGTGAGTTATTGGTATGGTTTAGTCATCCCGCGTCTGTCAACATTTTCTTCAAATCACATCTCCTCTGGTCCCACGTCTGTCAACATTTTCTTCAAATCACATCTCCTGTGGTCCCGCGTCTGTCAACATTTTCTTCAAATGACATCTCCTCTGGTCCCACGTCTGTCAACATTTTCTTCAAATGACATCTCCTCTGGTCCCACGTCTGTCAACATTTTCTTCAAATGACATCTCCTCTGGTCCCACGTCTGTCAACATTTTCTTCAAATGACATCTACTTTGGTCCCGCGTCTGTCAATATTTTCTTCAAATGACATCTCCTCTATCATTGCTTTGTCAGTTTTGTCTAACATTGGCGTGGAGCAAAGGGGCAACTAGTAGATCTAAAATAGATAAAATCATTTTGATCTGAAATTTAAAATGGCCGCCATTATTTAAAGCCATTTATGATGGCCATCTTGAAAATATATATATTCGACTTCACCTCATGTTCACGAATCTTTGTACGAAGCATTGGAGCAACTAGTAGATCAATATTCAGCTAAGATAATTCAAATCAGAAATTCAATATGGCGGCCATGATGAAAGTATGGCGGCCATCATGAAAGTATGGTGGCCATCATGAAAGTATGTCGGCCATCATGAAAGTATGTCGGCCATCATGAAAGTATGGCGGCCATCATGAAAGTATGGTGGCCATCATGAAAGTATGGCAGCCATCATGAAAGTGTGGTGGCCATCATGAAAGTATGGCAGCCATGATGAAAGTCTTCTCCTGCTTAAAGGCCTGCAGGTTGACCTATATTTGACCTTAAACACACGAGGAATAGCGGTACAAATCTGACGGTCGACGCACTAAACACACGAGGAATAGCGGTACAAATCTGACGGTCGACGCACATCGTATTTGCCACATGCGAGGCCCTGCATGGTATACATCTAATACATGAGCACCACTTATATCTATTATGACCCACGTACATATCAGAGGTTATAAATTGCTGAAATTGAAGTTCTGTATTTTTATAGTACTTACAACTGGTATAAACAATTCAACTCCACTTATGGCCCAAATAAGGCTGGTTGCGCGGGTTAGGCAGCCAGTTCCTGCATTGCTGTACCACACATTCAGGCATCAGTTCCCTCTTATGCCAAGTACAGTCTCCTCTTCTAGCCGCTACTTTTCTCTCTTTATATCTGACATCTTTCCATGTGCCACAATTATATAGCATTGCTATAGATTATGCGGTGGCCTATTATTAGCAGGCCACCAAAGTTGTTTGTTCTGTTCATTTATTATGCAAGGGGAACACAAGCAAGTGGGTCATAATAGATATAAGTGGTGCTCATGTATTAGATGTATACCATGCAGGGCCTCGCATGTGACAAATACGATGTGCGTCGACCGTCAGATTTGTACCGCTATTCCTTGTGTGTTTAGTGCGTCGACCGTCAGATTTGTACCGCTATTCCTCGTGTGTTTAAGGTCAAATATAGGTCAACCTGCAGGCCTTTAAGCCTCTAGGTCAACTCAGATGAATACTTGATCTAGAGCATTGTGGCAACTAGTAGATAAAATATTGATCAATGAGGCAGTAGAGCTTTACATATTGGTGAATAGGGCAGACAAGTTCTAGTTATATAGGTATGCCCACCCGAAGGCACTCACCTGTTCCAGGCTTATATAGATTAAAAAAATAAAAAGGCAAAAGGCTGGGGCTAAAGAGCAAAAGGGCGGGGCTTAAAATGGGAAGGGCAGGACGCCCTGTCATCCCGCTCTTTAAAAAAACCTATGCCTATTGTCATATATTTCCACTTTGCTGAGTTATAATAAAGATTATAGCCTGTAAACAAGTTAGTCCACACACATGTTGTTACTGTCATGTCTCGAGCCTCTATGGTGAAATGGATACGGTGTCCACCTGGTAGCCGAGAGGTTGTGAACTCGAGCCTCTATGGTGAAATGGATACAGTGTCCACCTGGTAGCCGAGAGGTTGTGAGCTTGAGCCTCTATGGTGAAATGGATACAGTGTCCACCTGGTAGCCGAGAGGTTGTGAACTCGAGCCCCTCAAGAACCACGGTGGTTGTGTCCTTTTCCATGAATGCATACATCCTAAGGGACTGAACATTGTAGCACCGTACTTGGGGTCTTCCTCCACCACCCTAACTACTTGGGATCTCCCTCCACCACCCGATATGTCGTCTCCCTCTCCTACTTGTGGTCTTCCTCCATCACCCTAGCTACTAGGGATCTCCCTCCACCACCCGATATGTCGTCTCCCTTTCCTACTTGTGGTCTTCCTCCATCACCCTAGCTACTAGGGATCTCCCTCCACCACCCGATATGTCGTCTCCCTCTCCTACTTGTGGTCTTCCTCCATCACCCTAGCTACTAGGGATCTCCCTCCACCACCCTAGCTACTAGGGATCTCCCTCCACCACCCTAGCTACTAGGGATCTCCCTCCACCACCCTAGCTACTTGGGATCTCCCTCCACCACCCTAGCTACTTGGGATCTCCCTCCATCACCCTAGCTACTAGGGATCTCCCTCCACCACCCTAGCTACTAGGGATCTCCCTCCACCACCCGATATGTCGTCTCCCTCTCCTACTTGTGGTCTTCCTCCACCACCCTAGCTACTAGGGATCTCCCTCCACCACCCAGTATGTTGTCTCCCTCTCCTACTTGGGGTCTTCCTCCATCACCCTAGCTACTAGGGATCTCCCTCCACCACCCGATATGTCGTCTCCCTCTCCTACTTGTGGTCTTCCTCCACCACCCTAGCTACTAGGGATCTCCCTCCACCACCCAGTATGTCGTCTCCCTCTCCTACTTGTGGTCTTCCTCCATCACCCTAGCTACTAGGGATCTCCCTCCACCACCCAGTATGTCGTCTCCCTCTCCTACTTGTGGTCTTCCTCCACCACCCTAGCTACTAGGGATCTCCCTCCACCACCCAGTATGTTGTCTCCCTCTCCTACTTGGGGTCTTCCTCCACCACCCTAGCTACTAGGGATCTCCCACAACCACCCGATATGTTGTCTCCCTCTCCTACTTGGGGTCTTCCTCCACCACCCTAGCTACTTGAGATCTCCCACAACCACCCGATATGTTGTCTCCCTCTCCTACTTGGGGTCTTCCTTCACCACTCTAGCTACTTGAGATCTCCCTTGACCACCTGATATGTTGTCTCCCTCTCCTACTTGGGGTCTTCCTTCACCACTCTAGCTACTTGAGATCTCCCTTGACCACCTGATATGTCGTCTCCCTCTCCTACTTGTGGTCTTCCTCCACCACCCTAGTTACTTGGGATCTCCCACAACCACCCAGTATGTCGTCTCCCTCTCCTACTTGTGGTCTTCCTCCATCACCCTAGCTACTAGGGATCTCCCTCCACCACCCGACATGTCGTCTCCCTTTCCTACTTGGGGTCTTCCTCCACCACCCTAGCTACTTGAGATCTCCCTTGACCACCTGATATGTTGTCTCCCTTTCCTACTTGGGGTCTTCCTCCACCACCCTAGCTACTTGAGATCTCCCACAACCACCCAGTATGTCGTCTCCCTCTCCTACTTGGGGTCTTCCTCCATCACCCTAGCTACTAGGGATCTCCCTCCACCACCCGATATGTCGTCTCCCTTTCCTACTTGGGGTCTTCCTCCACCACCCTAGCTACTAGGGATCTCCCTCCACCACCCGATATGTCGTCTCCCTTTCCTACTTGGGGTCTTCCTCCACCACCCTAGCTACTTGAGATCTCCCTTGACCACCTGATATGTTGTCTCCCTTTCCTACTTGGGGTCTTCCTCCACCACCCTAGCTACTTGAGATCTCCCACAACCACCCAGTATGTCGTCTCCCTCTCCTACTTGGGGTCTTCCTCCATCACCCTAGCTACTAGGGATCTCCCTCCACCACCCGATATGTCGTCTCCCTTTCCTACTTGTGGTCTTCCTCCATCACCCTAGCTACTAGGGATCTCCCTCCACCACCCGATATGTCGTCTCCCTCTCCTACTTGTGGTCTTCCTCCATCACCCTAGCTACTAGGGATCTCCCTCCACCACCCTAGCTACTAGGGATCTCCCTCCACCACCCTAGCTACTAGGGATCTCCCTCCACCACCCTAGCTACTTGGGATCTCCCTCCACCACCCTAGCTACTTGGGATCTCCCTCCATCACCCTAGCTACTAGGGATCTCCCTCCACCACCCTAGCTACTAGGGATCTCCCTCCACCACCCGATATGTCGTCTCCCTCTCCTACTTGTGGTCTTCCTCCACCACCCTAGCTACTAGGGATCTCCCTCCACCACCCAGTATGTTGTCTCCCTCTCCTACTTGTGGTCTTCCTCCATCACCCTAGCTACTAGGATCTCCCTCCACCACCCAGTATGTCGTCTCCCTCTCCTACTTGTGGTCTTCCTCCATCACCCTAGCTACTAGGGATCTCCCTCCACCACCCAGTATGTCGTCTCCCTCTCCTACTTGTGGTCTTCCTCCACCACCCTAGCTACTAGGGATCTCCCTCCACCACCCAGTATGTTGTCTCCCTCTCCTACTTGGGGTCTTCCTCCACCACCCTAGCTACTAGGGATCTCCCACAACCACCCGATATGTTGTCTCCCTCTCCTACTTGGGGTCTTCCTCCACCACCCTAGCTACTTGAGATCTCCCACAACCACCCGATATGTTGTCTCCCTCTCCTACTTGGGGTCTTCCTTCACCACTCTAGCTACTTGAGATCTCCCTTGACCACCTGATATGTTGTATCCCTCTCCTACTTGGGGTCTTCCTTCACCACTCTAGCTACTTGAGATCTCCCTTGACCACCTGATATGTCGTCTCCCTCTCCTACTTGTGGTCTTCCTCCACCACCCTAGTTACTTGGGATCTCCCACAACCACCCAGTATGTCGTCTCCCTCTCCTACTTGTGGTCTTCCTCCATCACCCTAGCTACTAGGGATCTCCCTCCACCACCCGATATGTCGTCTCCCTTTCCTACTTGGGGTCTTCCTCCACCACCCTAGCTACTTGAGATCTCCCTTGACCACCTGATATGTTGTCTCCCTTTCCTACTTGGGGTCTTCCTCCACCACCCTAGCTACTTGAGATCTCCCACAACCACCCGTATTTCGTCTCCCTCTCCTACTTGGGGTCTTCCTCCATCACCCTAGCTACTAGGGATCTCCCTCCACCACCCGATATGTCGTCTCCCTTTCCTACTTGGGGTCTTCCTCCACCACCCTAGCTACTAGGGATCTCCCTCCACCACCCGATATGTTGTCTCCCTTTCCTACTTGGGGTCTTCCTCCACCACCCTAGCTACTTGAGATCTCCCTTGACCACCTGATATGTTGTCTCCCTTTCCTACTTGGGGTCTTCCTCCACCACCCTAGCTACTTGAGATCTCCCACAACCACCCAGTATGTCGTCTCCCTCTCCTACTTGGGGTCTTCCTCCATCACCCTAGCTACTAGGGATCTCCCTCCACCACCCGATATGTCGTCTCCCTCTCCTACTTGGGGTCTTCCTCCACCACCCTAGCTACTAGGGATCTCCCACAACCACCCGATATGTCGTCTCCCTCTCCTACTTGGGGTCTTCCTCCACCACCCTAGCTACTAGGGATCTCCCTCCACCACCCTAACTACTTGGGATCTTCCTCCACCACCCTAACTACTTGGGGTCTTCCTCCACCACTCTAGCTACTTGAGATCTCCCTTGACCACCTGATATGTCGTCTCCCTCTCCTACTTGGGGTCTTCCTCCATCACCCTAGCTACTAGGGATCTCCCACAACCACCCAGTATGTCGTCTCCCTTTCCTACTTGTGGTCTTCCTCCATCACCCTAGCTACTAGGGATCTCCCTCCACCACCCGATATGTCATCTCCCTCTCCTACTACACTACTTGGAGTCTCACTCCACCAACCTACATAATATGGTGTCAAGAGTTTTCATTAATAAATGACAGAACAGCTTTGCAGAATGTGTGTTTTACGTTTATTTATCGTCGATACCATTATTTTACAAGATTTCCAAAGAACAACTGATTCAAGCTAATTTTTGCAATTGTTTATAATGAAAACCATGGATCTCCCTCTCCTTGGATCTCCCTCTACCACCCTACTTGTGGTATCCACACATGGAGCATCATACCTTAGATATAACTAAAAGACTACCACTTGGGTTGTGACTGTATAATTATTGAATTCAAGGGAGATTACTATGCTACACAGTGAAAATGTAAGTGTTCTGTGTTACTTCCCTTGATGCATCGATGATGTTATTGGACTGAACTTTAGATAGATTTCTTTATTTATAGAGGGTGACCTAATTAGTTTTGAACTAATCCTCCTTAGGGCCCTCTTCAAGTTGTTAACACTATAGAATAAATGTACATACACAATAATTATAACATAGTTACGCCGTACAATATACATGCATAATGTTGTACAATGTAACTTAAACAACAGCCTAAATAAATCAGGTACTTTGATAGAAATACAAAACGACATAAGCATATTGATTTACAATCATTATATATATATAACTGTCTAGTGTCTACCGATTAAAACGTTGTATCCATACTTTACACATTTTGTCTTGAATATATTTAAAGATCTGGACGTCTTAATTTCAAATGGTAGACAATTCCATATCTTTGGACCCGAGTATTCTAATGATTTCTTCTTATACATTTCACATCTAGGTCTTGGAATATAGAGATCCATATTTGAAACATTTCTCAATGTCATATCTGAAGTAACTGAATTGCAATGTCTTAATTGAAAATGTTCATTCAAATAATTCGGTACAAGATTGTTCATAATTTTGTACATTGTTACTGCTTTTTGAAAAATAATCCGTTGGTCAAAAGTCATTATATTAATTTCAGACATTGATTCACTCAAATAAATATAATCTTGGCCCAGAATGAATTTACAAGCTCGTCTTTGCAATCTTAATAATGTGTTAATATTTTGTTGGGTGGTGTTTCCCCATATGATACAACAATAATCAAAATGTGGTTGGATATATGCCTTGTAATAAAGTATTCTGTAGTTCAGATTCACAATATACCGTATTTTACCTAATAGCCAAATGTTAGTTGAAATCTTTTTCACAATATATTTGATATGTGAGTCCCATTTTAATGAATCCTGAATGTGTACTCCAAGCAACTTCTCTGATTTGCTGGTTTTCAATAATATATTTTCATATTTAAGAGAGAGTGTAGGATTAGGGAAAGCACATTTTCGCTGGGCTGTCATCATAAATAGAACTTTCGTTTTGTCTGTATTAATCTTCATTCCATTTTGGAAACACCAGTATTTCAAGTCTTCCAAAGCTTGTTGTAATCTTGTTTCTAACACTTCTTTCTTATTATGGATATCATATAATGTAGTATCATCTGCATATAAATCGCTACCGGTGATTTTATTTGAAAACATTAGTGGTAAGTCATTGATAAAAAGTAAGAATAAAAGAGGTCCTAATATTGAGCCCTGCGGGACTCCACAATTAACAGTTCTATTTTCAGATAAAACGTCATTTATAGAAACAGTTTGCTTTCTATCACAAAGATATGATTGAAAAAGCTTCAAAGTATTGTTGCTACATTTGTATAATGATAATTTCTTTAACAAAACAGTATGATCGACAAGATCAAAAGCTTTTCGAAAATCGACCATTACAATTCCAATCAATTTTCCCTCATTCAGTGCACGAATCCATTTATCTATCATATAAAGTAAAGCTGATTCAGTTGAGTGGCCAGTTCTGAAACCACTTTGTATTTTGTGAAGTAAATTGAAGTGATCCAAAAAAGTCTGCAGCGATTTATGCACGTGTCTTTCAAAAAGTTTCGACAAAGATGGTAAAATTGAAATAGGTCTATAGTTATTGACGTCATTGGTTTTTCCACTTTTGAATAATGGTTTGATTTTTGCAAATTTCCAAGCTTCAGGGAAAGTTGATGTTTGCAAACTCTTATTTATTATAACAGTTAAATGTTGTACAATGATATCAGCTGAAAGTTTTAACAGCTTTGGTCCAATATTATCGATTCCAGTAGCTTTAGAAACATTAAGTTCCAGTAATTGCTTTCTGATATTACTCTGTGTAACTTCTGGTATTTCAAACACTACATCAACAGGTACATGTTCATTAATAAAATCTTTTATATAGTCAAAGTTTAAGTGATCAGGGACTGGATCTTTGATATTGGATGCAACATTGACAAAGAATTCATTAAATATATTTGCCATTTCAACATTTTGAGAGTAATCAGATCCTTGATGGTATATTGAGTTAATATTGTTTCCAGATTGTGTTGATTTTCTTGAACCAAACTCTTTAAAAATCTTCCCGACAGTAGGTGGGTTATCTTTCTAGTGTTGTCTCTTATAGATCTAAATTGTTAACCCATTCAACACCAAGTAACTGACATGGACTGGTGCATGATATTTTTAGACCAATAAATTAATAAGAAAATTATATTTGGACCAGTTCATTTATCAAAATGGGTAATTTTGTTTAAAAATAGTAATATTACTGGCAAAAAGTGAAGATCCTGATGAGACGGCTCGTCACGAGAACTTTACCATAAACTTCTCTCTTGCATACCTTGTCTTCATAATATGTCTTGTCCAATCTATGCTTATAATCTTGCAGTAATATATTGTAATGAAATCCGGTGTTGCATTCAATATTATGTCTGGTGTTAACATTCAGTATGAAGTACAGTGTCATGTTGTTTTGTTGGTGTTTTTGTTGGTGTGTTGTTGTTTTGTTGGTGTTTTTGTTGGTGTGTCATTCAGTATTAAGTCTGGTGTTTACATTCAGTATGAAGTACAGTGTCACATTCAGTATTATGTCTGGTGTTTACATTCAGTATGAAGTACAGTGTCACATTCAGTATTATGTCTGGTGTTTACATTCAGTATGAAGTACAGTGTCACATTCAGTATTAAGTCTGGTGTTTACATTCAGTATGAAGTACAGTGTCACATTCAGTATTATGTCTGGTGTTTACATTCAGTATGACATACAGTGTCACATTCAGTATTAAGTCTGGTGTTTACATTCAGTATGAAGTACAGTGTCATGTTCAGTATTATGTCTGGTGTTTATATTCAGTATGACGTACAGTGTCACATTCAGTATTAAGTCTGGTGTTTACATTCAGTATGAAGTACAGTGTCACATTCAGTATTAAGTCTGGTGTTTACATTCAGTATGACGTACAGTGTCACATTCAGTATTAAGTCTGGTGTTTACATTCAGTATGAAGTACAGTGTCACGTTCAGTATTATGTCTGGTGTTTATATTCAGTATAAAGTATGATGTCACATTCAGTATTAAGTCTGGTGTTGTATTCAGTATTAAGTCCAGTGCTGCATTCAGTATGAAGGCTAATGTTACATTCAGTATGAGATCTGGTGTAGCATTCAGTATGAAATCTAGTGCTGGGTAAAACGTAATTACGAGGAAATTGTTTTCTGGAGCACAATCAGACCACCAGTGGCATTCCTCTATAACATAATCATCTGATCTGACATAATATATGCATTTCTAGATTCCATATTCCCTGCTCAATTACATCAATCACTAGCCTGCTAGTGTTTGGGAAGTTTGATCAACTACCAAATCTGATAAACACCGCAGGATAATCACAACATTATGGGAAGAGTCCATTGACTTGCTATAGGTGTTTTATATTACTACTTCATATACAAATTGACTATTGTGTAGCATATAACATTGAATGGTAACGTTTGCCTATAAATAGTAATATAAAAAACCCTATAGCAAGTCATTGGACTCTTCTGATAATGCTGTGATTATCGTGAGTATCGTGTGGCGTTTATACCATTGATATGTTGCAATATTGAAAATGTCTGGCAAGTTTTGTGTACAACTTTAACTGTATTAGTCTAGATCTAGGAGGCACAGAATGAGTTTATATGTAAAGTTGAATCCCCATTAGATGGCCAGCCTCCCCTTTTGAGGGTCAGTCTCCCCTTTTGAGAGTCAGTCTCCCCATTTGCGGGTCAGTCTCACCTTTTGAGGGTCAGTATCCCGTTTAGAGGGTCAGTCTCCCCTTTTCAGGGTAAGTCTCCTCTTTTGTTGGTCAGTCTCACCTTTTGTGGGTCAGTCTCCCCTTTAGAGGGTCAGTCTCCCCTTTTCAGGGTCAGTCTCCCCTTTTGAGGATCAGTCTCCCCTTTAGAGGGTCAGTCTCCCCTTTTCAGGGTCAGTCTCCCCTTTTGTAGGTCAGTCTCCCATTTTGCGGGTCAGTCTCCCCTTTTTGAGGGTCAGTCTTCCAGTTTTGAGGGTCAGTCTCCCCTTTTGAGGACCAGTCTCCCCATTAGAAGGCCAATCTCCCCTTTAGAGGGTCAGTCTCTCCTTTTAAGAGTCAGTCTCCACATTAGAGGGTCAGTCTCCCCTTTTGGTGGTCAAACTCCCCTTTTTGAGGGTCAGTCTCCCCTTTTGATGGCCAATCTCCCATTTTGAGGGTCAGTCTCCCCTAT